>JANBXA010000044.1:17352500-18040000 GCA_030556225.1 Cricetiscus sungorus
AGTGTCTTCCAGAATAAGTGTCCCAAGGCACAAGCTGGTGGCTTTGATGGCTTAGCTTCAGTAACAGCTCAGCGTCACATCTGCCATGTTCCATTAACTGGAACATCCTCTAGACCCACCCAGATCCAAGAGGAAGAAACATAGTCTCCCACCTTTTGGTGGCTGAATATCAAAAAGGTTAGAAATGCTTTTAAATTATGTACAAGTAGCATTATACAGACTGAGCAGGTTGTATTTATGAATATATATACACACATACATAGTGTACATATATATGTAACAATTAGTAAAGAAAAACAAGTTATAAATTTAAAAGAGCAAGGGTGGGCACATAGGAAGGCTTGGAGGGAGAACAGAAAGGGGGAAATGATGTCATTAAAGAAGTAATCATGTTGCCAAAAATAAATAGAATGGGGGCTATCTGTATAGCTCGGTGGTAGAGTCCTGCCTAGAATCCATCAGTGAAGGGCTGAGAGCATGGCTCAGCAGTGGAGACCCTGCCCAAAATGCTCACAGTGAAAGCTTGGGGTGGCTCATGATAGAGCACCTGCCTAGAATCTCCCAGTGAGGGGTTTAGGGTATGGCTTAGTAGTAGAGTACCTTCCTAGAAGCCCCCAGTGAGGGGTTTAAGGTGTGGCTTAGTGTTAGAGTTCTCTTTTTGTAAGTACCAATTGACCTGATTACTTCTCCCCAAGTTGTTTTTAATTCAGTAACCAACCTCCTACACTCAGCTCCCAGACCCCAATACCACTACCAAACCTGTAGAGCTGAGAGAAAGGGAATATCTGGGAAAAGAGTGTTCTAACCTGTCTTCTTAGAGGCTGAAGGCATATTGCTCTCTTGTACAAAAAAAAAAACCCAATATATGTAACTATTAAATTAGAGCCTCCAGCATGTTCAAGATACTGCAGGGTCTTGACTGTCAACTTGATTGGCTTGGGAAACATTTAGGATTGTGAAGAATGCTTCTGAGTATTTCTGTGATCAGCACATACCTCAATCTTTGGCCTGATTGATGAATTAAACCCTTGATGGGATTACAATATTCTGGAATTATTGAAGATGGTGAAAAGTAGGAGGTAGGCCTATTTGGGGGAATTAGATCATGGAGGGGGAGTCATGGCAATGAACGACCTATTTTGCTTTGCTACTTCCTGTATTCTGTTTCTCTGCTTCCTGGCTGGCATGATATGAACTGGCCAGCACTGTCAGGCCCTCTCCAACACAGAGAATGATACCCCTAAAATCATGAGCCCAAATAAATCTTCTCTTTAGCTGTTCTAGAGTATAATATTAGTCACAGTTCACAAAAGTAACTGATACTCTAAGACACTGGCAGTAAGTAGTTCATTGATATTTTGAAGACATGGGATATTTACTGTTCATCCACCCAGAATGATAAACAAAGCCTTTATTGGTCTCAGACATAAACACTACATAATGTGGCTGCTTGTTAGAAAGAATTCTCACCTCTAAATTGTACTTCAGGTACAATAAGAGGTCATAGACTTAACTGGATCCTGGTGACAGCCACTGAATACTTCAGCTGAGTGGCTGCTGTTGCCCAATTGTTGTCCTTGAAGATGAAGGGTTCACACCCTCCAGTGCTCAAAATCCATACCTGATCTGAAGCCACGGGTGACAGATACTCAATGGGTTCTTCTGTGCTCATCTGAGCACTGGCTGGGAGGTTTGGGTTCAAATTCTATGCATATGTTGCCTCAGCTTCAGGGAGGCAGAGACAGGCAGATCCCAATGGCCAAACAGCCTAGCCTACTTGATGTGTTCCCAAACAGTAAGAAACCCTGTCTCCAAAACCAAGACAGAGCCTGCAAAATGTCTCAGTGGAGCTGGATTCTATCCCTGAAACCCACAAAGTTGTCCTCTGAACCCTACATCCATGTACTTTCACATACACACATCACACACACATACAACACACACACACACACACACACACACACAAATACACATTTATAATATCAAATACATAAATGTTTATAAAGCAAGATGAGTGGCACCAGAAAAATGACAGCCAAGGTTGCCCTCTGTACTACACACACATTGTATGTGTCCCACATACAAACATGCACATACATGATCACACACACCCACACACACAAACATATACACACCCAAAAATAGTTCTTTAAGAGGTGGGGTGGTGATGTTCATCTATAATCTCAGCCCTTGAGAGGCCAAGGCAAGAGAGTCATGAGTTTGAGGAGAGCCTTGGCTACATAATGTGACCTTATCAAAACAGGGGGGAAAAAAGGAGAAAAGAAAATATAAGTGATTCAATACTATTTTAAGTACCTCATTCTCATAAAAATTCATTGTATGGGAAAAAAACCCGGGGAAAGTAAAAAAGGTTAGCCAATGCGCACGGAATTTGACAAAAGGAAAACTAAGTACAAATTGCTCTCCCAGATCTTAACATGCACACAGTGAAATGTACATTGAATAAGAAAAGTAGGTCACAGGAATGATATAGAAATGACCTAAAAACACAGCCCCACTGAGAAGCTGGAGGCGATTTTCTCTTTTAATTAAGTGGCATGGTTCAGGCGTTCCGTCCAATCAAATGCAGCTGAACATTCTGTCCCCTGTACCTACAGCACATGACAGTATTTAGACATGCTCTTCATCCAGCCCTGTATATGGAATCAATCTAGAGTTATTTTTTAAAGAGGATTTGAGTTTAGCATAGCATGGGAAATGCCTGTGTTGGGAATTTAATAGCTTGTGAGAGCACACCATGTATAAGCAAGTCCAGGAGGAAAACACTTCCCACCCAGTCGTGGAAGAACGAGATGACGCACGCCGAAAACACTTTCCCCACAAGGAGGGTCGGCGCATCACCTGCAAAGACTTCCAGAACACTGTTTTTATCCCTTCAGCTGAACTAATCCTTTCTTTTTCTTCTCCTTCCTGGGTGAAAGATGAGAGGCACCAGCCTTTTGCACTAGCTACTAAAACTTTTTTGTGAAGTTTACGTGTACATGTACATGTGCATATACATGCATATTCATATGTGTGCAGGTACACATGCACACAGAAGCCAGAGGGAAAGCTCAGTTCTCATCCCTCAATAACCATCTACCTTGTTTTTGAGATAGCATCTATCGTCCAGTTTTCTAGGCTGAGTGACCAGAGAGCCTGAGGGATCTACCTGTACCTGCCACCCCAGCACAGGGATTTTAAGCATGCAACACCATGTCTGTGGTGTGTGTGTGTGTGTGTGTGTGTGTGTGTGTGTGTGTGTCTGTGTGTGTCTGTGTGTGTCTCTGTGTGTGTGTGTGTAGTTACACATGTGTGCTCATGCACCTAGAGGTTAGGATGTTGGTGTCCAGTCTTTCTCGACAGGCTCTATCAGTAAAGGTGGAACTCATCAATTGAGCTAAACAGGCTAGCTAGTGAAATCCAGGAATTTGTATGTCTCTGCCGCCTCCCTTTCCCACCCTTGTATCCCCTAACTACCCAAAACACTGGGGTTACAAATGTATGCCACCATGTCTAGCTTTTACATGGTGCTAGTAATCTGAACACGGGTTCTTATCCTGAACATCTCGCTAGTGCACACATCTACACGTGTCTTATTTATTTATTTATTTATTTATTTTAAGTTGAGTTTTGGGAACTAAACTTGGATTTTCATGCTTGCAAAACAAGAATTTCACCAAATGAGCCATCTCCTTGGCCTTGTTTGGTGTTTTTGTTTTTGTTTTTCTTGTCATTGCTTGTTTGTTTTAAGTTTGGGGTTTTGTTTTATTGTTTGAGACAGCATCTTAGTAAGTAGTCCAGATTGATAAGGAACATGCCAGATTCTCCCTATCCCTACCTTCCAAATTTCTGGGATGACAAGTGTGTACCACAGCCTGACAGTGGTGGTGCACACCTTTAGTTCCAGCACTCAGAAGACAGAGACAGGCCGATCTCTGTCATTTCCAGGCCAGCCCAGTCTGCTGAGCGAGTGCCAAGATGGCCTCCAAAGCTACACAGAGAAACCCTATCTCGGAGCTGGGGAAGGGGGGGACAAGTGTGAACCTTGATGCCAGACTTTATATTTTTCTTTTTTTCCTTTCTGTATCTCTCCCATGGAAAGTGAAAGAAAAATATCTGTTTCAGGTGTGATGATCTTATTCTCGAAAGAAACCAGCCTACCTGACAAGCGCTACTCTCTTATATTTTGGGTTGTGAGCCTGGTCTTTAATGGCTGAGCCATCTCTCCAGCCCAAGTGCTACTCTCTTTAATGAAACGGAAGCCAGGTGAATTTTGGGAACTTTTTCCAACTTACGTTGATTAGTGGGGACAGAATCAAACTGAGAGTCTCTGAGTGACAGAGATACTGTAAGAAAGCAAGCATTCACAGAAGACAGCATAAAACCAAGATCAGAGAAAGTGAAAGCCAAGCTTTCACAAAGCCCTGGGGGTCCACACGCACCTTCAGCCCAACTGGAGGGGCAGAGGCCAGAGGATTTCTGAAAGTTGGAGACCAATTTTGCCTTTATAGACAGTCCCAGGCCAGCTGGAGCTACTTAGAGAGATCCTACCTCAAAAAGATGGGAAAGGAAGGTGAGTCCCTAGGAAAAGGTGCTTAGTGAACAAGGGTTCAATGCCAGAAACTTCCAGCAGTCCTCAGCAAGCTGGAAGGCAAAGACTGGAGAATCACCCAGAAGCTCATGAGCCAGTAAGACAGGAGAGACCCGCCTCCAATAGAGGAAAGAAAGAATCAACTCTGGCTTCCACACACAAGCCATGGCTTGAATTCACCCACATACACATATATCGTAACACACACACACACACACACACACACACACACACACACACACACACACACACACAGTAGTAATAATAACAAATGACAATTAAAACCATTAAAGCCAGGCTTATCCCTGGCTTGACTTGGGGTAGTGATCAACTTTAGTTTCTGTTGCTATGATAAAATACTAACCAAAAGTGACTTGGGGGAGGGGAGTGTTTGTTTTGCCCAACTGTCTAACTGGCTACATTCTATCATTGAGGGGAACCAGGGCAGGAGCTCAAGGCAGGAACCTGAAGGCAGCTACTGGGACAGCAACCACTGAGGAATGAACACTGGTTTACTAATTTGCTCAGCTTCCTTTTTATATAGCCCAGGGCCATCTGCCCGGAGATGGTACCGTCCATGGAGGGCTGGACCATCCTACATGTATTTGCCATCAAGAAAAAGTCCTCCAAACATGACCACAGACCAAAATCATAATGGCAATTTCTCAATTGAGATTCCCTCTCCCTAGATATAACTAGGTTTACATCAAGTTCCCAAAAACTAACCAGTTCAGGAAAAACAAAACAGACAAAAATAAAACCTAGTTTTTCATCTCTTGTATCAAAATAAAATATTTTAAGTAGGCAAGACAATTGGTATGCTCCTAAGAACATGAAATCTCTAAATCTATATCACTTAATATATGAAATTTCATATTTAAAAATTACAAGGCAATATCCAGTAGCATATAATTAATTACTTGAAAGATCACAAATGAAAAACAGTAAGTATCTATATAACAAATTCTAAAAGAGAGCAATATTATTTGAGCAGCCACCTTCATACTCCCTATGAGGGGAAAAATTTCCGAAAACAGAACTCAACACATATTAGTGCCTGAGGTTATCCACACTGGCCACAACTTTCTGTTTGCTTCTTCCACTGAACAAAGGCTTCTAGAAAAATCCTGTCTTTTTATCCTTCATCTTCTCTTTTTTGGCTAGGGAAGAATGAATCATCAATTTTTTTTTTTTTTTTTTTTTTTTTTTAAACAAGACAGGATCAGGCTATGTAGCCCAAGCTGACCTTGAACTCACAATCCTCCTGCTTCGGCCTCCTAAATAGTGAGATTACAAGTGTGGGCTAACATGTTCAATTAAATGTTTTATTTTATAGTTAAGGGACTTGAGATATAGAAATATTAAATATTTCTCACTGAGAGCAAAAGTCACAATGGGAGTCTACTATTCAGCCACTGATCTTCCTACTGCCTTTCCAACTGTCATGGTCCCCCCTACACTCCCTTTTGGGGATCCCCTGCATTGTGGAAATGAAAACGAAGTGCTCAGATCTCAAAGCCTGAGCTCCTTCCCGAAGAGCCCTCCCTTCTGATTTTCTCCACAGATCACCTGTCACCTCACTTTCGCTACTGGTAATTTCTGGAAATGTCTATGCTGTTTTAGGGGGAAAGGACATGTGTGATTTTCCAAAAGAAGACAAGGGGAAATGAAATCCCCCAATAAAACTCTCACTTGGTGAAAATTTCTTGAAGTTCAAAGGGAAAAATAAACTGAAAGTTCAAAGAATGGGGAGGTGACTTGGTGTTTGCTTGGCAAACACAGAACGTAAAGTTGATGCCCAGGAGAAAAGCCAGGTGTGATGGCGTACCCTTGGTGACCCAAAAGCAGAGACCAAATGGCAGGATTTTTGGAGCCCACTGGCCAGTCAGGTGGAAAGCATCAGCAAGCTCCAGACTAATGAGATAACCCATTTCAAAACAAACCCTGAAATTACAGTTGAAAGTTGGCAATGGATAAAATTGTCACTATGTAGTAAGATAAGCCATAGTCCTTACAGCAGTCTGAGATGTGGTGTCTGGACTAGGGATAGAGAGAACTCTGGTGTGCTTCTAGGAGGTTCTAGAGCATCACATCCTTGTTAGACCTCATTCATCCTGTTACAGTTTGTTCTGAAATGCATCCACAGGCTCACATGCTTGCTCCCCAAGCTGGTGATGCTTTGGGGGGAGACTATGGAAACTTTAAGAGATAGAGCCTGCCTAGCAAGGTATATCACTGGGTGTTGGCCTTTGAACATTATAGCCTGCACTGGTTCGGGTCCATCTACTATGGTCCTAGAAATGTGAAGAGCTCCAACAGATGCTCCTACCACCACAGACACCCCCCCACACACACACACACACATACACACTCATGCCACCACGGATTGAAACTTTGGAACCATAAGTAAAAATAAACCTTTGCTTGAATATGATGTTTTCATGAGGTGTTTGGTTACAGCCACTGTTGCGTAGCAACTTCCTTTGAAGCAAAACATTGACTACAAAAAGAAGGGCAAAACCTTAGGAGCCTTGGGAAGTAAGTACCCCACAAGTCTCAGGAAGTTCCTGAAACTAACACGATTCACAAGATTCCTCCCCAAGGTTATAAAAAATGTAAAAGAGACTCTCTAATTATCCAAGATGCCTGGAAAAGACTTTACCACCAGCCATCTAAGTCCTGTCGGGAGCTCCAGAGATTTAGCTTTTGTGAGTAGGCACCCATGCTGTGGTAAGTTTTTAAAGAAAAAAAGTCATTCTTGAGTCATCCCTACTCATATAAGTCACCCCTCACCCATACTCCTTTAAGTAACCCCAATAAAGTAATTGGTTTACTAAGTTTGGCTTTGGTAGAATCCTTATTTGGGTTGGTTGGTGATTGTCCATTTGAGGTGAGTAGATATTTGTTCCTGTCTCCCAGCAAAGTCATGTAACAGCTATATAAAAATGTTTAAAATGTCCTCTTAAAGACTAGGGGCAAAGATGACTAACAAGACATATTCTTAGACCCTTAAACCAATGTGCATCTTGAGTGGTTGGGTTATAATCATCTCAAGTGGGCTGTCTCTTTTTCTTCCCAATATATTCCATTTTTTTTCCTGGCCTACTTCAAATCTCCCAACCACTCTTCAATGTTTTGGCATTTATGGCTAATAAACACAATAATACTTATCATCTGACTGTTAATGGTACCGTTTGAAAGTTTTATGCACATTATTTTTTGCTTGAATTTATGACACTTTCTTCTCTAAGCGAAGGATAAATAAATAAATAAAAGCACTTTATCAAATTTATATCCTACTCAAATTCAGACATTTCTGAATAGGAAACAGACCAGGAACCCTTAGATGAGATTAACTTAAGTTGAAGCAAAACTTTGTATACAGGACTCTGGAAACAAGGCTTTGAAAAGTGTGTCTACACTTAGAATTCCAGGTGAATCACCAGACCAATCACCTCCATGAAAGCCTTTTAGATTTTACTACCCACCCAAAACACTCAGGTAAGAACAGGAAAGGTAAGGGATGGTCTTAGTTGTAGCCTAATAATCATCTCAATTTTCTGCCTCCTTTTGAATGTGAAGATCTGACCTAGAAGGCTTTAGAAAAGAAAAGGAAAAAAAAATAGGCTAAGAAGGATTCCCAGACGTGAAATAGACTTTACAAAAGAAACTTCTGGCAAGTTTCATGGAAGCAAATCAGAAACAGATGGAATATGTTTCCTTCAAAATACCCATGGGCTTGAAAGCCCAGGAAACACACAAAAAAGTAAAAGGAAACTGTTTATGCAATGCCGAGCTTATGGCAGAAACTGTGTGTTCTGGTTTCATCTCTCTTGCTGTGATTAAAAAATATGTATGGAGCACGAATAATAAGAACCCAGAGACAGATATTGGGGTTAAAGCTGAATATCAGAAAAGCAAAACAGCCAGCCACTAGCTTTTACCTCTGCCTCAGACTGACAGGGCAATCCTGTCTCCATGAATTCTTAGACTCCTTCTGCCTAGACTGCACTGAGCTCCTGCCTTCTATTCCTCTCTGGTGCTGGGATTATTAAAGGCATGTCATCCCAAGTGCTGGGATCAAAGGTGTGAGCTCTGTTTCTCTTTTAGACTGATTCACTCTCATGTAGCACAGAGTGGACTTAAACTCACAGAGATCCATCTGCCTCTGTCTCCTGAGTGCTGGGATTAAAGGAATAGCACTACTGCCTGTCCTCTATGGCTAACTAGTGGCTTAGGTATGTGGCTAACTAATGGCTTAGTGTGTGTGTGTGTGTGTGTGTGTGTGTGTGTGTGTGTGTGTGTGTCTAACTAGTGGCTTACCTATTAACCAGGTGTGTGGCTAACTAGTAACTTAGCTCTGCACTCTGATCTTCAGACAAGCTTTATTTGTTAGATTACACACAAAATATCACCACACACACACACACACACACACACACACACACACACACACACACACACACACTCAAAAGCGACTTGAGGAGGAAAGGATTTATTTGGTTTTTACTTGCAGGTCATAGTCTACCAATGATGGAAGTAAAGGCAGGAACCTGAAGCAGAAACCATGGAAGAACACTGATTGCTGTCTCCTACTTAGACAGCTTGGAGAATGATACCACCCACAGTGAGCTGGGCCATCCTACATCTATTAACAATCAAGATTGTCCCTACAGACATGGCCATTTGCCGATCTGATCTAGCCAATTACTCAACTATGGCTCCCTTCTGAGGTGAGTCTAGGCTTTGTCACAATGACAATTAAAGCTAAGGTGGCTGACACAGAAAGCTTGGCAGTGGCTTGCCTAAAGCAGAGGATGGAAGGATAGTCAAGGGGCCCAACAGTGTCTCCCTTGAGCTCAGATCAGTGTTAACAAGCCCCCTTCTTTAGCCCTTTGGGGAAGGATGTCAAGGAAATGAATGGGTGATCTTGTGACAGTTGGAGAGGTAGGGGATAAAATCCTTTTGAGGTGGTCCTTAAAGATCTCTGAATTCCTCCTTCTACCCTGTCTAGGAATTCTAGCTACAGATCTATATAGAGGGACAGTTGGCAATGTGATTAGCCATCTCATACTCCTGCCACCATGACTTCCCAATCTTGATGGGCTGACTATACCCTCAAACTCAAATTGCTTTTGTCTGGTATTTTATCATAGCAAAACCACAAGTAACTAATACACCAGACTAGCCTCATGGTCCCCCTTGCTAGGCATCCCAGATGTTGAGATCATGGGTGTATGCCTACCACCTCCAGCTTTCTGTTTGTTTTTGTTTTTGTTTAAAGTTGAGTTATGGGGCTAAAGAGATAGGTCAGCGGTAAAGAGCACTGATTACAAAATCATGAGGACTGGAATTTGGAACTCAGGACCCACCTATAAAGCCAGACATTCCATGCATGCCTGTAATACCAGAATTCAGTACATGGAAGCAGGAGGATCAGGAGTTCAAGGACATCTTCAGATACTTAACCAATGCCAAGCCAGCCTGGGTAATATAAATAAGTAAATAAATAAACAAATAAATAAAGCTAGAAAGTTATTTCTTGCCATGTAAGCATAAAGATCTGAGACCACATACACACACACACACACACACACACACACACACACACACACACACACACACACACACACAAGCTTCATCAGTGGAGGCTGGGATGGTGAAGGAAAAAGAAAGAACAGACATGTGAACAGAAAAGCTGAGATCAGGTGGATCTTGTGCTCGCCTATGCAGTGGCATCAATTAGGAAACAACCCAGAACCTAGTCCAACATGTTTACAACCAGGAGGGAGGTGGGGTGGGGTGGGAGAATGAGAAAATTGTAGGGAAGGATTGGTTAGTCTCAGTGGGAGGACTCTTCAGAGGAGTAATCTCAGCCTGCAGTGGAGGAGGAAGAAGCTGCTACTAGTTTTTTTTGTTTGGTTTTTGCACACACTGCCAACACTCAAACTCATACCAGAAGAAGGCTTTGCCATCCTTCTGAGCCTCACCCTGGGCGAAGATTTTGCCACTCCCATGGGTCTGAGGCATTAGGATCCTTGACATGGCCCTACCTGTGTCAAAAAATACACATCCTCTCAAGACTTCCTCTGGACTCCACACAAGAATCCAAATAAACAAATACTTGAAAATATAGTTTGAGAGTTTTTGTTGTTGTTGTTGTTTTGTTTTTCAGCAACTGCTTTTGCATGTGAGCAAGTTGAATTAGTTTTCAAGAAGAGATGGGGCTGGAGAGATGGCTCTATGATGGAAAACCTTTGCTCCTCTTGCAGAGGACTCAGGTTTGCTCTCTGGTACTCACATCTGGTGATTTATACCACCTGTAACTCCAGCTCCTGAACATCTGACTCTATCCCTGTCTTCGTAGGCATCTGCACATGTATGACACATACAGAAAAACACACACATACACACAAATAAATCTTTAAAAGGTGAGATATACATTTGCGGATTTTAAATTTTATTTATTTTTATGTGTTTTGCCTGCATGTACATCTGTGAGGGTGTCAGATTCCCTGAAACTGGAGTTACAGACAGTTTGGGAGCTGGCTTGTGGGTGATGGGAATTGAATCCAAATCTTCTGGAAGAATAATCAGTGCTCCCAACTGCTGAGCCATTTCTCCAGCCCCCTACATTTGTGTTTTTAATATACATTGTCCAATTGCCCTCCATTAAGGCAAAAGCAATTCCAATTCATGCTCTACCCAGTAGCTACTGTCCTAGACTCTGTCTAGCCTAGCATGGTGTCAAACTTCTTCTGCTCTCTGCCCACACATTAGGAGACAGAGAGAGAGAGAGAGAGAGAGAGAGAGAGAGAGAGAGAGAGAGAGAGAGAGAGAGAGAGAGAGAGAGAGAGAAGAGGTCTCATTTGCATTTACATTTCCATTGTCAGTGCAAAATATGCTCAAATGGGATTAAAGACCTATTTTGCTAAAAGCCTGTTTACTGCTACCAGACACAATCTCTTTAAGAGTCAAGGATGGCAGACTCTCCAGGAAAAAAAAAAAGAAAGAAAGAAAGAAAAAGAAACCCCTCGGAGCCAGCAGGCAGCATCAATCTGTTACCAAGCACTACTGGGAAGCAATTCGCCGTGCTTTCCACCTATAAGCCAAGTATTTAAGAGCAGCTTTCTGGGCCATTACAGAGAATTCTCAAAGAAGGAAAGAAGTGTGTGATGGCTTGCTCTAAGCCAAGCTCCAATTCTGGATATGTGCACTCTCACAATTCCCCTGACGTTTTCATCCAGGGGGCACTGGGAAATAAAGTGCCTGTCAAAACTTGCACAGATTAAAAGTGGCAGATATGGCAGGGGATGTCGCCCTTGCCCAGCATGCAAGAAGCCCTAGGTTTCTGTCCTCGGCGTTGCAGAAGCCAGGTGTAATGGTACATGCTTCCCAGGACTAAAAAAGTGCCAAAGATGTAGTAGGAGGTGGCAGAAGATGGAGGCAGGAGTAGTTGGAGTTCAAGGCCATCCTCAAGTCTATAGTGAGCTTGAGGTCAAGCCTAGGCAACATACAGGACCTGTGCCCCACCCCCCCACACACAAAAAGCATAAGATGCTATGCATGGTAAAGCAAAGCTAGAATCTCATCCCAGCACTCAGGAGACAGAGGCAGGAGGATCCTGGATTTCAGGCCATTCTGGGCTGTTAGTGAGATCTTGTCTCAAAAACAAAACAAAACATAAAAACAGGAAACAAAAGTGAAATGGCCAAGAAGATGCTGCACATAGGTTTATAGTTCAACACCCAAATTCTGTGTATCACAGAATGCTGCCTCTAGCTGCACTGTGAAGTCTGATGCCTACTGGCCTGAATCCTGACAGGACGTGGAATGATTTAAGGGTCATGGGGAAATGCATATAGGCTGGCTTCACATGCCCTAGTAGCTGAAGATGACCTTGAATTTCTGGTGGTCTTGCCTCTACCTTTTGAGTGCTGGGATTCCAGATGTGTGCCACCACAACCAATGTATGTGGTGCTGGGGTGGAACCCTGAGATGCTAAGAGATGGTTTGTCTGTCTTTTTGTTTGTTTGTTTGTTTTGTCCTTTTAATCGTGGCTATCTCAATAGAAGTCTAGTTGTTTGTCAATATCCAGGAGACTGGTTCTAGGACTCTACTTAAACACCCAAATCCACAGATGCTCCAGCCCCATATGTAAATGATGCAGCATTTATATGTATCCTATGCACATGTGTCCATGTACTTGAATTGGTTGCCAGAAAATCTACAACATGAATACTTGCTGAGTAACTGTTACATCCCACTATATAGTGAATGACAGGAAAAGTCTAGGCATATCCAGTATAAATATGATTTTTTTTCCTAAATACTTTCATCCCTGGTGGATTCAATCCACATACACAGAAATGACAGATATAGAAAAATGATAGTATGCAATAATACTACTTATCTGTGAGACATCATATAGGCCTTGGGAAGCTTTCTCCTGAGCTAACTAGGCTTGATGACACAAGCCTTTAACTCCAGCTACTCTGGAGGCTGAGCAAGAAGAGCATAAGTTCAAGGCCTTCCTAGATATAGTGAAATCACTTAGCAAGACCCAGTACCAAAATAAAAGATAAAAGAGAGATTGGAGCATGGCTCAGCAGTAGAGTCCTTACATAGAATTTTTTGGTCTGGGGATAGCATTATGGCTCAGTGGTAGAAGGCCTTCCTAGAATCCCCAGTGAGGGACTTAAGGTGAGACTCAGGAGTAGAGCACTTGCCAAGAGTCACCCAATAAGGGGGTGGGGATGTGGGTGAAGTTGTGGCTCAATGGTAGAGCTCTTGTCTAGAAACTCTAAATGTGAGGCTAGGGATGTGGTGATCCAAGAAACACCACCAGAAAACAAAACAAACAAAAAAACCCGCTTCCCAAATTGGGCTTCCCTTATGACTAAACATTGCACTAACTTACAACTAACCATTGCATTAACTTACAACACTTGCAGTAGCATTCACTTAAAACCCCAGTGCTGGAGAGTTAAAGACAAACAGATCCGTGAAACTCAAAGGCCTGAGAGCATAGTCTAATGGGTCAGTTCCAAGCCAGTGAGACACCTTGTCAACAAAATCAAACAGTGTTCTGGAAACATCATGGAGGATGGTGTGGAAAGAACATTCGAGCTGGAGGACAGGCAAGGATGCTGGGAAATGCTGGCTTTTGGATATGACCTGGCCTTTGCACTCAAGAACCCTCTGAAGCTGTGGTTACTTGCACATGACCTTTACAAGATCAAGGTCAAGGCAACAAGGTATGTCATCACAGGAAGAGAAGGAAAAGAAGTTGGGAAGGGGGTGTGCTGGGAGAATCTGGGGGAAATGGGGAGGGGAGAGCTGGGGTAGATATGATCAAATTACATTGAACACACGTATGAAGTTGTCAAAGAATTCATAAAAGGTTTTTGTTTTGTTTCAGGAAGGTGATGTGATGATATTTGTCAGTTTGCTACAATCATAAACATATCTGTGAAGAGGGCATCTTACTTGAAAAAATGCTTCCATAAAATTGGCTCATAGGCAAGTCTGCAGGGCATATTCTTGAGTAATGATTGATGTGGGAGGGTCTAGCTCGCTGGAGGCAGTACCACGCCTGGGTGGTCTTGGGTGGTATAAGAATTGAAGCCAAACAAGCCATGTTGCATAAGTCAGTAAACAGTGATCCCCCATAGACTCTGCTTCAGTTCCTGCCTCCAGGTTCCTGTATTGAGTTCCTGCCCTGACTTGTCCCAGTGATAGAGTATAAATGACCCAAGAGTTGTGAAATAGACCCTTTCCTCCCCAAGTTGATTTTGGTCATAGCGTTTTATCACAGCAATAGAAACCTAACTAAGATATGTGGATAAAGAGGCTGGAGACACAGCTCTTCCAGAGAAACCAAGTTCAATGCCTAGCACCCTCATGGTGCTCACCACACCAAACCCAGAGAATCCAACACCCTCTTCTGGCTTCCAGGGGCACTGTGTGCATGTGGTTCACAGATACACACGAAAACAAAACACCCAACACATAAGATGAAATAAAAAACAAAGGTAGATAGTGCCTGAGGCATGACAGATGAGCACAAACACATACGTTGCAGCCTCTATGGCTAAGTAGTGTGGCTACTGGCATTAAAGGTGTGAACTGTTTCCCTTTTAGACTGATTCACGCTCGTGTAGCCCTGGATGGCCTTGAACTCATGGAGATTCATCTGCCTCTGTCTTCTGAGTTCTGGAATTAAAGGTGTGCACCACCACTGCCGCCTCTATGGCTGTATGGCTGTGACTAGCTTTGCATTCTGATCTCAGGCAAGCTTTACTAAATCATAAACAATATACCACATACACATACACCAGGAAAAAAAAAAAAACAGGCTCTATTAAGGTAAAATTTCAGGAAACCAGCCCAATGGTCCCTGGAGTGAAGCAACTAAAGGAGGTTGCGGGGGGTATATTAGGAGGTGACCGAGAACGTTCTGCTTCTAAGCCTGGAGAAGACAAATACAGAAATTGAGAGTAAGAATTTAGAAGCTTGTATAGCAATTTGACAGAGAATTTTATATCTTGTTGAGTCTAATAGCAACGACAACAAAAAACTTGGGGCTTGTGAAAAAATTATATGAAATCCATTAAAGCGATGATGTATTTTGACTTGTGACAAAACAAGTGTGTACTAAGAGTCAGAGTTACTTGGAATAAGAAAGTATTCTTATTTTGCATGGTGGGGGATTTCTAAGGATCCAGCCATACTCAGGGATATAAGCTGCAGGACACATTGTGGATCAACACTACCATGGCCACAGTTCCTTCACAAAGGGGCTCTGGAAAGCCTCAGAACCCTGCCAGGGTGACTATCACATGACTGTTGCTATTGGAAGTTGTACTAAAAATATGGAAGATGACTTATTTGGAGAGAAACTTCTATTCGCCATTTTAGGGGGAAAGGGACACCGCAAAAGTCTCTGAGAAAGATAATTGGAGAATTATGTCACGTACTACAGAAATCTGTATCCAAAACACTGGGGCAGCCAAATTCTAAATAGCTGTCAAGAATTCCTAAGGATATGCTACATGAAATAAACCAGACACAAAAGGACAAGTGTTAGATGATTCTGCATGCAGAGGCCAGAAACAAAAGGTGGGGGAAACCAAAAGGCTATTATTCACTGGGTACAGATTTTCTATTTGGGGAGATGAGAAGGACCAGGAAACAGCTAACAGGGGTGAGGGGGAGTTACATAACACTTGGAATGTACTTAATTCATATACGTTTTGTCTCCATAAAGAAAGAAAGGTTTCCATGGTACTGATATATAAATCTGGGGGTGGGAATGTAGCTCAGTTGGTAGAGTGCTTCCCTAGCCCATCTTCAGTACCATGGATGATGGCACACACCTATAACGCCAGCACTCAGGGTAGATGCAGGAAGATCAAGAGTTCAAAGTCATCCTCAGCTACGCAGGAAATTGGACGCTAGCCTGAGCTACATGTGACCCTGTCACAAGAAAATAAAAAGCTAGGTACGGTGGTACATGTCTACCAGCACTCTGGGAGGCTGAGGCAGGAGAATCACAGCTGTTTAGCCTGGGTTATACAGCAAAACCCATACCTAAGAAAAGGTAGATTTAAAAATAACCTCTGCAGTGATCATTCCATCTGGATCTAGTCACTGCACTTAGAAACAAGAAAGCTGCCATTTGCTCTTGGGGAAAAGACATTAAAGAAATAAGGAAATTTGCGTTTAAAAAGTGCAGTCAGAATTTCTACCAGTATTAAAACTGCAGCAATCCCGTGTCCTTTGACACTCCCCCATTGATCATTGGCATCCTATTGAAATTTTCCTCACTTCTGTGCAAAATCTGTCTCCCTCCTGATTGTCTGAGCTGAGTCAGCAGACGAGATCGTCTGGGTGAGAGCCATCTGAAGACTGCGCAGTTGAGGAGGGTATGCAGGGCTTGATTCTGCTTTTCATTTTGGATATGTGAGAGTTCCCTTTTATGGCGTCCCCAAACAAACTCTTCCTGGGGCTTCAGAGATGGCTCGGTGGTTAAAGCACTTGCTGTTGCACAAGGACCAGGACCACTCTGGGTTCCCAGAACTTGCGTAAAGGCCTGGTGGTATCAGTAGCTCCCTATAGTTCCAGACCTGGAAAGCAGAGACAGAGGCTCTCCGAAGCAAGATGGCTAGCCAAAGTAGCCATATCTGCCAGCTCTGAGTTTGACTGAGAGCCTCTGTCTCAATGAGTGAGGTGGCAGAGCAAATGAAGATAATTCCATGAGCACACATACCCACACACTCACGTTTCCATGGCAAGCACACACAAACAGGAAGTGGGGCGGTGGGACTCTTCTTTTTCTGTGATTTGATGTGTCTTTTCAGACTCTTACATCTTTTGCCATCTCTCTAGTTCTTTGTTTCAATAGATATCCTTGGGGATGGAGACATGGCTCAGAGGACAAACTGCCTACCTGTTATTGTATGAGATGCTTCTCCTGGGGACACACACAACACACACACACACACATACACACACACACACACACACACACACACACACACACACACACACACACACACCCCAGAAAGGAAACTCATGGCAGACTGAAGTAGTGATTGCACCAAATCTAATTTGGTGAACCAATGAGGGGTCCTTCACAGGAGTATGGATAAGGGGTCACATTCAGGAGCACTCAAAAGCCCTGTATCACTGAGAAGCCTACCCCAGCATGGGTGACAACACACAAGCCACATGACTGGAGCCCTCCAGATGACCTGCAGGTAGCTGCACAGACCTGAAAACCTCCCCTCTCAACTTTGGTTATTGATGGGGAATGTCCTTCTATATGCTGTGAATATATGTTTCTCTTATTGGTTGATGAATAGAGAGCTGTTTTGGCCAATGGACAGTCAGGCAGGATTTAGCCTGGTAGGAAATCCAAACAGGAAGAGAGAAAGTTAGTAGGCAGAGTCTACTACCAGCATCCCAGAACTGAGGAGGCTGTGGTGACTAGAGAGCTTCTGGGGCTCACTGACCAGCTAGCCTAGCCTACTTGGCCAGACCAATAAGAGGCGACCCTGTCTCAAAATACAATGTGCACAGCACCTGAGGAACAACAATTGAGGTCATCCTCTCACTTCCATATGCAGAGAGAGAGAGAGAGAGAGAGAGAGAGAGAGAGAGAGAGAGAGAATCCAAACCCTTGGCCTTCTCTATGACTGCTCAGATAAGGGTTATAGATTATAAGCAATGACCTCTCCCAGGTGGAAATCAGCTTGCACATCATCTAATCCAAACCTCTCATTTCAAAAGCCAGTAGAAGAATTACAGTAAAAGGGAGGAATTCCCCCAGGGACTTCCTGATGATTCTCACAAATAACACTACTTTGTGCCATCAATCCCCAGCACACAAGAGCCTCCGCCAAGAGCTAACCATATAAAAGAGACTTAGTGATGCAAGGAGGTAAGGAAGCAAAGATGCTCCAGGGATCCCCTCTTGAAAGAAAACCTAGAGGATAAAAATGCACTTAGAAAAAAATAAAAATTGCACCAGGCATTAATGAGGGAAAATAAACACCTTTCAAAGGGAAGCCTGGCAATGCCTATGAGTCATCCCTAGGTACCTGGGCCAAACTCCAGACTGTGCTAACAGTACTTAGCATCTTAATATCCTTAACCAACTGTGGGAGAACAATTAGCCTTAGTCATAATGCAGAACAAATGGTCAAGTACAAGTCTACAGCCTCCAATCTGCCAAGTCTAAAGAGTCACTTTAATAGTTTTGTGTTTCTGTGTTTATTTTAGCAGTAGTAAAAGGGATTCTTAGCATAGTGTGTGTTTGAGAATACAAAGAACTTCTACAACCAGGTAAGGACTGGAGGGGCAAGATAGAGCATTAATTTGAGGTCTGGATGGAGCAAGGTTTGCTTGACAGTTAACTTACTTAGAAAGTGTGAGTTGGATGAGGCCTGTTAATGCATGCTTATAACTCACCTACTTGGGAGGCTGAGGCAAGGGGATTGAAAGGTTGAGACCTAGTAGATTACAGAGTGAGTCAAAGCTAGCCTATTCTGCAACTCTGCCTCAAAAGTACAAGTAAAATGAGGGCTCGGGACATAGTCCTCACATAGCTATGGATAGAGCCCCCCCTCCCCCCGCCACTGAGGGACTGGTGGTGTGGTTCAGTGATAGAGCACTTGCCTAGAATCCCCCAATGAGGGGCTGGGAGTGTGGTCCATTGGTAGAATACCTGCCTAGAATCCCCCAGTGAGGGGCTGAGGGTGTGGCTCAGTGGTAGAGCACCTGCCTAGAATCCCCCAGTGAGGGGCTGGGGTGTGGTTCAATGGTAAAGCACTTGCCTAGCATAAGTGAGGCTCTAGATTTCAATTCCTAGTACCACAAAAGAATTTGAAACCCCGATATTGTGAGTTTGGAGCCAACCTGGATTACACGAGACAGGGAAAGAAGGAAGGAAGAAAGGAAGGAAGGAAGGAAGGAGATCTCTAAGACATCTCAAATCAAGGACCAAATTTATTTGTCCTTTTTAGTTTTTGTTGTTTTGTTTTGTTTTGAGACAGGGTTTCTCTGCATAGCTCTGCTGTCCTGCAACTCACTCTGTAGACCAGGCTACTTTGAACTTGGAAATCCACCTACCTCTGCTTCCTGGGTTATGGATTAAAGGTATGTGCCACCACCAGCCAGCAAGGACCAAATATGAAGTTATTACATCCCTCACACAGCACACAACAAACTCTCCTGCTCTGTTTCTAATATGTGAAGGATGGATGTTGTTCCCAACATTCCCTCCTCTTATATTCTATACCAAGGACTCCCCTGGATCTTTTTGACTTGACCCGTTGAGTCCTACTGGCCCCTTTCACACCTCTTTATTTTTATTTGCACACTAAGAACATTTCACACACTCTTTGGTTTGATTCTGCTTTGAGATAAGATTTCTTGTACAACCCAGGCTGGCCTCAACCCAATAATCCCAAGATTGGGGAGGTGGCTCAGTGTTTGTTATGCAAATGTGAGGTGCCAGGAACAACTTGAAAGCAGATACAACAGGATTCCATCCCCTCACTGGGGTAGGGAAGTGAAGACCCGAACATATTGGCCAGTGTGGTAAATCAGTAAACTCTAGCTTCATCGAGACTTGATATTCTTCAGAGCTCCCAGGGATGTGTGATGATGGCTTGTTGTACACAGTTGGGCACAAACATCCACCACTCTAAAGAAGTTTTCAGAATAGTAGTTTGATGATTGCCATAGAAGATCTCACGATCTGATAAATGTTCTGATAAAAGAGAGGATATGAAGACAGACAGTAGACTCCAAGTTCAGAAAACACATAAAACTGTGTAAGTGCCACATAAAACACCACAGGTCCCACTGCTTAGAAGGCCTGTGAGAACACAAAAATCAGAGAGGAGATTAAGTCAAGCCTCTGCCTCTCTGGAGCCTCACCATGACTCACAAACCTTATAATTTCATGGGCTTCTTTTCTCCTCCTCCCCTTCCCCTCCCCTCCCCCTTCCTCTCCCTCTTCCTCTCCTCCTCTCTTCTTCTCTTTCCCGTCTCTTCTTCCTCTTTTCGTACTGTGGATGGGACCCAGGCCTTGTGCTTGCTGTTAGGAAATCTCTATACCACTGTCCATGCCCCAATCCTTCATCCTCTCTCTCTCTCTCTCTCTCTCTCTCTCTCTCTCTCTCTCTCTCTCTCTCTCTCTTTCTCTCTCTCTCTCCTCTAGCCCTTAGTATTTTTAGATAAGGTCTCACTCAGTAGCCCAGGCTGGTCTTGAATTCAATACTCCCCAGAACCATGGGCCTTCTCCTCACTGTAGAAATCTAGGCAGGCTCTCAACCCCTCAGCCATGCTCCCTACTCTTTCACTGAAGGAGTCTAGGTAGGCACACTACTGTTGAGCCATACCCCTAGCCTCTTACTAGGGGATTCTAAGCAGGTGTTCTACCCCTGAGACACACCCCTAGCCCCTCACTGGGCGATTCTAGGCAGGTGGTCTATCCCTGAGCCATATCTCCAGCTCCTCACTGGGCAATTTGAGGCAAGTGCTCTACAATAGTGGTTCCCAAGTCAGCCTGTAATAGAAATTTCATCTGCTATCATTATTTCAAATACATCAGCTACCAGCAGAATAATACTTTCCATTGGAAATACAGCCCCCAGTTCATAATAATAGTTAAAGGCAATGCAGGATTCACCATACACCTTAGAGGAACTTTCTTGGAATGAATCTATTGCTTATATAGGGAAAATAACTACACAACTACACATAACCTGTGTTTTAATAGCTATATGATCACCACACCATAATAAGCTAGACTCCTTAGCAAAACACTAGCAGTTTTAATTATGTGTATGTTTGTGTGTCTGCGTATGTAAACATGGGTGCAAGTACCTGTAGAAACCAGAAGAGGGTGTCAGATCCCCTGGAGCTGGTGTTTCTGGTGGTTGTGAGCTACCCAACATGAGTTCTGGAAACTGAGGTCCTCTGGAAGAGCAGTATGCACTGTTAACTGTTGAGTCAACTCTCCTGCTCCCACAATTTTTTAGGGGGGGGTGTAAAGCCATCTTGATTGTTTTGTAATGTAAGTCAGGTGTTCAGTAATATATACTAGTTTCTTTTCTTATTGCTATGAAGGAATATCTAACAACAGTGACTTAAGGGAGGAAGGGTTTACCTTGGTTCACAATCAGGTATGGGGGGGAGAGGAAGATGTCGGTCCTAGGCTCAGTTTCTCCTTTTTATTCAGTCTAGTACCCAAGCCTATGGGATGGTGCCACCCACATTCAGGGTGGGCCTCATCATCTCAATTGACCCAGTCTAGAAACTCCCTCACAGACTTGCTCAGAGGGTGTCTCCTAAATGATTCTAGAGCCCATCAACTTGACCATCAGTCTCATCAGTCTTTGAAGAAGACCCTCACATCTGGAGCTAGCTTCTAGAAAACACTAGGAAACTCCCCCCACACTCCATCTCCTGCCTTGCTCTCATTCTCTTTTAACACTTGAGGAAATTTAAAAGGAACCAATAGGCATATAGTACATCCAAGTCCTCCAAGGAAAATATTTGAATATTTCCCATCTATTTTCTTCTCCTGTTCTTTATGCCTCTCAATGAGAAGAACGGTACCACTTACATTCATGTCAACACAAAGGGCCTCTGTCTGTGCATATCACCTATTAAAGCATTCAGAGATTCAGTGTCAAGGTATGTATTATACACACTTTTTTTCTTTTCCTGGGCCATTATCAGCATTCTTACAACACCATTATTCTACAGCCCAGCTAATGCTCCTGTCAAAGAGTTAGCAACAAGCATGGAAAAATGTCAAACAGTAGGAAAGAAACCTAACTGTCCTTCCCAACCTCAAGGGGGTGGGGGGAGGTTGTCTTTTATGGAAACTCAGAACTGTTCCAGGATACAGTCCGATGAGCTTTAGCTGAGGACAGAGCTGCGGAATGTCTTATTTGTATTTCTCTGCACACCTGAGTCCCTTCTGAATAATTCCCCTCCTTTTTTTTCTCTCTTACCAATATACTTAATAAAAATACAACCCAAGTTGTTATCATTGTGCCTTCTTCCCAGGAGGTGCCCAGCTCGGAAAGAGACAGAAATCCCCTGCAAGCCTTGCCCAGCCCTGTCTGCAGAGTCCTGTGATAAGAGATTTAAGGGGCAGTAAAAGGGTCCTCGGGAGAAAAATATTTTTCCAAGCTGCTTACCGGGGTGCCGAGAATTACAGCCTCTCTGCTCTTAAGACATTGAGAGCCTCCATTAAAATGCAAATATAGGACGTGAGTTACTTTATCAAAGTATCACGCTTGAGTTTGAATCAGTTTATGGCTTAATCCCCAAATCCAAAAACTGGCCAGACAGGGATGGATAGCCTCAGATGAGAGTAAAGGTGACATGAAGGTTGCAAGTTGGAGACTGGTCTGTGATTCATAGGCTCTCCCTTTGTTAGTTGTTGTGATCAAAATACCCGATAGAAGTCAATTAAGGGAGGAAGATTTGTTTGGGCACATAGTCTCAGAAGGGTCAGTCCATCATGGTGAGGTCGCGTGGTCTCAGGGGGCTCCATGGCGGCAGGAATGTGAACTGAGAAGCCTTACTTCCTTGTGTCCTGCATCTCAGTGAGACAGGAAGCAGAGTTCAGGCAGAGATTGAAGCCAAGCTATCTACACCACCACTACCACCCCACACCACCACCACCACCACCACCCCACCCTACCACCACCACTTTCCCCCACCCCGCAGTGACCCATTTCCTCCAGTAAACTTTCTATAGCCTCCCCTAACAGTGGCACCAAGGGGACCATTCACATTCAAACTGTAACATTGTGTAGAAAGAGAGATCCAGACAGAAAGAGAGAGGGAGGAGTGGGAAACAGAAAGGGGTGGGGAGGCAGAGATGGCCCAGCAGTTAAGAGTGCTTTCTGCTCTCCAGAGAACCTGAGTTCAGTTCCCAGCACCTACGTCTTCAGATGGGTCACAAGCATCTGTAACTCCATCTCCAGGAGATCCGAGGATCCAACACCATCTTCTAGATTTCATGAGCACTGTACTCACACAACACACACACACACACACACACACACACACACACACACACACACAAGAAGGGAGGCAGGGACACACAAATAAAAATACGTCTTTTCAAATAATTGAGAGTCAGTGCCTACATGCTCTCCTCAACAGCTCTGGCTAAGCAACAATGGCCTTGAACTTCAAATATAATGTCAAAGATCCATTAACATACTAATGGATTATCCTCCTCCTGCTCGATGAACAGTCGCATGCGGATTACTTCTCATTTTTTCCTTTGTCTGGGCCTGCTCAGCCCTTCTCCTCCCTCCCTGGCTGTTTCTGAGGAAGCAGGCATCCTGAGGTAGACACTGTCAGTGGTCTATCTGCAGTATTCCCATTCCATTCTGGGTGCAGAAAGGGGGTGGTTTGCAGAGAAGTAAGAATAGTAAATAGGTGCTGGGGAGATGATTTGAAAGCCAAAAGCATATACTGTTCTCTCAGAAGCCAAGTTTCATTCCCAGACCTGTGCCGCTTCTAACTCTAGCTCCTGGGATTATAGGTCCCTGGCTTTGTCAGGTACCACCCACTCGTGGAGTTGCTTAGCTAAAAGTCACTGAAATAAAGAAGCCTGGGCACTGGGGAGAGAGCTCAGTGAGTAAAGTGACTGCCTTGCACAGGAACCTGAGCTCATTCCCCAGAACCCACCTCACAAAAAAGCACTGGAGTGGTTTACAATTTCAGCACCAGGGAGGCAGGGACAGGCAGATCCCTGGGGCTCCATGGTTAGCACACCTAGCCCAACCAGCCAGGCTTAAGCCAGTGAGAGAAACAGGTGGATAACAACTAAGAAACATCTGAGGCTGATCTCTGGCCAAGTTCAAGAGTGAGTGCAAGCATGTGCAACACACACACACACTCACACACACACACACACACACACACACACACACACACAGAAGTTTAGACACTAAGATGGGATGGGTGAATATTGGAAGGCAGAGTCTTTTGCTGTATTTTGTCTAGATTTTGTTCATATATATCCATATATCCTTATTCTTACACACACACACACACACACACACACACACACACACACACACACACCCTAATTAAAAAATCATAACAAAATTAACATTGTACCATAGTATTAGAAAATAATCAACAAGCTGGGGCTTTAGCTCTTTGGTAGAGTGTTTGGCTAGCCTGTAAGAGACCCTGAGTTAGAGCTGGTGTCCATGTCCGTGTCCGTGTCCGTGTGTGTGTGTGTGTGTGTGTGTGTGTGTGTGTGTGTGTGTGTGTAAGAGGGTGAGTCAGCATCTCAAGGTGCTCACATGGAAGGAAAGGACAATGGTGGGTCTCAGTTCTCTCCTCCCTCCATGTGTGGATTCCAGAGGTTACACTCACATCATTACACTTACACAGCAAGCAACTTTACCCACAAGCCCATTTTTATAAGTTGCTTTTTTCTTTTCTTTTCTTTTTTTTAATTGAGGCAGGATCTCACTATGTAGCCTAGGATGGCCCAGAACTGGTGGGCAGTCCACCTGCTTCTGCCTGTCAATTACTAGGATTGTAGGCACATGCCACCATGGTAAATGTCTTCTTCTATAATTTTGCATTTTATTTCCTGCATCACTCACGCTGAGTCCTACACCTCTCTAAAGCCTTCCCACCTCACCAGGTCTTCCATTATCTGCTCTCTCTCTCTCTCTCTCTCTCTCTGACTCCACACTTAGTATTCACAGCACGAATTCCCCATCTTACAATATGCTACCCTGTTCACTAATTATTGGAATCACTCAATTTGGCCCTTGAATCTACACTAATTACCGTATGCTAATATACGAAATCACGTCTTACCCCAATTCTTCATGTGTGTGCCTTCACTCTGATCTCCAGCTCTGTGGGCAAGTTCCTGTAAGCTAATCCTATACTTCTCTCACACCTTTAAGGGAGAAGACCATGGCATTAGGCACAACATCAGCAACTGCTGAGTCCTTGGACCTTTGCTTTGGAGGGTGCCCGCCATCGTGTGCTTCGGGGAACTGACTGCAAACGGAAGAACACATTAGAAGTTAAAGTATTCTATATAAGTCTTCAATCTTCCCCCAGCACAGCCTGTGCTCTCCAGGAGAAAGGTCTCCAAAATCCTCCCAAGAGATTGTCTGACATTGCACCGGAGCTTGAGGGCTGGGGATGTGGCTCATTGGTGGAGTGCCTGCCAAGCATGCGTAATTCCCAGTGTGCCAGCCCTAGAACAATAGAAACTGAACATGGTGAGTGATGCCTGTAATGCCAGTGCTCAGGAAGTAAAGACAGGAAAATCAGGAGTCCAAAGTCATCACTAGCTATGCAGTAAGTTCAAGGCCAGGCTGGGATCCATGAGATCCTGCCTCAAAATAAAACACAACTTCAACCTCATCCCTAGAAGGTCCGGAGTCAGTGGATGGGTCAGGGTTAGGATCTCAATGCCCTTCTACATAAACTCTTCCAGACCTCTATCCCAGCCCTCCTCTGACTGTAAGACAAACATTAAACAGAGCTCAGAAACCTCCTGGCAACTGCCTGAGCTGAAGCTACTGCATGGCTTGGGATTAGAAAGAACCTCTATGGAGGAGGACAAAAGATGTGGCTTAGCTGGTAAAAGGTTTGCCTAGCATGCATCTCCATTTCTAATGCTGCATACATGGGGACTGGTAACATAAGCTTACAATCCCAGCTCTCAGGAGATAGAAGCAGAAGCCTGTTTTCTATTATGAGCTTTTGTTTTCTGAATTTGCATTTGCTTGTTTGTACGTAACTTAGTTTTTTGAACAGCATCTTATTAACATGTAGCTGAAACTGGCCTTGAACACTATACCCTCCTGCCTCAGCCTCCCATTATTGGGAGGACAAGCATGAGCCACATGTCTACCTTGAAGTGTGAATTTCTCATCTCCTTGTATAACCCTGATTGGCCTGGAACTCTCCATATGCAGACCAGGCTGGACCTGAAACATTTTCCAGTCTTCCTGAGAACTGAGATTAGAGGTATTTGCCACCACACCCAGTTTTGAGACTTACTAAACTTAACATGTTTTACCATCACAGCTTTCCCTTGTTGTTTCAAAACAGGATCTCACTATGAACTACAGAAGGGTCTTAAACTCTTCATTCTTTTGTCTTAGGCTCTAAATACTGGTATTATAGTGATCTACTGGTAGAGTGGTTTTTAATAGCTAGCAGAAAGACTGAGAAAGTGCTGGGCGAGCTTAAATGAGGGGCTAATTAACTCTACCTGGGGACAATATGAAGGGACACACAATGCTAACATGCTCATACACCCAGAACTAACTCAAGGTCCAAAGGAGGAACTTCACAACAGTTTTCTGCTATCCCTTAAACGTGAGTCACCTAAGAACTTGAAAACCAAACTCCTAGGCTCTAGTTGGAAGTTTCTGATTGTAGACTGGCTGGAAGCTGAACATACATGTCTGTCATCTTCTGGTGGGTGACATACATGCTGATAGTACTCTGAGACTCCCACCGGAGAAGTTGCTGCCTTGCAGGACCAGGGAGCAGCAAGCAGAAACAATGAAACAATATTACAAGTATGGACCTTTGAGGGAGGGTAGCTTACTAGAGTTCCTCCTGTATAGATCCAGGAGCATTGCTGTGAAAGGAGCTTGCAGAAATGGCCTCCATTTCCTCAGCGCTTATGCCTTCCACCATGTGAGCAAGCAGATCAAATGGCCCATGCTAAAGGCCAGTGCCTTTGATCTCAAACTTCTCAGCCTCCAAAACTATGAGAAAGAAATTTCTGTTCCCTGGAAATTACCCAGGCTGAAGCTGAGCTTGATGGTGCATACCTGTCATCCCAACTTTCAGAAGGTTGGCAAAGGAGGATAGCGAGTTCAAGACCTGCCTGAGTTACAAACCAAGTTTAAAGCAAACCTAGGCTACAAAGCAACACCCCCCCATCTCAGAAAAACAAACAAACAAACAAACAAACAAGCTTGGACTAGGGAAATGACTCTATCAGTAAAAAAAATATGTGCCGTGAACATGGAGACTGGAGTTTGGTCCACCCACATAAAACCTGGGTACAGCAGCACGTATCTATGATCCCTGCACAAGAGAAAGGATTCCTGGAATTCACTCACCAGCCAGCCTAGCCAAAACAGTGAGCTTCAGATCCACTGAGAGATACTGTCTCAAAAAAGTGGAGAATGACTCAGGAAGACACCTGATTTCTGGCTTCCACTCACATGAAGGTACACATTGTGTATGCCATACACACAAATTAATTAGTTAATTGACTAATAACTCTGTATTATTCTGTTACAATAACATGTAGGACAAAAACAGAACAGCTTCATAAGCCTTTCCCACCTAAGAAATATTAGAGGGAAGGGGGACACCAACCACAAGATGCCTTCTTTATTTTTCCACCAAGGTGATACTCTACAAATGGAGTATCTCACACTCCTTTGCCATCTGATTTCTAGTGAATTTCCTGCGAAGACAGGCACTGGCAGAAGATCCTGGAAGCCAAACAGCTGGGTTCATTACTTCCCCTGCCTTCCGCCAGCTCCTGTCCCATCTTTGCCTTCTGCAGCTTCTCATCAGAGCTGAGCATCTGGCCCCAACAGGTGAGACAACTCCTGGGGTCTGATAACTTCCCCTCTGTCTCAATGGGTTGCTCCAAGTGTGTGTGGGCAGACTGGAAGACTGCCTCTGTTGCTTATCTGAGAGGACTCACCAGCCCTCTTGGCTTTTCAGCTAGTTCCCTGCATTTGACTGTCTTCCACTGAACTAGCTGGTGTGGGCTGTGTGTCCACCACCCCTACACACACACACACACACACACACACACACACACACACACACACACACACACAGATGATACTGATAACATACCCCCTCCTCTCAGTCTTTTAGAATACTATTCAGGCTGGGATTATCTAAGTGGATATTAACCAAACCTCTTGTTTAAAAGTTAAACAGAAAAGCAATTCTCAACTATGCAGTAAACAAACCCAAAATAAGGTTAAAGCACAAAGCAACAGCTTGATAAATTGGTTCAAATGCTGGTTTGTTTTGTTGTTTTGCTTTTGATAAAACTGCTAAAGTAAACAAACTGACGAATATAAAGGGGACATTTTTAATTGGAAACGAGAAAGGAGATAAGGCAAGTTATAGAAATCGTTTTTGCACAGACATCTAAAGAGAATGTTGCATACACTTGTAAACAGTCACACTGAAATCCTTGGTGAAATAAATAATTACTAGAAAGATATAGATTATGAAAAAGAATCTAGATAATAAAATCCTAAAAAGAATAATAATCATCAAGAAGCTGAGGAATTTGTTCAATAGAAGCTCAAAAATACAGTTGGTCTCAATATTTCCACCAGGATAATGTTGAGATATTTTTTAAAAAGAAATATAAACTAGATGTGGTTGGGGGATTGACCATAGTAGCACAGCACTCAGAAGGCTGAGGCTAGCCTGGCTTACGCAGCAAGATTCTGTCATTTCAGAGAGAAGCAGGGATAGACTTAACATTGTATAAAACATCTGAGGTAGTGAATGTTGATTATCAACTTGACAGGGTCTAGAGTCATCTTGGAAACAAAGTTTCAGACTTGTCTCTAAAGGAGTTTTTCTAGGTTGGGTGAAATGAAGTGGGAATATACTCCCAGAATGGGTGCAGGTCCTGAACTGAAAACTGAAAGCAGGGAGAGAAGGAGCTGAGAGCCAGTGCCTGGTTCTCTCTGCTTCCTAGCTGTGAAATACAGCGTGACCAGCTGCCTCATTCGCCAGCCTGCCACCATGCATTCCCCGCCATCACAGACTGTGCTCGCAAACTGGGAGCCAAAACAAATCCTGCCTTCCTTGAGTTGCTTCTCCTCAGGTGTTTTGTCACAGCAGAAGAAAGTATTTAGAAGATTTTCCATCCAGAATGGAAAGAAAGTTGAGTACTTTGTGTTCATTAGGCAAGGATGAACTACTTTCCCCAAGGATGATAGAGAGAATCTTTGAAGAAAACCAAGGGTGCAGGTGCATACGAACATGGACAGAAAAATCTTAAAGAAAACCCTCAACTCCAAAAAGGAGCATGGGCTACTGGCTACTGTGATGTTGCAGATCTTCACAGCAATGGATTTCTTATGTAGGTTTGGATGCATTGTTAACAATATTGCTGATATACAACTTTTTAAAAGAAGGGATGATGGGACGTCTCTCTATGGTACCCAAGGTGGTCTTGAACTTCTGGACTCAAGGGATCCTCCTTGTTAAGTCTCCCAAGTAGCTAGGACTATAAGTGCATGTCACTGTGCCAAGATTTAGATATAATTATTCTATAAAAGATAAGGAAGAGGGCTGGCAAGGCGTCCTGGTAGGTAAAAGCACTTCCTGCTAATCTTGACAACCTGAATTCAATCCCCAGGACCCACACTGTAGAAGGGGAGAATAGACAAAGTTGTCTTCTATCCTACACAGATACACACTCGCCCAAATAAATAAAGGCAATTTTACAAATATATATATATATATATATATATATTCATTCAAATATATATATATATGGACCAAGTTGGAGTAAAATGTTTGCCACAGAAGCTTGAGGACCTGAATTCAATGTCTAGAACCCATGTTTGGGTTTTTGGTTTTAATGAAAGTCAAGCTTGACAGTATAAAGACAGGCAGATCCCTGAATCTTAATGACCAGTCAGTCTAGCCTACTTGTCAAGCTCTAGGCAAACGAGAGACTCTGCAACATAAGAACAAGGTAGACAGCACCTGAGAACAATGGTAAAGTTTGTCTTCTGTGCACGCACGTGCGCGCATGCACACACACACACACACACACACACACACACACACACACACACACACACAGTGCAGCAGTTCATGAATTCACATCATCCTTGAGCAGCGGCCACTGTCTTATATATGTATTCTTGATGTAAGCACAAGGAACAGTAACTTCACAGCTCAAGTTGAAAGACAGCAGAGAGAACCATCTGTACAATATAAAAGTAAATAGCTACTTGACACAGCTACTGTGTGCAACTAGAAATCAAAGAGAAGATATCCAGAGAAAACATTCACAACAGATGAAACAAAGCATTTGTGTGATGACATATAAACAACCGACACACATGAATTCAAAAAGGGTAAGCCTCTCCTACACAGCTGAGAAGGAACTTGAAAATTCATGGGGGGAAAAAAGAGAGGCAATATCAGTAAATCAACATGTGCAAAAATGTTCAGTTTAAGCTGGGCATGGTGGCACACACCAGTAATCCCAGATCTGTAAACAGGGAGATCAAGAGTTCAAGATAATCTTTGGTGTTAAATTCAAAGTCAATCTGCACTACAAAGAGCCTGTCTGGCGGGGGGGGCAACAAAAAGTTTTTCTTGTGATCCAAGAAATGTCCATTCACAGAATGCTGTAACCCCTGATGCCAGGAGTATTTTACAAAGTGAAAGGTTATTTGCAATATGAAGAGAAACTAAAGTATTACTAGTAGTGTTTTATTACATTTTATATATGTATTTTGCATTGGAGGACACAGCAAGTCAAAAGACAAATTACAGGAACCAGTTTTCTTGCCATGTAGTCTCTGGGTTCAAACTCAGGTCACCAGCCTTGGCAGAGGGCAAATTTACCAGCCAAGCCAGCTTGTTGACCCAATGAGAGGTGTTATAGAAGTTGTCCGGTAACAGAGCATTGCATAAAGGATGCAACTCAGACAGTCATTGAACTCGCTGTTTAGTTCAGACTAGCCCCCATCCCTCAGTCTTTCTTCCTTTGTACCCTAAGTGCTGGGACTGCAGGCGTATAACCCCACATCCTCAAGGAATATCTGGAGATTAAAGAATAATTAAGCTACATGCACTATTCATGGCAAAATAATTCTAAAAACCTGAATAAATAAGATATTTTAATTCTACAACAGTGGAATTAAGGAAGGATTATAAATTGTTAATTACACTTATAATAAAATTGACATCTTATTAAGCAGTCTTGCATATCTCTCTCTCTTTTAAGCCCCATCAATATGATAAAATGGGTAGGAACTGCTGAGCCTCAGGAAAACTAAATGACTTGCAGAAAGTCACACAACTAGTGGCTCCAAACACCGTTCCCTTGCTCACAGGCTCTCTACATCTTTTCTGAGCCTCAGTTTCCTTATCTGCAAAATGGAGCTATTTATAGCGCTCATAGAATGGTTAAAAAGATTAAATGAAGTCTTTAAAGGCTCGGAAACTGAGCTGGGGAGACGACTTGGCCAGGAATGTGCTTGCCGTGCAAGCATGAGGACCTGAGTTCTCTCCAAAGAGCTACATTAAAAATGCAGGGCATGGCAATATATGCTTGACATTTAAGCACTTGGGAGGCAGAGACAAGTGGATCTGTGTGGCTAGCTTAACAATCACCCTCTTCCTCCTGGCAAGGTCCAAGCCAGAAAGAGACCATGTCTCAAAATGCAAGGCAGACAAGACCTGAAGACACCTGAGGTTGGCACCTGGCCTCCACGTGTATGCACATACGTGTACACACAAACATAACCCACACGTGTGGAAAACAGAAGCCATGAAACTCTTAGCAAAAGATGCGGCACACAGCCAGCCTTGGGTAAAATTGTTAAGAGAAATAATGATATAGCCAAGCCAAATCCTGGCACCTGGATGGCTGAGACAAGGTTGCAAATTTGATGCCACTTTGGGCAACCTTGTCTTGACAACACAAATGACAGCATAAAAAGAACTAAGTGTAATGGTGTATGACTACAATTCCAGTACTTCGGAAGCTAAAACAGGAGGATCAGAAGTTCAACACAAGCACACTTGGGATCTCCCTCCCAAGATCCAATGAGGTTTTACCATCTCCATCCACCTACCCACTCCTAGTTGGAGAGTTACTCCATGCTCAGCCCCGGTTTCGTAAATAAGCTGGAACACACATAGCTGAGAGAGGGGGGGGGTGGAGCTGATATAAGCAGAGCACAAAACACGAAAAACTACCTACATGACTCAGACAAGTGCAGGAGTGTCGTGTCCAGTAAAGGGCAAAATCCCAAAGAGAAATAGCGGGAGATAACACACGTCATAGTGTGACTGAAGGCTGAATCACAGGCTTAGACTCACATGTTCAGATACCTATGCCAGCTGAGACATCAAACAGACATCTCAGTCTTAATTCGTCAAACCCTGGGTTGGGGGTACTTGCCCTCATATGTTCTCTACCTGTCTTCCTGCTCAGGTAAGGAGTTTCCCATCCTTCCCAGCTGTCAGAGTCCTGTCTTTCTGTCTTCTCCCTCCTCTTCTTTCTCCTTGAGACTGTGTCCCCATGTAGAGGTACAGGGCTGATAGAATGAATATACACAACAAAAATTTAGTAAATCGACTTACACAGTAGTGTCTGGGGGTACCAACAATGGCTTTGTGCACTCTGGAGAGGCTGAGAATTTGGTATCTATTCAGCCCATGAAGCTGGGTGGAGCAGCAATCCCGGTCTGGGGCTGATGGATTCCTGAAGAGCCACTCGTCTTTGGTTGGCATTGGGAGGCTGAAGAAGCTGGGGTCCCAGGTGGGGGAAGGATGATATGAATAGGACAGACTCCCCAGCAGGAAGCAAAGATGGGCAGGCAAAAAGCAACCCTGTCACCCACCCACCCACTCCCCCCAACTCCCTGGGCATCTATATGTAAACTCTGCCTGAGTGCCTTCCCAGCCTGTGTCCAAAAAAACAAACCAAACAAAACAAACCCCGGGAAGTCTATGGAGAAGGCTCAGTCAGTAAAGTGCAAACATAAGGACAAGTGTTTGATCTCCAGAACTCATGTAAAAAGCCAAGTGCTATGGCTGGTGCTGGGGAGGCGGAGACAGGCGGACCCTTGGGGTTCACTGCCCAACCAGCCTAACCAACATGCTGAACTCTACACCAGACAGAGATTCTGCCTTAGGAAAAAAAGTAGATGCACACACACACACACACACACACACACACACACACACACACACAAGAGAGAGAGAGAGAGAGAGAGAGAGAGAGACAGAGAGAGAGAGAGACAGAGACAGAGACAGAGAGACAGAGAGACAGAGAGAGATTTCAAGGCCTTCCACTATCTAATCCTGAGCTGTTGTGCTCTGGCCCTGGCCCTCTCACTATTTCTCAGTGATACCAGTGCACTCTGGGGACAGTTACTTTGGGGACATCTACACACACAGGTGCACCCAGGGACATCTGTGCACCCTGGGGGACATCTACATATGCTACTCCCTTCTGCCTGGAAAGCCTCCTCCCAGGGAACTTCAGGGTTCACCTCCTCACATTTCCAAGTCTTCACTGGAATGTCACCCTCTCAATGGGGACTTCCTTGATGTGATATTTAAAACCAAGACACTGAACTTCCCTACATCTCCATCCTGCCTCCTCCCTTCCTCCATGTGGTACTTCACATCAGCTGATGTGCCACGATGATGAATCTGTAGTTCTCCGTATCAGAAGCCAGCTCAGAAGAGCAAGGAGTACTTTATTCTTTTTTCATTGACGGTTTCACCAGCAGCATAGAAGAATGTCTAGAACAAATGTCTGGAGTGTGTGTGTGTGTGTGTGTGTGTGTGTGTGTGTGTGTGTGTGTGTGTGTGTGTTGAAAAACTGAATGGGGATGGAAGGGGGAGGAGAAAGGAGAGAGAAGGAAGGACTGACTCGCTGACTTTTACAACCAAGTGTCAGGAGCTTTTTGAAAGACACCCCAAGTTATCTTACACAGCCAGACTCTGGATGCTGTATTTTACTATGAGAGAGGCCCTCACACTGTAGCCCAGGCTGTCCTGGAGCACACACCCAACCAGCTGCCTTCTGTAACCTAAGCACTGAGATGATGGACGGCTGCCACCATGTCTGGCTTCTCACAGCCAGACTTCGTACCAAGCTTTAAGCTTTAAAAAAGCGCTTAGCACACATTTAATCCTTTACAATTTCACACCGGTGCTCTGATACAATGTCATTATAAATTCCCTTTCTCCATACCAGTGGAGGCTCAAAGAGGTCCACTTAAGATCATGCTGGCTGCAAATGGCAGAGACTGTGTGTAAGCCAATAATTTCCCATCAGCCACCAACTCTCGCTGTGCCACCTGGGGTGCCTAAATTCTCCAACTTTCTTATTTTATTTTGTTCATGGCAGCATTGTGGACAGATTTGAGCAGGTCAGCCGTCAGCTCTCTTGCTGTAAGTTCTCATTTTGTCACAACCAAAACATGGGATTTCGAAAAGCTACAGTTCTGGGATTTGGTGTTTGGTTTGAAGGGTGGGATTTTTTGGCTTTGTTTTTGTTTGTTTGTTTGTTTGTTGTTATTAGGCAGGTTCTCAGGGAGCTCAGGCTGGCTTTGAACTTGTTATGTAGTGGATGTTGACCTTGAAGTTTCTGTCCTTCTGCCTCCCCCTCCTGAGTGCTTGAGTTACAGACACGTGCCACTGCGCCCAGTTTACTTGTGCTGTCAATGAGACCCAGGACACTCTGTATGCTCCCCAAGCACTCTGCCAGCCCAGCCACATCTCCAGCTCTATCCTTCTGGTTTTTAAATGAAAATGGATGACAGTCATGTCAATGACCACAATTCTCTCTCCTGATTCTCCATTTACCCAAAAGCGAAATGAGAGAATTCAGGAACCCTCCCTGTGAGCACATGGAACAGAAAGATATTAATCCAGTACTGCCAAGCCCAGCAGCCCCCATGCTTAGGGAGTCCAGCATGCAAAGGAAAGGGTGCAGCTGGAGTCACCCATGCATGGAGATCATCGCCCCCTTAGAACTGGAGTGGCCTGATGCCTCTAAGCATCCAGAAAGGAATACAAACAAACAGGTTTTTATGAGGGCTGTAACCCAATTGACAGAGGCGAGCTCTCTCTGTCTGGAAATGTCCCTGCTCTGAACCAGTTGCCGTGCCAACGAGCCGCACGTTTCCACTCCACAGAATCCAATTTCTGAGCAGCCTGACAGCGACAGGTCCAAAAGACACAATATGAAGCTCCAAGGTGCCTTTGAACACTTGCTGAATTGCAAAGAACAGTATGGGTCCCTGGATGTCCTTAGCAACCTGGGGACATGAGCCAGGCAAATAAATGCATCTGTGACTATGCACACAGCAGCCTCAACCCACCCAGTCCTTAGGTATCTGACAAATGACAGCACAAGGCACAGCCACATCCTTTATGGCCATCTTTATCAGATGGAGCCACAGGCATGGATTCAGGCAGGATCTCACTGTGTAATCCAGAACATCCTGGAACTCACTATGTAGCCCAGGCTGGTCTCCATGTACTCTGTAGCCCAAGATGACCTCAAATGCACTATGTAACTCAGGCTGATCTGGAACTCATTACATAAACCAAGTCAGCCTAGAACTCATGGTTCTCTCAGTACTGGGGCTATAAGCTCATGGCACCACTACATGGTTCTACTCTTTGAATGTGTGTTTTGTTTAACTCTTACAACCTTCCCCATTAGGTAAGTATTGTTAAGGTCTCACTTCAGCCAATCATGATGACATACACAGCACTTGTAAGGTGAAGGCAGGAGGATCAGAATTTCAAGATCATATCAGGTAGAAACCAACTGGAAAACTCGAGGTATTCCCTGGAGTTCTCTGCTGAGCGGTTTTTCTCTCCATGGCTGAGAGTCCAGCTTCCCTCTCTCCCACTGCACAAACTTTTATGTCATGGGCTGAGCACTAGTGACCTCAGATGGGAATGGGCCACCTTCCAGGTGTCATCAAGGACACAGTGTTTCACTCTTGGGCTGTGTTGCTACTCTTTTCCTTCCCTGTCACAGGGTTAGCAGGTATCCAGTCCATTCTCAGACAAGGGACTTTTTCAGATACTGGGAAACAAATGTGTGCTTGGGTCTGAAATGGGGGTGGAGGGCCAGCCCAGTTCCAAAGCTAGCTTCTCAATTTGCTCAAAATGACAATTTAGCAGCATAATATATATTCCAGGGTCCCTCACAGGCAGGATTTTTCACTCAACCTGCTTTAGCTCCCTGAGTGACCACTAACATAAGCCAAATCTACCATATAGCTTCAGATATGTTTTTCTTCTTTTTACTGTGCTCATGGTTCTGGAGGTTCAAGGGTGTGCCACTGACATCAGCTTAGCTCGAATGAGGACCTGAAGGAGAATATGACAGTAGCAGGAGAGAATAAGAGCATATATTGCAAGACACCAAGATAATTAATCATGATTGTCAGCTTGAATGGTTTGAGAGGTACCTAGAAGATCAGTAAAGCACATTTGTGGGTGGCTGTGAGGGATTTTCCAGAGACAGTTAAATTATGAGGGCTCTGACCTAATCAATGGATTAATGTATTGATGAGTTCTAAATAGGAATAGACTATGGCAAATGGAGTTGTGGAAGGCTGTGCCTAGTTGGAGGAAACAAGCCAAGTTATGTCCCTGAAAACTATGTCTTGTCCTAGGCCCTTCCCATGTTCTGTCTCTGCTTCCTATTTACCTATGCCATAATATGAATGAGAATTAATCTGCTTCCTATCCACCACATTGTGAACTGAGTGAAGTGATTGATCTGCCTACCCCTCCCCCCATTCCACCATGATGTGAACTGATCTACTTCCGGTCCTGCTTCCTGTCTCCTATGCTATGAATACATCTGCTTCCCATCCATCATGACAAGAGCTGATTTGCTTCCTGCCCACCATGATGAGAGCTGATCTACTTCCTGTCTGCCATGATGAGAGCTGATCTACTTCCTGTCTGTCCTGATGAGACCTGATCTGCTTCCTATCCTCCATGATGTGAATTGAGCATTGAGCTGCTTCCCATCTGCCATGATATAAGCACCTCCACTACAACCTTCTCACCATGATGGACTGTAATTTCTGAAACAATGAGCACAATAGTTTTGTCTTTGTGACTTGTTTTGTTAGACCTTTTTGTAACAAGGACAATAAAAGAGACTATAATAGAGTCAGGAAGTAAAAAAGCAGGTAAGAGGCCAGCCTCACTGTTTTAATGACTTACTCTCACAAATTAATCAGGGTTCCACACAAACAGCTTAATGCTTTGCAGCCCAATTCCCTCCCTTTTAAGTGTTCCATGTTGCCTTCCAATACCACCACACTGAGGACCAAGCTTCCTACACACGTGGGATCCATTCTAATCATACACAAACCACAGCTCTGTGATGCGGAGCCCTGAGTGTGGATGGGGGTAAGGGATTCCTATCTAAACCTTGTTTTAACATGGATGAGGTGGTGCATATCTGTAATCTCATCACTTGGGAGGCTGAGATAGGAGAATTGCAATGAGTTAGAGGCTAGCCTGAGCTACATAGTGGGACCCTATCTCAAAAACATAAAGTAACAGAAGAAACAATCCTATACTAGGTTGATTCTATGGGTTCTTGGGTCAATGAGCCTGTGGGTGTGATGATTTCCTGGAATAAGTGGCCAGGTGCACCATCTGCCACACTTCCCAACGAACTGCTCAAAAGTCAGAAGTGAGCAAGTATCTTCAGGGTGTTGCCTGAGATTCAGATTCTCACAAAGGCAAAAAAATAAATATCTAAACTGAACAAATAGAGAACGAAACTTCATGATATTGCTATGCTGCTAGAGTTCCTGGTTTTTATTAGGTTAGATCATGTGTACATATCTGATCATGTGTACATATCTCCTGAGAGTCATTGTATAAAATATATTTATTCTATGCTTTACACAAAAAACGGAGTCTTTCTACCCTTCCTAGGCGATTATCGTAAATGTTCTGAAGGAGAAATATTTAAAGGAAACTCTTTATCAAGGTTCATTATGTTTTCTCTCCCTTTGTGTATACGTTTGAAATTTTCATGAGGTTAAGAGGGGGAGATGAAAAAAGAAAAGAAGGAAAGAAAGGAGGAATGGGGGTGAGAGGGAGGAAGGAAGAAAGGAAAGGAAGCTGCAAGGCAGGTGAGGCACTCTGGTAGCCTTAATAGAGTCTATGGTAAAGAAAACCTCACTATATAAGACTACACGAACAACATCCCTTTTGAAAATAAAGGCAAATTTAGCTCTTGTATTCTTACTCAACAACGTGCACACCAAAAGACTTCTGTGCCTCCAAAATATTATGTATATAATTTAAAGACTGTTCTGCTGAATAGGGTGGCACACACTTATAATCCCAGTACTCAATAGACAGAGGCATGAAGATCCTTAAGAATTCAAGGCCAGGCTTGTCAACATAGAAAGTTCCCGGATGGACAGGGCTACCTAGTGAGACCCTTTAGGGAAAAAAGTGGGGGGGATAAAGAGAGGAAGAGGAGAAAAAGGAGGAGGCAGCTGCATAGGCAGCGGAGATGGAAGAGTCAGAGTTGAAGGAAATAACAACTTTGGAGGTGGACAGTTATGTTTCATGCATCCTAGAACACTCCTCCAATCCCTTTTAGGGTGAAAGCTATGTGCTATAGGCTTGCTGTGAACCTGTGGTCCTCCTGCCTCAGATCCCAAGTGCTAGGATGACAGACATGCATTATGCTACTGTGCTCACACACCCATTTTCAAGTACAGTTAGTCACACCTTGCTTGCCAGCGGGAAACATTCTAAGAAACGTGTTGCTAGATAGCCTCACTGTTGTATAAATAGCACAAACACACTTGAACTTAACTGGTGTAGGACATCCTCTCCAAAGGCCTCTTAACTCAAGCAACACTAAACAGATACTTGAAGCCATTGCCAGCATAACATAGCATGCTGTTTTACCAAAAAATAAAAATCATTTTTATAAGTAACAGGAAGATAAGGGGTATAGTTCTGTTGGTAGAGCACTTGCTTACCTGCTTACCATACAGGAACCACCGAGTTCCATCCCCAGAACAATATAAACCAACCATGGTGACTCTTGGGTAGTAATTTACTCCAGGTTGAAATATTCTATTTTGGAAGGAAGCTAGTTAAGACTGAGGAAGTTCTAAAGGAGGCTCATTAAGACTCAGGAGGTAAACTAGGCAGTGGTGGTGCATGTCTCTAATTCCAGCATTTGGGAGGCAGAGGCAGGTAGGTCTCTGTGAGTTTGAGGTCAGTCTGGTCTACAGAGTGAGTTCTAGGACAACCAAGGATACATAGTGAAACTGGCTGGGGGAAAAAAAAGCAGACTCGGGAAGTAAACAATTTACATGTCTCAGGAAGTCCCTGAAATTGATCAGATGCACTAAGCAGAGAGTAATTCCCCAAGGTTATATAAATATTAAGGTGATAAAGAGACTCTGATCAGCCAAGCTGCCTGGAAGAGATTCTCTCACCTGTTGAGCTTTATTTATATAAGCCATACTAACAGCACTAGAATTTCATCTTACACCCATGCTGGGGTGGGATTCTCAACAATGCATTTGCCTTTGAGTCAGTCTTGCTCTTGTAAATAACCCCTCACCCATACTTCTGTCAGTAACCCCCCCCCAAAAAAAAAACTCATTATTTTCCCAAGTTTAAATTTGGTAGCATTATACTTTGACCTGTAGTCGATTTCCCATCTAGAATGACTAGACATCTATGTCCCATCTCAACAGAAAATGTATCAAACAACAGTGGCTTGTAATCCAAGCACTTGGAAGTAGAGGCAAGGAAATCAGAAGTCAACATCATCCTCAGCTTCATAAGACCCTGTCTAAAAAAGAAAAAAAAATCAACTTATAAACACATTTCACATTATAATCTGCCATAATAAAGGGAAGTTGAGAACAGCAACAATCAACACACGGGCAGGTGTGTGGACAGGGGTTATCATTCTTCAAAACCAACATAAATTTGTTGTAAAATGACATTTGGCTTCTCCAAGATCACAGAGCCTTGAGGTAGAAGAAAATGAAAGAGCAAGTATTTAAACCCCAAACGGGCACTGACAAGATTGTTCAGGGGGTATAGGCCCTTGCTTCCAAGCCTCACAACCTGAGTTTGAGCCCTTGAACCAAAATGGTGGAAAGAACTGATTCCAGTAAATTGTTCTCTGATCTCCACACAAGCTGTGGGACATACACATGCACACAGTAAACTCACACCCAACACTATGTAGTACTAATTAGTTTTCCTCATCATCCTCCCTACTTAGCACTTTACCAGCCTATAAATGATTAAGTACTTTCAATGGTAGAGGTGGTCACATCCACTGATACAAGGTATGTTATTTTTCACATTTCTGTGAGCAAACACTTGATAGAGACAATCTAAACAGGTTAAAGATTTATTTCAGCTTACTATTTCAGATGTTTCAAGCCATGGTCTTTGGTTCTTGGACTCTGGATCCATGGACAAAACATTATGGTGGTGTCAGCATATGGAAGAAGGAAAGAGATGGGAACCAACACCTGACCTCCTCCCTCAAGCAAGGCCTGACCTCATGATTGAAGATGGAGATCCTTGTCCCACCTGGTCCCACAGCCACTTTGCCCCAAATAAACATACAAAGACTTATAGTAAGTATAAAACGTTTGGCCAATGGTTCAAGTTTCTTATTGGCTGCCTCTCTCTTAATTATTAAGCCATTTATATTAATCTATGTATTGCCACCAGGCTGTGGCTTACCCATAATCTGGCATGTTACTCCTTCGGCAGTATGGTGTCTCTTAGCTACCTCTCTCTCCCTTGCTCCTCCACCCCCACCCCGCATTCTCCTCATCTGGTAGCCCCATCTATACTTCTTGTCTGGCTCCTGAAAAAAAATCAGTGTTGTACGCATCAACCAATAAGAGAAACATATACAGAAGGACATCCCAATCATATGATGTTTCTACTACCTCCCAACACTGTACCACCATCTGAAGACCAAAGCATTCAGTACTTGAGCCTATGAGGGACATTTCACAATGAATTCACAGCACAACTCTAACTGTCCATCTTCTAACTGCCTTATCATCAGAACATTTCTACTTCTGTTCATTATGTCTATCCATTGGTATCGCTGTTCTGAGGGGCCACCAGGAACATATATGCTATCTTTTAAACACAACAATCCTTGACTTCTTAAAGACCCTGTGACTTAATTCCCAGCACTCAGGGCTAATGTTCCTAGGCTCTTTATCCATTCCTCTTTCAGGATTCAGTTACAAATCTCTTTCCCAATTCGACCTCTTTCTTTCCTCCAGGCTTGACAAGAGATATATACTATTGATGACGAGAGAAGCTTTCATCCTGGCCCCTAGAGCTTTGTGAAACATTTATGCTTTCTTGGGATGGCATGTATTTAAGAAGTACTAAGACTCACTGTCAGTCTCCCTGGCATTGAGAAGGACATTGGTGTCTCAAAGTAGACAGTAGAGGCTGTCTACTTGAAGAAACAATCAAGTTCCCCAGTCCAGGGGATCCAAAGGGTTCTGAGGCAGGTAAACATTACTCTGCAGAATTACTTTTCTTGTTACTATGATCAAATGTGTAACAAAGGCAATGTGAGGAAGCTGGGCCTTACTGTCAGTCACTCCGTGTTTGGTGATGAAGACCATCATAGCAGGGAAATCAGCACGGCAGGAATTCAGAACAGTCACAACACTTGAACAAAGCAGAGAGAATAGAGTACTCAATTTGCATCGTCCTTTTTATCCAGTCTAGGACCCCAGGACCCCAGTCCATGGAGCAACACCACCAACATTTAGGGTGGCTTGTCCTTCACCAGAGGCTGAACAGATGGTGCCACACAACCTTGGACTGTAGCCCTTAGATCTGTGAGCTAAATAGATGTATTTTCTTTATAAAGCATCTAAACTCTGATGTGTGTGTTATGGCAACAGAAAGTGTACTAGTACAGTAGGTTATCAATAAGTATATAATAGATCCATAATGTAAATTGCCCCAATCCCACCTAAAACTGCTAAAAGAAACAATTCCTTCAAACATAGAGTACATATGTTTAATCCAAAATAGCAGGAGAAATAGAAAATGCACAGAAGAGTCATATAGTTCACAACCTGTACAGGAAGGTTTGAAATGAGAACATTAAACTCCCTGGAATTTTCCCAGCATCCTGTAGACCAGAAGCTCCAGGGGTAGCACATTGACTTTCTGGATCCTTCTAAAGTAGACTCTACCTCATTCATAAAATCCTAGGGGGATGGACTGAAAATAAATGAGTGTTTGATTAGCCCAGTATCGAGCTATGTCATTCTCCTCTCCTGAATAGGGAGATTTCATGTCCTGAAATAAAAGCCTGCATGAAAGCCCTGGTTATTCAGAGGGGGGAGGGGTGTGGGGGGATTATAAACTTTCCAACAGGCCTTCAGCACTGTAACCAAAAGCTAATGTTTAAAGATATCCCCGGTATTTTAGGAAGCAGTTGGTAGTGCCTCACTAAAGCTTATTCTACTTTTAAAGAGAAATATTTGACTTGGAGGAACAGACCACATGCTGACTCCAAGATAAACTCTCCTAGCTCACTCAGGCCAATTTTAATGCTAAGAGCAGCTCCGTCTAAGTGAAAGTTCATTTTCAAGAACCAAGCTGTGAATTATGCTACAGGCTGAGCTGAGCAGTTGGCCTTTTGCTGATGAAGGGAGAAGCCTGAATGTGATACAGGAATGGAAGGAGGGAGCCAGGGACATCCAAGGGGGATTAGCACAGAAGGTCAGGCTAATTAAATGGAGAGAAGTCACCAAAGAGCTGGATCTCCCACACATACCATCTTCAAATACTCTGACACATACAAGGAGTGACAAGGAAAATATATATATCTGGATCGTCACTTCCGTCTCCCTAGAAGGACAACTGTCAATCAAATAAAACTTCTCACTATTGGTTTAAACCCAGATGGGGAGGGAAGAATTGAAATCGATGCCAATTCCTGATCATTCAAGGAACCAGAAGAAGGAAGAGTGGGGAAAAGAAAAACCCAATTGTTTCTGTGGTTAGCTGCTGAGGGCATGATATTGTATACCTACTTTTTGCTGGATGTAGCTGGGTGCCAACGATAAAACAGACAAGATATACACTGTGGGAGAAGCCCATAGTGGCTAAGCATTTGTGTGATGACAGCAGCTTATCTGGCCAATACACTCCCAGAGTTGGCTACAGGAAGTGGGACTAGAGCAATGGTTCTCAACCTTCCTAATGCTGCAGCCCTTTAACACCGATCCATATGCTGCGGTGACCCCCACCCAACCATAACATTATTTTATTGTTACTTCATAACTGTAATTTTACTACTGTTAAGAATTGTGATGTTAAAATCTGATACATAGGATATCGAACATGGGGTCTTGGCCCACAGGTTGAGAACCCCTGTACCAAAAGGTGGCATGATTCAAAACGTTGGTAAGAAAGGTCACTTGGCCACAGATAGAAACAGAGCCTTTTGGTTTGAGGGAACTGACTACAGAGCCTGGAATGGTGGATCTGAGCGCAACTTCTCTCTGGTATTCCATTTCCTGTTTGGTGTCAGAATGAGGGTGCTGATAAACAAACAATTTCTGGGGTCCTACTGGGTGCATCCAGCACTGCAAGGCTTGCATTCAGATATCCCAAACCACGGAGTGTGCTAGAGCCCATTCGTAAAAGTCAGGGCTACATATCTCATCTGGGCTTCTGTGACATCCCCTTGGTAGCCTGAAATTTGCCATGTTAGAAGGCTTTACACCATAGAAATCAGCACACACTATAAGCCAGAATGTTTTATCTTTTCCAGGAAGTCATTTATTAAACATCCTACCAGCACACCACTTGAAAAGACCTAGCTCTATCCCTATATGACATACAGTACTTAATTAGAAGGCATATTCAAGGGCTGAGGCTGTGACTAGTTAGGTAAAAGGCTTGCCTTGCAAGCTTGAGGACCTGTATTTAAGCCCCAGAACCCATTTGGGTGGGGGGGGGGTCAGAGACAGGGTTTCTCTGTAGCTTTGGGGCTTATCCTGGAACCTGTAGACCAAACTGGCCTTGAACTCATGGAGATCTGCCTGCCTCTGCCTCCAGAGTACCAGGATTAAAGGCGTGTGCCACCACTCAGCTGAACCCATTTTTTTTTAAAAGATAGGTATGGAGGTGTGTAGTTATAATATCAACACTGTAGGGAGGTGGGGGCAAAGATGAGGTATTCCTAGAACTTGCTAGCCAGGTAGTCTAAGCCCAGGCAAGTTCTAGGCCAACTAGAGATCCTGTCTCAATGGAGGAGGCACAGCATCTGAGGTTGTCCTTGACCTCTTACGCGCACATGCGCAGGCACACACACATGCACGCGTACATATAAAGTTTCATTCATGTGAAATGATGCCAAAACAATGCCTTTAGGATTCAGCTCCCACTGAAGGAGGAAGTTTTGGAAGGCGGTAGGAGAGTCTTGAGAGTGATCATCCAAGCCTTTCAGCCCTCAGACTCAATCACTGTACTATAGCTGGGGCTCTATAGCAAGGCTCCGTCTGTTTCTAGTTGCCACGACCAGTTAGCTCCAGCCACACTTCTCAGATGAGGAGGAGATCTCAAAACAAGCATGGTGTTAGTGACCTGTAGACATGGATCCCCAGAGAGACAATACAGCCCAGGGATGGCAAGACAGCTCAATGGGTAAAGGAGCTTGCTGCCAAGACTGACCTGAGTGCTATACCAAGAACCCACACGGTGGAAGGAGAGAAATGACTGGAAAGAGTTGTCCTCTGACTGCCACATGTACACTATGACAGGCGTATACCCCATCCACACATACATATACACACTTACATACACATACGAATTGTTATTGTTCTTATTACTAATAAACAATAAAGTGTTTTCAAAGGATCCAGCCCTAATCTCTAACTCCATTGCAGCCATTCATGCCTGTCCAGGCAGTTGCACATAAGCTTGCCTTGGGTGAAAGCGGTCTGGTGAAGCTGAAGGTAGCTAAGGGCAGAACTCTATCCATGCAGCTTTCTGAAGGTCCCACCCATGCTGAGGTGGGACTTCTTGGTGATGCTGCTGTGTGAGTAACCCCTCATCCCCCCTCCTTTAACCCCTCATCTGTGCTCCTATAGGTGACCCCTCTCCCATACTCCTATGTATGACACCTCATCCATTTTCTTATAAGCAGCGCCAATTAACTCTTTGGTTCACTACCCTGCATTTGGGTAGAATCCTTTCTTTGGTCTGCCATTGGTACCCTGTCTGGGTGAACGGATGCTGTCCACATCTTCCCAGGAAAAGTCTTCACCTGTTCACACCAGCAGCCTTTCCACACCTCTTCCTATGTTACTGGGTCTCTATGGGCCTTCCAAGTCTTCTCTGAAGTATTTTACCTTGCTGCGATTTATATTTTTATTTTATTTCTCTTTATTCGTTCTAATTTAATTTTGACAGTATTTATTATTTATTTGTTTATGTGTTTATTTTGGTTTTTGAGACCAGGTCTCTTAATGTAGCCCAAGCTGGTCCCAAACTCTCAATCTGCCTCAAACTCTAGCAAGGGTGACCTCGGACACCTGACCCTACTGGTGCCACCTCCCAAGTACTGGGATTGCCAACTCGTGCCACCATACCTGGACACCGGTTCTATTTCAGCATCAGCATTCTTGGATGGGGTGAAATCCTTCATCAAACTCCTAAGATTAAACAGTGGGAAGCCAATGCCTTCAGGACAGAAAGCACTCTCCCTGGACGCCCCCCCCCACCTCTTTTACCGCATCAACCCAACACAACTGCCATTCCCCAAAGCCCACTGGATGTCACAGGAGCCTCCCACCTATACTTCTGTCTCCGTTATCTTCTCCTCCAGCCCAACCCACACTCTGCCAACTGTCTCATAATAACACTGCTCTAATCTTAACACCCTTTCAGCCTGTCACACCCCCGTGCCATCAAACAACCCAACCACTTCCTGCTGGCTGCAAGACATGGATGAGTCAACCTATCACATCCATCTTTCACGTATCCAACCTGTGCCCACTTGAGCCTCCTCCTTTTGGCTTCTGAAGGCTCTCATGGCCACACTACAGTCCTGCTCAGCTGCCTTTACCCCATCACTCCTTCTGAGTTTGGGATGTTTCCCTGGAACCTCCTCCATAACCCCCTTCACTTGCTCTGTTATGCACCCTGCCTCTTACTTTTCCTCTGGATTTCATTGCCTGACATCACCCAGAGAGTCGCTCTACAGATCCTCCTTTGTTTTACACCTGTAATCAAGCCTCAGTCCTAGGACGGGACTGATCAGATCATAAGCCCCACCCATCTTCCCATCACAGCCTTAGAGAAGGACGGATGGGGGAGAGGAGTAGGTGCTTTTTGGAGACAGGGTCACATTATTGTAGCTAGCCCAGGCTGGCCTGGAATTCACTTTATAGCCAAGAGAAGTGGCAAACTTGTGGTGATCCTCCTGCCACAGTCTCCTATGTATTAAGATTACAAGCACGAGCCTCTATGCTTGGCAATGTGCCTCAAGGCTAGTTAGGAAAACCTCCAGACAAGCCCCACTGTTGGACCAATCCACCTTGACCAGAGGGGCAGGACCAACTACCCAGAATGATGCAGCCCCTTCCTGTTGCCACCGTTGTATAAAATCTTTCGGTGAGATGAGGTTATGTATCAAGACTCTCCCTTAGAGAAGGGTGGTGGAATCCAGGCATGCATACCTATTATCCTGGCACTTCTTAGTTGGAGACAGGAAGATCAGGAGTTGAAGGTTATTCTCCTCTAATACATAGGAAGTTCAAGGCTAGTGTGGGGAACCTTGGTCTCAGGAAAAAAAAAAAAAAAAAAAAAAAACCTTCAATAGCAATCACATGTCCTGCTCCTCTACTGAGTATAAAGCACTTTCTGCTTTGATTCCACCCACATACTGGACATCACCTGCCCCCCAAGGAGTAGCCAGTGGCAAGCTCTTCAGCCACTTCCTCCTGCTGTGGGTGTGGTTCTGAGTCCATGAGACACCTGTCAAAATTGTCAAGGTCATAGATTACACAACAGAGAATCGGGCCAGGAACATGTAAATGGTGGTGGCAGATAGTTAAGATAGAGGAAGTCACTCCTGAAAATGTAAGTGAACTAGAGACTGGGAAAGGTGCGAACCTCAGAATCCTGGAGTGCCAGATCTGTCTGCCCCTGTGTCTTGAGTGCTAGGATTTAAGGTATAGGCCACCAAGCCCAGCCACCTGTTGATCGTGATGCCTAAAGCCTCCTCCACATTCTACTCTCCTGCCACACTTCCTCAGCCACCTAGTGCCTGAGGTCATTTCTCAGCTCATAGCAAGGTGACACCCATGGACAACTACATGTCATAATCAATTGGTAAAGAGTCAGCAGCCATTTCTGAGAATCTTTTCTACCCAAGCCCTTTCTCCCCCACATTCAGCAACTGTAGAGAAACTGCCTGGCTTCTCTGAAGCCTGAGTGATCTAATTACTCAGTATCCCACCCTACCTAAGTTCTGTTCTCACTTCCCTGAGTTGCCCTGCTCACCAGCCCCTGACATTTCCGACTCTTTTCCATGGATGTCCCTGGCCCTGTAAAGAAACAGATTTCTCAGCTGCACTCAATGCTAGCTGCCATGGGACCTCCTCTGTCATTACCTTACTTCTTTTATTACATTGTGGGTTTGTCTTGTTTTTTTTCGAGGCAGGGTTTCTCTGTGTAACTACCCTGGCTGTCCTGGAACTCACTCTGTAGACCAGGCTGACCTCGAACTCACAGAGATCCACCTACCTCTGCCTCCCGAGTGCTGAGATTTAAAGGCTTGTGCCACCAACACCCGTCACATTGTGAGTTCTTATCTCCTAGTCAGTCAAGAGTTCTCCAGGGCTTCTTCACCTAAGAGATGCTCGGGTAGGGCCTGCTAGACTTATCCTTTTTCATCAGTTGTCAAAGGTCCTTCTTAAACTTCCTTATCTCTTCTCGTCTACCTCCCAGGCTTTATTATATATCAAACCTTTACAAGGGTTGCTTTGTATAAACTCGGTATATGGTAGACATTCAGTACATGGCCTAGCACTTGCTATGTAACCCAGGCTGGCCTTGAACTTGAAATCCTACTGGCTTCACTTCAATCTTGCTGGGGTTATAAGCATGTACCACCAGGCCTGGCTGAAAGAAAAATAAGTAAATAAATAAATACTAATGTGTATTTATTCCCCACCTCACCCCAGTAGGGAAGCAGAACAGCCTCTCTTAACTGAAGTTCAGAGATCTAGATGAGGCTAAATACATCTGGAAAGAACTGCCAAACACAGCTAAACACACTCATCTGGCTGCCAAAGCCAAGCACCACCTCTCTGCCCTGCCTACTGCAGGCGTCCCCAGCCCTTCCACCAACACTCTTCTACCCTGAGATCCCAAAGCAGACATCCCAGAGCCCCACAGAGGATCAAACAGCGCTCGCTCCTGTTTTAGTTGGATGATGCTATGGACTTTACTTTAAGACAGGAGAAAACAGAATGAAAAGACTATATCTTCTCTTGAGGAGGCAAGTACAAGACAAAAAGGAAAATCATCCGAGTTGTCCTGCTGTCTGCAGATTTCTCCTAGATCCACCGAGCTCTGGGAGAAGGTAGGGACAGGGCCTCTATCTGAGGAGAAAAAGTCCATCCTCTTCTACCCTTCCTGGGTGTGCTGGGCGCTGGGTACAGAGGAGGGGGAGCAGGGTGGAGAAAGAGTGAAGGAAGGAGGAAGAAAGGGGGAAATGGTAGGGAGAGAACGGGAAGAAAGAGGAAGTGAAGGTAAGGGGGGAGGAAAGGAGGTGAAGAGGAAAAGGAGGAGGAGAAAAGAGGGAGGATGGGAAGGAGAGAGAAGGGAATGAAGAAAGACAGAGGGAAGAGGGAAGGAAAGGAGGAAGAAGGAAAGAGAGGAAATGGGAAGAGGGTACGAAGGTAAGGTGAATGAGGGTAGAAGGGGAAGAGAGTGGGAAGGAAAGGAAAGATGGAGGGAAGGCTGGGGGAGGGAAGGAAGAAGAGGAATAGGATGAAAATGTAGGGTAGACAGACAGCAGCAGCTCTACCTGGACTCTGCCAAGCGCTCTGTCCGCGCCCCCTCCCTGAACCTCCTGAGCCATTAAAGCAGGCTGGGTTTTTATCTGTTTTAACCCAGAGGGAACAGCCGCTGGAAAGTCCTTCTATTCACCCAAGGGCAAACAGCTTACAAGCAAAGCAAAATTGCAAGCTAAGATATCTGCCGTCCCTACCCACTCTAGGGCCCTCACCCGCACCCCCACCCTAACACCACTTTCGCTTCCCTTGCCTTCCTCTGAGTCTCCCCACATCTCCATCAGGACCAAGCTGGACATGACATCCTGTAATACCCTTCCTTCCTGCTTTCTGCTTGGCAGAGCAGGTCCATACCCTTGTGGCTTCTTGTCGAGAGTGAAATGTGCTCAACACCCGAGTGCTACATGTGTTTCATACAAGGTCAAAGCCAAAGCAGACTGGCAGCTGGGGATTATGGATTATAGACAGCACTGAGCCTGAGGCAAGAGGAACTTGACACTCGAACCTTGTTTGATCATCTGCTCAAATGTCACCTGCCGCGGCGGGGATTTTCCTTAGTTCCTCACCACCACCACCCTTTTATTAATTTTATTTTTTATTGTGTCTATATATGAATGTGTGTGCATGCATGCGTGCATATGCATGGAGATAAGAAGACAAATATTAAAAGTCAATCTTCTCCTTCTACTGTGTGCCTCCAGCAGATATGCCTGTGGGCATGTCTAGGGGGCACTTTCTTGATTAATATAGGAGGGCCCAGGCCACTGTGGGTGGTGCCACCCTTGGGCACATGGTTCTGGGTTGTATAAAAAAGCAGGTTGAGCAAGCCTTGGGAACAAGCCAGTAAAGAGTCAGCCTCCTTTCTTCAGTTTTCACCTCCCTGTCCCTGCCTTGTTTGGGTTCGTTCCTTGGCATCCCTCACTGATACACTGTGAGCAGAATAGTAAGCCTCCCCTCCCCAAAAAAATCCTTTCTCCCCAAGCTGTTGTTGGATATGATGTCTATCATAGCAACAGAAAGCAAACTAAGTTGACAACGAGAACCAAAGTATGATTCCACCAAAGTCTAACTTGGGGCAATGAAGGAGCTTATTGGGCTTACTTACAGGGGTTGCTTACAGGGATGTGGGTGACCCCAAAGCAGCTACATTACCAGAAGTGTCAGTCCAGCTTGGATGACAATTCACCATAGATGAATAGATGGAGTAGTATGGATGTTTAATAAGGATCAGGAGAAACAAACAAGTCAAATAGATGTTTATTCAGGGAGAAATAACTCACAACGTAGACAGATGAACACCAGCAGGTTCCTGGTCCCAAGGATGCCTCTGGATGTACTCCTGTCCCCGTGCTGCAAGCAAGAGAGCTCTCTGAGCCCCCTCCTCAGCCTTAGTTCCCCCAGGTCATATCGGGCCCTGTCTCCACCCCCAATGGGCGTGGTCTATGCCACAGGCACAGACAAGGTGAATATCTCACTACAATTCCCCTTTTAGTCTAAAGAAAAAACTTGGGCTAGATACAAAAACTATATACAAAACAGTGAATAACAAGTGTGCTCTAAGAAAAGGAAAATCAAGAACATACAAACTTAATACCTAACTATCTAGTCCTAGGGTGAAGTCCAAATGGGGTATACAATAGAGTTGTCCTAAGCTGGAAAGCTTAAGTCTAGTACCTAATATATCTAACTAGGAAGAGAGAATAATAGTTGTGATAATTTAATCTTCAACCTCATCAAAGACCTGAGAAGGAAAATAATAATACTGGGGTAGGCAGGAAGTGCGAATGGGCAACTTCCAAAAGGTGCAGCAAGGACAGAAACAGCAGGCTATCTGGACAGTCTCCCAAGGTCTCACAGCAACGTTGGTACAGCCAGTTTTGGCTAAGGCCTAGAGTACCTGACAGACCACAACAAAGCAGGGAGGTAAAAAGTCTGTCTTACCCTGACTTGGCAGGGTTCAGCAGTCTTCTATGTTTGTCTCCTGCAAGCACATAGGACTGCATGTCCAAATCAGTGGTTGAGGTGGGGGCAATTCTTTGCCCAAGAGGCCATAGCTGAAGCAAGGATGGACTCCAGAAGGAGCAACAACAGTGTCCAACATTTTTCGGGAAGGTGATGGTGCTGTCAGGAGCAATAGTGTCTCATGTCAGTGGAGTATTAATATTAAAACATTTAAATGCCATGTTCTGCAGGTCTATGAAGTCTTTGAAGATTAAGCATCTATTTCTGACTAATCTCATAGGTATAGGAAACATGGGTGAAGATAATCTGTAATACTCAGGAACCTAGCTATAACACTGATTGAAACTTCCCTGAGTAAAGCAGGGACTAATACCTAAGCAATGTAACTATGTACATATATATATACATGTAATTCCCTAAAGCAGAGATAGAGTAGAAATGTCTAGACCAGAGGTAGAACTATAAAGTGCAGCATGATAAAAAAATATCCTAAATTGTATCAATATACAAAATTGTCTTGAACATAAGTAAAAATATACATATATAGAATATGGTAAGGATATTGTACAAAAACATCATAACTGGAGAGATTTTCACAATATGACAAAATATACAGTTTATATACAATTCTGGGAAGGAAATAAACTTAATTTTACATAGGTTACCACGTATAAGAATCTATAACCATGTAAGCGGTATGATACTATTATCTCACTATTACTAAAATAATTCACAAGAAGATAGGCTAATCTACCCATATCCCATCTAAACCATACCTTTCCCTATCCTTGTCTAAAAGAGATACCCGAGTCTAAGCATCACCTTCCATACCCAACCCTAAGAAGATGAATATTACCCCTAAATGCCTAGAGTAGGGAAAGGGGGCATTGTTATCTTAAGATTACTTCCTGCTGAACTGGGATGATGATTGCTCCATGGGATCCTTTAGGAAGAAAATTTTTAGCAACAAAATTTTTGACAGGACTGGCTATGACATGTGTAGCTAGTCACTGTGTGGCAGGAAATGCTTGATTGAAGTTCTATCTGAAATTCTGGCCAGGATGAAATAAGTAGGTGCACCATAACAGCTAGCTAGTCAGGAGTTGTCTCAAGCAAAACAGTCTCAAACCAGTTTTAGGGTGATGTTTGTAGCCCAGATGCATCAGGTTGAGTCAAATGGAAATGACAAAGTGGGGCCCAATCTTCTTTCCAGAGAGTTCAAGGATTGCTGTTAGGAATTGTTATTACTCCTCATGGGAAACTTCAACATCAATATCAAAGTAAAAATTTTAAGTTTTAAGGTATGCATATATGGAAAGGCAACAATAAGCATCAAAATGTATATGAGAAAATTAGGATTTCAGAGAGAAAATTGCGTATAAGCGAATGAGTCCCCAGATTTTGTTTTCTTCTGCCTTACACCAATTTGCTTCTTGATACAAGGCAGAAACTGTGAATTTAATCTTAACAACATGCTTGAATTTAGAAAAGGAAAGCCAAATCCAACTCCAAAGCCAGCATTGGTTTACATGTATTGGGACTAAAGAAATACTAGATAGTAAACTTCTGACATCAGGATAACAGGAAAATAGATTCCTGTATAGAAAATAGTTTACTAGAATTAAAGAGTCTATGCAAGTTTTGACTCTATGGTCCAGGTGTGTTCCTTCTACCGCCTACAGGTTGTCTTTGATCACATACAGCCAAGGATCACTATGCATGAGGCCCAACATGAAAACTGCACACTTACTCAAAACATTGTGAGATTTTTGCTGTTTTAGAGATTTTTTTTTTTTTTTTTTTTTGTCACTTGATTTCACAGGTTTTGAACAGGAACTCTGTGGATAACAGTTGGCATCATGTTGCATCGAGTGTCTTGCTATTGGTACAGAGTCTTTCGGAATTCACCATATCTGAAAAGACCCTCACAGTCACACCCAAAAGTATAATATACTAATTCCCAAGGTGTTCCTTAATCCAACCAAGCTGACTATCAAGATTGACCATCACACCTGGAAAACTAGGCTGAGGGAGGAAAACAACTCATGGAGTCAGGCAATCAGAGACACATTGTTTCCCATATGAAATATGCAAAATTAAGCAAATTCTACAAAGTTATTCTTTATTCTTTTCTTTCCCTCCGTACTGCATATCATTAAGGAATGTCTTGTTGGGCATGGCCCATCAGCCATGGCATATAGAGAACAGTGTTAACCAGGTCTGTGATAATGGTAATAGAGCCAGTAGCATGCCTCTCTCTCCCTCCCTCTCTCTCTCTCTCTCTCTCTCTCTCTCTCTCTCTCTCTCTCTCTCTCTCTCTCACACACACACACACACACACACACACACACACACACACACACACCCTAGATGGAGGGAAGAATGGTCAGGGGACACTCATCTTAGAACACAACTATTATGTTTCAGCCCTCTCCCCCACAGCTGCAAATGAACTTGGGAAATGCCAGTCTAGATAGAAATCATAAGGTTAATTGGAATCAGGACTCCATGAGATTGTCATCCCCAATGGAGTGGGACTTGTGATGTAGCTGTTTTGGAGGTCACCCACATTCCTGTAAATAACTCCTCACTCTTGTTCTGTAAGAACCCCCAATAAACTCACTGATCTTACCAAGCTGGACCTAGGAGAAAGTGTACTTTGGACCATGAAGAGTGCCCATCAGGACTGAATAGGCATTTATTTACATCTCCCTGGGAAATGTTAGTGTAATACTCATCAGCTTTGGATGGCATTGTTTCAAACTTGTCCTTTTCTCCCCAAGCACACAAGTTGTTCTGCTCATAAAATTCCCAGGCCTGGCCATGTGACCTACCTGTCATCTGTATTCTGTGTTTTCGCCTTTACAGCCAAGAGCTCTGGCCTTACATCCCTGCTCCCCGCTAAAGAACACTTTCTCGAATGTAACTTGACAGACCAATTCAGTTCAATCCACAGGCGTTACATTTCCATTCAGAAAATTTATGCCTCTCTGTCCACAATTAAGAAGGAAATATGGACCACATACCCCATGTGCTACAACAGCAAGAAAAATATCCATGGCTGGCTCAAAATGGAAAGGCTGAGCAAGCCAAGATCCCAGATTCACAGCTCATCACATCTGGCCCTTGCAGGTTTTCTAAGGTCACAGTGAGGGTACAAAGAGAACACTAAAGTTGATTGTCCTTTAGAGTAAGAAGTCTACTAGGAAAGTCATTAGCATCATAGATAGACAGCAACATGGTGGGGGCTCTAAGAAGAACTCAGCCTGTGAGACAAAGTTATAGGTTTCGGAGACAGAGGAGAGGTTCCATGGCATGTAGCTGACAGGTAGCTCACACAGTGTACTTGTAGTTGGATCGTCTCTGGTTCCTGGGAGGTGGGGAAGGAGCAAGGTTTCAGCCTTTTATTAATGTGTGTCCTTCATCATGGGATGCAGTGCCTGAGGCCCCTGCTTGTTTAGGGTCTTAGATAGTCTAGGTTTGGGAAGAGAGGATTATAGGTTGGCAGCCAGACTCTTGGCAGGATACCTGTCATTTCTTTCACAGTTGCTCTAGGGATAAAGAGAGAAAGCCAATGCAGGTGAGCTTGGCTCCTGGCTCAAATTTAGCAGGCCTTCCTTCTCCCAGCTCTTCACTCAGATTATCCCAGCCATCCACCTCCCACATGAAGGGGAACACTGAAAGCCAGAAGTAAGCATTGGAGAGATTAAGCTGCCACTGTGATCTTTAAATGTAAGGCACTGCCTGTTTAAATAAGTCATTCTCAGGCTGGAATGAAGCTCAGCTGGTAGAATACCAGCATAAAATGCATAAAGATAAGGATCTGGGTACCATCCGCAGTGCTGTGCGAACCTGGCATGGTATGGCTGTAGTCCCTGCAAGTGGGGAGGTGGAGGCAGAAGGATGGTGAATTTGGGGTCAACCTTGGCTAGGTAATGAGTTGGAGGCAGCCTGAGCTACATGAAACCATGTATCTGGATGAGTGAATGAATGAATGTGTCATTAACACCCTGTGATTTTCCAGAGTGTCATTGCCCTGCAAACTCTTTTGTCTGAGGTTCTGCAAACTCTAAGACCAAAGGTCATTAGTGAAGCCAGAGATAAGACAATGGCAGTGGGGACTGACTGGCCTCTGAGCCATGTGGTCTATGCTTATGAAAACCACAGGGGTGACAGCTCCCCTGGCCAGCAGTGTGCTGAGGCCTCCTTGTCTCTTTTTCCTCTCCCTTCCCCCTCCCTTGTCTGGGTCATGTTTCAAGTGTTCTTGGTTACTGTGGCTCCTTGCCTGTGAATGTTAAATATTCAGCAATCTTCAGGCGCCTTACTGCTTTTTGTGCAAATAGGTTGGCTTTGAGAAAGGAACAAGCTGATCTGAACTAAAAGGGAGCAACACAGCAAGCGGGCAGAGTCAACAGTTCAGATGGAAGTTGAAAGGGAAGAAGGCTGCCTATTCAGCAAGACAGGAATACCACAACCCAGCACAGCACGGGAGGACGAGGTACATCCTCGTGGAAGACAGGGCAGACTGGGCCAAGAGTGGGAGCTGGGCAAGCATCCTGCTGGGAAATGAATCCTGCAAGGGCCTTGGGCAAATTGGAACCGCTGGGGGTCTTGGTGTCCTCCAAAGGAAAGATGTTTGGATCAATGCTACAGTGCTATTGGTGCAGATTAAATTCAATGAGGCATGTGCTTGGCTCAGTAAATGAGAGCTCTGATTAGTAACCAAAACATGCTGCTAAAGGAAGACCTAAAAATTACCCAAAGTCAGTTTTCATTGGCAGAAAGGGTTTTAAAGTGGGAGTTCAAAAAGGGTTGTCTAGGCATATGTTTACACATATAGATACCAGAGCATGAGTCTAAATTTAATGCTAGCTTGGGCTACAAAGTAAGATTCTGATTCTAAGTAAGTAAGAAAATAAATAAATAAAGGAATGAATGAATTAATATTAATATAGGCTATATCGTTATAGGCATAAGATGGATATAGAGATAGGGATGGATGATATTGATGGTAAATATAGAGATAGCAATAAATAATATTGAGATATACAGAGACGGAGATGAATTATATACATATAGATAGAGACGATGGTGTGTGTGCCTGTGAATAAACAATGATTACTAAAATAGAAGTACTAAATTATAGAATATTGACTACTGTGTTTATTTCTTTTCTTACAGCCTTGAAAAATACCTGACAAAAGCCACTTAAGGAGGGAAGGGTTTATTTTGGCTCTCAGTTGGAGGGTACAGTCCCCATGGTGGGGATAGTCATGGAGGCAGCTGGTCACATGGCCTCTACAGACAGGAAGCTGGGAGAGTTGGACCAATGAAGCTCAGTTTGCTCTCTCCTTTGTATTCTGCTCAGGACTCCAGCCCAAAAGAAGGTGCTGCCCACAGCCAGGGTGAATCTCTATTAAACTTCCCTAGAAATAATCTCACAGACATGCCCAAAACGCTACCCAGTTCAAAATGGAGACAGTTACTATGTGCCAAATATTATGAGGTCCTTCATCAACACTCCTTTGTTTTCAAAACATCTTATGAGATGATGACAAGGGTCCCATTCACAGATGGTCATTTGGAACTCAGAAGTAACTCACACCTATTAGCAACAGATCCCAGGGACTAACTCCTGGGGCCCCTGACGCTGCTAGGCAGGCTCTGCACACAGCCTCTGCACCAGCACACCACACAGCCTCTCTGTGCAAATTGAAATATCCACATAGAAGTTTCCAGAAGTCAAAAATATGGAAGTGAGCTTCCATTCACAGAGATGGGGTCCTCCTTGTTGGAGCTGCTTGGTCCTGCCAACATCACATACAATCCTACAGAACTAGTCAAATCCCCAATGAAGTCACTTCCCATGAGGCACCCTTAATAAACTGACTAGGGCCCCCTGTTCCAAGCTGTGACCTCTCACTAGAGCACAGGCACAATGTACCTCACAAGCAGGGACCCTCTCCAAGAGCAGCCACTCACTAAGCCTAATTAGCTTACTGTTACCTCCACAGCTTCTCCTAACAATGTTGCACCCCTGCAGCCAAGAGGCTGACAGCCAGCTTCTCAGGGCTGTTTGCAATTAGTTGTATAAATTACCTTGGGTCCTCCAAAATGTTCCATGTGCTGACTCAGGTGATGTCACCACAGCTGTCACAGCCAAAGCACCATCTAGCAAAGGAAAGGAAGAGTCTGCTGTGTGACTGTCCATATAGATGGAGGGACAAGGAAAAGGAAAAGAAGAGAAGGGGAGGGGAGGGGAGGGGAGGGGAGGAGAGGGAAGGGAAGGGGAGGGGAGCAGAGGGGAGGGGAGGGGAGGGAAGGGAAGAGAAGAGAAGAGGAAGGAAACAGGGGAGAGAAAAGCATGGAAAGAAGGAAGGGAGGGAGGGGAAAAGGGAGTAAGAAAAGAAGGGAGGGAAGGAGAGAGGGAGGGAGGAAAGAAGGGAGGGAGGGAGGGAGGGAGAGAACTATATTCGCAGCTCATTTGTGTGCATGGGGCTTCGCTAAAACCTGTGACTTAGTCCAGATGTCACCCTTTGCGGGGACCCTAGAGGTCTTCCCCCAACACTGGCTTTCAGATGAAGTACTTTCAGCCTGTGTGTCAAAAAAAAAAAAAAAAAAAAAAAAAAACCTTGCACTCAAGCTGAAAGCACCCACCCAAACTCATCTTGATGTCCAGGCACTCACTGTCTTGCTCTGCACTACTGATTAACATTTCTAAGTTCTCCTGGGAAGGTGAGTCAATGAGGAGAGGCAAAGCTTGGAATTGCTAACCAATACAACCCTGCTCACCAGCAGACGCAGGAGCATGACCTCTTGGAACATGGGGAACCAGGAAAGCGTCAGGTATGCTCTGCACAGTGGTGAAGTGGTGAAGCAGAAGTACTATGGCTGAAAAAAAAAATAGAAAAGAAAAGAAAAGAAAAACACCACAAAGCAAACAACCATAACAAAATGGAGATATCAAGATGATCTGATAACATGTGTTCCACATGGAGGGATCTTAAGCAAAATGGACCTGGGGACTCAGCCCCTAGCTGGGTGGACTGGAGAGATCCAGATGCAGAAGACACAATGAGAGCAAGACACCAGAGCAGTGAGCTTGAAGGAAACTGGTCCTGACTTACCACTAATGTGAGCAAGAGATGCTGCTGATAGTCTGCACAAACAGGGCAATGGTGGCCTGTTTGTTTCCAGCACTCAGGAGGCAGAGGCAGGCAGATTGAGGCCAGCCTGGTCTACGGAGCAAATCTCAGGACAGCCAGGCCTACACAGAGAAACCCTGTCTTTAAAAAAAAAAAAAAAAAATGGCAAAAAGTCAGCCAAGCAGTGGTAGGTGATGGCACATAATCCCAGCACTGGGGAGGCAGAGGCAAGTGGATCTCTTTGAGTTCAAGGCCAGCCTGGTCTACAGAGAGAGAGAGAGAGAGAGAGAGAGAGAGAGAGAGAGAGAGAGGGAGGGAGGGAGGGAGGGAGGGAGGGAGGGAGGGAGGGAGGAGGGAGGGAGGGAGGGAGGGAGGGAGAGAGAGATAGATAGAGAGAGAGAGAGAGAGAGAGAGAGAGAGAGAGAGAGAGAGAGAGAGAGAGAGCATCTGCAAACAAGCTTTAGGGAAGTTTAAAGATTTGGTGATCCCCTGAAGGTGGGATTTAGTGTTAAAAGTGACAGATTTTCCTCTGCCTCAGAAAACAAGCAGGCTCCTGAGAAAAGTTGGAATCAGAACTCTCTCTGGAAAAAGTATGGAATGCAAGCCAAAGGCTGACGTTTCCAAAAAGAAGCAGAAAAACTCTTTGAATTTGAGGTAATAAGAAAATTGTAGCCCAACCAACTACAGTTGTAATGCCAGCCTGAAAGGTAATACAACAAGAAATGGATATGTATAACCAATATGAGCATTAAAATGACTGAGGTGCAAAAGTCAGCTCTGGCCAGGAAAGATGTACAGACATTGCTGAAAAGTAATTTAGCAGCTGCAGCTATAGCTCTATAGTGGAGCCCTTACCTAGAATCCCCTAATGAAAGGTTGGAACTCAGTGGTAGAGCACCTGCCTAGAATCCCCCAGTGAGGGGGCTGGGGTGTGGCTCAGTGACTTAGCATTTGCCTAACACACCAAGACCCTAGGTTTGATTCCTAGAGCACACACACATACATAGCAGACAAAAAGATAAAAATTTAATTAGATCTGGACATGGTGACATATACCTGTCATCTCAGCACTTGGGAGGATAGCCACGGGAGCAGGAGCTTGAATTCAATGCTAGCCTGAACTACAAAGTGAGAGTCAAACTCTAAGTAAGCAAGTAAATAAATAAATAAATAAACAAATAAATGAATGAATGAATAAATGAATGAATGAATACTAATTCCTTTCAATTAAATAAAAACAAAAGCTTTGCCAATTTAAAGCTCATCTCTTTCTAATTATTCTCCTATTATTTATTACTGCCAGTACTTTGGAGATTATTCATGCCTGCAGCCTCTCTGCTTGCAAATGCTGCTGTGGAAGGGTATACTGCTTCACTTCTCATCCCAGCTATATTTAGTGATGTCTCAGCCTCCTGCTAGAGTGACATGGATGCAGGCTGAATCCTTCCTCATAAGTGAGACTGCTCCTCTGCAGCAACTTCTTTCCCAGAGGTAGGATTTGATCCCTAAAACTGTTCACTGGCCTCACAGCATCTGCTTTCCACAGGGTCAAGTCTGGTGTGGGATCGCACTGGAGAGAGACCAAATATAAGGCTTGGGGATCTCCGGGATCTCCCAAACCTCTACAAGTCTCTTTTTCCTTGCACCCACATCTTTTTCAAAATGGAAGCCCCTGATTTACATGATGTGCCTACAACTATGCTGTCAGGGCACACCAAGAGATAGGTAACACTCCACACATACACCTATTATTCCTCACAATCTATCACATTTAGTCCCACAGGGGACTAAATGTATCCAAAGGACAAAGGAGCCCATCAAAGGGCAGCTTAATGAACCTTTTTAGATGTTGGATGGTAATTCTAGCACTCCAGAAGCCAGAGACTGGAGGATCACCAGTGTGCACCCAGCTTGGTCTGTGTTATAGCAAGACATCATCTAAAGGAAAGCAAAGGTCAAGCATGGTAGCATTTCACCTGCAATCCCAGCATGTGACAGGCTGAGACGGGAGGATTGCCATGAGTTTGAGGCCAGCCTGGAATATATAGTACATTCCAGGCCAGCCTCTGTTACAAATAAGATCCTGCCTCCAAAAACAGGGATGGGGAAAAGGAAGAGGAAGGAGAGAAGGGGAAGGAAGAAGAGGGGAAGGAGCACATATAAACTGAAGGGTAGCACCCCAGCCCAAGCCCCAGCCTTCCTTTGCAACCCCCACAAATGCCCATTTTATCCTGACTCCCACTCTGTAAGCCAGCACTGGCCAGCTCAGCTTAGTGCCCTCTGCCCACCCCAGCTGGCCTTGACACAGCAGGCACCAATCTTTTCAAGTGTGAACATGATCCCAGGCTGTAGCCCTTGGCCCACATTCCATGGCAGGTGTATCAGCTTTACCCGAGTTTTTCAGGTCAGATCCTAGGCCCTAACAGCCCCAACAAGCTAGGCTCAGCTGCTCATCATCAAAAGACAAATTGAACAAATTAATAGTGAAAAACAGAGTAAGATCTAGAAGAAGAATAAATACAGAGTTACTCCAGGGGTCCATCTTCAAAGTCCTGACATGAGTTGTAGGTTTAAATGTGAAAGAGGTTGGCAAAGCAGAGCTGGAGAGGGTGACCCGGCAGAGAAAAGTACTAATTATTCTTATAGAAGACCCAGGTTTGGTTCCCAGCTCAGCTTCATAGCTATAGAGCTCTGAGTATACAGGTGTGGACTATTAGCCTCTGTTGCTATAGTTGGGGACTTCTGAGTCCTGTGCCCTGCAGCAAAAGCCATTTCTTTTCCACTGTGACTTCTTATAAACGGCATTTAGCTTGGCCCAGCTGAATGTGAGCAGTTGGCAAATATTGACTGGAGAGAAGATGACCTCAGAGCCTTCCTGTGCTGACACTTATTGGTATGCCTTCTCCTGGGAGGAAAGGTCAAAGATTCAGAAATGCAGTTGTGTGGGTGGGTGGGTGGGTGGGCAGGGGCATGTAGGTCTTTGTTCTGGCCATGCAACTTTCTTATCATGAATTTAGGGCCTTCACCAAAGTGACTGCCTTTAACAGCTCTCTGTGTATTAACTCAGTCCTCATGATCACTCTATGTGGGTCACATTACTATGTAAGGAGTCTTTCTCTGTCCTGCCAGACAGCTCTCAGGTAATGGCATGGAGACTTCTTATTAATTATGAAAGCTTGGCCTTTAGCTTAGGTTTGTCCCAACTAGCTCTTATAGCTTAAATTAACCCACTTATAGTCATCTATGTTCTGCCATGAAGCGTTACCGCTCTTTCATCTTTCACCTCCTGTTACTTCTCCATGTCTGGCTGGTAATTCCACCTTTCTTCTTCCCAGAGTTCTCTCTCTGCCAGGAAGTCCTGCCACCTATACTTCCTGCCTAGCTATTGGCCATTCATCTTTTTATTATACCAATCCTAACATGACTACAAGTTATTATAGATAACTAACTACTAACCTGCTTTTTCTAATTATCCTAAGTAGTGTTCAAAGACTTTAGAACTTTATCAAACAAGCTGCATAGGTAGGTACAATACTTTAAACAAGAGTAGAAACATATATACAGTATGTTATAACAAAAATAAGCATAATTCTTTTCAATATACAAAAATTCATGTCAATGTAAAATGTTTGAGATTAATAGTTGCTTTTTAGTTTAAAAGTAGATTTAATAATTTACTATTTTATCTTATCATTTCTATAGTCCCTCCTTTTTTACCTTTTTAAAAAAAGATCCCTAAATTTAACTCCCTTTGTTTAGTTTCCTTCCTGATCATGATCAATAACAACTTGCAACTACCACCCCACCCCCCAAACAATAACAAGCGTCTACCCAGAAACTATCCAATCCCACATCTTGGGAATGTGGGTGTCTGTTATGAGTAAGGTTTTTCCTACCAGCTGGTATGGTTCCAGTTCTGTGCCAGCCCCAAATAATACACAGAGACTCTGCATTTGATATAATGCTATAGGCCAGTTACTAGTTTCTTATTGGCTAACTCTGTCTTAAATATTAACCCGTTTTTATTAATCTAAGTATTTCCACGTGGTTTTATCTTACCGGAGAGAGGGGCTGGCATTCTTCTCTCTCCGTCTTCTACCTTGGATTTCCTCCCTACTCCCTCCGGAATTCTCCTTGTCTCCTAGTCCCACCTATCTTGCTTTCCTATTGGCCAACAGTGCTTTACTCATTAACCAATAAGAGAAAACATATTTACAGAATGACATCTCACATCATCTCCTCTTTTCTGTCTAAAATAAAAAGAAGGGTTTTAACCTTAACTACTCATAACAGGTGTCATATTCTCTAGACTGCTTCCTGTTGTCTGGGGGTGACAGCATCTTTCAGGAACCCTGAGAAAATTCAGGCAATGATTAAATAATCCTGGAAAAACTAGCTGTATTATTTTTTGTTTATTCTCTGTGTGATGGAAAATGTAGAACTAATCTGAAGTCTTGGCTGGAGTAGTCCATGAAGCTGGACCATCTTGGCTAATAGCTTTGAAATGATTCTGGATGCAAAATATTGAGGAAACTGCAACAGAGGCATTTTGAGAGGCTGGATCACCTGGGCCACTTGTCTTCATTGGTGTCTGATCCTTTTATTCTGAAAACACACAAACAAAATGTTAATATCTGGATTAACGAAAGAATGAAGTGTGCACAAGTCAGCTAAAGAAGATTTTCTGTTTTCTGTTTGAGCGGGTAAATGTATTTGTCAACATCATAAGTCTGTTTGGACTGTATGACCAAACCTCTATCCGTTCCATAAGAAAGGATGGCATGTAATGAAGTCGTAAGGATTATGTAGCCAACAGGTTTACATGGTTCTTCTGATCTCAGAGCTGTTCCCATGTTGAGGGATCATCATACATGTCACTTCTCAGGTTGGTGAGAGTGGAGACTCATGCCTGAAGCCAGTCTATCTGACAACTCCAGTAGGCACTTCTACATAGTCTCCCACCACTGAGTAGCGCACCACCCACTGCTCATAAACTCCATTCAAGGGCAGGGTAGCAGGAAGCCATGCCTCTGTACTCCTCAAGAACTTTTTTCAGCTTTCTCAGGCCTACATGGATTTACATGCCCTACATTGGGCATCAAATGTAACAAGCTTTCTTATTGGACAATCTTTGAAATACCAGCCTGCAAATAATGACCCAGAGATGTATTATTAATTATGAAAGCTTAGCCTTAGCTTAGGCTTTTTCCCAACTAGCTCTTATAACTTAACTCATATACTCTTAACCTACATTCTGCCCTGTGATTTGGTTGCCTCTTCTTAGTATAGCACATCCAACTGCTAGCAAATCCTTTGCCTAGATTTCGCCTCCCAGTTTCTCTCTCTCTCTCTGCCCAGAAGTCCCATCTATTCTCTCCTGTCTGGCTATTGGCCATTTATCTCTTTATTAAGCCAATCAGAAGGCATCTTAGACAGAGCTACATCTTTATAGTGTAAACAAATATTCCTCAACATTGCTGTGATTATTATAATGTTCTTTTAAGGTGGAAGAGTTAGGGTTAGGAGATGAGTTGATGGATAAAGAACTTGCTGTACAGCATGGGGAGCTGAGCTCTGGTCCCTAGGACTCAGGTGAAACCAGACACAATAACATATGTCTATGATCCCAGCATCCCTTGTAAGAGCTGGGAGACAAAGACCAGTGAATCCCTAGGAGCTCACAGGTCTGTTAGCCTACCCACCAGAGAACAATAAGAGCTCCTGCCTCAGACAGGGTCAAAAGCAAAGATTGACAACAGAGCTTGTTTTCTAACTCCATATACACATCATGGAATGCATACTCACACAGACATGCAGGCAAATAATAAAAGCTGAGGTATGGAGGTAATCTTACTCTACGATGCACATTGAACATCCCTAATCAGAAATCTGACATGTTCCAAAATCAGAAATGTTTTTGGGTGCTCACATAACAGGTTTTGGAACAACAGGATGTCCAATCAGAAAAGTCTATACAAACATTTCAAAACCCCAAAGAAAATGGCCAAATCCCAAACATCTCTGTCTTCAAGCATTTCAGGTAATGTCTACTTGTAACCACTTTGGCAGAAGAGAGGACTTGTGCCTTTCCCTTTTGCTGTCTGACTATTGAAACAGGGGGCCCTCAAGAATTCAAACCCTGGCGCACTCCTTTAGTCCCAGCACTCAGGAGGCAAAGGCAGGCAGATCTCTGCAAGTTTAAGGCTAACCTGGTCTACAGAATGAGTTCCAGGACAGGCTCCAAGAGAAACCCTATCTGGGGGTTGGGGGTGTGATTCGAACCATATGCTTGGGAAACAGTAATGGCTGAAGCCCAGTGTCACACAGATAGGGGAGTTTTTCTCAAAGAAAGAATTCACAAGATTCTAACAATGTGTTAGAACACCTAGCCTGAGAGACTGGAGCTGAAACATGCTGGTGATGGGTGTGACCAGACCTTGTTTACACTGGTTAGTTATACAAATTTCTTGACCTCCATTTAAAGCTAAATGTTGAGTCAGGACTCGGAAGAGGGACTTGGGAAGTCACTGGATCTCTGTCCTCCTCTTGCCAGTGTGGCCACATTGAATAAATCTCTTGCTTTTTTTTTTTTTTTTTTAATCTCTAATTACCCTAGTGAGGATGGATAGTGGAGGCCAGGCTTTTGCCTTAAAACTCGCAGGACACACTACCCTTCCTCAAAGCTCAAAGCCTCTCACTTAAACCCCATTTCTTACTGCACATCTGAAGTATAGCTCAAGGTTGGAGACACCCTAATGTCTGGAGCCCAAAGTAACACGGGTAGAGGAGAACCATGAGTCAGTTTCCCACACTCACTACAGCACCTGCCTGACCCTTCTCTTAATGTGACTCGGGGTAGACCCCCCTATTGATGGAGAGATCCCTTTTGTGTAAGGCAGACATTATATGGGTAGCTGTAAAGGTGACCCTAAACCAAGAAGACCAGGCAGGGTCTCTCTCACAGCTCTGGGGTTTCAACTTTTCTCATCCACAAAAAGAGAGTGAAGATCAAAGCCATTGATCACCCCCTGGCACGTTAAGTCTAAATATGGTCAGGAATGTTAGAGAGCACTATGACTGAGATGTAAAATCTTCCCAGTGAGCGCATGTGTTTGGACAGTGGGGCTGTTTGGAAAGATTGTGGAACCTTTGGGAAGTAGAACCACACTACAGGAAGTAGCCACACCACAGGAAGTGGGTCACTAGGGGCTAGGCCTTGAGGCTTTGTAGCTAATCTCCATTTCCTATTCGCTGTCTGCTTCCTGAGTGCAGGTCCAGAGTGACAAGCCACCCTCCTGCTCCCACCCATGCCTGTCAGCATGCATTCCCCACCATGATGGACTGTATCCCTCTGAACTATGAGCCAAAATAAGTCCTTTCTCCCTACTGTTTGTAAAGAATGAGAAGTAAAAAATGGTAGAGGTTTACAGAGGAACACAAAGTAGACACCAGAATGGTTCTGGTGTTGTGAGGATTACTGTGTTGTTAGCTAATTCAGACTAGGGGCATTTCTTTGAGTCCCTCACCCTTCTCCTTCATTCATTCTGAACATACTCAGAAGGGCAGCCTGCAGGTCCATTTTAGAGTATCAGAGAAACTTGGGAGACTGAGTATATAGCCCAGTTGGGAGACTACTTGCCTATGACCATATATAAGTCTCTGGTTCCCATTCCCAGTACCACATAAACAAGGTCTGTAATCTCAAAGAGGAGAACACAAGAAGACCAAGCACTCAAGGTCAACCTTGGCTATATGGTGAATTTGAGAGCAGCCTGGGCTACATGAAACCCTATCTCAAAAAAATTATTTTTAATTACTCAGGAATCTACAACAGGAAATTTACTACAGTTGTTTTTGTTTTTAAATTCACATGATTTCCAAAAGCAGGTCTTTCTTGTAACTCTTTTGGTATTGACACCACCACCGAGAGACAGAGAGAGGAGAGAAAGAGAGAATTCCAAAACACACACACACACACACACACACACACACACACACACACACACACACCCTTCCTCAAGGTATTATTTATAAATAGAAAGGGGGCAGTAAGATAGAGTCTTACTAGTTAATGCAAGCTGGCCTGAAATTTAGGATCTCTTGCCTCAGCCTCCCAAGTGCTGGGGTGACGAGACTTGGCCATTTCTTCAGATAGACAAGCCTTTCTTGATGAAGATCAATTCCTCTTCACTGTGCAGTGTTTTATTTGTTTGGGATGCAGAACCATTCCTTGCTTACTTTATAGACTCTGAAGAATTAATTAGAAAATCTATGACAGGCAGATGAGGATGCAGCAAGCTGGCAGACTGATTTCCCAGGCAAGCTTGCATGTTTGCTTGCTTGTTGGTTTTATGTACTTGAGTTCACAAAGTCCTCATCAACCAGCTTTTTTACATCTCAGTAGATTACAATGTGTTTATGGGTCTGAATCCTTCCAAGACAGTAGCTAATTGGTCTCACCACACAACAGCAGGGGAGTCTCATTATCCTGATTTAACAAAGGAAGGCACTTCCCACAGAGAAGTTAAGGGACTGGATCCAGGCCATAGCACTGAATCTAATCACCACTGTCATCGGCACACTTATCATCACCCTTAACTTTTAACATACTAGGAGGGCACTCTAGCAATCTATGCTGGTCCTCCAGGAGCCCAGGGATTAATGCAACTATCTGTGCAACTGTCTCTCAAAAACCTAATAAGTAATGGAATAAATACCTATTGAACTCGATGCTGTGGGCCTTCTTCTCCTTCCTTGGCACTGGCTACAGAGGTAACCTTATACATGGCATCAGACCTCATGAATTCCAAGGTTGTCAAAAAGAAGACCAGGGGCTGAAGAGATGTCTCAACAGTTAAGACCACGTGCTACTCTTACAGAGAAGCTAAGTTCAGTTGCCAGCACCCGTATCAGGTAACTCACAAAGGCCCGCAACCCCACTCCTGGGATCCAGTGCCCTCTTCTGGCCTCAGTTAGTTCCTGCGCACATATCACACACACACACACACACACACACACACACACACACACACACACACACAAATGTAAATCTTTAAAGGGGGGGTAGGACTAAGAAGTTCATACCGATAATCAGACCAGTTTGTTGATTGTCACTGAAGAGTGGACAGCAGTATATGGGGATGACCAAGAGCCACATTTTGATGCTCAACATTGGTTATGGGAACAAGCAACTGCCTAGTGTTTTCCAGATGTTCCAGATTCATACCATCAAGAAGCCAGAAACTGGGGCCAGAGAGATGGCTCAGCAGTTAAAAGCATACTCTCTGCTCTTCCAGAGAACCCAGGTTCAATTCCCAGCACCCACATGGCAGTTCACAACTGTCTGTAACTCCAGTGCCAGGGGATCAGACACCTTCACACCAATGCACATAAAATAAAGCTAAATAAATGATTTTTTTTAAAAAAAAGCATTGAGGTGATTGGTCTTGATTATCAACTTGACAGAATTTAGAATCACCTAGAAGACATACCTCTATGCATGTCTTTAAGGACATTCCAAGGATGATTGACAGAGGAGGAAAGACCCACCTTCAAAGTGGAAGGTCACTTCCATCAGACAATCCAGAAGTGATCTGAGGAATATGCAGTTTCCTTTGCCTGCCTTCACCTCTGCCTGGGCAAAAGTATCTGTCCCTACTGCTTTGGTCCTTGATAAATGCCAGACTTCATCTTAATTGACTACCTCGTGTGCATCAAATGCCAGTGGTTCTCTAGGAAGCATCCTTCTTCACACCTATTTGGGACTGCCTAGGCATCCAGCTCTGTGGGCTGAGCAGCTATCAAGTTCCCAGAGTCTCTAGTGTGCAGATGACCAATGTTGAACTACCATGACCCTATTATAGGCCAATCTAATAAATTCTCTTCATAAGATGTACACATTCTATTGGTTCTGTTTCTCTAGAGCAGTGTTTCTCAACCTTCCTGATGCTTTGACTGACCCTTTAATACAGTTCCTCATTGTGGTGACCCCCCAACAATACAATTATTTAAATTGCTACATCATAACTGTAATTTTGCTACTGTTATGAATCACAGTGTAAATATCTGTATCATCTGATGGCGTTAGGGTGACCCCTGTGGAAGGGTCATTTGAGCCCCAAAGGGGTCACACCCACAGGTTGAGAACCACTGCTCTAGAGAACCCTGCCTAATACATAAGGAAAACAGCTGAATGTGGAGTGTCCTGTACCTTCGGTAACAGAAGACAAAAGCGGGAAGATGGAATTTTGGAGGCCAGCCCAGGCTTGTGTAGTGAAACCCTATCTCAATTCAAACAAAATGATGAGGAATGACCCAAACCAAAGTGTGTGGTTCAAGTGACAATGACAAGTTATTTATCCTCTGTGAGCCTCAGTTTCCTTATCTGTAAAGTATAACCAATATATGAAATGGATAAATTTTCTAAACACTATGCTAAGTGAAAGATGCCAGTCACTTAAGGCTGTATATTTATCACATAATTCTATTTACGTGAAACGTCCTGTGTGACCCAATCCATAGAGACAGGAAGTAGATTCGTGGTTAACAGAGACCAGGCAGAAGAAGGGCAGGAGAGTTGACTGTTTAATGGTAGAAGTTTTTATTGGAATGATGAGAGTGGTCTGGTACTAGGTAGTGAATTGTACTAGAATTGTTTCTGGGCTGTATGCTTTAAGAAGTTAGAACAGGGTCTGGAGAGATGGTGCTACCCTAAGAGCACACACTGCTCTTTACAGAGCACCCATATTTGGGTTCCAGCTCCAATGTGAGGTAGCTCACAATCACCAATAACTGCAGCTCCAAACGACCTATCACCCTCTTCTAGTCCCTGTGGGTGCCCCAAGCATAAACACATACACATAAATTTAAATTAGATCCTTTTTTGAAAAAATATTTGAAGAGGGGGTGGGTAGATGGCTTAGTTGGTAAAGTGCTTGCTATACAATCACAACATGCACAATCTCACACCCATGTGCAAGCGTGCACGTACACACACAAAACAAAGACACACCCTCCATGTGTTTGTGCCAGGAATCATAACCCTGAGATCAACTAGAACAAACTAATTTCAAACTGTTTCTGTAGGAAAGACCTTTCAATGCCAAACCAACCTGAATACTTTTCTACAGCCCTGAGCCTGTATGTACCTCTACTGGCCTACCCATAAACAAGAGACATAAAAATAGCAATAATGAGCTTGGGAGAAAAAAAATATACTAGCTAATTTACACCATAATCAAAATACCCAGGAATCTTTAACAATTGAAGTACTGATGCCAGGCTCCGTCATAAGCACACCCGACTGTATTATTCCACATGTGAGTGTAATTTCTAAATTGCAGTGTATAATGTGGAAGGGTGTGCACTTTCTGAAAGGCAAAAAAGTATTTATGTTTCTCTGCGGCATCATTCCCTGATGAGAGAAATCAAAGGGATTATTGGAACAGTGTATTACGGAGCTTGGGAGCAGAACAGTTCAGAAAAAGACTATCATTAATCTTTACACAGCTGCAGAGGTGAACAGAGAGTACTGAGGTGTGGGCCTTGTGCTTCCAATAGCCGAGAGGCCTGCCAACAGGCCTCTCGGTCCCAGAAACACCTGTCCTGAGGGTAGGCATTGACTGACTCTGGGAACAATGAGGTCAGCTGCTATGGATGAATGACCCACCCACCACTCAGCTCTTCCCAGAACAAACCAGACCCAATAGATCTGACTAGTATACACTACACTACACTACACACACACACACACACACACACGCACGCACGCACGCACGCACGCACGCACGCACGCGCACACACACTTCCACCACCATCTAAAGGACAGAATCTAAGTGTTTGTACCATCTACTTTTCTTATTGCTATGACAAAATGCCTGACAGTGTATGGAGGTTGGGACATGCCTCACGTGACTAAGTGCTCGTGGTGCAAGATTGAGGACCTGACTTTGGATCCCCCACATCTGTTTAAAGAGCCAGGCACTGGGCACATCTGTAATCCCAGAGCTGGAGAGGCAGAGACAGGCAGATTACTGGAGCTTTCTGGCCAGCCAGTCTTAGTCAAATCAGATAGCTCCAGGTTCAATGAGAGAGGAGAGCTTGTCTCAAGACACAAGGTGATAGTGATTGAAGAAGATATCCTATGCCAATCTCAGGCCTCTCCACGCTTACACACACACACACACACACACACACACACACGCACACGCACACGCACACGCACACGCACACGCACACGCACATACATACACACCAGAGAAAAGCAACTTAGTTTTGCTCATGGCTTCACAGTGAGGAAGGCATTGCTGGTGGGTCTTCACCCGTGGCAGCAGGAACTTAGATCAAGACTTGTTATATACAGGTAGGTCAGGGAGCAGGAGAGGAGACTGGAAGCAGTATTGGCCTACAACCCTCAAAGCCTGCCCCCCGTGTCTTACTTACACCAGCCAGGCCTGACCTCTTAAAGGTTCTACAACCCACCTCAACAGACACTAGCTTGAGACCAAGTATCCAAATCCATGAACTGTGGAGACATTTCACATTTCACAAAACAGAATCTTGCAAAGATAGCTCACTTCTGCTGGGGCACTCTTTGTCATTCCTTCTACTATGGATTCAATTGATCCCTCAAGGTTCCCATATTGGAAGATTTGTACACAATGTAATGGGAAGTGGTATAAAGAGGTTGAAGGAGGTCCTTGGGTCATATAGAGATAGTCACTCAAAAGGGATTGTGGGTGACCTCGAGAGATAACTCGATGGTTGAAAGCACTTGCTGCTCTCGCAGAGGACCAAGTTTGGTTCCTAGCACCCACATCAGGCAGCTGACAGCTATGTAACTCCAGAACTGAGGGATCTGATACCCTCTTCTGGTCACTGCAAGCATTGCACTCACATGTACATGTACACTTGGAGACATACATGCTTGCTCCCCTCCCACACATGCTTTCTGCACACTAGCTTCTACCACACATCCAATCTTCCTTGAAGCATTCTTTGGAGCTGAGCACAACACCCTCCAACCTCTGGAGGTAAACAAAACTCTTCTTTGTAAAGTTAGTGCATCTTGGATATTATATTATTGTTAAAAAAAAAAAACAAAGTAATACTGAATGCCCTTCTACAGCCTCACGTTGCATTAACACACACACACACACACACACACACACACACACACACACAAATCTAGAAATATTTTGGGTTTCCTAAGTATACCTGAATACAGTGGTTTTAAATGGGGGTGACTTTGTCCCATTTCTTTGTGGAATGAGTGGAGCTACTCAAGTCCTGTGGAGCCCAGAACATCATGAGTCTCAGATGCTGGACCCTGAACTATAGGATTTTTATTTTCATATGTATATTTTGGTTTTGCTTTGAGCTAATGGTCCTACTTCCTGGTTTTTTTTCTTTCCAAATAAGAACGTGCATAACTTGTTTTACAAGAAGTATAAAATACTTCAGATTTTTAAATGTTAAGATTTTTAAAGATTGTGGGACTTATAAAGTTGTATTGTGTTATATTATGATCTAGAGATTTTAGTGGCAACAAAGGGAAAGGTTATGGTTTGACAATGGTGAGACAAAAATGTGTATCAAGTTGAAAAAGCTTGGAGAGTTCTGGTTAATTACTATTGTCAACTCAACCCAACACAGACTCACCTGGGAGGAGGGCCCTTCAGCTGAAGAACTGCCTGGATCAGACTGGCCTGTGGTCATGTCTGTAAGAGATTGTCTTCCCTAATGATTGCTATGTCAGGGTCCAGTCTACTATGGGAGGCACCATCCCTAGGCAAGTGGTCCTGGGATATATAAGGAAAATAGCTAAAATGAGCCAATGAGTGTTTCTCCATGATTTCTGTGTCAGGCTCCTGTCTTATCTTCCCTCAATGAAGGGTTGTGAGCTACAAATGTAAGATGAAATAAAAGTTTTCCTCCATGAGTTCCTTTAGGTTGTGGTGTGGTCACTGCATTACAAAGCAAATCAGGACACTAAGGTACTACAGTAACAAAAATGACTAATACTCTACCCCCTTCTATTTCCTCATTCTGCATGTCCCTCAACAAACATTCTGAAATGTTTTAAATTTCCTAAGGATAACCAAATGCAATGACTGTAAATGGGGACAATTTTGCCCCTTTCCCACCATGATGATACAGAAACTTTGAAAACTTCTTTTATGGTCCCAAGTAACACCTACAGGCAGAGAACTCTGCTAAGCTCTCTGTAGTACCCAGAATATTACCCACTGCCCCCAAAATAAACAATTCAGCCAATAGAGTCGTTTTTGAGAAAATGTTCCTTGGTAAATTGCACCAATTACTTCAAATATTTACTCATTTGTAACAGTATTGCCAGTCTGACAGAACTACCTAGGTTGATTCAGCGTAGGACCCCAGCCCTTGGTATCATGCCAGCCACATTCAGGGTAGGTCTTCCCTTCTCCGTTACTCCCCTATAGAAACACTTCACAGACATACTGAAAGAGGTACCTGGCCAATGCCCTAGGTATATATTTGCATATGTGGGAGGTGGGGGAAGGGGAGATGTGTGTGTGTGTGTGTGTGTGTGTGTGTGTGTGTGTGTGTGCCAAAGGACAGCTTCAGGCATCACACCAGGAGCCATCCATCCATTTTTGTTGTTGTTGTTGTTTTAAGACAGGGTTTCCCTGTGTAGCTTGGAGCCTGTCTTGGAACTAGCTCTTGTAGACTAGGCTGGTCTCGAACTCACAGAGATCCACCTGACTCTGTCTCCCAAATGCTGGGATTAAGGGTATGTGCCACCACCTCTTTTTGAGACAGGGTCTCTCGCTTGCCACATAGGCTAAGGTGGCTGGCCAGAGAGCCCCAGGGGTACATCTGCCTCTGTCTCCCACACCCCCCACCTCTGACCCCCAACCCCGTCCTGCCAGCACAAGAATTAAAAGTACATGCATGGCACCCTGCTTTTTATGTGTGTCCTAAAGATCAAACTCAGGTCCTCATGCTTATGAGACAGGCACGTCACAGACTGAGCTCACACACCATGGAACACATCGGTATCAGAGAACAGCTTGCAGGAACTGGCGCTCTCTTTCTACCATGTGGGTCCCAGGGATCAGGGATCGAACTCAGATCTTCACACTTGGCAGCCAGCATCTTAATCTGCTGAGCCATCTCACCAGAGCCCCTCTAGACACTTCCTAATCCAATCAAGTTAACAATCAGAATTAACCATCTCAAGCTGTTTGTTGAACTCCTTGCCTTCAGCTCTTACTAGATAGCAAGTTCCTGGAGAGCGAAGTCTCACATCTTTGGCTGCAAGGCCAAACTGTAATGAGAGTGGAAATATCTATGGAATGCCAAGGAATGGACCGGAAATTGGGGAAAGGTGATTGCCAAGGGCATTTATTTATCAGCTTTGGCTCTCCCACTGAAATGGTGCCTGGAACATGGCCCAGACCCAGGGACAAAAGAAGAAACTCTTGGCTCCAACTTGTTGTCTGGGTTTCCCTGCCAATCAAAGTTGTCATGGAAAGGAACAGCCTCTGCTATTATGTCGAGCACAATGAGACTGTTTAGAGGAGAGCCTTACCTTCAGGAAATTCCAATAAGCCTGTTTTATTGTTACCTCCCTACAGTAACGACTCCCATGGGGTTACACCAGGTGTAAAATAATTACTAAAACATCCCTGCCACAGACAGAGAAGGCTGTGCGGAAGCGAGGCTCCAGCTTCAATCCCAGCTTCAATCGGAGAGGGAAGGGTTTACTCGTGGAAACAAAGCTGACAGAGAAGAGAGGGGCAAGCACGAAATGAGAGAAATTGGGGGCAGGAGAAAGAGCTCAGACTTTTCATCCCAGCCTCTTCCGAGCCTCTGCAGCTCGGTTGTCTCGTCTATAAAACAAACCTATAAAAATGTGTCCTTCCTAAAGGTGGTTGTCGATACTATGGGATGCCGTCCTCTGAGAAATAACCTCTGGTTCAGGCTGGTTGAACTAAAGACGCCACTCAGCTGAGAAAGTGCTTGCTGAGCATGCGCGAAGACCTAGGTTTCTCGGCAGACACTCAAGTAAAAGCCACCATCTGGTAGAGCGCCCTTATATCTCAGTGCTAGGAAGGTGGGGACATGCAGATCCCTGGAGATCCCCAGAGCGACCAGCACACAAGAACACATACACACACCAAAAGAATGCAGATGGAGAAAGGTATGGTCATTATGAGGCAACGTTTGCCAGGAGATACTGTTCTCCAGACAAGGGAAGGTTTTGAAGGTGCTATGGGAAACCAAAAAAGGGTGAGAGATTCACCAAGGAGTATTTTCCAGGGCTGTAGAGATAGATCGCTCAGAGGCTAAGAGCACTTAATGCTCTTGCTGAGGGTATGAGTTCGGTTCCTTACACTCATGTTGGGCGGCTCACAGCTGTCTGAAGCTCCAGTCCAGAGGACCTGACACCCCCTTCCGGTTCCCATGAGCACCTGCACTCACATGCACTGTGGTGGTTGGAATGAGACCAAGCCCTCTTCCCCTTCCAGCCCTCCCCAAAGGTCATATATTTGAGTGCTTTGTCCCTAGTTGGTAGAACTGTTTAAGATTAGATGCCGTGTTGGAGAAGATGTGTCACCCAGGGGTTTCAACACCTGCGTCCTTCCCGGTTAGCAATCTCTGTCTCTCTGTCTCTCTCTGTGTCTGTGTCTCTCTATATATCTGTCTGTCTGTCTGTCTGTCTGTCTGTCTGTCTGTCTGTCTGTCTGACCCTCTGTCTCTCTCTCTGTCTTGTGCTTGTGGATCTGACGCAAGCTCTCTGCTCTTGCTCCAGCATCATGGCTGTGTGCCTGCTGCCATGCCCCCTGCCATGGTGGCCATGGACTCTGCAACTGTGAGCTCCAACTTAATTGCTTTCTGTTTTAAGTTGCCTTGGTCATGATGTTTTGTCATGGCAATAGAAAAGTGACTAAGGCATATGCATACCACACAAAATCAGAGGCACATGCACACGCAAAAGATGACATGATACTTTAAGTATTTTCTCCCTTTGCACTTCCAAGTCCAAACGCCCACCAAGAGGAATCAAGAGACTGCAGCCTGAATGTCACCACCTCAAAAGCAACTATATATTCTCTAAGCTGACAGAACATGGGTAAGAATGTAGCATAGAACTATGTTGTGTAGTATTAAATCAGGGTAGCGTTTCCTATCCTGACGCGGGGCTTTGAATAATTAGATTATTGATTTGTGAACTGTGTTGGGTTTGTGAATGTGTTGGTGTGTGAATGAGTTGGGTTTGTCAGCACAAAGCTGGATTGGGGCAGTGTGGTTGTTTTCAATAACAAAGCTCCTGGGTATCCAGTTTCCTTAAATAACTTTATTCTTTAGGGCTGGAGAGATGGTTCAGCAACCATGAGAAGATGGTGCTCTTGTGGAGGACCCAAGTTTAGTTCCCAGCACCCACAGCAGGTAGCTCACAGTCACCTGTAACTGCAGGGGATCTGATGGCCATTTCTGGACTCCATGGGTATCTGCACCCACATGCACATAGCCACACTAGTGCACGAGTGCTCACACACACACACACATACACATATACACACATACATACATATACATGATATTAAAATTTAAATTTATTCTTTGATAATTTCATATATATATGTATATATATATACATATATATACACACACACACACATTCCCTTTCTCATTCCCTTTCCATTCCCATCACTTCCTCCACAGTCCCTCCCCCCCACTTTCACGACCCACTGAGTTTAACAATGGCTGCTAATGTGTGAGACAGAAACAGATGTCTGCTCACCCCAGAGTGGGAACAAACCACAATTCCACCAACGTCCAACATGGTGAACCAATGTACTCAAACACATGAGCTTGTGGGGACAGTTTACATACCAAACGTTCTAGTTTGTTCTCTGTTGGTAAAACACTCTGACCAAGATTACAGGGAGGAAAGGGTTTACTTGGCTTACACTTACTGATCATAGCTTATCATCGAGGGAAGTTGGGCAGGTACTGAAGCAGGAACTTGAAGCAGAAACCACAGAGGAACAGTCCTTGCAGGTTTATTCCCTGGTTCATACTTACCTAGCGTTCTTCTATACTCAGAACCACCTATTAGTGATGCTGCTGTCCATACTGAGTTTGACCCTCACACATCAGACATCAGTGAAGACAATCACACAGACCAACCTGATGAAGATTACTACTCAAGCTCCCCTCCCCATCCCCCACCCTCACCTCCACCCCCATCCCCCAGTGATTCTGGACTGGATCAAGCTGACAGTTAATACTAACTAGGAAGCCACACTGTCTTACAAAAGAAAGCATTCAATTGGGACTGGTTTACAATTTCAGAGGTTTAGTCCATTATAAGCTTGGCAGAACACATGGCATCATGAATGCAGACATGTTAGCTGAGCTTCTGTAACCTCAAAGCTCACCCCAAAAGACCCACTTCCACCAAGACCACACCTACTCCTACAAAGCTACACCTCCTAATCCTAAGCAGTGCCACTCCCTGATGACTAATCATTCAAACCATCACATACACCCTAACACCTTATGTCCAAACTACAGCAACCCCTTGTTGTGGAGCTATCTTCATACTCTCCTCAATTCATTAAACTTGCATTAAACTCAGATATAGTCCAAGATCCATGAAGAACAATGGCATTCCAGTCATTTGCCAATTTCCAAGTGTTTTCAAAGTTCCAAAGCAAGGTCTTGGGCCAAATATTCTTCATTGTGCAGTCCACATGAACCGTCTTAGCCAGCCTAAAAGCCGCAGAGCAAGCAAGCCTTGGAGACTCTCGCTGTCTACCTTTTGTTCTTAGGCAGAGATGGTGAAGGAGTTATGTTGGTTTTGAGAGACCTATTCTTTTTAACCAATAAATAAATTATGATGATTCTTTCCTTATTTCAGTGTATTTATTTATCTTGCCAAACAATTGAACGCAAGGATGTTCTCAGCACACACTAGGCAAGCTAACTACTGCCAAACAATATCCCAAGTTCTCTTCTTTATATCATTTAATTTCTAAATATTTGTTTTATTGTGCTGGGTGTGGAGAGAGAGAGAGAGAGAGAGAGAGAGAGAGAGAGAGAGAGAGAGAGAGAGAGAGAGAGAGAGAACTAGTACAACAAAATACGTAGGTAGAACAAAGAAAAACTTTGGGAGTTGTCTCAGTCCTTCTGCTGTGGATTCCAGGGGTCAAGCTCAAGTCATTAAGTTTGCATGGTGATGGCTTACCTGTTGAGTCATCTTGCCAGCCCATTACTAGTTATTTGGAGACAAGGTTGCATTTGTGATCTTCTTGCCTTAATCTCCCCATATCCAAGGCTTGGTTACAGATAATTTTTCTTATTAAAATGTGTGATAGTAACTGTTGATTGTTAGCATGACAAGATCTAGAGTCATCTAGGAGATAGAATTCTTAGCTTGTCTTGGGGGGCAGGAGGAGTTCTAGACTGGGTTAGTTCAAGTAGGAAGACCCATCCTGAATGTGGATGGCACTATTCTACATGCTGGGGTCCTGGACTGACTGAAAAGGAGACAGTGAGTTGAGCACCAGCATCATTCTCTCTTTCTGCTACCAAACTGTGACTGCCATGTGACCAGCTGCCTTAAGCTTCCGCTGCCATGCCTCCCCCACCAAGACAGACTAGACCCTGGGAGTGAGTCAGAATAAACCCTTTCTTGCTAAAGTTGCTTTTGTCAGACATTTTGCCAAAATGATGAGAATATATATAATACAAAATACTAACCCAAACTCTAGATTACTGACTTAATTTTTTTCCTGTACAAAATATAAAATTAGACCCAGAAAGAAGGCTCAATCTGAAGTTTGATCCCCAGAACCCACTAATTGCTGGGTGGGCAAGGCAATGAGTCTGTAATCCCAGCTTGTGATAGCAAAGAAAGGAAATTCCTAAAGCAAACTGGCTATTTAGACTAGACATAGCTGTGAGCTCTAGGTTTGACTGAGACCAAACCCTGATGGAGGAGAGATGGCGGACGATTGCTGACATCATCCTTGGACCTCCGTGTATACACGTGTGCGTGAGCATTACACACATACAGATATTCATACACACATACATATGCACATGTACTCACACATGCACACACACACACACACACACACACACACACACACACACACAAAACACAACACAGAGAAGGAAAAGAATGTCAAACCACCACTTCTCTCTATCTCAGATCCCCAAAGTCCTGCTGACAGACACATGCCATCACCAAGCATGAATTATTGTCTCAATAACATAATAAACTCACAGATATTGTTAAACAGGGTACTCATTTTGAATTCCCCACAGCCAGCATCTATTAAAATTACAAGAACATACCTGGTGCTCAATAAATACTTGTTCAATTTAATTAGCTGGTTAATCTGAGTATTAACTATAATGTATCCAATTCAGAAAGCCACAAACATTTAATGAGCACTCCCTGCAAGCCAAGCTCTTGAGAAATAACAATAAATAAAGTAGTGCCTTGTCCCTGGGCACTGTCTATAGGGAGGGAAGACAAAAAAAGCAAAAATAGTTATTTCTTAATAAAAGTATAATTCTATAACAGGAATAAGAAGAGAGTGGTTTGGGAAAATTAAATAGTGACGTGAAAATAGAAGAGGGGACGAGAAGATAAATGGGCCCAGTAGGATGGGGATAGAAGACAACAGTGGGTCACTGTGTTGAATGTTATTAAGACTAAAATACATGACACCATGTATGAAAATGGCACATGAAACACATTATTTTGTATAATGAATGTATGTCAGTGCAAAGGGAAAATGCCCAGATAATGCACCCTACACTATAACTGCGGGGGAGATAATGACAAACAATACGCAGCATTATGTGAGCCTTCAAATACATTTTATTCATTGTGAGGCTGAAGAGATGCTTCAGTGACCAAAGCTGTTTGCAGCCAAGCCTGATGACCTGAGGTCAGACCCCTGGACCTTCATGGTAGAAGGAGGAAACTCACCCCCACACATTGTCCTCTGACATCCACTTGTACTTGGTGGCTTGTGTGAACATTCCTGTGAGTGAGTACACACACACACACACACACACACACACACACACACACACACAATAAAAAACAAACAAAACATAATGATAAAAAAGTAAATAAATAGAAGAGGTGGTAGCCTTTATAAAACAATTTTACTCTTATTAATAATAATATAGCCACAGTCATAATACCTGCTTACTTAGCTTTGTGTGTATCTTAATTTTATTTTATGGCAGTGTAGGAGATCAAACTTTGTGTGCACTAGACAAGCAAGCGCTCCCTCATTAAGCTATGTCCCTAGCCCACTGTCTTATAATTTGATTCCATACCAACTTTCTTGAGTTAATATAGAAATGTTTTCAGCTATAGTCATTCATCAGCTGCCAACACCGTGTAATATCTTAGAGTACATGAGTATTAAAGCATTGGATTAGGGACCAGCAACGTGGCTCAGGAGGAAAAGCTGCTTGCAGCCATCTGATGACTTGAGTTTGATCCCTGGCATCCACATGGTGGCAGGAAAGAATTGGTTCCTGCAAGTTGTCCTTTGACCTACACACACACACACACACACACACACACACACACACACACACACACACCTTCAAGCATACATGGAATAAGTACATAAAAATATAATAAAACCCAAAATGCTGAATTAACTTATTTTGTTTACAGGTTTGTAACTTGAAGATGAGTAAGAGTGAACACCAACCACCCAGGTGACCACATTTTAAAACCCTTTTTTATAAAAGAAGGTCAGTCTCACATCTGTAATCTTATCTTTATAGGAAAACACGACTTCTATTTTATTTTATGTTTTGAAGCCAGGTCATGTGTATCGGACTCACAGTGTGGACACGGATAACCTTGAACTTCTGACATTTCTACTCCCCCCACCCAAGTGCTGGGATTTCTGACATGTGCAATCACACTCAGAGTCTGCAGTGCTGAGGATAGTACCCAGAGCTTCCACATCTTAGACAAGCTCTCAGCTAACTGAACTACACCTCCAGCCCTAAAACATGCAGTTTGTTTGTTTATTTATTCATTTATATTTTATGCATGAGTACTCTGCATGTATACCTGCATGCCAGAAGAGGAAGTTGAACTCAGGACCCCTGGAAGAGCAGCCAGTGCTCTTAACCACTGAGATATCTCTCTAGCCCCTAAACATGGCTTTCTTAATTTTCCAACAAAGAACCCAAAAAAGAATGGAAAACTATACACAGACTGTGATGTCACATACATTCTGGGGAGGGGGGGTTAAAAAAGAAAGATGATGGAACCAGGCTAAATAGAAGGAATGCTGTGGGGCCTGGAGACATGGCTCAGTGGTCAAAATCACTGGTTGCTCTTACCAGGACCAGAGCTGGGTTCCCAGCACCCAGATCAGCGGCTTACAACTACCCATAACTCCAGCTCTAGGAGATTTGTGATCTTTGGGGCTCCCTGGCACCAGGTTTCGTGACAGACCATGTTTCAAACAAACAAGTAGGTAGGGACTGGAGTGGCACAGTAATTAAAGGAATATACTCATCTTTCAGAGGACCCCAGTTTGATTCTCAGCACCAAATGCCAACCAAGCGCCTGTAATTCTAGCACGAAGGGAATCTGACGCCCCCTTCTGGCACTTTATGTAACTGCACTCACATTCACATGCCTATAAATAAATGAAAGAATCTGAACTTTAAAGGTTGAGGATGTCGCTCAGCAATATCTTGCCTAGCATGTGCAATGTTCCGGATTTCGTTCTTCAAATAGGGACACGCACAAACGCGCGTGCACACACACACACACACACACACACACACACACACACACACACACACACACACACAAAGATAGACAGAGACAGAGACAGAGAACCCAGAACTTGTGCCAAACTTCCTTTGATCTAGGATGTCTCTTCACACAGTTCAGTGATTGCCTCACTCAAAGGGGATATGCAGATCATTAAAGATATATTTCTCACTTCCCACAAAACCTCAAGACAATAAAACAAAAACGAAGGTGCAGGTTTAGGATAGGAACTGGGGACAGAGAGATGCTTCTGAGCCTCCCCATGAGCTCCTTCTTCACAAAGACAACTCTTGTGATCCCCATGGGATCAAAGAAAAAGATAAAAGATCCTAAGCTCCAAAAATCCCCAGATAGTCAAGGATTCTGGAGCTGCAGAGGCCCAGAAAGGGAAACAAAGACCAGGAGAAGAGGGAATGGGCCATGTGGAGCTCAGCTCACTTCTTGCCTAAAGATTGAGGGAAGGATAATATTTCACATCAGGATAATTATAATACATGAATTTCATTAAGCAGCTTTCTCGAGCCATATTTTTATCTAGTTATAAAAGTAATACATATTTATTAGGTCTGTCTTGGAAAATATACACAAGTGAAAAGAGAAAAATAAGTCACTTATGGTACCTCCATGAGACACAACCTCATTGAAGTCTGATATATTAATTTCTGGTCTTTATCTATATAACAAACATTTTTAAGATTAAAAAAAATGACATGATTCTCCTCTGGCAAAACTCTGTAAGAGAGAGAGAGCTGTGTGAGATGAGTGCAAATATGAGTGTGTGTGTGTGTGTGTGTGTGTGTGTGTGTGTGTGTGTGTGTGGTACATGCCTGTTTGTGTGTGAATGGAGGAGCATGTGCCACAGCACACAAATGGCATTCAGAAGAAAATATCATCTGTTAGCCTTTCCATCATGTCTTCATTGATAAGGGTTTTTTCTACTGTGTGTGTGTGTGAGTGTGTATGTGTGTGTGTGTGTGTGTGTGTGTGTGTGTGTGTGTGTGTGTGTGCGCGCGCGCATGCGCGCGCTGTGTGTGCATGTGTATGGTGTGTGGGTGCATGCTCACATGTGTGGGTGTGTGATGATTTTAGGTGGTACACATGTGGGAGTCAGAAGAAAGTTCCATGTCAAGTCTCTCTCACCTTCTGCCTAGTTCAGACAGAATCTCTTCTTCTGGGCTGTGTACACAAGGTTAGCTGGCTTGTGAGCTCCGGGCATTCTCCTGCCTCCACCTACCATCTCACTTTAGGAATAGGGGGATTAGAAGGCACACTACCATGCCTGGTTTCATGTGTTTCTGGGGATGCTAGTACAGATCCTCAAGCTTGCACGGCAAACCCTTTGCCCACTGAGGCATCTCCCCAGCTCCAATATTACTATTTTTAACCTGCTTGTTTAGATAACATTTCATCATTGTTTTCCCATAACAGTACCATAACCCACACACATAGAGTGCTCCCCTTTGCCTTGTATTAGAGCATATTCTATTCCCTCTCCAGTTCTGAGACAGTAAAGCAGTTTCTGTGGAGGGTGAGATTGCAAAAGTGGATGAGTGCATTTGCCACCAACCTGATGACCTGAGTTTGAACCCCAGAACCCATGTGGTAGAAGGCGAGAACTGACTCCCACAAATTGTTCTCTGACTTCCATAGCACATCATGGCATGTTCCACCCCACTCCTCAGACAGACAGACAGACAGACACACACACACACACACACACACACACACACACACACACACATTTAAAGGCAGTTTCAAGCTCTTTCACTACTGCAAACAATGCATTTTGAACAAACATATTTACCCACATCATGATTATCTTCCCAGAATCAATTCCTACAAGCAAATTACATGCTTATTTTTAAGGCTTTCAATGAGTACTGCCAAAATGTCCTCCAGAAATTAAGCATGTTCTGATTTATATTCCCATGAGCAGCGTGTGAGAACACCGCCTTCCAAACAAGGCACAAAACCCAGCTCGGTTATTGAATGCAAGCAGCTCTGCTAATGAGCTGAGCAGTCAAAATGTAACTGGATTAAAGCTATGGCAGGTTCATTCTGTTTGCTCTACAGGGCTTACGTACGTCCCAGGGACACATCGTTTTTCTTCTGCTGTCATTACTTCTAGAAAATATCCCTGACTGTGCCTCATAAATACTCTACAATTATTACCTGCCAATTAAAAATAAAAATACACATGTTATTTAAGAAAGAATAATCATGACCCCACCATCACTTCAATCAAAAAGCAACAGTGCACATTTTGCATGGCTCCCTAGATGTTGCTGTGGTAATCCATTGACTGGATTGTTATCGAACTTTTAAAATTCTTATCCTTTTAAAGACATGATTGCTTTCTGGGCATCAGACTCAAGGGAACATTCTTTTGAAGGTACAAGATCTATTAACATAGAAAAGTACAGTACACCTGGGCAAATCACCCATCATCTCAAATAATCTGTCTTCCTAAGTAAGCACTTAACAAAGGACTGAGGACATAGTCTACAAACCCCCAGTGAGTGACTGGAGACATGACTAAGAGACAGAGGTCTTGCCCCAAACACTCCATCCAGTGAGATCTGGAGAAGACCGGGTCAGTAGCAGGCCCCTGTTCTAGAATCTCCATGGTGAGGGATTGGAGGTGACTCAGAAGTAGAACACCTACCTAGAATCCCCGTGAGGGTTTTAGGTATGACTAGGCAGTTGAGTACGTGCCTAGCATGTACTGGTTTCCATATCCAACACACACACACACACACACACACACACACACACACACACACACACACACTAGTTCATATCTAAAATCCCAGCAGGTATGACTTCTTTGTGCTCCTTTATTGATAAGAACAGTTCACTCATCCCAACTGCCTGTATAGCACAAGATTCTAGTAAGGAAAGACTGAATGTATTTGATAAAAGTTGGGGTTCAGGGTCAATCCAGTTCCAATCCGTTGGCCAAGAGCAAATTAAACAGGGCAAAACTAATGTTAGAACAAACCACATTATAGTTGTTATGAGTTCCCAGAGATTGGAGTCACATTCAGTGAAACACGACTTGTGGAGACATGGAATTCTCTTCTTACCTCCTTAGAAAAGAAAGAGGAGCCAGGTGGTAGTGGTCCACACCTTTAATACCAGCACTAGAGAGGCAGATGCAAGGGGATCTCTGAGTTCAAGGCCAGCCTGATCTATGGAATAAGTTCCACAGCACATAGAGAAACACTGTCTCAAAAATAAAACAAAGAGGAAGAGGAGACAGAGGAGGAGGTGGTGGAGGAAGAGGGGAGGAAAGAGGCAAGAGAGGAACATGGAGAAAAGCAATTGGAATATGCAGTAAGTGAAAATTATTCCCAGGTAGTTTACTGCCTTAAGTACAGGGAGGCATGCCCCTGCAACAGACAGCATAATGGCTCCCCTTTCGGTTTTGGTTTGTGCCAAATATCTTCAGTTAGTGTTGTTTTATTGGCTTCACACAATCTATCGTAGCACCGGAATACGATTGTGACACAACTAGTATTTTAGCTTTATCTTCCGCTGGTGATTTTTCTCCTTTATGGTGTCTATATTGTCTACATTAATACAAGCCGTAGAAATTATACAGTGTGGGAACTTGTTTCACGCAGTTCCCTTTCTAACAAAAGAGCAGAACCTTAAGAGCCAACTTCATAACCCAGTGATGGCTAAACCCATGCCAGGGAGCAGCAATAACTATAAATGAAAGGATTTACAACTCAATACACTGATTTATTTGATGAAGAATCGCTACAAAACTTCATTTTCCCAATGACTCAAAAGGAGGAATATTCTCTTAAAAAGAAAAGAATTACTTTTTTTCCCCATGTGCTTACATAGGGAGGGGAATTTGTGCATGGGAGGACAGGTGCTAACACGTGTCAGAAGAGAATGTTAAATCCCCTAGAGATGGCGTTACAGGGGGTTGTGAAATGCCTGTAACTGGGAATGGGTGCTGGGGGCGGGGACCTTACCTTCTGCAAAGCAGTATGCATTCTTAACTGCAGAGCCATCTCTCTGCCCTCCAGAGGCAAAAGTTTCTCTTTTAGAAAAATACCTTATTATTTGAGAGTTTCATACAATGTATTTTAATCATATTCACCCCAACTCCAATCCCACCCCCTAATTCCTTCTAGATCTACCCCACCTCCCTACTGCCCCAGATATGCTGTCTCTTTGTTTTTAAATAATCAACTCCAATTTGTGCTGTTCTTGGGTACAGGCCATCACTTAAAAATAAGGGCCTCTCTACCCCAGAAGCCATCAACTGTCCATAGCTCCTCAATTAGGGGTGGGGTCTAGTGAACCCCCTTCCCACCTTCTGCTAGAGTAGTCACTGGCTTAATCTTGCCCAGGTCTTTTGCAGGCCACCACAGCTCCAGTGGGGTCATGGGTGCAGCTGTCCTGTAATGTAGGCACCGTTTCTCTCTAGTCCTCCAAAAACTCTGGTTCTAACAATCTTTCTGCCCCCTCTTCTATGATGGTCCCTGTGCCTCAGGGCTGGGGTGAGTCAGGCAAAATGTTCTTAAAGATCTTCCAAGTCAAGGACTGCAGAAATAGCTCAGTCAGCAAACTGCTCACCTTGCAAGCATGGGGAATCCAAGTTTGATCTTCAGAACCAGTGTTTAAAAAGCCTGGTATGACAGGATGTACTTGGAATCCCAACATAGGAGGTTCCCTAGGGATCACTGGCAACTCAGACAATTCCAGATCATACTAAATGACCTTCTCTCATATAAATAGTGCATGACTCCTGGAGCATCCTTGAGCAGAGTGAAGGACACCTGAGATTATCCTCTGCCCTCCACGTGCTCTCCGTCATACACAAACTCATGTGCACACGTTAATCCACACATACTCCCACATGCATACACAAAGATCTTTTAAGAGAATTCAAATCGCCTTCACATAAGAGCCCAGGACATAAACCACATGATAAAGGCACTAGCTTTGGGAGACAACTAGAACACTTGGGGTATTTGTCAGGGTTCGCTTTAATTGTCAACCTAGCCCAACCTAAATCTGAGTAGAGAGTTTCCCTTTGAGGAGTGGTTTACATTGGGTTGGCCTGTGGGAATGTCTGTGGCGGATTGCTTTAATTAAGTCAGAAGGTGTGGGAAGACCCAGCCCACCGTGGGCAGCACCCCTCCAGGAAAGGGACCTGGAACTGTATGAAAGTGCAGGAGTTGAGCAAACACAAGCAGGCAAGTGGACATGAGCACTGATTTATCTCTTCTTGACTGTGGATGTGACCAGTAGCTTCTCGTATCCACTGCCTTTAGTTTCCCCAAATAATGGACTGTAACATGGCATTGGGAGCGAAAAGTAGACCCCTGGTCCCCTGAGTCACTTTTTGTTGGAGTGTTTTTTATCACAGGAACAGAAATGAAGCTAGAACACGTTCTGTAAAGCTATGTTTATTTAGAGCTGGTGAGATGACACAGAGTTCCGGAAAGGTCTTGCTGCTAGGTTCAGTCACCTGAGTTCAGCCCCCCCGAAATCACATGGTGGAAGAAGGCCACTGATTCCCAAAATTGTCTTCTGAGCTCCACAGGCATGCCGTCTGCCTCTGTCTCTGTCTCTGCCTCCCCCTCTCTCTCTCTCACACACACACACACACACACACAATGAAACAATAAAATATTTAGTCTGATTTGCATTTACTTTTCATTGTATGTGTGTGCGCGCACAAGTATACATGTGCATACATATGAATACAGGGCCTACAGGGGCCACAAGAGGGTGTTTAGGCCCCTGGAGCAGGAGTTACAGTGAACACCCTGGTGAGGGTGTTGGGAACCAACATAGAGTCCTTTGCAAGAGCAGTAGATGCTTCTTACCTCTGAACCACGGCTCCAACTCCTTGTTTGCATTTATTGACTTGAACTTTAGCAACCATACTGTAGTCTGCTGGGGAATTATTGAACTATTTCCAATTTCCTGAAAGTTAGCTAAATGTAATCTGATTCATAGTTAGCCAGATCGATAACATACATCATTTCCTTTAGGGGAGACATTTCTTGAAAGGCAATGCGAGAGCTTCATCTTCAAACCTGAAAACTCCTTATTCTGGGTACCTGTAAGTAAAAGTGTATTACAAGTCAGGTGCAGTGATGAGGTCTACCATCCCAACACTCAGGAGGTAGAGACAGGAGAATAACTTCAATGTCATCCCTGGTGTGGCAGTTTGAGGGAGAATGGACTCCAAAGGCTCTTATATTTGAATACTTGATCCCCAGTTGGTGGTACTATGTGGGGTTGTGGCCTTGTTGGAGGAGGTATATCACTAGCCGTGGGCTTCTATGTTTCAAAAGACTCTCACAGTCCCTAGTCTTTCTCTCTGCCTGGTAGTTACATCTAAAGATGCAAGCTCTCAGCTGCTGCTTCAGCACCATGGCTACCTACCTGATGCTTCAGCACCATAACTACTACTTGATGTTTCAGCACCATGACTACCTACCTGCTATCATGCTCCCCACCTTGATGCTCATGATGCTCATGGACTCTAACCCTCTGGAACCATAAGCCCCAAGCAAACCCTTTCTTTTATAAGTTGCCTTGGCCACAGTCTACTTAGCAAGTGTGAAGCTGACCTGGTTACATGAAACTTTGTCTACCTTTTCCCTGAAAAGCAAAGAAAGGAAGAAAAGGGAGGAAGTAGTTGATTCCATCAGGGCAAAAGACAGCATATCATTATTCAAACTGTAAACACCACCCACAACCAACTAGGATCAACAGGGTTGACCAAGATGGCAGTTGGATATCCTTTGTTCCATTACAATGGCAACGTTGTGTCATTATCCTTGCAAAATTGGCTGTTCCTGTCATGCATTTGATGCCATGATACATCTAGAAATTCCATATAAGGACAGAAAAACAAGTAGATCCTATCCTCCCTTTCCCCCAAAAATATCCAAGCCTATTCCTGGAATCTCCCATTTTCTGCCCCCAACAGATGCATGACCCATGCCTCTATTAAAGTTTATCAATAAAACAACTACCTATGGGCTGTGGGTGAGGCTCAGTTGGGCGAGTGCTTGCCTAGCATATACAAACTCTTGGGTCTGATCTTAGCAGCACACAAACTGGCTATGGTAGCACATGATGCTAACACTCTGCCTTCAAAATGTAGTCCAGGTTTTAAGTTTCCATAAACTTCTGAGACCCAAAGGATTAAAAATGAATCAATGAAAAGAAGATCTCAATCATTCCATTAGTGGAAGATGCAGTATATCCCTATTTATCAACACATCTGTGCAGCTGAGAATGGTTACTTGGCCTTCTCATTTGAATACCAAGGCTGTATATGCAGATAATATCAGAACTGAACACACTGAAAGCTATAGTGAGATTTCCCAAATCAAAGACCCTCCTCATGAACAATTTTCTTTGGTAAATACTGATTTTTATTATTATTATTATTATTATTATTATTATTATTATTATTATTGCTCTATTTATTTGGCAGGGGTGGGGTGGAAGGTGGTGACATGCACGCCAGAGAACACATGTACAAGGTCCAAGCACAAGCTGAAGTAGCCAGTTCTCTCCTTCCACCATATGGGTCCCAAGGGTCGCCAAGCTTGCCACCAAGCGCTTCTACCCACAGAGCCATCTCTCTGTCCCCACATTTGACTTTTAATAGACTTGGTGTCAATGGGTTTAGTAGCAGATCTGCCTGTCACATGACTTTTGTGAGGAATTATAGGACAACAACTACTGACAACTCAGACAGTTGGTCTATTGAGTTTTTATAGTATGAAGATAGTCTCTCCAGGTTTCAGAGATTCCCCCCAAATCCTCTAAGGTATGGGAAATGCCTTACAACACATGTCATTTTCTGTAAGACAAATCCCCAACCTTTACTAAAATGCCATACAGACCAATTCTTCAAATCACAGAGATCTTAGGTAGAACATAGAGCGGAGCTTATTTCATCTTCAGCAGGAAATGTAACTCAGTTGCAGAGTGCCCCCTAATATGCAAAAAGTCCAGGGTTATGCCCCTGGCAACATGTGACCTGGGCATGGTGGCACAAGTCTGTAATCTCACTCAGCACTAGGGAGGTAAAGACAGGAGGGTCAGAAGGTCAAGTTTATCCTTTGTTACATAGAGAATTTGAGGCAAATGAGACCCTGTCTCATAAGCAAAAGAAGAACTTGATACCTAATTATGGCTGTGTGTGCCTGTAATCCCAGCACTGAGCAGGCTGAGAAAGGAAGATCTTAAGCTCCAGGCCAACCTGGGCTACATAGTCACTCACACCTCTAAACACCACTACCACCAAAAGATTACTGAACAGGGACTATCAGGGAAGGAACAGAGAGGACAAAAAGAGGGCAGAAGAGGATCAGGATTTGATCAAAGTATGATAAATACATAATACATACATGTATCTGTGTATACATATATTATATATAAAGTAATGTGTTTCACTATGATATCAATATGCATATCATATAATATACACAGATATATGTATATAGTATATAATATAAACATGCATATTATATACATATATGTATATATTATATAATACACACAGATATATATATATAATCTGCATATAAATATCACAGTGAAGCATATTACTTTGTGTATGTGTCAATAATCATAATAAATTTAGCTGCTATAGATAAAGAACTTTCTGTGGTCCCTCAAAGATTATAGACTCATTAACATACTGGATTTGTCTCAGAATTGTCCATCATCCTGCTCCTCATAGGGACAGGGCTCTTCTCTCATGCAAGCATCTTCTTCTCTAAAGAGCAACACAGTGTCAAGTGCCCTTTACACGCAAGCTCAGCCTCACTCTCCACTTTGTAGGGTGGGATGCGTCTCCTTCAGCAGTTACTTGCTAACAAGTCTTTCTATGTCTTAACAGTCCACCATCAGCCTTTGGACTGTCCTTCTATCTCAACAAGAACACAGAAGGTTACATCACCTAAAACCTGAATCCATACACCTCTGAAGAAACAAGGTGACTAGCAAGATAAAAATCCCATTTTTAAACAGACAGAAAAAGGACTTTCTGAGACCTACCACATCTTGATTTTTATATGTGAGGCAAACTAATTCTGATTAATTTTAAATAGGGGATTGAACCCAGGGCTTTGTGCGTGCTAGGTGAACACTCTACCAACTGTGCTACATCCAGACCCCCTAATTCCTGTTTTAGATACATGAGATGACCACCTTCCCACTAGCATTAATAGAAAGATGGATGAGTTCACTGGAGGGAGAAGCTTTAGAGCATGAAATATCTTAAGCCCCAGTTCAACTGTTGGCTAATGACTGTCAAACAAAGCAGCTCGAATCCGACTATGCCAAAAAAGAAATGATTGATTTGGGCAGGAATCTGTCAGTGTTCAAGTGGACAACACTGCGGAGCCCCATCCATCAACATAACACACTCACTCGGTCTTTGGAGGGTGAGATTTTTAGCTAGCTCACTCTGGTAGGCTTACCAGGAGGCTATGGCTTCAGAAGGGGGTTTTCAGCCATATACTGGAGACCAGCAGGGGGCCCACATGAAGTGCCTGACATCAAAATAGCAAGGGGGTGGTGGCGGTGGTGACACAGCTCCGTGGGTAGCAGCATGGCTGCACAAGCATGAAGAACTAAGTTTTAGGTCCCCAGCATCCATGTAAAGAGGCAGGGGTAGTTACGTGCACAGCTATAATCCCAGCACGTATGGGTTCAGTGATGCAGTGGATAGTGACAGAACAAAACACCAGATATACTCCTCAGTGTCTCTTATGCATGCATATGGGTACATTCACTCACACACTGCATGAGACAGAGTGGAGTGCTAGTAGATGGACTGTTAAGCTTATTTTTCTAAAATGCTCATGGTGAGGAATTTTTAATGGTACGGAAAATGCATATTACACAATATTAAGAATAAAAGGCATGGCATCAAATATTGTGTGTACATAACTTGCTTTCAAGCATTTAGAATAAATGCATTCATACATGACAAAAGCAAGATTTAATGTGTGTGTTCAACACCTCCCCTTCTCCACCCACTAATGCCAGGGAGGCTGGAAACACTGAGAGGAGGGTTTAAGCAAAGAAGTTAAATCTGTCAACGTAATAAAGAACGAGGTGTGAGCTGTCCATTGTTGTGGTACATGCCTGGGATCCCAGCACTCTGTAGGTAGAGACAGAAGAGGCAAGACTTTGAGGTCAGCCTGGGCTACGCAGTGAGAGCCTGCCAGGAAAGGGGGCAGGAAGGATAAAGAAGAAGAGAAAAAGGAAGAGGATGAAGAATAAAAAAAAAAAAAAAGGAGTAGTGGAGGAAGGGGAGGAAGACATGAAGTTGCCACAGGAAAGCTGGCTAGAAGGAAGATTCATGAATAAGAGCGTATTTATCCCCTTTCCATGCAGACAAAGTTTGCACCCTGACATGTCAACAGGCATCTCCCTTTCAAGAGGCTTGTGCCTGAGTGGTAGAGGTTTTGGAGGCATCCCAAAGTTGTGACCGCAGAGAGGCCCAAGACAGAATGTGAAAACTAGGAGGCCAGCTGAGCCAGGGGTTCTCCAGTTTCACCTGCCACAGAGCTGGTTACCACAGCAACAGCCCAGGTGAAAGGAGAGAAGGGAGGATGTGAAATGGGGCACAGTGCAACCCAGGATAAGGAGAACAGGGAAGAAAAGGGGGAGGGAGAAGGGAAGAGACAAGGAGGCAGGGGCAGAGAGGTGACACAGAAAAAAAAAAAAAAAGAGAGAGAAAGTTCTGGTCCTCCTCCGATGAAGTAGAGTAGCAACTTAGCAAGCAGTTACCAAGGAGGTTAGGAGTTGTAGCTCAATTGGTAGAGTGCTTGCTTAACAACCACAGGACCCTGGGTTCCATCCTCAGGGCTACATAAACTAGGTGTGACGGCACATCTCTAATCCCAGCACTAGGAAAGTACAAGCAGGAGGATCAAGAAGTTCAATGTCAACTACAATAGCCTTGGTTGAGACCCTGGCCCTAAAATGATGATGATGATGATGATGATGATGATGATGATGATGATGATGATGATGATGATGATGATGATGATGATAAAGTAACTAAGGTCCAGCAGGGCATCTCTTCTGCTAGTTAATCATGTGTAAGATGATCAGAATCAGTCCAAGGGTATTCTTTCAAAGGATGTTGTCAGGACAGCTATGACAAGTTACACCAAACTCATCTACAACCAGATGAAAATGACCTATGTAAATGAAAGGCTCTAACTATGTAGGCCAACTCCAGATATCTAAGTGGTCCAGTTATGTACTTTTATGGATGTAAGATTAAACTAAGCAAGGGCAGGTGGTTCAGCAGGTAAAGGTGCTTGATATCAAGACTGACTACCTGAGTTCAATCCCCAGGACCCACAGGGTAGAAGGAGAGAACCAACTCCTGTAAGTTATCCTCTGACTTTGTGTATGTGTGATTTTTTAAAGAGTATGCAAGAGGGCTATGGAGATGGCTCAGTAGATGAAACATTGCAATGCAAGCATGAGAATCTTTGCTCCTGAGTTTGGAACCACACAAGTAACCCCAAAGTGGGAAGCAGAAGCATGTGTCTAGTGTCTAGAGCACTTCTACAGTGAGATGGGGGAGGGGGACAGAGGTGGGAGAAGCCCTGAGGTGGGCAGCCTAGGCTACACAGCCAAGAAACCAAAGGCACTGCTGCCTCAACAAGATGAAGACTGGCACTTGACATTGTTCTCTAACCATACACATGCTGTGGCACACATGCACCAGCACACACACACACACACACACACACACACACACACACACACAGACACACACACACACACAGACACACACACAGAGAGAGAGAGAGAGAGAGAGAGAGAGAGAGAGAGAGAGAGAGAGAGAGAGAGAAGAGATATTTTAAACAGTGATTAAGTAAGGGAAACAAAAAAGAGACAGTCCTCCTCCTCCTCCTCCTCCTCCTCCTCCTCCTCCTCCTCCTCCTCCTCCTCCTCCTCCTCCTCCTCCTCCTCCTCCTCTTAGGAAAAAGGAAGGAGGCTGGCTCACCAGAATGACTTCGTAGAAAAGGATCTGAATGCACTCACCAGGGAATCATGCCAAGAGCACTCCATCACAGCTTAAACTCTTCCTTGACACGTTCCCATTTTCTGTTCTGTCCCTGAAGTACAGCTGGTATGAAAAGGAGGGAGGCTGAGAATGGGTTTCTTTGAGAATGCTGACCTGTCTGTCCCAGCCTCCCCTTCAAAGAGACTCCCTTTTCTCTGCTGCATCCACTTTAGAAACGTTTCCAGAGAGGGCAAGAGCTCCTTATAGGATGTCTAATCCTTATCAACGCAGCTAAGGGGCTGTCAAAGCACAGGAGATCACATGGCTGTTAAGATAAAGGTTTGGCTGTTCCAGGGTGGGCTTATCGAGGTTTAGCAGCGGGGCCAGTTTTGTTGCTTCAACTGCATTTAAAAAGTTCATTGATTTGCAGCTAATACCAAGTTGTCATAGTTTCATGAGGAACAGCTTCTGGCGTGCACAATCAAAGCCCTTTCCTGAATCAATAATGGCAGCTTCTCTGCGGTGGGCTGAGCCTTTGCAGAGAAGGCAGAAGCAGCGAAAGACTCCCAGGTAGAGACAGGAAGTACATCTGGTGAGACCACCAGAGGTCTATTGAAGATGGGGAGGGCGAGTGGGGCTTGGGAGGTGGCTAGGTTAGAAGAGTGCTTGACTTGCAAGAATGAGGACCTGAGATCACATGCTCCAGGTCATCCTGATTCACATAGCGAGACTCTAACAACAAATAATTAATAATAAATAAATAAATGGCTGGGAAATAGCTCTGCTGGTGAAATGTTTGCCTTTAGAGCACAAGGACCTGAGTTCAGCCTCCAGAACACATGCACAGATGCCTGATATGATCGCTTGTACTTGTAATCCCAGTGTTGTACCAAGTTAAGACAGGGAAATCATTGATGGCAGCTTAACCTAATTCAGTTCTCAGTCTATTGAAAGACCCTACCTCAAAGGGTTCTAAGGCTTTCATACATGCTTGTGTTTACACACATGTACACATATATGTGTGCATACATACATACATACAAAAGTGCATAAAATACAAATAAATACATTTAAGTTTTGCTCTGTTTTCATTTATGTTGCTATGACAAAATACTCTGACCAAATGCTACTTAGAGGAGGAAAGGATGTATTTGGTTTACACTTCCAGGTCACAGTCTGTCACTGAGGGAAGTTTGGGCAGGAATTTAAGACAGGAAACTTGAAGCAGAAATGATAGAGGAAAGTGCTTGGTGGCTGTCTCCAAGACTCATGCTTAGCTAGCTTTTTTTTTTCTTTTTTACTTTCGTTGATTCTTTATGGATTTCAAATCATGCATTTCGATCCCATTTATCTCCCTGTCCCCTTGAATCTGCCCTGCCACCCAAAACAAACAAATTTAAAAGAAAATCGGTTTTAGTTTTCTGAGTCAGGGTTTTTGTGTATAGCCTTGACTATCTGAGAACCAACTCTACAGACCAGGCTAACCTCAAACTCTTAGAGATTCACCTGCCTCTGCCTCCCAGGTGCTGGGATTAAAGGAGTACACCACCACTGCCAGCACTTAGCTAGCTTTTTTGTACAGCCCAGTACCACGTGCCCAGAGGATGGTGCCACCCAAAGTGGGCTGTGCCCTTATATATCAGTTACCAATCAAGACAATCCCTCATAAGCATGCACACAGTCCTTCAACTGAGGCTTCTCTTATATGACTCTAGACTGTGTTCCATTGAAAACTAAGACTTATTAGGACAAGTTTAAATTCAAATTAAGTAGAAAATACATATATGCATACGCACATGCACACACCCATTCATTCCACAAGGCAACAGAGAAACTATACCTTAGTATGTTGTTATATATTGTTTTGTTGTTGTTGTTTTGGTTTTGGGGGGGTTGTTTTTGTTTTTGTTTTTGATTTTGATTTTGAGACAGGCTTTCTCTGTGCCGCCATGACTATCCTAGAACACACTCTGTAGACCAGGCTGGCCTCAGATTCAGAGATTCATCTGCCTCTGCCTTCTGAGTGCTGGGATTGAAGGCATATGCCACCACCACTGGGCATATGTTGTTAGATTTTCAAAAGTATTTTCTCAACCTACTCCATTTGAGTTTCACAGTGTCCCAGTTAGCCTGACAGAGTTGTTATTTTTATCTCCCTTTGAATGAGAAGAAAACTGTGTCTAAGAACAAATTAGAACATTCAGCTCAGTCCTCCTGGTGGTGCCCAGGGCAGACATCACTAGTCAACCAAGGTACTTCTTTTCCAAGTTCAGACTGAGCCTCTGAATCCTTTCCTCAGCTTACCTCCCAGCAGGCATTTTCGACTAATAAAAGATTACATGAAAAGGTCTATCCTGGACCCAAGTGATCTGCCCTAGGTCATGAACTCCTGTAATTGATGTATTAAGGCCAAGCCACGTGTCCCTTGTCACAGTGCTATCTATACGAAGTAAGAAACTTTCACCTTTGTAACATGAGTTTGATATTTTTATCAAAGCCAAAAGCTACTGCCCCTGGGAATTTTAGCATTTCTTCACACAACTGCCAATCTTCACTCACACTTAGAATTTATGGATGTTAAAGCATCAGCAGACAGCTTCTAGAAATTTTAAATTGCATCGGGGTCCATGCTGTAGCTCTACCAGGCGATGAAGCTCTAGAAATGATGGGCAGCTGTAAGAACCTTAAATCTGAGACGTAGATTCTTAGCCAGACACGGGAATGCACATCTATGAATGGCCCCAGCACTTGGGCAATTGAGGCAGGTAGACACAGAGCTTACGGGCATCGTGGGCTACCTAGCAATCTCCAGGCCACCTTGGGTTTCGTAGTGAAATTTAAGAAATTATTAAACCTTAATAAGGAATACAGTTTCAGAGAGTGGCAGGGCAAGAAGATAAAAAATGGCAATTAGGGTGTGTGGATGAGACATATTTGATAAAGTGCTTGCCTGATGTCCATGAAGGCCCAAGTTTCATCCCCTGCCACAGAAACCTGGCATGGTGCCATACACCTACAGTCCAGCACTCAAGAGATATAGGCAGGAGGGTCAGGAATTCAAGGCCATCCTTGGCTATATGACAAGTTCAAGGCCAGACTAGGCTTCATGAGGTCCTGTCTCAAAAACAAGAAAAAAAAAGGGGGGGCAACTTGGTAGCCTATTTAAATTACTTAGCAGCACCTAAAATAGATCATCACCAAGTCTGTTCAGAAACAGAAGTGCTGGTGTATTCTCTGAGTGTGTGGTGTGTGTGAGGGGGTGGGGTGAGCAGTAAATGTTCTTCAAGATCACAGTCAGGTGAAGGAAAACATCAACTTTATTATGCTCCCTGAAATCCCTCAGCTCAGGTACCATTGTGTTTCAGTAAGTTACTGTCCCGTGAGAGACAATCTACTGGTATTGTTAGAAGGATCTTATGTAAGCCCGACCCTATGCTCCATCTATCAAATTCCATTTTAATGCCTGTTAATGCCTGCCTTCTCTTCAGTAAATCATTCAATCTCTGCCTCAACGACTCTGTGGGATGGGACAGTCACAGAAAGCCCTAGTCTCCAATCTTTCTCTCTCTCTCTCTCTCTCTCTCTCTCTCTCTCTCTCTCTCTCTCTCTCTCTCTCTCTCTCTCATATAATCTCACTCTATCTCTGTCTCTCTCTGTGTCTGTCTGTCTGTTTGTCTGTTTGTTGTACTGTCTGTCTCCCTGGTATATGTGAATGGGCGAATATCTAGAGAGTATGTCTGCCTAGTGGTAACATGAGTGTGAAAGCCAGAGGTCACCCACAGGAAGAACCATTTGTTTTGTTTCCTGTTTTGTTCTGTTTGTTTAAGTGAGTGCATGAATGTGCCCACCCCACCCTGTGCATATGCGTGCTTGCACACACACACACACACACACACACACACACACACACACACTGTGAAAGGGGCACACGCATGTCATAGCACATATGGAGTCAGTTCTGTCTTACTTTTACATGGGTTCAGGGGATCAAACTTAGGTTGCACAGCAAGCATCCTTACCATCTTAGTTAGAGTTTCAGTTGCTGCGAGAAGACAACATGACCACAGCAACTCTTATAAAGGAAAGATTTTAATTGAGGTGGTGGCAGCTCACAGTTCTGAGGTTCAGTCCATTATCATCATGGCAGGAAGCATGGCGTGCAGGCAGACATGGTGCTGGTGAAGTAGCTAAGAGTCCTACATCTTGCAAACAATAGGAAATTGACTGAGAACACTGGGCAGTATCCTGAGTATGGAAAACCTCAAAGCCTGCCCCCACAGTGACACACTTCCTCCAACAAGGCCATACTCACTCCAACAAGCCATACCTCCTAATAGTGCCACTCCCTTTGAGATTATGTCGGTCAAATACATTCAATCTACACACTTTCCCACTCAACTATCTTGTAGGCTGTACCTTATTTTCTGTGTCAGATCTCTCACTGGTCTTCGGCACAACCTTTAAGATAGGCTGCTTGGCAATCCCAGGAATCTGCCTCTCTCTACATTCCCAGCGCAGGGATTACAAATGTGTCACCACCACACCTGCTGGCTTTTTAACAAGGGTTCTGGGGTTTGAACTCTGCCCTTACACTAACAATGCATACATTTTACTGAGTGACATATCCCCTGCCCTGCTTTTCTTCTCCTCTCTTATAGAAGCAGTAGGATCTTTAGCAGAAATGCTTGCCAAGAGAACCTAAACCATAGGAACAGAGCTGGGGTTTTGCTGTTCTGTTTTGTTGTTTTCGCCACTAAAAGAGATGGAAACTGTATAATCCAAGAGCCAAGGGAAACCAGAACTTGTTTGAGAAAAAGAGGGAAAGGATACAAACCATCAAAAATATCAGGAATCTGAGTCCAAGAAACATGCCTGAAGGATATCAGAACCAAAGTAGGGATAGACACAAAAGTGATGGCTGCATAGATGGCTCAGTGACTTAGAATCAACTCTCAGCATCCCCTTCAGATATCTCACAACTAATTGCCTGTAACTCCAGCTCCAAAGAATCCTCACCCTCCTCTGGCCTCTGTGGGCACCTGAACTCACACACATACACACACACACACACACACACACACACACACACACACACACACAAGAGAGAGAGAGAGAGAGAGAGAGAGAGAGAGAGAGAGAGAGAGACTCCAATTCACATGTAATTAAAAATTTAAAATATCCAGGCATGCTGTCGCATTCCTTTAATCCTAGTGTTCAGGAGGGAGAGGCAGGAGGATCTCTGTGAGTTTGAGACCAGCCTGTTCTACACAGTGAGTCCTAGGACAGCAAGAGCTACATAGAAGAACTGACTTAAAAAGAAAACACACACACACACACACACACACACACACACACACACACACACTTAAAATTTTTTCTTAAAGTGTCAGGAGAGAGCCATGGAGAACAAAGGTGATTGTGGGTTCATACCTCGTACGTTGAGTCTATACACATTTTTAAAACAATTATAAGCTGATAGACCCAGGGGGATGGGTCAGCAGACAGAACTGCTTGCTGTGTAAACCCAAGACTCTACGTTTCACCTCCATAACCTACAGAGGAAGCCAGACTCAGTGGCATGAATCTGTAACTCCAGCATTCCTTCAGATATATGGGAGGTGGAGACAGAAGGATCAGCCAGAAGTTCAAGTACACAATGCAATGGCAGAAACAAGACAGACCTAACTGCTTCAAAGTTGTCCTTTGACCTCACCATGAAAACAGAAGGGTGACTGGTTAGGAAGAGGAAGGGAATCAGCAGGAGTGGGAGAAAGGCATGACAAGGTAATTAATGGGGATGAATACCATCAAAATACATCATGCACATGTGTGAAAACGTTGTAATAAAGCCATTATTATGTATAATTGATATATAATGATAAACTTCTTAAAAAATATAGACCAAAAGGAATAATGCACAGAAATAATTCCTGAAAGTGTCATCTTAGAAACAGACTAAAATCCAAGGCTGGGCAGTGGCAGCACATTCCTTTCATCCCAGCAATAAATAAAACAAAACAAAAAAAGAAGCAGCCAAAAAAAGTTCTCCTGTTTTTGTTACCATGTCCCATCAGTAATTCAGCAAAACAGCAGTGGCCCTCAGGAGACCACTCAGTGAGTAAAAACACTTGCTGAACAAGCAAAAGGACCTGAGTTCAAAACCCCAGCACCTACATAAAGAGCAGAACATGGCTACCTGTGTACCTGTAACCCCTTTTCTGGGGTTTGCTAGCTGCCAGTCTAGCTCAGATTCAGCAAGCAAGCCTGTCTCAAGGGAATAAGAGCAGAACACTGGACATCCTCCTCTGGCCTCTGCACAGAGTAGTGTATAACCACACATGGGTGTATATACACACATGCACAAACATGCACGTGAACACAATCCGCATTAACATTTCTTAAAGTTAGTTAGTAGTAATGTACTCCTGCCTAAGAATGCGTACCGTGTTACAGTGAAACCCCTGACAAATGGGTTGATGGATTTTAGTATATTCACACCACACAGGCATGAAAGTAGACGAAAGCATCTTCCCATAAACCAACCTGAACAACACCAAAGCATAATAATGTTACTAGGTGCAGAGGCCTACGGTGGTTTAATGGTTGGTTGGTGGCTGGCTTGGAACTCATGATCTTCTTGCTTTAACCTCTGGAGTGCTATGTTTATCAGTATGTGCCACCACATCTGACTGATGTTTGAAAGGATTTGGTTTGGGTTTTGTTTTTCGTTTGTTTGATTTTTTAACTTTTAAATTAAACATTTTACTTACATGTGCATGGGTGCATGCATGCTGTGTGTGTGTGTGTGTGTGTGTGTGTGTGTGTGTGTGTGTGTGTGTGTATGTGTGTGTGTGTGTGTGTGTACATCCACAGAGGCCAAAAGAGAGAGTTACAGGTAGTTGTGAGTCACCCTAAGTGGAAACTGGAAACTGAACTTGGGTCCTCTGCAAGAGGACTGCCAAGTCATTTCTCTCTCCGCCATGAAAGTTTTTTTGAGAGTGTATCCCTATTGGTAGCATGAGGTACATCCAGGGTTAAGAGAAACATACCTGGGAGTTTGCAAAAGACAAGATGAAGTAGTTTTAATGCCGCTGCAGAGACAAAAGTTAAGGTCAATGGAATAACCTGCACCCCAACCCCCAATAAACCCTTGTTGCACATAAGCAGGCAGAAACAAGTCAATTCTCAGCAGCTCTCCATCAGGAAAACAAGGCCATTGTAAGCAGGTACCATGACATTCTGGAATGTAGTCAGAGTCCACCATGGTAAGCAGCATTACAAACTGTTATTAGAATCATGTGATGGTTGGAGAGATGGCTCAGAGGTTAAGAGTGGATGCAGCTCTTGCAGAGGACCTGAGCATTGATGCTAGCACCCATGCCATCTGGTGCTACCTGTAACCTACCTATAACTTAGCTCCAGAGGCTCTGATATCCACACTCTCTCTGACTCTCTGACTCTCTGTCTGTCTCTCTCTCTCTCTCTCTCTGTCTCTCTCTCTCTCTATATATATATATATATATATATATATATGTGTATATATATATATATATATATATATATATATATATATATATATATATCTCACACACACACTTTAAATCATTTAAAAAAATTTAAAGGAGTCTTGTTAACTCAGGGCTCTGGTAAACCTCCCACATCCACAGATTATTCCTTCCAAGGAACCCATTGGTTTATTTCTTTTCTTCTGTTTTCCCTGTAAATAGCCACTGACAGATAAAGGGGAACTGGCCTGGGCTTTTGATGCCCATGCCAAAGGAACAATAGCCCTGCTTGTAGCAACTGCTCTCTTTGTGCAGCCAGGAGAATGGGAAGATGGCCGCTATTGGATGCAGGGTATGTGGGTGGCCAGACTAAGATGCATTTGGCAGCCAGATGTAGATCCTGGGGAGGTATGTGCTGGCTGTCCACATGGCTAAGGTTTGCAACTTAGCTGGAACTTGCCTGCCCACTGCCATCAGGGAAACCAGATGGGCTCGCCTCCTTGTCCTTTGAAGACAATGTCCTTTATTTAGTTGAAGGGAAGAGGCAGCTAGCCATCTGACCTGGAAAGTATTTCTAGGCAACCTGATCCAGTGTGTGTGTGTGTGTGTGTGTGTGTGTGTGTGTGTGTGTTTATCTGCACATGTGCGTGCGTGCACGCGCCTGCCTGTCTGTGTGTACACAAATGTGTGAATGTGTATCTGTTTGTGAAGACTAAATGACAACCTCAAGCACTGGTCCTTGCCTTCTACCCTATTTGCTTGAGACTGGATGCTATGTTGTTTGTCACTACATGCACAGGCTGCCTGTCCCACAAGCCTTTGGGGATTCACGTATCTCCACCACCCATCTCCCCAGAGCACTGTGAGGATGAAAGATGCATGTTATTGCATCTGACTTCTACATGGGTTCTTGGTATGTGAACTCCGGTTCTCATGTTTGCACAGCAAGCACTTTACCCTTTCAGCCATCTATCTAGACTCCTGAATAATATCTATACACATGGACAAGGAAGGGGGAGAATGCAAGCCTCTATCATGTGCTTCGTTCATAGCTGTGAGCAGATATCCCATGTAAACAATTTAGAGCAGGAAATGGATGGGTTTGGTTGTGGTTTCAGAGGTGTCAATCCATCATGGCGGGCAGGCATGGAAGAGCAGAGCGGCTCACACCATCGTAGCCAGAAACAGAGAGATGGGATATGAGAAGAAGGCAAGGTAAGTTGTCCCTGCAAGGACACAGCTCCTGCAAGGATGCAGCTCCCTCAGCCTGCTTCCTCCTATTTTCAACCATTCTAATAATGCCATTATCGCACAAGTTCATCTAGGGATTCGTCTATTGATTGGGGCAGAGCATCCATAATCTGTTTGTCTCTGGAAATATCTTCCCAGACAGCCTTAGAGAAACGCTGAACCAACCATCTGGGTGGTTCTCACTCTACTCAAGCTAATTGTCGAGATTAACCATCACACAGCCACGAAGGCACCTGCAAAACCACATAGAAAGTGTCCAGAGAGGTCCTGTCCACCAGTGAGAATGTCCACAGTTAATGCTGTAGGCCTGACAGGCTCCAGAACCACTAGGAAACACTAGGCGTGTCTGTGTGTGGATTTCTAGAATATGTTCATTTCAGTGAGCAGATCTGAATAGGAGCTATAGCCACAGCCCTCCTTTTCATTTTTCTGTTTTTGAGACCAGATCCCATAAGTTGCCGAGGCTGACCTTGAACTAACTCTACTCAGACAAGCCTTGAATTTGTAATCCTTCCACCTCAGCTGAGTAGCTAGATACAGACTTGTATCACCAGACCCAACTCCAAATCTGACATCCAGGAGACTCATGTCCAACCTCAAACAATTGTATGGATGCTGTAAGCATTTTACGTTTTCCCAATTGTCCATACAGAGAGTAAGGAAAGGAAGTGGGATCAGCTTTGTGAAAACCATCTGGAGGTGATCCCATGCAGGAAAAGGATAGTGTACATCATTCCTGGCATGAAGCCATGCTTCAGTACTCAGATAGTCTGGCCACGAGCGGAGAGAGCTTGAGGAAACTCAGAGCACATAGTAGGCATGCTCAGTGTGCTGTTTGAACTGGATTGGAGAGGGAGGTCAATCTGTTCATCTTCTACCACAAATAACCCTCTGGTGTGGAGAGTCTGTTAGAAGCTTCCTGGAGTTAGTGTCCAAAATTGGAAAGTTACCATAGTATCCGTGGAAGAAATTAAATCTGATGGTTCATTTTCAATAGCGCCTGGAGCCATCTTGGATCCAAACACAGATAAAACACTGACCTCTGCTAGAGTCTGTTGGTCTAGCTATTCCTTCTCCACACCCAGTGCTGAGTTATCCTGCCACCTAAACCAGAGGTTAAGAGTGTAAATTTACCAACAGCTAACTACGCTTGCCTAAAGAACGGCAGCTGTGACAAGGTCGAACACCTGATAAACTTTAAAATAAACAGGATTTAAAATGTAGAGATGAACCCTCTCATGGTTTTCGTTAAGACCGTGGCAGAGGGGAGGATAAGACAGAGATGAGGCACACGACAGTATCTTTCTAATTACTTGTGATAGGGTTTTTAACCTGTTCTCTACAGTTAGTGTGCAGGCCCTTCTGGGCTGATGCCGGAATTCCTTGCTTTGGGTTCTCTGGGTTTCTAGTGCTCTTATTATGAAGGGGACAGCTTACAACCCAAATACCCCTTGGCCAGTGGCCTAGAGTGAGTGACAACAGAGAACCATGGTCCCGAACGGCTTAGGCCAATCTTTCTCATGCAGGGGTGAATGTTTTTGGAGCTCTGCAGAAAAGCCATTGATATGACTTTGTCTATCTACCCCACTAGTGATGTGACTACAGTCACAGAGTCAAAAATAGGGCTGAGTTTGCACACTTTCTTATAAATGCCTAGAAGGATAGCTTAGCTCTGCTATCTCCTTTTTGATTTTCTGTCCATTGTCTAAGATGGGATGGTGAAATCCATTACTACTATTGTCCTGCCTCTCCCTTTAGATCTCTAAACTGCTGTCTGCATTAAGGTGCTCTGATATTAGGTGCACACATGCTAACAATTTTGTTGTCTTGCTGTATCACCTCCTTTATCATTTTACAATGACCATATTGATTGTTCTTATAGATTTTTAGTCTTTCTTTTTTATATTTTTAATCAGATTTTCTCTCTTTTCATGTTCTCTCTTTCTCCGTGTGTTGGGGTGGGGTGGTAATGATGGAGGTGGTGGGTGTTGAATGAGAAGCACACCCCACTCCATAGGCTTATGTATTTGAACACTCAGGTATTGGTGGTGTTCTTTGAGAAGGCTTTGGTAACCCTTAGGAAGCCAGAGTCTTGTAGGAGGAAATACATCACCATCAGCAGGCTCTGAGGTTTTATACCCCAGCCCCATTTCCTATACTCTCTCTGTCCATCCCTCACCCTCCATGTGTAGAAGAAATGTGATCTCTCTTTACTTCCTGGCTGCCTGGCTTGTCTTGGACCCCTGCTGCCACAGTCTGTATCTCCTAATCCAAAATAAACCTGTTCTCTCCTCTTTGTTGTGTTTGGTATTGCTAATTTATCTCAGCAACTGAAAAGCAATTAAGACATAGAATGTATTATGTACCAGGACAGATAATAGCATAGAGTATCTTCAAATGGTTATAATGGTTATAAGACACTAATTAAAGCCCCGTGTTGGCGGCACTTGCCTTTAGTTCTAGCACTCAGGAGGCAGAAGCAGGCAGAACTCAGTGAGTTTGAGGCCAGCTTGGTCTACAGAGCAAGCTCTGGGGCAATCAAGGCAACACAGGGAAGCCCTGTCACAGAGAGAGAGAGAGAGAGAGAGAGAGAGAGAGAGAGAGAGAGAGAGAGAGAGAGAGAGAGAGAGAACAAGAAAAAAAAAAAAGAAACAGCCAAATCCTAGAAATCTATGGATTCTTTTGTCTGTCCTAAGGGCCAGAGCTAACCTGCAAGGGAGGTGCTACAGACTTCAGTCCTGCCTGCATTCAGGACGGGTCTGACCTCTTCCATTTAACGTGTCTAGAGACACCTCTCACAGACTCCTAGACAAGATGAGTCTCTGGGGTGATTCTAAATCCCATTAAGTTGACAATCAAAATTTAACTGTCCTGGAGGGGATGGGGTGGGGGCTCATTTCTTACTGTAGTCCCTAAGGCCTCCTAGTTTTTACCAATTTGAGGCACAAATGACAATAAATTTGTAGGTGATACCAAATGAATCAAGTGCTAAATCCCACCCCGTCCTGCCAGATTTGTGGCTGCACTGGCATTGCCTTGCCCATTGAGACCCTCAAGGGAGTGTCCCAAAGGTCTTTAACAGTAGGGAGTGTAGCTCGGTAGTAAAGCATTTGCCTGTAATCCCTCACTAAGGGCTTGGGACTGTGGTTCAGGGATAGAACACCTGCCTAGAACCTCCCAGTGAGGGACTGGGGTGTGGCTCAACAAAAGATCATTTGCCTAGCATGCATGAAACACTCAGTCTGATAGTTCAATTTAAGGCACAGGAGGGGAAATATTGAGAGAGGGGGAGGGAGGGAAGAGAAGAGGGAGGGGGAGGAGGAGGAGAGTCTCTATATTGTGATCCCAACCTTCCCCTAGGGCTAAGAGCTCTGTCAGGCTTCTAAGTGTGCTACCCATTCTGGGATGCACTGTTACTTTACCCAGAGAAGCAAATGGCCCTTTGTTATTTCTCTTCTTGGATCTGGTGACCGGAAGACATTAAGATATTTGGGCAAAGGAACAGCCAGAGGTTTAGAAACCAGGCTGGTCAGTGCGTACTGCGTTTTTATGGATCCAAATACATGGCATGCAAACCAGCATGTCTAATAGCTGCCTTTAATCAACGGTACATGGCTCTGGTGGTTCCATCCCGGCTCTAAAATTAAAATATGGAATGCAACTCAAACATGCTATCTCCCCCCCACCCCACTGTTTTCCCTTAGAGCTAATTGTCCCAGATTGTCAGAGATGAGGACGATGATTGTTTGCTCTGGCAGTTTGGACTTGGCGGAAAACAGCAGGAAGAAGCTGCTTTACAATAACATTGGCCTTTACCCAGGCTCAGCCAGCTCTGCTTGTGGCCAAGGTGTGATGGGGGAGGTGTGGGAAACAGAAAGTAAACAGGTAGGGGTGGGAATAACTGGGGGAAGGGAAGGCTGGAATCCAGGGACTTATGCACACTAGGCAAGCATTCTGCCGCTGAACCCTATCCTGCCATCCTTCACTGGAGGATTTTTGTCCTGTGCTCTACTGCTGAGCCACACACCTGCTGCCCCAAACTAGGGTATTGTAAGCGGGTACTGTAGGACTGAACTGTAGCCTAAATTCTAGAAAGGCTGTTTAGGAATGAATTACATACCCCTAAGAGAAGGAATCAGATCCATTCCTGGCCTTTAATTTTTTTAATTAGAATTTTTTATGTATTTTATTTCCTTGAGGCAGGATCATACCATGTTGTACCGGCTGGTTTATAATCAAGATCCTTGTGCCTTAAGCTGTAGGCATGTGTAGGTTGGCCTGAAATAACTTATGCATGTGTGTTTCTGTTTCTTGTTTCTTTTGAAATTTATTATTTTATTACAAAAGAGAGAGGAAGAAAAGAAGGAAGGCAGGCAGGAAGGAAGGAAGAAAGGAAGAAAGAAAGAAAGAAAGGAAGGAAGGAAGGAAGGAAGGAAGGAAGAAGAAGACACAACACAAAACCTGGATATGGTGTCACATGGGTAAAATTCTAGCTCTTGGGAAGTTGAAGCAGGAGACTTATAAAATTATAGTTCAGTCTGTGCTAACAGAAATACCCTGTCAGGGAAGAGAGAGAGAGAGAGAGAGAGAGAGAGAGAGAGAGAGAGAGAGAGAGAGAGAGAGAGAGAGAGAGAGAGAGAGAGAGAGAGAGAGAGAGAGAGAGAGAGAGAGGAGGAGAGGGAGAGGAGAGGAGAGGAGAGGAGAGGAGAGGAGAGGAGAGGAGAGGAGAGGAGAGGAGAGGAGAGGAGAGGAGAGGAGAGGAGAGGAGAGGAGAGAGGAGAGAGGAAAGAGAAAAACAGTCTATAGATACCCATGGACCAGGCACATTAATCAGCAGCATTCAATCTCTGAGCTCATGGAGGCCTAGGAGCCCGTTTGATCTGTCATTCTGATGGAAGCCCCTGCCTCTTTATACAGCAGCACCTAGAAGCCAAAAGAAAATGGCTGCAAAAGAAGAACAGAGTACAGAAGAAATCTTTATAGGGAAGTGGCAGACGTGCACAAGTTGTCCTATGGCTTCCACATATGTGTCACGGCATGTGTAAGCACACGCATGTTTGTCTCAAGGAAACAAAACAAGGGGCTGCAAAAGTGACCCGGTGGTTAAGAGCACTGACTGCTCTGCCAGAGGACTTGGGTTCAATTCCCAGCACACACAGTGCTGTCTGTAACTCTAGTTCCAGGACATCCAACACCCCCTTCCGGCCTCCACAAGCACTGCATGCCTGTGGTGCACTTGTATACATACACACAGGCTAAACACTTGTATACATAAAATAAAATACAAAAGGAAAACCCCTTCGCATTTAAATCAAGAGTTGATTATTATTTGAGTTAAGTAAATTGTGTATGTGTGTAATGTACATGTGTGTGACTGACTATCCACAAGCATGTGTATGCAGGGGACAGAGAAAGGTATTGTGTGTCTTCCTCTACTGCTCCCCACCTCAGTTTTTAAGCCAGGGTCTCTCACTGAACCTGAAACCTGCTGGTTTGGATGGGCTGACTAGCCAGAAAACTCCTAGGACCTGCCTATCTTTGACCCTGAACACTGGGATTACAGACACATATAGCCATGCCTGGCTTTGTTCATGGGTGCTGGGATTTGAACTCAGGTTGTCTTGCTTTCACAGCAAGCACTGAGCCATCTCCCCAGCCCCTGGGATAAATATGTTTTGAGACTTGCTGTAGGTTGGGGAGTCGACTCTTTCATGGCTCCCTTCTTATGTATCCTCCTCTCCTACCTGCAGAATTCACATACATGCGTGTGTGCTTGCATGCGTGTGCACACACACACTGCTATTGTGGGTACTTCTGCCCCTAGGCTTACATTTTTTCATGTCACTTAAATCGACTTTGTCCACATGAAGGGAAACAGAGAGCTCTTAAAGGCACCCCTCTGTGGTTCCCACTTAGGAGCTTGTTAATTCTCAAGAGGGTTGCACTGAAAGGGAATAGTGCCTTGATCGCATTGTGATGTTGTTCTTTGATTCTCGGGCTGCTGCTCTGAATAATCAGTAGTGGGTTTGGCATTTTTTTTTTTTTTTTTTTTTAGAAAAAGAAATGGCTAACCTCTTCATTGGTCTTCAGCATGGTGCTTCCAACAAGCTGTCACAAATAGAGTCCCGTAACAAATGAGATTAGAACTCTCTTCATTACTCAACCTTTTCATTCACATACAGTAACTGTCGTGTCTTTCAAAGATCGTGTCAACCAAATCCCGAGTCAGAGGCGTTGAAATTCAAAAATCTGCATGCTGTTGCACCTGCTCTTTCCTGGCTACGGTGGTGAATCTTGGCTTTGGCTCGGCGACTCCCTGAAATTTTATTTTTAAAGTCATTGGAGATTTGTTTGCGATGGGAGAAGTTCTGAGTGTACCCAGACGGCGCAGTAGGGAGGAGCATCCCAGTTTAACAGAATCCAGACCTGAGGTTTTCATTTTATCCCAGTGCATTCAAAGCAATAATCTAGGCTGTGCCACTCCAAGTGGTGGGTGACTCTACTGGGAGGATTAAAGGATTATTTCTTAATCCACTAGAGCTCCAGCCACTGCCCCTCTAGCAGGAACATTAATAACTATAATGGACCGAGTTCTCACACCACTTTTCTTCAAGATTCTTAAAATCGTTTGGCCAGAGATTAATTTTTAGAGCCAGAAAAGAGCCATTGAGATCCACCAGACACACTTTTATAAATGTGAAATTTAAGGGGCAAAGGGGTTTGGCATAGATTTCACAAGTACAAACTGACAACGCACACTTGAACCCAGGCCTCTCTGTGGCAAACCTGGAGCGCTTACCTAACACATGCATGTACGTGGACTTGTATCCTACCAGCAATGGAAGAATACTCCAGGGATGGGAATACAGTAGATTACTTGTCCAGAATTCCCCAGTTATGGCCTGGAGTGTAGCTCAGATCTCCTACCTAAAATCTCCCAGACAGGGGGCCGGAATGTGGCTCGGTAATACAGCACTTGTCTAGAATCTCCCAGTGAGGGACTGGGGCATGACTTGGTGGCGGAACACTTGTTTAGAGTGCAGGAGGCCCAGTGTTCCATCCCTACCATTACAAGAATTTTAAAAAGTTAGCACATAAATAAACATTAAAAACCCTACCATAGACCCACAGAGCCAGCAGCTGCACTTAAACAGTATTCGCATATGGCAATGCCTGAGAAGTCCTGCTTTCCACCTCATTGCTTTAGTCCCACAGCTCCGGGACCTTTACACTTGACATTAGTTCCACTATTTGAACATGGCCGAGTAAGTAACATAACGTAAGTACAACCACAGTGTGAAAAGGCTAGGGGCTGTGACTCGGTAGTAAAGCAAGTATATTTAGGAGAACCGGAGTTTCAACTCCTGTCCTGAGAAATAAATAAGTGAAAATGGAAGGCTTAAGCTGGGCCTCACACACTTGTAATCTTGGCAGTGGGGTCTCAAGGTTCCATGAGGGGGTCCCTGCAGGTGGTAGGCAGGGAAGTGAACCCCATTAAGAGATAAGAGAAAACCCTGGTGCAGATTGACTTCAGTCAACCTGGGTCAGACTTCGAGGAGTCTAGTAACAGGCAGTTTATTCCCAGTATAATTTGGATACAATCCTGTTGCACAAGGAAGTGTAGCTGCATTGAAACTCAACTCAGGGTGCATGTCATTTCTTCCAAGAAGATGGTTTCTAGAGATAAATACTTGTACTAAAGGGTCTAAGGATCTGGCCTAGTGTTGGCCATACAGATAGCACAGAGGTCATTTGGGCTATTGGACACCTTTGGTCCTGGTTGTAGGAGCTTGGCTATCAGGGTCATTTAGACTATTAGCTTGATTGTAAAAGCTTGATATGGCCTGGGCCAACAGAGAGCACTTCCAATTCTCAGTTTCCTGGATGGAAAACCAGTTTTGTTTTTATCTTTCCCACTGGAAAGATAATCCTGTATGCTTAGCATTCCTGGTTTCTCTGGAGACCTGTGGCTGCTATGCTCCCAACAGTTCTAGGCCAGTCTAGTCTATATAGCAAGACCCTGACTTAAAATGAAAAGAAACAAGAGCTCAGTTGGTAGAGCGCTCACCTTCGGCCACAGGTGCTTAACCACACACAGGTACACATACATACACATAATACAAAAGAAAGACTTCCAGATTGTTCTCTGCTGTCTATCAAAATCGAGTCCAGCCTGGGATATGAGACCCTAATTCAAAAACAAGGGAAAAATGAATGACATTTCTCAACCTGTGCTGTGGATGCTTTCAAAACAAAACAAACCTTTTTGTCAATTAAATTCCTCCTAATGCCTCTCTCATCTGATTGCATTTTAATGAAGGGTCCCATTGCCCCTCACCTCCCACCCCTTTGCTCCTCAGCCCCCACTCCCCACCCCTTCAATCCTCACCCCCCACAACCCCTCCCCCCTCTGCTGCCTGGAGAGGAGGATCAGCTGTCTGTCTCTATTAGTACTGCACACCCTTGAAGACAGTAGTGCTATTAGTGGTTGTTCTATTTACAATCCGGTGTCACTCACCAGCGGGGGCTCCATTCTGAGAACTCCATCGTGAGCTGCTTTTGTCACCATTCCGTCCTCATAGAGTGCACTTACACAAGCTGAGGTAGGGCAGGCACGGCGCTTGGATGCTTGATAAAGTCAAAAGAGAAAAGATGAACACCAGGTAGAGGAGGCAGCCGCTGGCCAGTCGACGCTCTGCAATAAATGTTGTTAAGACAGAGGACCCTCGAAAAGAATGATGAAAGTGCAGCAAATCTGAAGGCAGTTACGTAAGTGCTCGTTACAGTATATGAGGACAGTGTGCCATGTGTCAGTTGTGCGTGCTATGGTGTTATGGACAGGAAGTGCAGTGGGCATGCAGTACCAGCACTGATGTATGCTGCGCTATGATGGGATGCCAGCTACCATGCTACTAGGAGTTATTTGGATCTGGAATTTCCCTCAAAGGCTCATGGGTTGAACACTTGGTGCTCTTGGGAAGTGGAGCCTGCATGGAAGAAGTAGTCACTGGAGGCTTGACTGACTCTGTCTGTCTGTCTGTCTAGTTAGTTGTTTGTTGATTTTTGAATTTTTTTTTTTGAGCCAAAAATAGCCCTGTATAGCCCTGGCTCTCCTGGAATTCACTGTGTAGACCAGGTTGGCCTTGAACTCAAAGATCCACCTGCCTCTGCCTCCTAAATGCTGAGATTAAAGGTATGGGCCCACAGTATAGTCAGAAGCTAGACTTTAAAGGATAGATTTTGTCCCTGAACTGTTCCTACTCTCTCCTCTCCTCTGTCTCCCCTTCCTTTACTCTCTTCCACCTCCTCCCTCCCCTCCTCCCCCTAGTCCTCCTCTTCCTTGTTCCAATTCCCCCTCCCTACCAATCCTCCCTTCTCTTTCTCTTCCTCCTTCTCCAACTTCTCTACCCCTTCCTGTCTGCCATAAGGTAAACAGCTTAGCTCCACAGTGTGCTACCTTCCCATCATGCCATCAGCTTCAGCACAGATCCCCAGTCACAAGGCAAAGTAGTCCACAGATGAGGCTATCAGCCTAAATATGTCTATACTGCCTTTAAGTTATTTATGTGAGGTATTTTGTCATGACATTGGAAGGCTCACTAACACACTAGGCAGTAGAATATTTTCAGCTCTATCATGTGAGATGGTGATGGCTCATGTCCTCAGTCTTTGACTGAGATGTTAGGCCACATCTGACTTCACATTTTTAAAATGTCAGTTTCCTCGTGTGGGTGGGATGGCACTCCTTTGCAATCCCAGCACTAGAGAAGCAGAGGCAGGAAGATAAAGGTCAGCCTTGGCTACATAGTGACTTAGAGGCTAGCCTGAGCTACATGAATCCTTATGTCAAACAAAACAAAGCAAACAACATTTGGTTTGGGGACACAAGTCAGTGGAACACTTGCCTAGCATGTTCCATCCCAGCACAGTAAACAGACAAACAGAAACACCCAGAAACCAGACATTGTACCATATGCTTGGAATCCCAACCCCAGGAAGGTAGAGGCAGGAAGATCAGGAGTTCAAAGTCAGCCTGGCCTAAATGAGACCCTGTCTCAAAAATTGCAACAACAGTTAAATGTGAGTTTCTCCTGCCCTCCTTTTATTTCTGTCTTTAAGTCCAATTCCCCCTTCTCCAGAATGTCTCTGAGGACTCTACTTTCTTCATCTGTCTGACCCATCAAGCCCAGACAGAGTGGAAGGGGACTCAGAGTCCCTACAGGTCCAAGGACAGACAAGATTCCTTTCCTACAAACGTGCTTCCAGGCATATTGTGAAACTTCAGATCACTCTGGATGTCTGCAGGCATGCCTGAGACTTACAATGCGACACCACACACAGGTGCAAAGCTCCAAACCACCAAACTGAGCCAAAAGGGCCTGAAGCCTTTCTCTCTCCAAAGCCTTCTTTGTTTGTAGTCTATGCCTCTGGTTTGCTTCTTTGCATATGATTAAATTTTTCCTCTGATTGTGCATTTATAAAAAAAGCACCTTGTGGGCAACCCAGCAAATGTGCAAACTGTTCCATAATTAAAGAGATTTCTATTCCCTAAAACCTGGTGTGTGCATGGTGAGGACCTCGTCTCTTAATGGGATGTGTAGCTGAAGAGCCAGAACCCACTCAACATCACCAGCTGAAGCGACGCTCAAGAGTTTCTAGTCATTATACTGGAAGCCACACACAGCCGTTATCAAGTTCACTCATTCATTTGCAGCCACGTTCCTTTTAGCCTTTTCTTTCTTCTTCTTTTCTTTTCTTTCTTTTTTTTTAATGTTTTGTTTTGTTTAGGAAAGGTCTCTTGTTCACCAGGCCATCCTCAATATCCCTAGAGTGCTGCAGATGACTTTGAACTTCTCATCCTCTAGCCTCCACCTCCTGAGTGCTGCAATTACAGGTGTGCACCAGCATATCCAGTGCTAGGGGTAGAACCCATTGCTTTAGGGAGGCTGGACAAGCACTTGCTTCTACCAACCGAGTTATAGGCCCCAGCCTCCCCTTCCTTTTAGTGATAGAACAAGATTCTTTGGGAAAAACAGAAAAAGAATATTTGGAGAAGACAAAATTCTTAAGTTGGAATATTCTGGGTCCCTGGGTTTTTTCTCCCTACAGTTCTGCTGCAGGTGTCTAGTTATGAATATTATAACCTAATTAATCATGTGACTGTTTGTAGGTATGACTTGCATGTAGAACATCAATAATAATCATTATAATTAGTGTTAACAAGAATGAATTGTTATGAAAGAATGACTAGAGCTTTATGAATCACAAAATAACTTTACTTGTTTAATTTTATTTCCAATTCCTTCCCAGCCAATGACCACAGGAGATATGTAAAATCCACAGGTAGGTTTTGGATTTTTCTTTTAAAGTAAAGGACAATTTTTGATGGGCAGTCGTGGCACAGGCCTTTAACCCTGTGGCACTCAATAGGCAGAGGCAATCTTTGTGAGTTCCAAGTCAGCCATAACTACATAATGAGATCCTGACCCAAATAAACAAAGCAAGATTTGTTTTTATTTTTAATGATGTATATATAGGTATGCACACATGGGTACAAGTGCCCAATTTGGCTAGAAAAGGGCGTCAGATCCTCCTGTTTGAGTTTGGAGTGAGAAAGTATCTAAAAGATCCACAGATGGAGAGACAGGCCCTTACAGGTTATGTATGCTTATAGATTGGCAGGAAAATACGGGTAATCTCAGGGTTGGGATTTATCTACAGATAGGTTTTTGGTTTTGTTTTGTTTGTTTTTCTCACTTGAAACATCTCCTGTGAATACTTTGTAGTCAGGGGAATTATCTCAAGGCTCTACTGATCCATGTCTTGTAGACAGAATCAGTCAGGAAACTGTCCATCACATAAACCAACCAAACTGTCTATAGTGTACCATCATCACTTTGACACATGCTGTCTGATAAGATTTGTGGCCTGTATTTCATGTAATTTGGTTTGTCTTAATTTGCAGGGCTGGAAATGAAATCCATGGTCTGGCCCATAAATGTTCTACCACACTCTCAGCCCCTCATTGAGGGGATTCTAAATAGGCACACTACTGCTGAGTCACATATACAGCCCCTCACTGGGGAATTCTAGGCAGGTGCTCTACCACTTAGTCTTATCTCTAGCCCCTTATTGGGCAGTTCTAGGCAAGCCCTCTACTAATGTGCCAAATCTGAAGTCCTTTGCTGGGAGACTCTTTTTGTTGTTGTTTGGTTGGTTTTTAGAGACAAGGTTCCACAGTGTAGCTTTGGAGCCTGTACTGGAACTTACTGGGTAGATTAGGCTAGCCTCGAACTCACAGAGATCTCTAGCCCCTGACTCCGTAGTGAAGAATTCTAAGCAGATGCTTTACTGCTGGGTCATATCCCTAGCCCCTCATTGGTAGATTCTAGGCAAGTGTTCAACACTGCTACATTTACAGCCCTTGTGTTTGTTTTGTTTTTGCTTTTTTGTTTGTTTTTTGTGGGGGGGGTGGGGATTTTTGTTTTTTGTTTTTGGATTTTTCTTGTTTTGTTTTTGTTTTATTTTGCTTTGTTCTTAATTAGATTTTACTCTGCAGATTAGGCTGGCCTTGAACTCACTGTGTAACTCAGGCTATTTTCTAACTTGTAATCTTCTGTCTGCCCTTTGAGAATTGAATCCGGGTCCTCTGGAAAAGCTAGAATTTATATATATATATCGGTGCTTTTCCTGCATGTTTGTCTATGTACCATGTGCATGCCTAATGCCTGAGGAGGTCAGAAGAGGCAGTCGGAGGATGTCTTCTCCTTTGAACTCGCCATCACATCTAACATTCATTGATGCTGAAAACTGTGAGCTTCAAACCATGATACCAAAGTGAGCTGGGTTTTTGTTGTTGTTTTGTTTTGTTTGGCCTCATTTATGTAATGGCATAAAAATGGTCAGAACTAATTTCTTCCATAGTAATGTGGTTCACACACCTCTTTCATTAGAGTTAGTAATTCAGTTAACCCTTAGATAGCATCTTAGGTTGTGTAAGCCTATTCATTTATATTTGTGTAGTAAAGAAATAGTTAAGGGCTAGAGAGATGGCTCAGTGGTTAAGAGCACTGACTGGTCTTCCAGAGGACACAGGTTTAATTCCCAGTACCCACACAGCAGCTCACAACTATCTGTAACTCCAGTTCCAGGAGATCTGAAACCTTTATGCCAATGAACATAAAGTTTGAAAGAAAGAAAGGAAGTAAGAAAAAAAGAAAGAAAGGAAGGAAGGAAGGAAGGAAGGAAGAAAGAAAGAAAGAAAGAAAGAAAGAAAGAAAGAAAGAGTTGAGAGTAGGAAAAATGACACATCAGGTAAAGGTGCTTGCTATCAAGCCTGACAGCCTGAGTTTGATCCCCTGGACCACATGTGGTAGAAGGGTGGAACTGACTCCACATATGTGCTGTGTATCTGTGCACATGCACACACACCCTAATACATACACACACATACATACATACATACATACATACATACATACATACATACATACACACACACACACACACACACACACACACACACACACACACACACGAAAAAGAAAAAGGAAAGGAGAAAAGAGAAATGGTTGAGACACTGTGGTTAGAAGTAAGGCTTGAGCCAGATGTGGTAGAAAAAGCCAGATGTGGAACAAAACTGTAATCCCAGTAATCTGAAGACCGAGCCTGAAGACCGAGCCTGGGCTACAGAGTGAGGCACTGTCATACAACAACCCCCCTCCCATGTGCTCTCTCTCTCTCTCTCTCTCTCTCTCTCTCTCTCTCTCTCTCTCTCTCTCTCTCTCTCTCTCTCTCTCACTCACACTCTCTCCCTCTCTCTGTTACATGCTTGGTTTCCTCCTCTTTTAATCCTCTTCCACTGCATTTGGCCCTTGAAAGTACTTCCTGTGTACTTCTCTTTCTGAAGTCACCCTTAGGAAGTCACTTCTTAAGTGGAGAGTGGGGATATGTGGTTCCCAGGAACAGCTGTGACATTCTTCTGACACAATGCTGTTCATTAAGAACAATCATCTCATGGTAGGGAGGTAGCACTTGGTCGTGCCTCAACTTGGTATGCCAGACTTTGTTGACTTCCCAAGGGAGGGAGGCCTTACCCTTCTGAGGAGTGGGTGGAAGGGTGGGATATGGAGGAGTAGGGGGAGGCAGAAGAAGGGGAGGGAGAGGGAACTGTGGTTGCTATGTAAAATGAAAAAAAATTAAATTAAAAAAAAGCAATCATCTTGCAGGTAGAAATAAAGTTCAGCCAGTACAATGCCTGTCTAGCCATCAGAAGCCCTGGGTATCACATGAAGGAGGCATGGTAGTAGATGCCTATAATTCCAGTATTCAGGAGATGAGGGCAGGGGGATCAGAAATTCAAGACCATCCTCAGTCACAAGTTCAAGTCCAATCTGGGTCACCTGAAAAAGGATGGGTGTTTTATTACATCTTAACAGCCTGTGTCACAACTCTAATAGTTGTTCTAGGACATTAGGTGAGTCCCAATCCTGGTCTCCTCTCCCAGAGCTAGCTAGCACTCACTCTTGCTTCCCTGCCCAGTCGTTCCCCTCCCCCCCTCATTCTGAAAAGACAACATGTCCAAGTTCATCTATTGTAACTAATTCTGCTTATACACACACACAGTGCCCCATGCTTCATTAGCAAGGACAAGATGTTCCAGTCACCACAGCCTTGAATGGAGCCTACAGTGGCCACTGTACCCTGAACTAATGTCTGTGTTCTGTACATTTCCTGCCTCCATCCATGGCCTCTGTCCTTACTCAACAAATCTGGACAAGGCCTTCTGATGTCTTGCCAGCTGCCATTTCTGCCTTGATTAATACTTTCGCCTGCCTCGCTGGGATTTGCCTCATCCTGTATTTCCTGATCGCCTAGAAGAGCCAGAGCCATGCATCTGGATGGCTACATCAGCCCAGGGCCTGCACCAAACCCAAGACGATCAAGGAAGGTGATGACGAATGAAAAACTGAAAACTCAAGGGGTGAAAAGCAAACTTGCACCTCTACTGACCTGCTAGCTTAGGTTTCTTTTCAGTTTTCAGTTGAGGTGTTTCTTAAGCATAGAACCTAAAATCAACATTTCAAATTGAACTTGAACCAAACAATGTTTAGACTCAGCAGTGGAGATTGCCGAGATCGGGAAACCAAGGCTGGGAGGATGGAGATGGTTTACCTTGAGGGACAGGGTGTGTGGGGGAAAGCCAGGACTAGAATGAAGAGATGATGCTCATGTTACCATCTGAGGTGGCAGGATGTAGGTTCAGCCGTGAGCTCTTTTCTCCCTGCTAGCATGAAAAGCAAGGTCAAGCCACATTGGTCTAGTGGAGACTTCAGCTCTAAAAGGGCAGTTGAGTCATTATTTTTCTGTTTCTGTGGCAAAACACTATGACCAAAAGCAACTTTTTGGGGGCTTTGGGGAGCTTTTGGCTTATGATTCCAGAAGAGTAAGACTCCACCGTAGCGGGGAGATATGGCAGCCAGTGGCAGGCATGACATCAGGAGCAAGAGGCTGAGAGCGCTCATCTACAAATTGCAAGCACAAAGCAAAGAAGGTGACTTAGAAGGGACCTCAGAGCTTTAAGTCCACTCCCACCCCTAGTGACATACATTGTCCAGCAAGGTTACAGCTCCTAAACCTCCCCAATAGTGCCACCAGTAAGCGTTCAACTACCCAAACCTATGGGGTCACTTCTCATTCAGGCAGTAAAGCCAAGTGTAGTGGCATAGCATGTAATCCTGTAGTCCCACAACTTGGTGTGTAGAAGCATGAACACCAGAAGTTCAAGGCCCAGTTCAGCTCCATAGCAAATCTGAGGCTAGCCTGGTCTATATGAGACCTTATCTCAGGACAGATAAAGGTGGGGGAAGGGACTCAACAAAAAGCAGATGGATTTGAGGAGAGATAGTACTTAATGAACCAGTCTTAGAGCAGCCGGGAGAGAACAATAGGGAAGGAAAGGGACAAGATGACATTTGGGTATAGACTCTCCTGTTTTGATTTTATGAGACAGGGTTTCCCTATGTAGTCCCGGTTAGTCTCCAACTAACTATATAGCCCAGGATGGCCTTACACTTGACATGTTAATGTTTTGTTTTGTTTGTAGAACTACATGCCCAGCTGGAGAGATACTTTTCTTTTTCTTTCCTTGAGACAGAGTGTCATATAGTGTAGACTGGTCTCAACCTTGATATGTAGTCTTGAACTCCTGGTTCTCCTGGCTCTCCCTCCCAAGTACTAGGAATACAGACACATACAATCACCTCTTGTTTACGTTTCTAAGAAGCAAGTCTTTGGGGGAACTTATTCTTCTGCGAAGTAAAGATGACTATGAAGATGGAATGAAAGTCCAGCAAGCAGATCCTAGCAGTCAGAGGCAATGAGATGCCACTTTTTCTTAACGCGCTATCTAGAAACTAGACTTGAATTGTGGAGATGTGACGGTTTAGTCCCCTCCCAGGAAAGCCAGATTCCCTAGTTAAAAGTAGCACATACAAGGAGCCTAGGGCATCCTCATCTTAATAGCTAATCAAAACCTTGATATGTATTCCTACCTACCACAGAGTCCTTGCCTAAAAGTATATGGGTGGGAGAAGAGGGCCTGGTGGTCTATGCTGGGAAAGGATCCACTGTGCCTACTCCATATAGCTTCCCACAGATTGCAGATTTCATGGCCATGGGAAACAAGGCATTCCTTCACTTTCCTATGCTCAGCAAAGACAATGGGTCCTCTTGTTAATGAGAAAAAAGCCTATGAAAAGAACCAACGGGGAGCTCAGCCACACAATGGATGTTATTCACATACTTTCAAGTCAGCACACGTGGATGGATGCCTACATCATGCCTGGTACTGTGCGAAGCACTTGGCCACACAATGACTAAGGCACAGCCCTGCCACCAAGGAAGGCACAAATGAGTGGAGAAGACAGATGCTCACTCAGCAAACCCTAAGGAAATGAGGGAAGGGCTGCACAAAAGAGACGAAATGAACTAAAATTTACTCCTAACTATGATACAGTAACTTCACTTTATCCCCTCACCAATTCATTCAACAGATGTCTACTGAAGGAGCAGTGCTAAGACGAAGAGGAGTGGGAAAGACTATGTTAGGGTTGGGCTATGGCGCAGTGGTAGATTTCTTGCCTAGCGTGGATGAGGGCCTAGGCTCAATTCAGAGAAAGGTGGGGGGGCAGTATGTGGAGTAGGGGAGAATCAGAGACTCAGAAAGACAGAGACAAAGGAAGGTATCTTTGACCTCGAAGACAGCACATAAAGATAAAAGGCTAAACAACATAAAAACAAAAACTTACAGCTGCCAATTCAGAAGTTTGCACACAAAACATTCCAAGAAGTAAGTTTTTACTGTCTCCCTTCTCTTCCTCCTTCTCTCCCTCTGAGAGCAATGAATCTATAATAAACTTTTCTCTGAAACTCACTCTCCATCGTTTGTAAACTTCATCCTTTGAATTCACGAGACAAGAATCCGAAAGCCACTAGCTTAGAGTAACTTTATGTTTTTACTTTTTATATATATTTATTATTTTTTCTTATTTTATATGTCTATCCCAGTTCCCTCTCCCTCCCTCCCATGTCCCCTAACCCCCTCCCATCCCATCCCCACACACATGCACACTCCACAGGGAGGGTGATGCCTGCTAAGGCTTTTGGAGTAGGGACTAGGCCCTCATTCCTGTCTCTAGGCTAAGGGAGCATCCCTCCATGGGGAATGTGCCCCCAAAGTCCTTTCATGTACCGGAGACACATCCTGGTTTCACTGTCAGAGGTTCCTTAGACTGCCCAGGCCTTCTAACTGAGACCCGCATTCAGGGGGTCTGAGTCAGTATAATGTTGGTCTCCCAGCTATCAGTCTGGGGGTCCTTGAGCTCTCCCTTTTTCAGGTCAGCTGTCTCTGTGGGTTTGTGTAGCCTGGTCTTGACCCCTTTTCTTATCACTCCTCCCTGTCTGCGACTGGATTCCAGGAGTTCAGCTCAGTGTTTAGCTGTGAGTGTCTGCTTCTGTTTTCATCAGCTACTAGATGAGGGCTCTATGATGGCATTTAAGTTAGTTATCAATCTCATTATCAGGGAAAGGCATTTAAGGTAGTCTTTCCACCGTTGCTCAGATTGTTAGTTGGGGTCATCCTGAACATTTCTCTAGAGTCAGTTTTCTCTTCAATCCTGTTAATGGCTCCCTCTATTACGGTACCTCTCTCTCTCTCTCTCTCTCTCTCTCTCTCTCTCTCTCTCTCTCTCTCTCTCTCTCTCTCTTTGTTTTCTTTGGTCTATTCGTCCCCTGACTCAATCTTCCTAGTCCCCTAGTCCCACATGTTCTCCTCTCCTCCCCTTCTCTTTCTCCTAACTCCCTCTCCACTCACTGCTCCCCCCACACACTTAGAGTAACTTTAGAGGATGACAAGTTTCCAGTATACTAGCTCCCCACAAACCAAGGGACAAGAAAGGTGCTGTTATTCTCAAAGCTAGCTCAATAGTTCCCCATTGGTGGGGGTGTATGTGAAGGTGGGGATTTAATTCCCTTGAGTAATCTTGATGTTTGCACACCAGTGCATAATGATATTAACAATCCTTCATGCAAACTACCAGCAGAAACAGTTAGCAAACCTGCTGGGAATTTGCACCTGGATGCTTGGTTTGCTTCATCAAAGACCCAAGCGAAGAACCCCAAACCCACCTACAGCTTGAGGGATGCCACTGTGGCCTGGGGCACTTACCAACTAGTCAGAAGAGTTCTAGAAGATCAAGAAAATCTGAGCAAGGATATGTAAACACAGCCAGTGAGAAGAGGATTGCTCCTCTCACCTCTAGTCATCAAAGAACTTCACAAATCAATTTACCTTGTTGGGGGGTGGGGAGGGGCACACATGTGGACCACAGAGGACAACCTATAGGGGTCAGTTCTCTCCTTCTACCAAATGGGTCCTGGGGATCAAACTCAGATCACTAGACCTGGCAGCAAGTGTGCTTACCCACTGAGTCATCTTTCCAGCTCACCAATCAACATTAGAAGATGCATTTTATAAATTATATCATCATAGGAGAGAGAAAATTCACATGAAGATTTAAAATTGTCCTTTGTGGGTTTTTTCTTTTAAGAACCCTATTTGGGAGTCAGGTGGTGCATGCCTTCAATTCCAGCACTTGGGAGGCAGAGGCAGGTGGATCCTTGTGAGTTTGAGGCCAATCTGGTCTTCAGAGCAAGTTCCAGGACAGGCTCCAAAGCTACACAGAGAAATCCTGTCTTGAAAAGCACAACAAAAATCCTCTATTCATGGGCTGGAGAGATGGTTTAGGCTGTAAAGGGCTTGCTGTGCAAGCATCAGGACCTATTTTTGGATACCCAGTGTTAGGGGCAATGGCACAACTGTAGTCCCAGTGCTAAAGAGGTCCAGACAGGAGAATCCCCAGAGCTCAGTTAGTTTACTTTAATCAATCAATGAGCTCTAGGTTCAGTCAGAGGCCCAGTCTCAAAAGTACATTGCAGCTAGGTGGTGATGGCGCATGCCTTTAGTACCAGCACTTGGAAAGCAGAGGTAGGCATATCTCTGTGAGTTCAAGGCCAGCCTGATCTACAGTGTGAGTTCCAGGACAGCAAGGGCTACACAGAGAAACCCTGTCTGGAAAAAAAAAAAGCATTGCAAAGAAGCAAGTGAGGAAGACACCAGACATTGACCTCTGGTCTCCCCACACATGTATCTATACATGCAACACACATATACATCATAGGTGAATCCTGTTTATTGTGACGTGAATAAGAGTGTGAAATAAAGAGTTGTTAGATATGCCCAAATAATTGTCACACATTAAAACTGCTGTTATAAGAACAATGTGAGATTTTTTCCAGTCTTGATTAAAGTACTTTTTAAGTTTTGATTAAAGTGTTTTTAAAACATTGAAAATAACAATATATCTCTGAAAATAATGAGTTTCCTCCTGTTAGCTGTTGAATTGTTTACTCCCATAACTGAATAATAACAACACATCAAAGCCAGCGGTGGTAATTAAATGATTTGTGAACATAGGTTAACAAATTAGTGTGTCATGATGTATAATTGTCTAATTAAGATAAAAATGCTAGTCCTGTCTAAAAGACTGACAAGATAGCTAAATAAGGAAAAATAGGTAAAGAAAAAAAAGCACTATGCAATGGATTAGAATGTATTTAGTAATATCATTTTTCTACTTATTACTATAGGGAGGTTTCAAATGCCTCCTAGACCTGATTTGTCCAAGTCATATGCTTCAAGTTTATCCAGTTCAGGCAAAAACAAGCAACCAAGTAAGCATGGGTTCTGTTTTCAGAGTGAATCAGGAGATGTTTATCTGACCTCAAATAATAAATTGTTGGGCCTGAGTTCAATTCCAAGCTCCTGCTTAGGGTGTCTCACAACTGCCTGTAACTCCATCTCCAGAGTATTCAATGCCTCTGGCCTCTATGGCACTGCATTCATGTGGGTATCCCCACACTCACATACATACACATAATTTTTTTAAAATATCAAAAGTACATCTTTTTAAAACCTAAAATAAAATCATAAAATTTCAGTGTAGCTGTGAGTTGGTGCTCACACCTTTAATCTCAGCACTTGGGAAGCAGAGACAGGTGGATTTCTGTGAGTTCGAGGCCAGCTTGGGGTATAGAGTAAGTTCCAGGACAGGATCCAAAGCAACACAGAAAAACCCTGTCTCAAACAAACAGAGTTCAGTGTGTAGTGAGTGTATAGTGACCTAGGCCTGTAACTACTCAGTAGTCTGAAACAGGAGGATCCCCAATTCAAAGCCTGTCTGGGCCACAGAAAGAGTTCAAGGTCAGCCTGAACAATGTGGGGAGACCTTGTATCAAAATAAAAAGTGAAAACAGCTGAGGCTGATGTTCAGTGGTGGACAACTTGTCTAGCATACACGGAACCTTGGGTTCAATCTCTGTGCCCACCCCAAAAATCTCAGGAAATATGGAGTAGTCATCTATAACTGTGTGTAACTGGCTTCTTCTATGAATATTTATTAAGCACCTACTGAATGCCATGTAAAGCATTACATTTTTCAAAGGACATGAACGTGTCCAAACCTACATATGTAGCTCTGCTCTTCTCTCTCTCTCTCTCTCTGTCTCTCTCTCTCTCTGTCTCTCTCTCTGTCTCTCTCTCTGTCTCTCTGTCTCTCTCTGTCTCTCTCTCTCTCTGTCTCTCTCTCTCTGTCTCTCTGTCTCTCTCTCTCTCTCTCTCTCTCTCTCTCACACACACACACACACACACACACACACACACACACACACACACAACATAGTCCAGGCTCACTGTGTAGCCAAGCAGTCTTGCCTTCACTTCCCAATCATAAGGCCTTTCATCATCACGCCTGGCTTGTGCAGTGCTGGGCATTGAACCCAGGCTTTCATGCATGTTAGGTGAACACTCTACCAACTGAGCTATATTGCCCCCAGCTCCTAGATCTCATTTTTTGTTGTTGTTTGGTTGATTTTTTTTTTGACAGGGTCTCTCTATGTAGTCCTGGCTGTGCAAGGACTTGCTATGTAGATCAGCCAGACCTCCAACTCACAGAAATTCACCTGCCTCTGCCTCCATGCACGGAGATTAAGGGCAAATGCCACTGTGCCCAGCCCATAAATCTGCAGAGTTTTCTTCTTAATCAGAGAAACAAGGACATTTTCTTCTTAATCAGAGAAACAAGGACACAAATGGCTTTAAACATGAAGTAGTGTCAAGAGAGGGAGAGATAAAGCAGACATGTAATCCCAGTACTTGGGAGTCTGAGGGAGAAGAAATTGCAATTTTGAGGTCAGCCTGGAGTAACTAATGCAACTCTGTGTGGAAAGAAAGAGCTAGTTACAGTGCACACCTTTAGTCCCAGCTCTCTGGGGAGCCAGAGGTCAGCCTGGTGTACTGAGCCAATTCCAGGACAGCTGGGGCTACAGAGAAACCCACGCGCAGGAAGCAGAGAGAGAGAGAGAGAGAGAGAGAGAGAGAGGGAGGGAGGGAGGGAGGGAGGGAGGGAGGGAGGGAGGGAGGGAGGGAGAGAGAGAGAGAGAGAGAGAGAGAGAGAGAGAGAGAGAGAGAGACTTAATGGGAGAAGTCAGGGTATAATGTGACCAAGAGTTTGGGCTTGGCTGGTAGGCAAACACAGGATCCTGCCTGGGAGGCAGAGGAAATAGCACGCACAAAGACTGGTTAATACTCATTGTCACCACCAGTTGTGAAATTTAACCCTAATTAAATCCTAGCAATGAGCAATTCGGTGCTTCTCTCCATTGGCAATGGAAACTGTGAATATGCTTTAAAAAAAAAAAACTGCTCTCTCCATAGTCAGAGGACAGGGATGCAGCTCAGCTGGTAGAGCGCTTGCCTACTGAGCTAGTAAGCTTGTAAACTTGACATAGGCTAGGATCACATGGGAAGCGAGTATTGAAGTTGAGCAAATGCCTCCGTCAGACTGGCCTGTAAACAAGCCTGCGGGGGCATTTTCCTGACTGATGATTTATGTGAAGGGCCCAGCCTACTGTGGGTGGTGCCACCCCTGGGCAGATGGTCCTAGGTTGCATAAGACAGCAGGCTGATTAAGCCAGTAAACAACATCCCCGCCATTGTTTCTGCTTCCAGGTTCTCGCCTTTAGTTTCTGATTTGGCCTCCTTCAATGAACTATGACCTGGAATATGCAAGCCAAATAGCCTCTCTGCTCCCCAAGTTGCGTTTGGTCATGATCTTTCTCACAAGAGTAGAAAGTAAGACATCCAGGAAGCTGCCACATTCAATTCCCCATGTCATATAAACCAGGCATGGGCACATACACCTATATTACCAGCATTGAGGAGGTGGAAGCCAGAGGACCCAAGTTCAAGGTCATCAGCTTGAACTACAAGAGAAATTATCTCAACAGATAAACCTGAAAATTTGACTGTCTGGGTATCTGGACCTCTCAACACTTCACATAATACAGCTGCACAGCAGAACACTTGCTTTCAGCACCTTTAATTTCCACAGTTTAATGTGTGGGAGTGGTTGGTGTATGATGGGTTTGGGAGTTAGCTTCTGTGATGTTGCAGTTTTGCTGGACATTGAACATTGTTCAATGGCCGTTTTAATGATTTCTCTTCCACACAAATTGCTTTCCTGACAATGCTGTGTCTGGAACAAAAATTCTTGGAAAGGAAAATCCAAGACCACTCTGTAAATCTCAGCATGAGGTAGAATGTTGTAAGGATCAGACGTTTGTTTGTTTCAAACAAGATCTCATGTAGTCCAGGCTAGCCCAGAACTCACTATGTAGCTGATAATGACTTAGAACTCATGATTCTCCCTCTTCCACCACTCAAATGCCGGAGTTCCAGGCTCAAACCACCACACCTGTTTTGTTTTGTTCTCCCACAGTCTCTGTGGGAGATGCTGGAATTACAGGTATGTACCTCCATATCAGGTGGGACTAGAGGCTTCCTAGAGTGAAACAGAGTCCCCCAAAGGTGAAAGGTTCCCACCACCAGGACTGTCTCAACAGGTGTCTATAGACTCGAGGATCGAGATTCACAGGACCAGGTTCAGTATAGGTTATTATAATTTTACTCAGGGAGAAGTCACTTACAGATGAAACAGATGACTGCCTCAAGTGCCCGCTCCAAGGATCCACTCTGCAACCTGACTGGAAGCAAGAGAGAGCCACCTGTGTCACAACCCCAGACCTAAAACCACTCTCCTTACCTGTGATCATGCCCAAATGGGCGTGGTCAGTGCTACAGGTGTGGGCGGGGTAGATATCTCACTACAATTCCCCTTTTAGTCTAAAGAAGATTTAGGCTTGATACAAAACTATACACAAAGATAGCAAATACAAGTGTGCTCTAGGAGAAGGAAATTTAAGAACATACACACTTAAGACCTATAGCCAACAAAGCAACAAGAACTACAGGTGCCATCTCTTAGGGTCCTACTAGAGACAAGTTCCCAGTGCAGGAGGGTTTGGATCAGGTAGCTCATGAGGAATCTGTGTGTGTTCTCTAAGGCTTATGAGTTCTGTGACCCTAGTTGCTGGGAGCCATCGAACACATTTTGGTTCCCAGCACCCAGGGTTCATAGGATTCTGACTGGATCAGTACCTAAAACCATCGGGGCCAAGTCTCAGCCCTTGCATTGCCCTTTCAAAGGCCATCAGCATCCTGACTGCCCAATGGTGCTGATCTCAAATTGCTTTCCTATTGCTTGGTGCAAAATGAAGCATATATATATATATATATATATATATATATATATATATATATATATACATATATATATATACATATATATGTGTGTGTATATATACATATATAAACGTATATGTATATATGTATATATATGCATATAATATATATATATATATGTATGCATTTGTGGGATCAAAAAGCTGTAAAAATACAACACAGGTCTTTGAAAAGAACATGTTGTTCCATAGCCAGGGCATTGGAAAAGAGGAATGTATTGGTACATGTAGGAACTGTATTAAATAAATAAAAACAGCTCGGTGGTAGAATGCTTGCCTAACATCACAGTGTTCTAGGTTTAATGCCAGTATTCTCCACTCCATCAAAAGGCTCAGTGGAAAGATATTCCATTGTCCATTATTCCTAATAAGCATTGCTATTTGTCATGCATTATCCAACACATGCCTCTTATTAAAATTAGATTTATCCGTTTTCTTATATTATGGGGGTTTTGCCTGCATTTATGTATGTGTGCCAAGTGTGTGCTTAGTGCCTGCAGAGGTCAGACGTCAAATCTCCTGGAACTGAAGTTATGGATGGCAATCTATAATTGTCAGTTGAGTCCTAGAAAAGCCTACAAATCAGAACATTTGTTCTTAACACTGTATTAATCTATCAGTGTATTCCTATTAAAAAAAAAAAAAGTCAGGAACAGGAGCATGAAGCTCAGTGTAGAGTATGTGGTTAGTCTGGGTGAGACCCGGGAATCCTCAAGATAGCAAAACTGCCACCATCTGATATCATTACATATCTACAGGAATGACTATAGCTAAAATTACAATAAAGCTAGGCATGGTGGTGCATACCAATAATCCCAGCTAAAAAGAGGATTGAAAATTGAAGACTTGTCTAGGAAATCTGGAGAGTTTAAAGCTAGCCTAGGTGATTTAGGGACACCATGTCTCAATTGTTTTTAAGTCTGAGTGCTGGGAATGTACCTTGGAACCTGCCTAGAATCACCTAGTGAGGGGCTAGTGTCATTGCTTGATGGTAGAGTGCTGGCCTAGTATATAACAACGACATTGGTTCAATCCCTAGCACCATTGGGTAATAGTAATAGGGGTGTGTGTGTTGTGTATTTATATGAAAAGTGTTGTTGAAGATGTGAAGAAATTTGAAGTACTTTATATAAAATATAAAATGAAGCATGCAACCACTCATAAAAACAAAACAATGTCTTAAAAAGTTAAACATGGAGGTGCTATAGAAGCCGCCAATTCTATTCCTAGGCATTCCATTTAAGAGAAATAAAAACAAGGCTAGAGTTGGTGGTATATGACTGTATCCCATTACTGGAGGCCAAGACAGGAGGATCAATTCAAGTTCAAGGACAGCTTGGGCTACATAGTAAGACTCGTTCTCAAAAACAGAGGAAGAGAGCGAGGAAAATGTTTGTCTGCAGAGACACTTTACATGAATGTTTGTAACAGCCTCATTCATAATAGATGAAGAGTAGAAATCTCTTAATTGACCATTCCTTGATAAATGGATAAATAAAACGAGGTCTGTTTGTATAACAGATCATTATTTGGTGATTTAAAAAAAATGAAGTACTGTCCAAGTTTCATTATTGTTTCTGGGATAAAATACCCTGATAAAAAGGCAAGGGTTTATTTTAGTTCACAACTCCAGGTTATAGTCCATTAGCACAGGGACATCAGGACAGGAACTTGACACAGCTACTTCACATCATATCCACAATCAATAGAAGAGGAAATAGATGTATGCATGCTTCTTGCCCAGTTACCTTTTCCTATTCTTATACAGAGCAGGGCCCCACACCAGAGGTGAATAGTACTCATAGTATGCCGGGTCTCCCCATGTCAATTAAGACATCCAAGACAATAATCCACAGACATGTCCAGAAGCTAATCTGATCCAGACCATCCCTCACTGAGACTCTCTTCCCCAAATCTCTAGGCTGTATCAAGCTGGCCATTAAGATTGACCATCCTAGGTACCTGATCCCTGTTACAACATAAATAGGCCCTAAAAACATGCTTTATCAAAGAAGTTAGTCACCAAACCACACATGTTATATGATTCCTTTTGCATAAAAGATTTAGAACAAACATCTCTCTAAAGTGAGAAAATGCATGAGTATTTGCCTGGAACAGTAAGTAGGTTAAGGGTGGTGATGGGTAAGGAATGTAGAGTACCTTTTGGGGGTAGTGGAAATGTTCTCAAATTGGTTGTACCGATGCTTTCACAATTCTCTGAATCACTAAAAGCTGCCGAATCTCACATTTTAAGTGAAAGAATTGTATGGTATATGAATTATATCTCAATAAAGGTATTTTTTAAAAAACGTGCCAGGCAATTTGCTAGTCACTCTTTGTATAATGAATGAGAACTGCATAAGCTATGAGCTTAATAGATACAATGCAAACACACAATGCCTCATTTACTTTAAATAAAAAGGGAAAATAACTTTTAAAAGGAATACAAGTTCACGTGAAGTAGAGAATGTTAAATTAATGTGCTAATTAGGAATAAAATAACCATAACTAAGGCACATCAGTGTGCAGCATTATACTGGGGTATCATTAAACTATACTTGAGTGTACAGTAAGGCAATACCTTTAGTGGCAATAATCTTTGATAAGATGCTATTGAGTCATGGTGTTATTTAAACAGAAAGCAAAGGCCATTATAAACCATACCTGAGAACCAAAGACAAATGGCAGTTTATTACAGAGAATAGACCCAAAGAGGAAAGTGTGCCTTTATCTTTTTACCAGCTTGACTTGTATGATTGCTCACAAGTCCCACAATTTCCCACCTCAGCAGACAGACTTAATACAAGAAAACAATTGCTTTTCCCTATTCTAGAATGTTTAGAAGTATTTTATATATGCAGGGTATGGTGCCTTCAATCCCAGCACTTGGAAGGCAAAGGCAGGCAGATCTTTGTGAGATCAAAGCCAGCCTGGTCTACAGAGTGAGTTCCAGGACAGCGAGGGCTACACAGAGAATCCCTGTCTAAAAAACAAACCAACAAACAAAGCATTTTATACCTTTTTTTCTCTATTTATTTTTTCCCCAACATAATACTTCAATTTGGGAGTTCCATACAATGCACCCTCATCTTATACCTCCCTGGTTCCTGGCATTTTCTGTTTTTTCAGTCAGCCATAGGAGGATTTCACTTCACAGCATGTAAGAGCTATCACAACCCTAACAATGATTGATGGGTTTGAGTTCTATGGAAGAAGTCACCTTCAGAATACTGCTCAAGTAATGAAAGAACCATCTGGGGACAGAAGCTGACACAACCCAAGATTTCAGTGGCCCAAGATCTTAGCATTTCTATCTAAGCTTGTTAAGATAAAGGAAGGCATCCTGGAGGAGTTCATAAACATAAGCAAAAATGGTGTTCTGGAATCTTCCAAGAGGCAGCCAGATTTTTGGAACGGTTAGCTTCGGGCATAAGAACAAATGTCCTCATTTCACAAAGGAACAAAACTCTTGATGGAGGATATATTTGGCAACATGAAAAGTTTACTGAGAGATGACAAATGAATCTACTTGTATGGAGAAACTCATAACTGGTCAGTGTGCAGAGGACAAGTGTCACGGAATGCTCAGACACAAATGGGACATTGTAGGGAGTGGATAACATCCCGAGTGAATGTGTATTATCGACAAGAGCACAATCATAGCTAGGACCCCAAGTGCCTCAGACCCTTAGGAATGATAAAGCCTTTCTCTGCTCCAATCATGGATGTTACCAACCATTGATTAGTATATATAAAAACTATCAACCAGAATGTCCTCCAGAATGACTGCTTCCCCAGGGAGACCTCCTACCAAGATTAGCTAAAACTTTCTTTTTGTCCAGGTGTGTACAACAACAGGCTTCCTTGATTCTGGTGTCTAATACTAATGCAATTAATTTCCAGGCTGCTGCTGCTGCCTCTCCATCAGAGTACATTGCCTACTAGATCCTAGTTTTTAAGCATGTATGTCTGTCCTTCTTCATTCCCAGTCACCCTAGTTAGGTCAACCCCTAAGTCATGCAATCACAGTCATGGTAGGACATGTTTATCACTCCCCACAAGGCTCAAGGAGCAGCTATAAAATTAAGGCACAAAGATCATAAGAGCCAGTAGTCAGGGAGGACCCAGATGAAATGGTGCCTTCCGGACAGGACAAAAACCAGTGCACTCATGAACTCACATAAACTGTAGTTGCATCAACAAGCCCTGTACAAGACCATACCAGTCACTATTCTAATAGGGATGGAGAGGGAATCACCAGACCCTACCTCTAGCTGAGGAGCTACTGGCAGTGATGGCTGCTTGGCTGCCAGGGAAGGGAGAGTCAGGGTGTTGCCCCTGGAAGGTTGACAATACTTCTTTAGTGCACAGCCCCACACTCATGATTATATGGGCAGCACAAATTAGATCCAGCAGGCAGAGAGAGATACAGACAAAGACAGAGAGACTGAAAGAGAACACAGTTAGGAGAGGATGAGGTAGGTGTGGGTCTAGCAGGAGTGGAAGCTGAATATGATCCAAGTATACTATAGGCATATATGAAATTTTGCAAGAATTGATAAAAGAAACTGGTCGTAGCCTCACACATCTGTAATCACAATATTCAGGAGGCAGAAGCAAGAAGGTCATCAGTTGGATGTGTGTTTGGGTTACTGACATAGCAGGTTGGAGACCAACCTGGGCTAGATAGTATGATCATGTCTCAAAACCAAAATTAAAATGAGACAAAATAAAATTTGGGTTGAGACCATCATTCAGTGGAGTATGTGGTTTATACTCAACCAGTGAGGAGCATGATTCAGCTATGGGTTCCATAGACAGTACTATTCTCACCCTCACCCCATATACATAATATGTTTTTATGTGTATCCTTGTTTTTCCTGTATGGCTATGCACCACATGTATGCCCAGTACATGCAGAGGTCAGAAAAGGGCATCTGGACCTTGTTACAAAGGAATTGAATCTGTGTCTTCTGGAATAGCAGACAGGGCTCCTGACAATGGAGCCATCAATCCAGCTCTAACAATAAAAAAGTTTTTGTTTTAATTATAAGAGAAAAGGATAACGGAGTGGCTCAGTGGGTGAAGCATTTGCTACACAAGTCTATCAAGCTGAGTTCAAACCCCAGGACCCACATAAAGGTGAAAGGAGAGAACTGGCTCCCCAAAATTATCCTCGGACCCCCCATGTGCATACTGTTGTACGTGTACCCATCCACACATACATCGTATATACATAATGATACTAAATAAATAAAACAAAAAGTCACTAATTTAAAAAAAAAAGAAAAGAGAATCTGCTATGTGGATATGTGGCCTAAGAGCAAGGAGTCAGCTTGAAGTTAGAGATGAGACAGCAAGGAAAACACAAACAGTGTCACAACAACCTGCCTGTGCAGATTACACAATTTAAAAACCTACCAGGAAGGAAGCTGCTAACTTTAAAAAGAGAGACAGGGGAGAATAAAAAAAAAAAAAGACTCCTCTTGCAAAGTGACATGGTAGCAAGAGAAGCTAAAATGTATTAAAGATTAATAAATGTTAAAGAGGGAAAAAATAAGGTGGTTAGCAGAGGACAGAGATGACACTTCAAAGCACTAAAGAGATAATGAGTGGACATAAAATTATTCATATTGATATGACAAGGGGATTGGAAGTGTGCACCCAGGAGCAGGCCATGACAAGGACTGATGTGCAGCAAAGTGGGGACAGGAAGAGGGCAAACGAGAACAAGGTAGGGCTGGAGAGATGGATTAAAGGCTAGGCTCACAACCAAAAGTATAAGAGAACAAGGTAATAAAATCTAAGGCTAACTGAGGATGCTCATCTGTACCTTAACCTCAGCACTCTGGAGGCCGACATAAGAGGATCCAAATTTCCCTGTCCCGGGCGAAAAAGAAAGGAAGGAAGGAAGGAAGGAAGGAAGGAAGGAAGGAAGGAAGGAAGGAAGGAAGGAAGGTTGGCAATGTGGCTCTGTGATAGAGTATTTGCCTAAGTCCCTCTGGTAAGGGTTTGGGGGCATGCCCCAGTGAGGGAGGTCTGTCCTAGAATCCCTAATAAAGGATTGATGGCATGGCTCCTGGATAGAAAGAACACTTACCTAGAATCCTCAAGTAAGAGGTTGAGATTCTGTCTTTTTTTCGGGGGTGGGGGTGGGGTGTGTGTTCTGAGATAGGGTTTCTCTGTGTAGCTTTGAAGCTTGTCCTAGAACTCACTCTGTAGACCAGGCTGGCCTTGAACTCACAGAGTTCCACCTGTCTCTGCCTCCTGAGGGCTGGGATCAAAAGTGTGTCCCACCACCTATACAGATGAGGTTCTGTCTTTTAGTAGTAAAGAACTTCCCTAAAATTCCCCAGTGAGGGACTGGGAGGGTGTGGCTCAGGGGTAAAACATTTGCCATTGGTTCAATTCCTACAGAGTGGGGAGGGAGGTGGTGTTACAAGAACCAGGTGTGAAATTGACTGCTTAGGAATTGTGCTGGAGAACAGTTCTGGAAGATGAAGTTAAAAGATCCAAGGACAGAATAAGATGAGAAGCAGCAACTGTGATGTGTTCCCAGATACAGGCGGCTACAGATGAAATTCCAAAGCATTTCCTGAGAGCCTTACTTGAGTCTAAAGAAATGTGAAGCATAAATATTTGGCTGGGAAGAGAAAAGGTTTGGAAATAGAATGCAAATTCTAACCCCAGTGAACAAACGAGAAAAGTTAGTTCACAATTTACAATTAAGTTGTTTTTCTTCTTTTTATTCCCCAATAGTTTGTGTTGCTTTGAAGCAAGGGTGTCCTATCCCTTAAAAACAGTGGAATAATGGTTAGTCAACTTCCACTGTAGACCCTCCACCAAAAAAAAAAAAAAAGCAATTGAGTAATAAAAGATTCATTTTGGGGTTTTGAAGACAGGGTGTCATGTAACATATAGGGCTCATGTAAGATAGGTCTCAAATGTTTTATGTAGCCAAGAATGAGCTTGAACTTCAGACCATCCTAACTCATTTCCAGGGGGCTGGGATTAGAAGTGAGTGTCACCATGTCCACTTTTAAAAATTCTACTTTCAAGCTTGGCAGTGGGGGCACACGCCTTTAATCCCAGCACTCTGGAGGCAGAGGCAGGCAGATGTCTGTGAGTTCAAGACTGGCTTGGTCTACAAGAGCTAGTTTCCAGGACAACCTCCAAAGCCACAGAGAAAACCTATCTCAAAAAACCAAATAAGTAAATAATTCTCTTTCAGCTGGATGGTGGTGGCACACCCCTCAGAACTGTCCACTTTGTTTTGTTGGGACTGGTCAGGGCCTTGCCTAGTAGGCTAAGGTATTTACCAGCAAGCCCCAGGGATCATTCCGCATTTTTTAAAAATACAGGTGCTGGTGATCAAACTCAGGTCCTTTTGCTTGTGAAGCAAGCATTTTACTAACAGAACCATCTCTCCAGACCCTTTCTTTTGCTTTTATAAAGAATTTTAGCTGGGCATACTGGTGCATACCTTTAATCCCCACACTTGGGAGGCAGAGGCAGGCAGATCTCTGTAAGTTCGAGGCCAGCCTGGTCTATAGAGAGCATTTCAGGGCAGCCAGAGTTATGTAGAGAGACCTTGTCTGAACGAATAGATAGGTAGATGGATGGATGGATGAATGGATGGATGGATGGACGGACAGACGGGCGGACGGATGGAAGGACGGACAGATGGACAGACAAAAGAGTCTAGTGGTACAAGGCTAGTATTTAACTTACTGAGGAAGCTGAGGCAGGGGGTTCATACAAGCAAGACCAGATAAGTTCAAGATCAGCCTGGACAACTATGTGAGACACTATCCAAAACTAAAAGGTCAAAGGGGGCTAAAGATAGATATAGCTCAGCAGGAGAGCACTTACCTAAGGTGCATAAGGGCCTGGGTTCAATTCCTAGTGCTGCACTCTTGTTTTTAAGGCTCTGTGGCTTTGATTTGACAGATGAGGGCTGTAAGCTGTTGATGTGTACAGTCATTTTAAGTTTGATGTTTTTGAGACAGGAATTATCTATAAGAAACTGTTGCTTTAATGGAGAAGTGATACTATAAAGTATTATAAAGAAGAGCCGATTAAGTCTTTAACATGGAGATGGAGCCACGTCACGTAAAATCATTTCCAGACATTGAATACATGAGTGAAAACGTGTCACTACTCAGAGCTCTAGAATGGATGTCATGATTTAGGAAAGCAGAGAATTTAGAAAACATGTGAGGCATCACCTTGAACAATATGGAATTAGATTAGCCATTTTCTTAATTGCTATGACAAAATACTCCCAAGAGCAACACAAGGGAGAAAGGGTTCATTTTGGCTCATGGCATGATGGGATATAGTCTGATAGGGCAGGGAAGGCATAGAAGCAAGAAGGTGAGGCAGCTGGTTGTAGGAGAAACTGTGGCCAGCCTATCCAAGCCTCAGTCGCCCTGTCCTTGGTGCCCAGGTCAGCCCGTATGTGCATGTGAACAGGCACTTCCTCCCATAACCCAATCCACCAAGCCTGCCTCAAAACCCAAAGATGCTGATAGCAAGACACCTGACACAGAGACACCAATGGAAAAAGGACATATAGCAGAGTCATCCGCTACTCATGGACTCCCAGTGCCTGAGTCGTTGGTGCTGCCGCAAGGGATGTCTGAGTATGTTAACCCCCAACAATTGGTCACATCGAATCCCCAGTCATGAAGCAGAGAGAGACAAATGTCAATGCTCAGTTCACTTTCTCCTTTACTTCATTCAAACATTTACCTATTTTATTGTGTTTGTATATATGTGTAGGTACTAGTGCCAAGGTGTATGTGTGGAGGTCAGAGAAGAACCTGTGGGAATTGGGACACCATTTTACCATATGGGTCTCAGGGATCTACCTCCTGCCATCAAACTTGGAGACAAGTTTCTCTACCCACTGAGCCATCTCACTGACTTACTTTTTCCTTTTTATTTGGTCTGGGACCCAAGCCTACTGAATGATGCTACCCTTGTGCAAGGTGGGTCTGTTGACCTCAATTAATCCATCATAGATATGCCCAGAGATGTGTCTCCTAGGCTATTATAAATATCTTGCAGTTAACAATCAAAATTAATAACTACAGGTATGGAAAGATAAATGACTCTGGCAACTGGAAAGCATAAAGAGAAAAATGGTCAAGATTAAACATGACATTTATGCTAGAAAACAAGATTAGTCAAAGTATGAAGAAATATATATGAGCATATGTATATATTCTTAACCTACATAAGTTATTATAAGCCTTTTCTCTTGATAGTTTTATAATATGTGATAATTTCTCACAAAATCTGACAGGCTAAATATCCAAAATTTACAGATGTATTTTAGATAAGAAAGAACAAATGAGCTATAAGTTTGAATGAGGTATTTCTGCCATTACACACAGAAAAATGCTTTCTAAAAATTTTTAAATGTACAAAAACAGTATGAAATTATTAAATTTACATAACAGTTTATGTTAGCAAGTTAATAATATATTAATGATGGCTAATTAACATTTAAATTTTATTACGTGGTGTGTGTGTGTGTGTGTGTGTGTGTGTGTGTGTGTGTGTGTGTGTACGTGTTTATGAATGCATGAGGACCTGTGGGGAGGGCAACTTGAGGGAGATTTTTCTGTTCACCATGTGGGTCCTGGAAATGAAAGCTAGGCAGCAAGCACTTTTATTGAGCAATCTCACCAGCCCTAACTAATATTTAAAATAACCACTTCTTAGTAATTCATGTGTGTTAAATATGATATGATCTTTACAATGACATAAGATTTATAGTACTTCTATCCTTATTTAATTCACAAAGCCCAGAGGCTTAGAGATACTAAGGAAGTTATCCACGAGGACACAGATTGTATATAGAAGAGCCTACAGACTTTTATCTCCCCAAATGGGATATTATTATAAAGCTTCTGCTGGGATTTATTCTTTTAAATGTGACCTATACTGACTGGGCTCTCTGTTTACACTTTTACTTCAAACACATTTCCAAAGGCTTACAGAATAGTCCTATATGTAGACATGAAATATAATTTATGGAACATTGCCTCCTTGGACCCAGTGAGACGGCTCAATAGGTAAAACCACTTGCTGCACAAAACAGATAGCCTGAGTTTGATTCCCTACAGCCCACAAGAAATCAGCGGTTTCCACCTGTAATCCTGGCACCCCCTCAGTGAGAGGAAAGATGGAGATACTAGAACCTACAGGAAACTTATGAGTCAGCTAACTGCCGTGCAAAGGGCAGCTCTAAGAGAGATTCTGCCTCAAAAAGGTTGAAGGAGAAAACCAACCCCAAGAGTTATCCTCTGACCTCCACACTTGGTCTATGTCACTCATACCCATTAAATTATAAACAGCAACACCCATTCCCTTTGCTGGACAGCTATGGTATTATCATTGTGCTTTATCTTATACAAATTTAGTATTTACAGATTTACAACATTTTTGCATGCAGGCACGATAGCACACTCTTTAATCCCAGCACTCAGAAAGCAAAGGCAGGCAGAATCTCCATGATCTTGAGACCAATCTGATCTACATAACCAATTCTAGGCCAGCCATGCACATAGGGAGACAGTGACTCAGGGAAAAAAAGAGTAAGTTTTGTAGACACATAAATTGCTGATTCGAGAACTTTTAAACACTGTATGATATCAACTTTTAAATTTAGTTCTCTAAAATGTTCTCAGCCTCTTGAAGTCACAAAAAAATTGCTAATTAAACCTTGTGTTTTGTTGTTAATAGTTCCATTTGTGGTTCCTAGCCTGTCACTTAAAAGAGAAATTCAAGGAAGGAAAAGTTATTTCAGTAGCGCCCAACAGATAAAAGGAAAGAAAAAGATTTAAAAAAAAAAAATGTTCTTTCCATCCTGTGTTGGAAATTACAGAAACTGGCCGAGAAAATGCCAGGAATGAAATTTATTCACTCCCTGGGGGCATGGCTGGAACCAACTGAAGTGTAACAAAATAGTAAGCCCAAGTATTTTGGTACTGACCATCTTTTTTTTGTGTTTGTTTGGTTTTTGGTTTTCGAAACAGGGTTTCTCTGTAGCTTAGGAGGCTGTCCTGGAACTCACTCTGTAGACCAGGCTGGCCTCGAACTCACAAGAGATCTGACTGCCTCTGCCTCCTGAGTGCTGGGAATAAAGGTGTTCATCAACACCCCCTTGCTCTGATCATTAAAACAAAAAAAAAAAAAAACAAACAAAAAAAAAAACAACAACAACAAAAAAAAAAAAACAGAAAAGGTGGAGAAATCCTGTGATCCCTTGGCAGGAAGATTTCTGTGAGTTTGAGGCTAATCTGAGCTGCACAGTGAGTTCCAACACAGACCAGGTTACAGAATGGGAGTCCCTCTCAAGACATGGGGAAAATATTTTATATATATTTAAGGAGTAGAGCATAATATTTTAGTATATATGTCAACAGTGAGATCATAGCTATAGCTATCAAGCTAACTAACTTGTGATATGTTTGGATGTTGCATTGTTTTGTTTTGGTTTTTTTTTGTTTTTTTTTAGGAAGGCTGAATAATGTGAGTAAATTTTTATTGGGGAATGAATTTTTATTGGGGAATTGGGGGTTGTGTGTGTGTGTGTGTGTGTGTGTGTGTGTGTGTGTGTGTGTGTGTGTGTGTGTGACCTGTGTATACAAGTGTCTGTAGAGGCCAAGCAGTCAGATACATTGCAGGTGCAGTTACAGGTTGGTGTCAGCTGTCCAGCATGGGTGCTGAGAACAGAACTTGGTCCTCTGCAAGATCAGTGAGCGCTCCGAACCACGGAGGCACATTCTCCAGACACTTGAGTTTATCGTGACTGGAGAGTTGAACGCCAGGAGGGAACTTCCTGGAAAGCCAGAAATGGTGCATATTTACCTAGACGGTGACTACATGTATGGAAATAGGTTTTGCTAGCCATTTGACATCTGGATATTTCATAATATATGTGTTACATCCCAGAGAGTTGGCATTATGTAAATCACACGTCTAGAGGGGACTGGAATTTCATTTTCCCCAGAGATTTTATATGTCTTTATTGTCACTGAAAGATTACCTATGTGAGCAAGGCTTAGTGATACAGGCCTGTAATCCCAGCTTCTGAGAAGATTGATGAAGAAGGGAAAAGTCAAAGGATTCTCTTGGCTACAGAGTAAGTTCAAGGACAACCTGTACAACATAGTGAGATAAAAAGTAAAATGAAAAGGATTGAGAGTGCTGGGGAAAAAATTCAGTAGGTAAAGTGTTTGCCTCACAAGAATGAGGATGCAAAATTGATCCACTGATTCTACATAAAAAATGAGGAGTGGTGGTCATATACCTGGAATCTTAGTAGCGCTGGGATGGCAGACACAGGCAGACCCTCAGGGTTCACCGGACAACACATTTAGCCAAATTGATGAACCCCAGTTCCCAGTTATCACCCTCCTTAAAGAATTTGTGTTTACAAACAAAATAAGATAGTGACTGAAGTTGAACTTTGGCCTTCACATGTAAGTGTACATGTGTACCTGCATTCACATACTCCTACACACACACACACACACACACACACACACACACACACACACACACACACCAGACAAAGGGTTTGGAATATAAACAGGTGGTGGAATACTTCCCTAACATGTGCAAGGCCCTAAATTCAATACCCAGTTTGTAAAGCAAAATAGCAACAAAATCCGCCAAATGAAAACACATGTCACATATATTGCATAGGAAATATACAAACACAGAAAGCCTAATGATGGCAAGTTGATGAACTTCTTTTTTCTTTTTATCTTTGTTTCATATTCAACCGATCCCTGACAGCTTGATGTCTTAGCAGTTTCCAATGGTTTTACTCTAGTCAAAATCCTTCATGTATAGTTTTGTTTGTACCTATTTTAATTCTCTACATTTTATGTGTTTATTCAGTGTGTGTGTGTGTGTGTGTGTGTGTGTGTGTGTGTGTGTGTGTGTGTGGTTTCTGTATGTGTGTATGAGTGTACATGTTAACATCAGAGGGCAACTTTCTGAACTTGGTTCTCTCCTTGTAGGTCCTAGGGATTAAACTCAGGTCGTCAGGCTTGGCATCAAGTACCTTTATCCACTAAATCATCTCTCCAGCTTTAGTTATTCACTGGAACTAGATCCCCAGGAAGCTGCCCTTCAGTGATCTGATAAGGAAACAATGAACAAACTGCCTGACAACCTTCATCCAGAAACTGAGTAAGATAAACACCATGGGCCCCACTCCAAAGAGTAAGGTTTGATTAACACTGCCTAAACCTCTTGGACCACCTTAGAAATAATGGTTGAGGAAATGGAATTTTCTCGTCTTGAAAAAAAAATTGGCATTCCTCATAGCCCCAGAATTAATATTGAGCACCAAGATAGCTTTTTTCCTGAACACACCCAGGTCAAGTGTTCCTCTTTAGATTCTCAGTCTTAGTCTTGAAAGTTTGAAGGATGAAAATCCTTCAAAGATCTGGGGACTTTTCCAAACTCTCGGATATTTTGAAAAATGCCAATGTAACTTCTGATAAAATTAATATGTTATTATGAGCTATGTTATGGTACAAAAATTTAGAGCCAAGACTGGTTTCATTTTTTTTTTTTTTTTTTTTTTTTTTTGTCTCACTTGATTGTGCTGTGGATCAAATACAAAGTTACAAAGTCTTGAACATGCTAGGTAAGTGTTCTGCCACTTCTGCCACTAAGCCATATATGCAGCCCCTTACTAGGCAGGCGCTCTACCACACCCCAGCCCCTCACTGGGAGATTCTAGGCAGGGGCTCTATCACACCCCAGACCCTCACTGGGAGATTCTAGGCAGGCACTCTACAACTGAGTCACGTCCCAACCCTCTTTTTCTTTCCAGACAGGGTTATTCTAAGTTGTTTAAGCAGACCTTAAATATTCTGAAGTTCATACGATTCTTATGAGTGTGCCTGCCTCAGTTTCCTGAGTAACTGGGAACCAGACTTGGCATACATTCCACTGGCAATATTTTTATACTGATGAAAAGTTATTTGGGTTCAAGAGCATTTACCATTAGAGAGGCCTGTTTTCCTTCTTCCCTCCAAGGACCCATTTGCTTTGTTTTCTAGAAACATCTATCTTGGCTGGCAGAAGCAGAGAGAACCTTCGTCTTCCACTTGTATTTCCCAACCTCTTAGTGTAATGGTGCAGACATTTGTTTGTGAACACAATATTTTAAGATACCCAAGATTTTGGTTGGGATCCAGTTCATCTGTTACAATTTAGTGATGTGCTAAGCTCCTTTTCCATCTCTTGGACCCTAAAATGACTTCATGTCTTGGCAAAGCTTTACAGTTTCAATATCCACAGATAGTTCCAGACTTTCTTATTCACCCCACCATGCTGAACTGTCACCAGCAATTCTGGGCAATGAAAAAAACATTCAAATTGGCAAACTTCAGAAAAAGCCTTCCCCTTCACTACCCAACACTAGACATATTTTGCCTCCTTGAAACAAAAGGCCAACCTGTTCCCTTTTGAAAATATGTGATGGAGTTATTTTAGCTTCTGAAATTTTCCACTCTGGAGTGAGAATTTATATTGGAAAAGAAAAAAAAGAAAAGGAAGACTCCTATCAGCTCTGCTTGACTTGTTAATTGTTAATGCTCTGAATATTATAGCATAGGATCTCAATTCTTGCCTTGATAGATGCTTCCTCTCAATCCCACAACTAGCCTAGCCCCAAAGCATCCTTTTGGGCACAGAAGAAGTCTCTGTGGATAAGGATCACTTGCTTAGACTCAGAAGAATGAAAGGCCTCTCCCTGGTCTGAATACAGATGTTGACATTATTTGGAGAAACTTGCAGCTTCCTCCACCCACATGACCATATCCTGAAACTTCTCCACTAAAAAAATCTTCTACGTAGGTTAGCTAATCTTCTCATTTTGTGTTATAAATAATAACTTTTTGAATTTCTGAACTGCTGCTGGTATGCCTTCATCAGAGTGCACAGCCCACCCTATCCCAGCTTTTCTGTATGTGTGTCTGTAGTTTCTTCATTCTCCACTATGCCAGTTGAGTCAGCCCCGAAGTTATGTCAGTCAAGGCAAGGAACTGTGTTTGGCATTCAGGTTAAAAGTTGTGCATGATGGGGCTGGAGAGATGTCTCAGCTGTTAAGAGCACTGACTATTCTTCCAGAGGACCTGGGTTCAATTCCCAGAACCCACATGGTAACTCACAACGGTCTGTAACTCTAGTTCCAGAAGATCTGGCACCCTCACATAGACATACATGTAGGCAAAACATCAATGCACACAAACATAAATCTTGGGCATGGCCATTTGCATGCCTGTAACTACAGTGCTGTGTTGGGGGTGGAGAGAAGAGGACATCTAGGGCTTTCTAGCAGTCAACCTATCTCCAGGTTCAGTGCTGGATCCTATTTCAAGGGAATAAGGCAGAGAGAGTGACAGATAGGACACCAGATGTCTTCCTCTAGTGTTTACACACACACACACACACACACACACACACACACACACACACACACAAACACATACACACCCTAAAGAAAAAGTGATCTACAGATTGTAACATTATTTTTCTCCCCCTTGTTTTTTAAGATGCTTCTGGAATTTGGGTATATTTTGAACATATTTATGTGCAGCCCTGCCTCCTCTTTCCAGATCTACCCCCACCTCTCTAGCCCTTACCCAACTCCTGCTCTCTCTCTCTCTCTCTCTCTCTCTCTCTCTCTCTCTCTCTCTCTCTCTCTCTCTCTCTCTTATAGACCCTGGACTACAATCTGTGCTTCACATTCCTACCAGGAGCCACACCTTCAAATAAAACGAATTCTTTCACTCCCAGAAACCACCAGAGCTCCTTATTTAGGGGTGGGCGCTCATGGACCCCTTCCTACTACATCTCAGAATTTTGACTGGTTCAGGTCTTGTGAAGGCAATCTCAACTGCTATGAGTTCATGAGAAGTACAGTGGTCCTACTGTATCCAGAAGATATTTTTTTTCTTCCTCTCTGCCTCCTCTTCTGTGATGGTTCCGGAGCTTTGGAAATGAGGTGTAATAATATTATATCCCTTTTGTTAGTGAACACCCCACTGACACCTATTCTTTGCACTTTGATCAGTTGTAATTTTCTGCATTAACCACTGCCCACTATAGAAAGAAACTTCTCTGATGAGGTCTCAGAGCTGCACTAACCTGTTGGAAGACTGCTAAGAAATTAGCAGGCAGTCAGAAATTGTGCATTTAGTAGAGCAAGAGTAGTAGGATCACCTCTGGAGCCTGTGAGCTCTTGGTTAGGTTTACAGTACCAGATACGTTTCTACCTGCTGACAGGCCTTAAATCCAAGAAAGTGGGTAGTTACCTCACAACATCTGTGCCACTATTATACCACGGTCACATTTTTCTACAAGATCTAGTATTGGAATGGGCAATACACCTTTGAGCCCAGGACTCGAGAGGCAGAGGAAGGCAGATCTCTGTGAATTCCCAGGCTAGCATGGTCTACAGAGTGAGTGCCAGGACATCCAGGAATACACAGGGAAACCCTGTTTCAAACAAAACAAAACAAACAAACAAACAAAAAAGCCTAGTATTGGGTTCACCTGGAGACAAAGCCAGTTTCAAGCCTTCTAGTGATAGAACCTTCCAAGCACTAATCTTCCCTAAAACTTATTTATAATTACCTGGTTTATATAAATTAATCTATTAATGAATTTATTCAATTTACAATAGGGTTTCAATATGTATAGCCCAAGTAGACTTGAAACTGCCTGTGTAGTCCAGGCTGGCCTCAAATTCATAATCTGACTTCTGTCTCCCTAGTGCTGGGATTACAAGTGTGTCACCAAGCCTGGCTGTCCAATTAGCTTTTTAATCTTTCTACACAAATACACTCACATGCATACACACACACACACACACACACACACACACACACACACACACACACACACCTAGAATGTTGTTTTTAAAAGTAATAAGCACATATTTCTCAGTGGTAGAACACTTGCCTGGAATCTACCAATAAGGGCCTAGGGAGGGCCAAGACATGTATCTCCAGTTTACAAAAACCCAGTGCCATATTACATGCTAGTAATACCAGCATTTGAAAGTTGGAAACAGAAGAATCATAGGTTCAAGAGCCATCTTAGCCTACATAACTGGTTCAATGCCACCCTGGCCTATATGATACTTTGTTTCAAAATAAGAAAAGAAGGAAGGAAGGAAGGAAGGGAGGGAGGAAGGAAGGGAGTGAGGGAGTGAGGGAGGGAGGGAGGGAGGGAGGGAGGAAGGAACGAAGGAAGAAAGGAAGGAAAGAAGGAAGGAAATGGATCATTAGTTCCCAAGCCTAATGACATCAATTTGATACCTGGCACCTGGCAGTGGAAGGAAGAGAACCAACTCCTACACATTCTGACCTCTACACACACCATGGCATATGCATGCTGCCCACCCATGAGTAAAATAAATAAATGTAACAATAAATAACTAAGTAAGATGTTTTTAAAAATCTTACCCAGAAAGCTGAGAACATTTACTATTATATCTATAAATACAGAGAATTCAAAAGTTTACAAAAGTCCCAGGAACTTGGGTTGTAGGCAGGGATAATATTATTGTTCATCACTGTCTACTTATTTTCTATTTAAGGAACTTTATCTTCCTAGTACAGGGGGCTGGTTTAATAGAGTGTCAGGGGAAATGTCCAGTGAATTTATTGATTGGATATATGGTGATAAATGCTGTAAACTCTCCTTCTAATCTTCCTCTAGGTTAACCTCACTGAGGGCAAATAAAATTATTTTCAATATAGCCATGAAGGTCTTTTTCTTTGACTTTGGATTCCCATACAGGTGTCTAAATCTCTCTCTCTCTCTCTCTCTCTCTCTCTCTCTCTCTCTCTCTCTCTCTCTCTCTCTCTCTCTCTCTCTCTCTCTTCAACAGAGTAAGAATTTAAGGTGAAAGATAGTTCCATATATGGTATTCTGCCTGGATGTAAAGTTTTACCATTTCATCTAGAAACTATTAAGTTAAACCAGGATAATATGTTTTAAAAAAGCATAACCCAAGAAATACATATAAGGTTCACACTGCATCAGAGAAATCAGCCATCGCATCTTGAAGGGGAAATGAAAAAAAGCAAGGACATTTGCCAAGTGTAAAAACAGACCAGGGCTGCAGATGTAGTTTAGTTGATAAGGCGCTTGCCTTGCAAGCATGAGGACTTGAGTTTGAACCCCAGAACGCATCTTTTAAAAAAGTTGGGTGTAGTTGCATGAGCTTGTAATCACCTTGCCGAGGAGGCCCACAGGCAGAGCCCTGGGGCTTTGCTAGCTTGCCAGTTCTAGGCCACTGAGAGGCCTTATCTCAGGAAGTAAAACACAACTAAAACAACTTGCCTGGGCTAGATGGTCCATCAAGTAAAAGTGCCTGCCATGGAGTCCCACAACCTGAGTTTTGCTTCCCGGGAACCTACATGGTAGGAGGAGAGAGAGAACTTCTCCAAGTCATCTTCTGACTTCATAGGCACACAAGCATACACACACACACACACACACACACACACACACACACACACACACCACACTCACCTCCCCCCACACACACCACACACTCACAGCACACAGTCACAACACCCCCCTTCCAAAGAGTTCTAAGGTGGTCCACACAGAGCTCAAAGAGAAGAGACCTGGAAAAGAATGATGCGATTTAGCAGATCAAGTTTGTTCTCATAGTCCATAGTTTTCTTTCTCTCTTTTCTCATCTAATCCAGGCTGGGCTCAAACTTACTGTCACCAAGGATGACCTCAGACTCTTGATCTTCTTGCATCTATCTCTTGAGTGGTAATATTGACAGACATATGTCAGTCACCACATCCTGGTGAAGGCAACATTCTTATTGTATAGCTCCTCCCTCTTGTTTGCAAAACACAAATGCAACAATGAAAAGGTTTTGACTTCAATGACCTGATAAGAAGTGTACATCTGTCCTTCTGTCACCTTGGAGTGGCTCATCATGCTAAGACCTCTGGCTTCAGTAATAAGGTCTGATTACCTGTAAGGTAATGTGCCTTATAACACTGTATGTTGTGTTTTCTGATGCTCTCGAGTCCTCTTTTTACTGCCGATGACTACAGAGGCTATGCCGGCATTTATCACACTTATTCTGTGAGTGCCTTTGGGCATTCAAGTTCAGTATGCATGTAAATGTCAGAGTACAGCTTGCAGAATTTGGTTTCTTCTTCTGTCCTGTGCATCCTGGGAATGGAACCTGGGTCATCAGACTTGGTAGCAAGAGTTTTTTCCTGCCAAGCCATCTCTTCAGTTACATTTCCTACGTTCTTGAATCTAACTAAAAAACATTCCTATGACATGACTTTTCCTATGTTTATTTAGTCGTTTTTCCCCCTAAGTTTTAAAAAAGGAATCTTTGTGTAGATACTGTGTGCCGAGGTGTGTGAATCAGTGTGTGTGTGTGTGTGTGTGTGTGTGTGTGTGTGTGTGTGTGTGTGTGTGTGTATGTGTGAGTGGGTAGGTCACAAGACAAGTACAGGTGTCATTTCTTGGCTTCCATCTTAAGTTTGAGTTCACTATTGCATACACCAGGGTAGCTGGCCCATGACCTTCCGGGGATTCTCTTGCCTCTACCTCCTGTTTGCCAGAGCAGTGCTGGGATTACAACACTAGCTACTTCCTTTGGCTTTTATGTGGGCTCCTGGGGGAATTTAAACTTAGGTTCTCTTGTTTGCACAGCAAGTGCTTTATTTACTGAGCGTTCTCTCCAGCCCTGGCTTGGTTCTTTAGAGAAATGGTCTCCCTGGATAGCCCAGATTAGTCTGAAACTCACCATTGAGCCCGGGCTGGCACTGATGTCTTGACGCTTAGATGCCTCAGTTTCTGTGTGGCGACATGCCAGACATGAGTCACCATGATTGGTTTGTGACTAGGGTTTTAGTAAGAGCAAGGAGGTTGAGTTCAACTTTAGAGTCAACAAAGATGTAACAACAGAGCCAAGCAGTGGTGGCACCCCTTTTAATCCCAGCATCTGGGAGACAGAAGCAGGCAGATCTCTGTGAGTTCCAGGCCAGCCTGGTCTATAAGAGCTAGTTTCAGGACAGGATCCAATGCCACTGAGAAACCCTGTGTCAAAAAACAAACCAACAAATAAACAAATGTAAGAACAGAAGTCTCCCTTTGGGTAGTGTTTGCCTTCAAATTAGAAAGTGGGGTGGAAGGACTCGATGAGCAGCATGCTTGAATTTTTCCTTAAGAGTTACCCCCAAAGAGCTGGGTCAGGATCCTATAAGGCTGGCACAGGAGACATAGGGACAGGAGGATCCCTGCGGCTAACTGGTATCCACACATTCATGTACATGTACCCACCTACTCACCCACACATACACACACACACAGAAAGGAAACAGGGATGGAGCAGGGTGGGGATGGGGAACCAGGATGGAAATACTCAAAGAATATCTCCTCGAGAATGGTTGCAGTCTCTGGGTGGTGGTTGTGGCAGCAGCAGGCAGATCTCTGTGAGTTTGAGGCCAGCCTGGTCTACAAAGTGAGTTCCAGGACAGCCAGGGCTGATACACAAAGAAAAGAATAATTTAGGTATTTGAATTTGTTACTGGGCACATAGCTCGGTGTCTAGAAAGTGCTAAAGAAGCTAGGTTCAATGCAGCACAGGAGGAAGAAAAGAAATCATATATTAAACGGAGTTGTAGGGGAAAGCTTTTAAGCCAGAATTTAACTAATTTTCTGATAATTTGAAATTTCATTATATAATAAATCACATCTCAAAAATTGTAATTAAAAACATCCATTCGCTTCCAAGTGGAGAATCATTTCTCTGCAGTTGATACAGGTTAATCTGTATTTCTGTCCTGTCATCTCTGTGAAAGGATATCCATGGCCTTATGCTTTGCTTTCTGTCTGTGCTAATTTCCTATTACAGATTTGTCTTTTATTTTCCAAATCTTACACGCTGCAAGTTTTACTCTGTCGTCTCATTTCCCAGAAGGCCAGTGGAACAAGAGAGAGGTAGGTACTGGTCACCTCTCATTCACAAAAAAAGCTCCAAGTGTATTAGGCTGATAATAATTCAGGAAATTCCAGAATGATTGATGGTCTCTCATAGAAATAACTTCAAGTGAGGAAGCCTTAAAACATTAAGGAAAGGGGCTGGTCTCTGAGAGCAATTCACATACATAGTGCAAAGACATTCATGCAGGCAAAATACTCACATGCATTAGAACAAAAACAAAATCCCCACAAAAGCTGGGCTTGGTGGTATACGGCTGTAATCCCAGCATTCAAGGTGTAGAGGTAGGGAGATTAGGAGTTCAAGGTCATCCCCAGTTTTAATTTAGTTGAGAAGAATCTAGGCTATGAGATCCAGCCTCAAAAATGAAAACAACAGGGGCTGGCAAGATGGCTCAGCAGTTAAAGGTACTTGCAGCCAAGCCTGACAAGCTGAGTTCAATCTCCCAGGCCCATTTGGTGGAAGGAGAGTACTGACTCCTACAGACTTTCCTCTGATCTATAAGCATGTGTGAACACTCCCATATACACAATCACACATCATGCGTGTACACACACACACACACACACACACACATGGGGGGGGAGGGGGAGGATTGAGGATTGAGAGAGGGATGGAGAGATGGATCCGTGGTTAAGAGCAAGTATTGCCCTTGCAGAGACCGGAGTCTAGTTCCCAGCACACTTATCAGGCAGCTGACAACAGCCTGTAACTCTGGTTCCAGGGCATCTGCTGTCCTCTTCTGGTTTCTGCTAGGGCCTGCACTCCCATGGACACACCCATTCATACATGTAAATAAAAACAGAACTAAATCTTTCTCAAAAAGAATTAGTATGAATGTTTAACAAATTTGTTCTGTGGATGTTTTGCGTGCATGTAGGTCTGTGCACTATTTATGTGTCTGATGCCTGAAAAATCCAGAAGGGGACACAAAGCCCTGGGTTCCAGCATCTGCACCTCATAAACTGGTGTAGAGTTGAATTCCAGCACTAGGGAGGTGGTGGCAGGAGGTTCAGAAGTTCAGTCATTGTTGTCTTCATAGCAAGTTCAAAGCCAGGCTGGGTTACATGAAGAGGAGGATGGTTTATGCACATGTATGTTTGATTTGAAGTTAGTGAAATCTGGGATTGTGATACCCTGTGGATATTGACGGCCAGATAAACGTCTTAAAACCAGTTTATACTTCAAGGTTTCTGCTGCCCTAAGTTTCTTTGGTCTACATAGTCTAGATCAATATTTTTCAACCTGTGGGTCTGGACCCCTGAGGGGTGTGGTATTGAACTATCCTTTCACAGGGGTCACCTCAGACAGACAGACAGACAGAACACACACACACACACACACACACACACACACACACACACACACACACACCTGCTTCTCATTTTATAGTGTTCAGACCTTCAGAAAAGTTGTAAGTTTAGTACAACTTGTATGCCTCTCACAAACTTCTCTTAGATTTACCAACTGTCATCATTTCCCCACATTTCCCCTTTTTCTGTCTTTCCTTCCATTGATATATAGACATGGTTAAATCACTTAAGAATTTACTGCAGACACCCAGACACTCCATCCCTAAGGATGGCAGCAAACATCTCCCCAGGAAAAGAACATTCTTCCCCTATTGCTCTCCATCTTTTCTTTTGAGGTAGGGTCTCTCAGTGAACCCAGAGCTCACCAAGTGGATAGAATGGCTACCTAGTGAGCTTGGAGAGTTCATTTCCCCAGCCCTAGGGTTGTAGATGTGCAAGATCACACCAGGCGTTATGTGCCTATCGGACATCTAGACTCAAGTCCTTAGTTTACACTTTACTGACTGAGCTGTCTGTCTCCCCAGCTTCTAGAACTCGTTCTTAAAGAAGAGAAGGGAAATCCCAAATACTGCAATAAGGAGAAAACATTGTGCAGAGAAGAGGAACCCGTGGCGATAACCATGATGGTAAGAGAGAACGCCAGAGCTTTTTGATAAAGGATTTGGAAAGCTTTGGTATTCTAACAATAGTTACCGTCACTGGAACAGAGTGCGTGGAAGGTGAACTGTGAAAGTGACTACACTTTAAGTGGTAAGAATAGTACAGTATAGATTAGAAGAGGGTTGACGAGATGGCTCAATCAGTCAAGTGCTTGACTTGAATTCACTTCCTAGAACCCACTTACAAAAGCAGCGCACAGCAGTGTATGCTTGTAAGTTCAGGGCTAGGCAGATGGAGACAGGCAGTACTCCATGGCCCACTACGAGCCAGGCTAGCCCACATGTGAGCTCCAGGTCAGTAAGTGATGCTGTCTAAAATAAACCAGGAAGGGGAATACTGGAAGGACAAACTCTGAAGGGTTTTTTTTTCCCTTTTTTTGGTTTTTTGTTTTGCTTCCACATACATAGGCACACAAGTGCACTCAAACATACATGTTTACACACAGGTGGAGAGACAGAGAGAATGAAGATGAGAAAGAGAGACCAAAAAAATAATAGATTATATGTAATTTCAAACAACTGAAATGTCTTTTTTTTTCTTTCAGCATTTTAAGACAATGTGTTGCTATGTAGTTCTATGCTCATCTTAAACTTGTATTAATCCTTCTGCCTCAGTGCTCGAGAGCTAGGATTGTAGGCAAATTATATGTTACATATTTTAATAAATGATAATTATTATCAAATTATATTATATTATATACATGATGCCTCCCCCACTTGTAGAATTGTACTACCACATGTCCTTTTATTGAATGTCAATTTTGCTTTTAATTATGCATGTGTTCAAGAGCCCACGGAAGCCAGAGGTGTTGGAGCTGGACTTACATACAGTTTTGAACTCTTTGACCTAGATGCTGGGAACCAAACTTGGGTCCTCTGCAAAAGCAGGAAATACTTTTAACCAACGAGCCGTCTCTCCAGTTCCAATATGAACACATGTCTTCTTTTGGCTGTTTTCTTAATCTAATCAGACAATTTGAAGCAGTGAGAACAATATTTGATGTCAGTGTTTTAGGGGAAAAAAATAGTCGAGAATTGGAGAAGCACTTTACAAAGACAGCATCGTCCTTGTAGCTACCATTGTTTCCAGGCTGACAATATGATTGTCGATTATGAAGACAGAAATAGCTGTGGATAGAACTTTTCTTAGGCATGCTACGCCACTAAGACATGCATAATGGACAGTAAAAGAACAATCAACAAAATGTAGGATATTATAAAGACTGAACTTTAAACTGCAGTACAGTCAAAACACAGTTAAGAACTCAGAATTGTCTCATGAATGAATAATGACATAGCCATGTTTTATTAGCTTTATTTCAAAGTATGTACAAGTTGAACAACCTTTCGAGCACCCCCCCCCCAAAAAAAAAAACACTTGCAATTTGCTGGTGCAATGATCTCTTTTCTCCTTTTCTTTGAGCTACAGTGGCTAATCTGATTTTGGTATTTCAGTAATTATGTTAATTAATATGTGCCGAGAGTAATTTCATTTGTAGAAATGGATACCAGGTGAATATGTAATTAGTAGAAGGATATCTCTTTAAGTCCTTGAATACAGTTTTCTTGGACTATAATATGGGAAGAGTTTTAAATATAATTACTTTCATTTAAAGCCAAACTGATATCGTATTTCTTTATACAGAGTGAGAGAGTTGAGGCAGGACCTCACTCCGTAACTCAGGCTGGGCTGGAACTTTCTGTGTAGCCCAGGGTGCCTTGGAATTTGAGTTCCTCTTTGCTTCAGCCCTCTAAGTTCTGGGAATGACAGGTATGTTCTACCACACCATAGTGTGCCAACATGCCTGGATCTTCTGCCTCAAGCTCTCAGTGCCGGGATTACAAATGCCTACTGTCACACCTGCCTCTTTATACAGCAGCAGGTCTCTAACTCAGGTCCTTATGCTTTCACAGTACACTTTACCAACTGATCTCTCTCCAACCCTTAGCAACTCAAGTTTAAGGACAGATACCTGGTAAGAAACACCCCTTGCTCCCCAGCCTTTTTTGAGAAAGGATATCATGTAGTCCAGGCTTGCCTTGAATGTACTATGTTGCAGGGTCTGGACTGGAACACGAGATTCTTCTGTTTCTATTGGTGGACTGCGGGGATTACAGGTATGCATCATCGTGTCCAGTTGGAGTCTTCTTTTACTGTTATTGGTTTTTTGAGACAAGGGTTCACTATGTTGTCTAGCTTGGCTTAAAACTCATGATCCTCCTGCCTTAGTTTTCCCTGTTCTGGAACTGAAGGCATAAGCTACCATGACTGGTTCGATGCTAATTCTAAACCTGACAAGCTGAGCCTGACAACCTGAATTTGATCTTTGGGACCTACATGGCGGAAGGAGGGAAACTGAACGGATAGCTCTCTGACCTCCATATACTGGATGTGGTACATGTATTGTGGTATGTGTGCACTGGCATAAATGTACACTACAAATAAATCCTAGCCTTTGTAAAAGTCCAACCTCTGAACTATATAATTTGTTATTAATAGTATTAAAATTTTAATTCTATTATTTTTTTCTTTGTCAGAGTATAAGTGTGGGTGTTATAGGTCGAATTGTTGGAGTTTTTTCTCTCCTTTTACTACCTGTGTCTCAGGGAACAAAGTCGGTCATCAGGCATGGTAACAAGTTTTGATGTCTGTTGAGCACTGGCCAATCTATTCTATTACTATTTTGTGAAACTGAGGTTCTAACCCAGGACCTTGTGCATAAGTAAGCACGCACTCTAATACTGAGCTACACTCAGAGCCTCCTATTCTATTTGTTAAATATTTCCAAAGTATACATACTTCCTTCAGCTGGGATGCCTTCTTCAGCCTCCGTGGGCACCTTCACTCACCTGCACATGTGTACGTGTGTACTTAGACACACATACACCTAATTAAAATAAAACAAAGACACAGTTCATCATGAGTCATCTATTGAATCCAATAGAATATTGATTCTCAGGCTCCTGATCACATATAAATATGTGATTTATTGGTTGCTATATGGAAATCATTAAAAGATTTTTTTTTTATGACTACCCATCAATTTCCCCACCTGAGCATGTCAAGACTTGGAATTTAAACAATGTTCTGGAAAGGGTTAAAAATACTGGCTAGAGCTGGGTGTTGGTAGCTTATGCCTTTAATCCCAGCACTGAGGAGGCAGGGGCAGGTGCCCTGTGGATGTGAGGCCAGCCTAGTCTACAGTAGAGCAAGTTCCAGGACAGGCTCCAAAGCAATATGGAGAAACCTGTCTCCAAAAACCAAAAAACACTGGATAGATCTGTGGTGTGTGTGTGTGTGTGTGTGTGTGTGTGTGTGTGTGTGTGTGTGTGTGTGTGATTATATTAGAAGAGTATCATCTGGTCAGCAGCAAGTGTCTTTCCTCGGCTTCCTAAGGCAGAGTCTGAGGAATATGGGTTGATCGAAGTGTCATTCACCAGAAACCCCTGCAGAGATGATGAAAGTTTGTCTTACAACATTATGGAAATAGAAAGAATGCTTAACAAATTGAACTGTACATCCCCTCCTGTCTTTTTTTTTTAACATTAAAAAAACTGCAGTTTGAAAAACAACTTCCAAATGTGAGGGGTGGGGGACCCAGCAGGCGATAATTAGGGCAAACTTACAACAATATTATTGTGGATGGTCTACCTGTCAGTTAAGACAAGTTATCACTTCTCCCCAGGAAGAGCTATTATTAAAAACAACTTAGGAGGGTTAAAGAAGGGAAGCTAAATGTGTTAGTTTCTTTATTTTCTCATTTGGAGATGGCATAGGGATAGATCATTAACCATCTCAGTTGTGTGTCTGGTCTCTGTGCAGACATGCACACAAAGTAACGGAGAGTTATAAACGACCAAAACATAAACCTTAGCTGCCTTGAGTTAAAAATCAATTCTCCTAATAAATTAAATTCAAATATTATATACTAGGATATAACATCAAGAATGATGTGCTAATAATTGCCTCGTTGGCAGAGTACAGAGAGGAAGGTAGGGGAATATAAAAATTTAGTAATATAGAAAATCTGGTAACAAGCATAGTGTTCCTGAGTGGAGGACTGGGAGATTAGAAAGGGGCTGAGCTGTAATAATAGTCTTCTCCTAGGGGGTTGAAGCTCAGTTGGTAAACCCAGCTCAAAGCACTGGGTTCCACTTCCAACAATGCACAAAAATCTGGGTGTGATGGTACACGTCCGATTCCAGCACTCACTAGGCATACGGTCAGAAATTCAAGTTCGTCTTTGCCCTCGGCTACATGGAAAGTTTGAGGCTAGCTTGCCCCAAAACACTAACCAAAAACAGAATATCCATTGTGTTTCTTTTTTAAGAGTTATTTCTTTTGTTTATTATATACCTTCACGTGCGTATGTGTGTGCACCGTGTGCGTATGTGTGTGCCTCTGGACAAAGAAAGGTAGAAGAGGGCATTGACTCCCACAGAACTGGAGTTATAGGTATTTGTGAGCTACCACATGGGTGCTTGGAATCAAGTCCAGGTCCTCTGTAGGAGCAAAGTACTTTTAAAAGCCGGGGTCATCTCTCCAAAAATTTTCACTGAAATTCTAACTCCTTAGCTTGGAAACAGAGAGACACATCATTCATTGACATTTTCTCTATTATATCATGCTTTAACTTTTCCCCTTCCTGATCTTTCCATTTGTGCTGACTAGTTTTATGTCATCTTGACACAGAGTCGCTTAGGAAGAGGGAGCCCCAATTGAGAAAAATAGCCCCACTAGATTGGCCTTAGGGCAAGCCTTGGTGGTGGTGGTGGTGGTGGTGGTGGTGTGTGTGTGTGTGTTTTGATTAATGTGGGAGGGCCCAGCTGATTATAGGCAGTCCCACCTCTGGGCTGGTGGTACTGGATGCTGTAAGAAAACAGGCTGAAAAAGCCATGAGGAGCAAGGCAAGAGCATCCTTCCTCCGTGACCTCTGCATCAGCTCCTGTCTCAAGCTCCTGCCCTGACTTCCCTGGATGATGGACAACAAGCTGTAAGATGAAACAAACCCTTTCCTTCCCAGGTTGCTTTTGGTCAGGGCACTTATCACAACAATCAAAACCCTAGCTAAGATACCGTTCCAAATTCTTTCAACATATACGCAAAGGTTAGGAAAAGAGTACTGGCATGCATGAATGCTGATGATACCGTATGCAGTCTGACAGAATCTTACAGGCTGTGCTCTGTCCTATGACAGGTTTTAGGGTGACTCGACCCATAAATAAGATGTTGAACAGGAAGCCTCAGTTTACTCTATGCAAAATAAGTGCTGAATAATTCAATAAAAACTAGGCAGGAGAAATGGCTTGGTGTTTAAGGGCATTTGCTACGAAAGCATGAGGAGTACCCATAATCTCAAGTGTCTCTGGAAAAAGCTAATGTGGTCATGCCCACCTTTAATCTCAGCCCGGTAAAGGACAGAGAAAGGAGGATCGCTGGCGCTTGCTGGCTGTCAGCGTAACTCCAAGTTCTGTGAGAGAATCTGTCCAAAAGAAATGAGACTGAGAACCACAGAGCAGGACACCTGACATCCTCCTCTGGCCTCACCAGGCATGCAGGAGAGTACACACCTAAATATACATGTGTACCTACTCCCCGTCCATACATAAACTCACACACAAAAGTAAAACTTACAAGAATTAATTGAGATATTATTTTTTAAATACCCTTGGAACAGTGCCACGCACTGTAATTGCTTAGCTTATTATGCAGTATTATTAATCATTCATTAGTGATCAAAACAGATGAGATGGAGATTTAGAGGCAAATAAGAGCAATAGAACCCATAAGTAATTTTAATTCTCTGATGGGAGACTACTATGAAATTCTGACCCCAAAAGCCATTACCAATTCCAGTGAGCACTACACTTGCACCCTGAAAAAAAAAAATCATTTAAACATTATCCCAAAATGCGTTTGCAAATTACTCTTGCCAGAGGCAAGGTTCTTGGATACAGTATATTACGATCCACTCCCCCCCCCCCAACTAGACATTACTCTTTAAAGACATAACTGCCGAGGGCTACTGTGAAAAGTCACTAATATTATGCCTTTTATTATATTTGACAATTTCACACTTTCCCCAACCCAATCTCCAAAGTTTGTGAAAAGTGACTCTATTTGCAATGTTAGTTCCTGGTTTCCTAGAATCTTGTCAGTCTTGAAGACAACTTTTACATCTGTCCTAGTTAGCTTCTGCTGTCAACTTGACACAGCCCAGAGTCATCTGAGTGAGTTTCAACTTGGTGATTGCCCAGATGACACTGGTCCATTGCCAAGTCTGTGGGGAAGTGGCTTGTTGATTGAGGGCTAGCCCTCTGTGGGTGGTGCTGTCCCTGGGCAGGTGATCCTGGGTTGTGTAACAAAGCTAGAAGACTGAGAGTATGCCAGACACCCAGCCAGTAAGCAGCATTCCTTCATGGTCTCTGTGCCAGCTCCCTGCCCTACTTCCCTCGGTGATAAAATGTGACCTGGAAGTGTAAGCCAAATAAACCCTTTGCTCCTCAGTTTTTTTTTCTTTTTTTCATTTAGAGGGTTTGTCTTTCTTCTCCTCCTCCTCTTTTTTTCCTTCTTTTTTAATCACAGCAACAAAAGAAAACTACAACATCCTTACAGAAATGAACTCTGAAAGTGAGCCCTGGTCCTTGCTGTGATGACAGGGAACCTGTCTTTATTTGGTAGGATTTGCTTGGTAGACTCAGTGTGAGTTCCAGCCGCTGCAGGTAACAGCAGCCTAGAAGTTAACACAGACAGCTCCGGGGACAACAACAGCCGGCAGAGGTAAATCATTTTGGAAGGTGGCACCCTGTTCGTAATATATTTAGATATCACTCATCGCTAGTCTCAAAGGGAAGAAAAGCACACGCTCTATTCAAAAAAGATGCTTTGTGTTTGAGAAGGCCTTGGGAGACTTAAAAGAGAACTTTTTTCAACATTTAATTGAACTTTTTTGATTCACAAGATGAGAAAATTAGACTTTTAAATAAAAGTCTTGCCTAAGGTTAAATGGTTTGTTCCCCTGGACAGACATAAAGCCTGCCTTATCCACACTCCGAGTGATCTCTCCTTCTGTCGCCTATGTCTCTCACTACCCTTTATCTACCATTCTGATTTTTATTAAGTCACAGTCCCAGGGTTGGAGTGTGACTTAAAACAAAGTTATGAGAAACCAACTACTAAATCTGGAAATGTTAAGAACAAAGAGACTCAGCTGCCACAAAATAAGATCCAAGCATTTCTGTTCGGGGATGCCACGGTATTTCCCAAACCTACAGCTGTGAAGCCCTAATATCTGCTGAATAGAAGAGAAAAAAAAATCCATCCATGTTAGAAATGTTAGTTTTCCGTCTTCCACTGCCCCTGACCTTCAGTTCTGTTGTATGCAGCCTGGGATTCTGAACAGTAGAAGTCGTGTACAAAGCATTACAACACGGTGAGCCTGGCTCATTGTGAGCAATTACTGTCAGTTTGTTTTCTTTTCCTTCATGCCAAGTGTGGGCTGCTAGGGGTGAGGGGTGACATGCCTCGGTGTTTATGCGCTTGGACAGAATGCAAAGCGACTAAGAGGTTGCTGAGAGAAGACTTGTCGGTGAGTATAGATCAATTCCAGTGCCCTGAAAAAGGCACAGCTATTTTATCCAGAGAGGCTGGTCGCTTTGGTTGATCGATTCTGGGCTGTAGTCAGCTCTTTAATACAACTTTTTTATAAGCATCAGTTACATTGCCCTGGAAAACGTGGGGAAGCCACCTCCGCTCCACCCTCCTGCAGCTAAACAGTAAATGAAGCCTGCAGCGATGGGGATTGTGGTTTGGAGTCCAAAGGGTACCCAGGCTGGGGCTGCCCCGCGCTACTCAGTCCTCTACTCCAGGTTCAAGTACTGCAGTCTCTGGCTTCTCCAAAGCGGTTAGCAAGTCCCCATAGGGTCCCCTGCAAGGAGAGCAAAGGTGCAGACCGGAGGACACTTGAGTTCAGGGGCACTCGGGTGTGCAGTGTTCTATCACGCAGGCGGGTAAAAGTTTCCAACTCTTGCCTGTTGGCTGTCTCGGTGCGCCTGGACGCAGCCCTGGGCCTCCCTTCTTGCACCCGTCTGCTCTTCGTCCCCAAGGTGCATCGTCTTTGAGGGCCAAGCTTTTGCACCTCGTCCCGCTGCACGCAATATTTTTTTTTTTTTTTTTTTTTTTGGCACTCTGCGTTCTCGCGCGCGCGCACGCAGGGAAAACACCCAGAGGTACTTCAGAGTAGTTAAACCAGCAAGAGCTTCAAGGAGTGTAGGAGCCCAGGGACTCTAGGAGCAAGTGTCCGGAGAAAGGTGCCCGGTACGCGTGCGCGCGAACGTCCTCCGTGCGTTTGGCGGGATGTTGGGGCAGCTTCCGTGCCCTCGAACTTCAACTCCACACCGGCCCGTGACCGACCCCTCCACACATACCCCACAGCCTCTGGAGACCCCTTCCGCCCCCAAGTGCGCAGGCCCGGCCGCCCCAGCGCGCATGCCCTGGGCTCGTGGAGCGGTGGCCAGCCCCTCAGCCTTTTTGCTTTCTGCACACTCTACAACTAGGGGAGGGGAGGGGGGGGGCGGGTCACGTGGTCCAGCCGGGCCCGAGGCGCGCGGGAGTAAAGGGGAACGGGAGCGCGCATGGGAGAGCGAGCGCGGCGCGAGGGGAGGGGCACTTCTCGGGAGCGCGCCGCCGGTGGTGCAGGAGTGGAAGGGGCGGTCCTCGGGAGCGCGCCCCGGGGCTTTGCGGGGAGCCAGGCGTCCAGAGCTGCTCGGGAGCCGGCCAAGGGGAGGGGGCGGCCCTCGGGAGCGCGCCGAGTGAGGCGTGAGGGGAGGGGGGCGGCCCTCGGGAGCGCGTGGAGAGCCGGGAGGGCGGCCCTCGGGGGCGCGCGCAGAGCGAGGCGCGAAGAGGGCGGTCTTCCAGAGCGCTCGAGCTGGAGCGCGCGTGCGAGCGAGCGAGCGAGCGCGAGAGACACAGAGAGAGAGAGAGACAGAGAGAGAGAGGGGAGAGGGAGACCGCAAGCGGGCGGGCGCGGGGCTGGGCCGAGGCGGGCGGCGGCGCTGGGCCGGCCGGAGGGGGAGGAGCGGGCGCTGTGTGAGCGAGGCGGGCGGAGGATGAGGCCGTGCCCGGGCTCTGGCTGCAGCCGCCCGGGGACACGCCGTGCACCCTCGGGCTCGGGGCTCTGGCGGCGGCGGCTGTGGCAGCGTTAGCTGGGAGCGAGCGAGCGGCATCTCCCAGCGCTTCTTCCTCAGGCGGGGCGACGCGAAGAAGAAGAAGAGGCGGCGGCGGCACCACACCGGTGTATCTCGGGTTGGAGACTGCTCTTTGCTTTCCTCATTGACTGCCTCACTCCCCTCCTCCTTTATAATTTTTTGTATTTTTTTTTTTTTTGGAGGAAGGGTGACCTCTGGAACTGGAGGGTGCGGGGGGAACCTACAATCTGTGTGTGTGTGTGCGTGCGTGTGTGTGTCTGTGAGGAGGGGGTCGGTGGCACGCGCCAGGCTTTGCGATTCTTCTCTTTCATCTTTTTCTCCCCCCCCCCAAAGACCGTAAAAAAGGGTTAAAAAAAAAAAAAATCCCACAACTGCTCTAGCGTCCTCCTCCTTCCCTTCCTCCTTTCCCCCGGCAACCTCTGTCTCCGCTCGTGATTGCATGGTTATGCTCCCCTCTCTGGAGGGTCTCGCCCCTCTCGCCTCGCTCCGCAGCCCTGGCTTCCCTTGGATACATTTCTTAAAAAAAAAATTGGGAGCCCGGGAGTGAGTTTTTCTGCGAGGCGTGTGTGTGAGAGAGGAGGAGGTGTGGGGTGTTTTCCTGCACGAGGGGGCGGGTGAAGTTCATTGCCACCCACCCCTCACTTCACCCTGACCTTTTCGGACCTCGGGTTTTCTTTCTTTCTTTCTTTCTTTCTTTCTTTCTTTCTTTCTTTAATTGGGGGGGGCGTCTCTAGAGAAATCGAGAAGCAAGGCGATTTCGGTGTGGGGAGAGAGCATGGCCGCGGGGAGGGCTTCCCCAGTCTCTTGATCAAAGCATTCCGCTATTCTGATTTATTGCCTGCTTGGTGAGTTATTTTTTTCCCCCCCTTTCCTCTGTAAAGGAGACCTGTGTGTTCAGCCATTACTTTGCTCGGCGCTGTTCGCAGGCATCTCCGACCCTCGGTGCAGAGGGGAGCCCCACACTTCGCCCTCGCTTCCCCGTCCCTCCCTCCCCGTCTCCCCGCCCCTTCCCCCTTTTTTCTTTCTCTCCCCCCCCGCCCCCCGCCCTCCCTTCTTGTTCTTCTTCTTCAGCTTTTTTTTTTTTTTTTTTTCCTCCCAGCCTCCTTCTCCCCCCGCGCCCTTCCTCGCGGCTGGAGGGAAAAGCCCGTGCAAGAGTAGGGAGGGCTTGGTGTCAATTTTTTCTTCTTGGGGTGTGCGTGTGTGTGTGTGCGTGTGTGTGTGTGCGTGTGTGTGTGAGTGTGTGTGTGTGTGTGTGTGTGTGTGTGTGGCCGCGGCCCGAGCCTGTGGCGCGCGGGTAGGCGAACGGGAAGATTCCCGGCGCGGTTAAAAGAACCATGGATGGCCCGACGCGGGGACATGGACTCCGGAAAAAGCGGAGGTCGCGATCACAGCGAGACCGGGAGAGACGCTCTCGGGCCGGGTTAGGAACCGGTGCGGCGGGTGGTGGAGGAACCGGCCGGAGCCGGGCTCCCTCGCTGGCTTCATCGTCGGGCTCCGACAAGGAAGACAATGGAAAGCCCCCATCCTCCGCCCCGTCCCGGCCCAGACCCCCGCGGAGGAAGCGCCGAGAGTCCACCTCAGCCGAAGAGGACATCATTGATGGATTTGCCATGACCAGCTTTGTTACTTTTGAAGCGCTGGAGGTAAGGGGGGGACCCCCTTTCCCGTTCCCCCCATGGTTTCCTTTTATGCATGACACCCCCACTCGGCTGCACCCCGGTTTTCTTGCCTCCCCCGCCGCGCTCGAAGCTGTCTGTCTCGCCCGAGGTCTTATTGTTGGGTGTGGGGTTGTGTGTGGGGGGAGCAGGGGGGCAGATAGGCAGCAAGGAAGGAATTGCCAAGCGGTGTGCCTGGTCTGGTCGTCTACTGGTTTCGTTCTTGTCCAGCTTGCCTTTCCCCTGCGCCCCCTTCTGCACCCCCCACCTCCTTCCACAGCAGATGGGTGGGAAGAAAGGGGTTCGGGCATCACAACAATGCGCCCCCCTTCTCCATGGATAGCTCTGCCCCCACTCCTTTCCTCCTAGTCTCCCTCCCTAATCATGGCTTCTTGGCTGGTGGAAGTCTTTGCTTAGGTTTGGGGCGCCTGTGGACGGCTCTCCCTGTGCTTTCCACAGAGCCATATGTTCCCATGCTTGTGTGTGTGTGGTGTGTGTGGTGTGTCAGTATGTCTAGTATATGCCTTTTCTGGATGTCCTGGGGACCAGAGGCTGGTAGGGTTTTGTGGCATTCTGGGCCCCCTCCCCTTTTTTGGTGAAGCTGGGGAAGGGGGCGTTTTCTCCTTGTTGGGAGAAAGGAGGGAGGAGGGGAGAAGAGGAAAGGATGTAATCTTTCTATATTTTGTATGGGGCTGTATTGCAGAAAGGGTTAATGTCAATATTATACACACACATGCATTTGTGTTGGTGTGTTGTGTGTGTGTGTGTGTGTGTGTGTGTGTGTGTGTGTGTGTGAACAATTTAGTAGAAGGACAGAAGGTACACTAGTGAGGGCTGGTAGGAGGCAAGAATAAAATCCTAGCTGACTGCTGAAGGGCTTGTCACCAATTGTCCCTCTCCTTTTTGTTTTTTGTATTTGTGCTCCCCCTCCTGAGATTGGCTTTGTGTGTGTGTGTGTGTGTGTGTGTGTTTGTGTGTCTTTCTTTATTCCTTAAGCACCTGCAGGCAGCCTTGATTTTCAAATGCACATTTTCCTGCCTGCTAAGAGGTTCCTGGGGTGTGTTTGTGTATTTGCTGGATGGAAGGAGCTGGAGGGAGCAGATCCAGGGGTCACAGAAAACTACCTTAGCCTGGGAAGATCTGATTTGATGCTAGCACTGGTCACTGGTTTCTATAAATTTAACTGCTTTCTTGCCTCCTCTACTTTCCTTTCCCCACCCTCAAGACACACAATCATACACAGGAGTTTTTGAAATTCTGCTGGGTTGATTCAGCACAAATCCAAGATATGAGTTGGTTTCTAGCCTTTCATTGCACCTGGCATAAGGGTTTGAGGAAACTTTTCCCTCCCATTTATTTATTTATTTATTTATTTACTTACTTATTTATTTATTTATTTATTTATTTATTTATTTATTTATTATTGTGGTATTGTTTCAGCAAGCTTTGTTGATGAGAACTTGACTCTCACATGCACTGACTGGACAGATTTAGGTTGTTGATTCTAGATATGGGTTTGGATTACAAGTTTGAGTATTTTTAAATAAGGCAGTTTTCCTGTCAGAGTTGTTCACTTCAGTAAAGTGCTTGTGATGGGGTGGATAGTGGCCAGTAGCTTCTGGTTGGGGAGGAAGGAAGGGAGAGTGATCCTGGTATTGGTTGTGACCAGAGGTTTTGATTCTAATACTTGGGTTAATCATTGGTTTTAGAGTTTGTCCTCTCTGGGCTTTTAGGAGTTGAGTGTCACCATTTAGGATGATTATGACTCTGGTTTTTCACTTTGCAAAGGTGGATGGGTACTGTAGTGTGACCTCTTTTCTTGCTTTAAAATGGGAATTGAAATGCCATCGTGTATCCTAAGAGAATGCTGCCTGGTATTTGGCACACCATGGCTGCCTGTGGTTGGTGAAGGAAAGAACTTGTAAAAGCTGCTTAGAAGTGGTTCTGCTTTCTGGGTAGTTGCCATGCCCTGCTGGGTGGCCCCTCTTAGCCAGCAAGACAGGGCCTCTGTCCTCTTATCATCATTGTTGAAGGCCAGGTGGAGATGCAAGTAAGTTATGCATTTGTTTTGTATTTTGTTTAGGTGACTGTTTGACTCTATCTTCTGACAGAAAACATGCCTGCTCCAGTTTTGTTTTAAGCTTTAGAATTTAAAATTTTTAAAGGAGACCAAGTTAAAAATGTATCTTGAGTACCATTTCTTTCTGTGCTGCTATTGATGTCTCAACTACTTTTCTAAATTTAAAGCGTAGGTTAGCCCAATGCTATGATACTCCCATGTTTACCATAACATCACATACATAGTGGTGCATTGGTATAAAAAATAAATATTAAATTTCTATGAGAAAGTAGACAGGACAGTAAAGTCAATGCATCCAACAACAATAGCATTTCACATGTGGCTGTTTCTGTAGTTCACTGAGCTCCCTCTCACTTTTCAGAGTGGCTCTGATGGCACCTGTGAATAATTCTGTATAAATCTCCAGTATAAATGATCAATATTACCTTAGAAATCCCCACAGTACCATTGTCTGTCCTCAGTAAATTAACAGTTCTCTAGTATTACATATTCTGTCTGGTCACATTTTCAGAGGCTCAGTTCTCTTTTTAGAAAACTTGTTAATAAAACTGTTAAAACCATGCAACAAAAGATAAAAGTCATCATATTTACCTTTTTTGTGAGGGGGTGTTGGGTGGGCAAAATGTGTTGGTTGCTAACACACTGTGTCCACAGTGGATGGTCAGAATCTAAACTTGTAGTGATTGTTAGAGTTTCTGATGTTCCACTTCACTAAATTTGAAAGATTTACTGAACTGTCACCAAGAGATGTGAAGGCTTATGAGAAAGCGGGTAGTTTAAAGTGTAAACTTGGATAGAAATGTGTGTTAGGAGCATGTCAGTGTTAAGAATTATCACAGACCAAGAGTTACCTAAATACATATTTGTGTTTATAATGAAAATAATCTCTGGCATGAATTATCATAGTGGCTCCAGGTTTGATGTTATGATAAGAAACCAGAGATATTGGCTTGGATAGTTAGGGTTACAACTTACACCAGTTTAGAACCATGTCAGGCAGACGTGGGATCACATGCTGCTCAGGTGGTTCACTGGAGCACTGACCCCTAGATTTTGTCCTTAGTAACTAGTAACTTCTTGGTGGCTTCAACTCCCTCCCTTCCTTCCCCCCTTCCCTCCCTCCCTTCCCCCTTTCTCTTCCTCCCTTCCTGCTTTCTCTCCTTCCCTCCCTGCCTCCTTTCCCTCTTTCCCTCCTTCCCTCCTCTCTCCCTCCTTTCTCTCTTTCCCTCCCTCCCCTGAAGAAGTTCCTAAGTGATAATGGAATATTTTGATATAAATACTTCCAGGCCAGCTATGATTTTACAGACACTAGACTAAAAGTAATAAGCCTAATGGCAGCCTGCAATTTTATGCTTATTCTTTGCAATGGTTAGATTTTTATTTAAGAAGATGGAAGCTCAGAGGGCAGTTTGGCATCTCCCACATGTTATAAGCAGTGAAACTGGCTGAGGTAGTTGCATATTCTGCAGGGACACTTGTCTTGAGTAATTGTGCCCTGAAGTTCAAGTGTGTGATTACAAAGAGTCTCATGATAGAAGATAAGAGGGTAGGTGAGGAGGCTAAAGTTGAACGGTGTGTTCTCATTACACAGTTAAGAAGCAGAAGTGCCATTTAGAAACAGTATTGCATGTTTGGGTATTCTTTGGGTGTTAAGATGAAGGCAAATAACCTCTAAATGTTTTGTTTGTTTTAGTTTTGGGGATGGGCAAGGTCTTGTTCTATAGTGCAGGCTGACTTTGCATATTCAGCAAAATTCTCCTGCTCCAGCCTCCAGAGTACTGGGGTTATAGGTGCATGCTACCCCACTTGGCAGTCATGTCTTTTTTTTTTTCTTTAAACAAAGTGGCCTCTAGCAATCAAAGTATAAATGGGAAATGCTGCCATTCTGGTACAAACAGTGTGCACTGGTGTACCAGCTATGGTGCTTTTCAGAATTCTTTAGATTTTTATTAGGAAGCCATGGGAATCCTGGCTGTAAATTTAACTTTGCAAATCAGCTATTCCTCGACTTATTCCTCTTTGTAACTTAGGTGTTTCTTTTGGTACATCTGACCAAAGGGAAAGAAAGATGACCCTGGTGGACTTAAGCAGATGAGCTCTGCTGCAGCTTCAGGGTTCTGAAGAGAAGGGAGGGCTCATATCTGGTGTGTAGAGGCTCGTATCCAGATTTTCCTGTTACCCTCGCTTCCTGGTTCTGTTTCAGGACTCACCTACAGGTCAATAGTCTTTTAAGTCTGTTTTATGGTATTTGATACACTTATCTGTTAGGTCTAGTAGGCGCTAGTAATTTATTTTTGAAATTTCACTTCTTAAGTTTATCATGTTTCTTGTGCCACTCAGCAGATAATTTGTTGAGTGCTTAATATGTACAAGGCGCTAGGAGCATGAGAAGCCTAATGTTTATAATGTCTTGAAGAGGGATTTGATTTAGTTGGTAGCTTAAATCTAATACCTACAAGTTAATTTTGAAACAGGCACTTGAATATCTAATATTAACTAAAGACTTTTAGGGAGAATATAGTGAGAAAAATAGAAGGGTTGGAAAGGTATTGCATGTATGTGCATGTCGAGACACACTCTTGTGTACTCTAGGTTGGCATCAAACTTACTGTATAGTGGAGGATGACTTTGAACTGCTGATATTCTTGCTTGCACCTTCGGAGTGCTGGGAAAATAGCTGTGTACCCCAACCCCTATTTTTGCTGTGCTGGGGATTGGACACAGGGTAACTTAACTATATCCCCAGCTCTTGAGAAGTCCTCCTGGAAAAGATGAGTCCTAGAAGGGTAAGAGTGAAGGGGAAGAGATTTCCAAAGAAATATTGAAGGCAACATAGGAAAAAGGCCATTAAGAAGACACTGAGTGATTAAGACCAGGGGCCAAGGAAGACTGGTAGGAATGTGTACAATAGTAGTGAAGATGCTATTGTTAGAGGACCACCAGTCACACTTGGACATTCTAAATAGTTGTACGATCCATCCTCCTTGGGAAGTCCCCTTCTAAAAGTGTCCTTTGTCTCTCTTAGTGGAGAGATTGAGAGTGTTCTCAGGCTGGAAAAGAACATAGCTTTTTGCAGGTTTCTCATAGATTGTGTTTCAGACTGAAGCAGAATGATCAGCTTTCAAATAATGTTTTAGCACTACTCGTTCTGCTAGAAGTAAGTCATTCATACATGAATGTGCATTTTGACTATCTGGGGGAGGAGATACAGTGTGACTTACCTCCTAAATCTCTCTGGCCATAGGGCACTTTGTCTGCATTGTTTCCTTAAACCAGTATGGGATATGGGTTAAGGTCTCAAAAAACCCATTCCAGATCTTGGAGTTTGGTGATCTCCCAGGGCAGGAATGGCAGGTGGGGTGTGAGATACTAAGAGAGATGTCCACTTTTTTTGTGCTCCCCTTTCTGCCTCATGTCAACTGTTTTACCGATTTTCCCTAAACCTACCAAGAGATGAGTATTGGCAAATGGTTCTCATTAATAGCTCTTTCTCAGTGTGACAGCTGCTTGATTCTGAGGCCACCAAGTTGCCCTCCAGCCAATATGTTTTATCTCCTCCTGTCCCCTTCTAGTTTCATGAATTGCTGCTTTTTAGCAATCTGGAAAAGAAGGTCGGGATGAGAAAGGAAGTTGATATTGGTGTTAAAACAAAGGTTTCCGATTAGCCACCTTGCAGCCCACGGAGTGGTAATTCAAACAGGGTCAGAGCATCTCTAATGCTGTTACAGTGTCAGGGAAAGGTGAGGATCACAGGCTTGCTTGCTTGCTTGCTTGTTTCACTTTCTGTCTTGCCGAGTTTGGCTGTGAGATTGCTGAGTGGAAGAGGTCAAGTCCCAGCATTTCAGTTCTGAGAAGTGTACATAACTCCGTGATCTGAGGCCTTTCTGGAAGCGTGTGTGTGTATGTGTGTGTGTGAATTTGTGTGAACTCAAGTTTTTTCCATACTCACTCAACTTCTGTATTTCACTATATGAGGTGAAGCTTCATGGAGGGGGCTTTATGTGAGGTGAATTTGAAGCTATGGTAGGGTGATTCTCTGTGACTCTTATTAGCTGTGGAGATTAACTGCTGTACCTGTTTTGGGCAAGATACACATGAATCAATAGATTTAAAAAGTGGACCATAAAGTTAGTGATTGGTTCTGAGAGAGGTGTTCCCTTGATACTTAGTTGGAAAAAGGTTAAAAATTAGAGTTTGGGAGCAAAGAGAATAGCTTAATGGTAAAATACTTGCTTAGCATGTGCAAGGCTCTGGCTTTAGTCTCCCAGCACCATACCTGACAAACAAACAAAGCATTTGATTTAGGGAGTTCAAAACAAACCCAGAGTAGTTTGTTACAATAGAAATTCTGGGACTCTTGTAAAAAATTTTTTTATATACTATCAAACATAAACGGTGATTATTTTGTTTGAGTGTTAAGATTAAATAGAAAGTACTCAAACACAGAAAACTGTTGGGATTAATTATGATGGAATGATCTAGGTCCTGAGGACTGTGTATGGTTTGGAAGTTCTATGATGACTTTGATATCCCCTCCTGATGAAAGGTAGGGGTGTGTGTGTGTGTGTGTGTGTGTGTGTGTGTGTGTGTGTGTGTGGTATATGTATGTACAGGCATATATGAGTGTGCATGGGTGCTGAAGGTAAACTTTCAGTCATTTTACCCTGTTCTAAATAGGTGTATTTTTAAAACACTAAATGTAATTTTACTTTTTTCAAGTCAAGAATCAACATCTCTTTACCACGTCCCCTGTACTCCAGGGCTGGGATTACACCCAATATGCTGTAGATTTAGAAAAGCCACTTGGTAAAAGGATAGAAATATCTTATTTGATGACAATCTGAAAAATTCAAGTAGATTCAAAACTCTGTTGAAATCAGAAAGAAAACAAGTGGTTAATTAGGTAAAAATTAAGACTGGGGGAACCAAAAAACAGTTTGAGAAACACTGTTAGCTAGAGCAGAAGTACTTCTAATACATAATCTCGGACAACTGTCCCACTCCTACTAGAAGTAGGTACTTAGGATTTAGGAGGGAGGCTCTAAAGTGTGTCCTCTTCCCCTTTCTGGTCTGAGTTATTTTTTCACATCCTCCATGTTCCCAACAAAGCAAGGGATATTTCTTGTCTTGGTATCAGTCAACAAGTACCTTTTCAGGGTCACAAAGAATAGGTCTTTTTTTTTTTTTTTTCTTTTTGTCCCTATTGCTTTAGTAGATGAAGGTGGGAATGAGTGGTTTTATATCCTCTGACAGCTTTTGCTTTCTCAGGAAGGGACTATGTCAGTGTAGGCTTCTATGTCTGTCCCATTTCAGTCTTGGATTCCATGTATTTTTAAGGGGAACTGGACCTTGAACTCACATGAAATGCTTATTTCTTTCACACACTCATTTCAGGGTCCAATTACATTGCCCATTACCTACCCACTCCCTCCCTCCCTGCTTCCAGCTTTCTCCCCCTAACTAAAATAGAGCTATTAAAAGTAGGAATACAGATAATAAAATGGGAAGTATTTGGGAGGTATTCAGTAATTTGACATTACTGAAATGTCAAAACTTGAGCATCCCCAAATTTTCATTTTTCTGAGCATTGATGAGCTCAGGGACTCTGCTATTTAGTCTGAGTAGGGGATTACTTGTGCTGTTCTGGCTTGTGCTTATGATCTTAGTTTATATATGAACACTAGAGTTTGTCTAAACTAATACATGCTAAACACATACAAATATTTATTTAATACTTTCTGTCATTTTCCCATGTTCCTCTTAGCGGCACATGTTCTTGGTATCAGGATCTTGGTTAAAGCACAGCGCAGTAAAAATTAGAGACGCAGAAGAGAAGGGGAAGGTTTATAGTGTTCATGAGTGACAGTAATGGATAATAAGGGTGAGGATTAAGTTTCATCGCTGAGCTTCTTTTTAAAAGTAACGTGTAGTAGCTAGTAACTGGGCCATAGCCTACAAGCAGAGACTGTGACCCTTGGTTGTGAGGCTGAGATCTGATACTTCCAACTGCAACTAAATTCTGAATCCTAAAATAAACCATTGCCAGGGTCAAGTTGTAGTGGTAAGTGAGAAATATAATTTCGTTTTTGTTCCTACATCTGCAACCCCTGTTTTAGGTATCTGTAGTTTCTGATGTATGTGGTATTTTAGAACTTAAAGGGACTTGATAAACTATCACCCAGTACTGCAGCTTCCATCAATTACACTAAAAAGATTATTCCTCTTTTCTCTTTTGTTTTTCTTTCTTTCCTCTTCCTCTCTCCCTTCTATCCACATCTTGATTTTCAGACAGAGAATCTCACTAAGTGGCCCCAGCAAGTTTGTAAGTCATAATGTAGACCAAGTTGGCCTCAAACTCACAGAGATACACTTACCTCTGCCTCCCAAGTTCTGGGATCAATCAAATGTGTGGGATGCCGCTCCTGACTCCCCCCCTCTCCCACTGCTTTTGATGTCTTTGTTTATCTGTCACTATTGGCTAAAGGTTGTGAATTAAGCATCCTTTAGTAAACCATTTCCCATACTTTAAAATGAAGGGAGAAAATATATAAAATGAAGACAATAGCTTTTAACTGGGCATTGGTGGTGCATGCCTTTAATCCCAGCACTCTCGGAAGGCAGAGGCAGGTGGATCTCTGTGATTTCGAGTCCAGCCAGGTCTACAGAGCTAGTTCCAGGACAGGCTCCAGAGAAACCCTGTCTTGAAAAACCACACACACACACACACACACACACACACACACACACACACACACACACACACGGCAAATAGCTTTTCATTAAAATATTATTTGTGTCCAGTTAAATGACAGAAATGAGGATGACTTCCACTCATTTCTACTATGGTTGACAACAATAATGAAGGTCTTGAATTGTACTATTCTAAGAAATGCTGCAATATATTTTGAGTGAAAGCAAGCCTTCTCTGGGGCAAAAGAGGGAGACAAGAATTTGGTGATTGTGTATGCAAATTCCTTGTTATAGTGTTCTCTATGGTCACTTTAGAAAATTAGTTTTGCGATTAATGTGCAGAGCTGAATCTTTAGGAGGAATTATCCTAAAATTAGGACCTAAACTTTTCCTGAGTAGCCTTTGGATCCATTTCACTCCACATCTGGAGGCTGTACTTCTAAAGAACCTTGGTGTTCTTTGCGCAGACTTTGTCCCTGGTGGTAAAGTTCTTTCTGCCCCTCATTTTGCAAATGTTAACAGCTCTCAAGGATTAACTGATCTGTTCCAGATCTCATTGGGAGTTAGAGGTCCCAGCTGTTAACTCATTGAAACTAGGAGACTATTTTCCCTTAGAGCTGGTGAGTGTAAGGATTGGGAATTATGGAAGAAAGTTCTATTATTTAAGTCAGGGCTTTTTGTAGCCCTGGCTGGCCTTGGAATTTCTGTGTAGTCTAGGATGACCTTGAACTCCTGATCCTCTTACATCTATTTTGAATTCTGGCATTACCAACCCTAGTTTATATGCTGCTGGAACTTGAACCCAAGAGCTTTGTCCATGCTAGGCAAAGTCTCTGGACTGAGGTACATCCGTGGCCCAGAAGAAAGCTTTTAAAAATAAAAATCAGTAGGAACATCCATGGAACGTCCTTTCTTTTCCTTAATAATATTTTATTTGATATCAATAACCTTTAAAAACATTCTTTCCCCCATTCCACATGCTCTTCCTGTAGTATATTACCTTGAAAATTATTGTCCCTTTCTATAGGCTTTTTTTTTTTTTTAAACAAAACACAAAAAAACCTCTCCCAACTTCACCCTCCCTGGGTAGTGGATGTGGGATGAGATAGGGGCGGTCTGTGTGGGGCATGGGAGGATGGAAGGGAGAGGGAACTGGGATTGATGTGTAAAATAAGAAAAAAATATTAAAAAACCCCAAAAAACCCAGAAGTCCTTTCCCACCCTCCTGTAGTGAAAGTATTAAAAAAAAAAAAAAAAAAAAAACTATTACAGTGATGCTATGAGGCATCTCATTCTTGAATGTCCAGTGGAAAGACAATTGCTTGGCTATAAGATGTTATTGTGAGCTACTTAATGTTTATAATGTCTTTTGAGAGGGGTTTAAGTTATTTTCTTCAGACTGGTAACCTGGAGAAATTTAGAGCAATTTCATTAATACTGATAGCAGAGTATATACAATAGACCTTTGGTTGTGTATTTGAAATGAACATTCAAACTTTCTTCTTGAAAGAGTCAAAATATAAGGTTCATGTGATGTGCTGGCTAAGGCATTTTGTCTGTTTATTGCTGTAAAATGAAATTTATAACAACTGTTTTTCATGTGTATATGTTTATAACCATTCATATAGTGAAAAGAAGTTTTCATGGGATTGTAATAACATATCAAGATGGATGTAATTAAAACAGAAGCAGATTGACACCCTGAATTAAATGCAAACCAGAATTCAGCATACCTGTGTGTTTTTGCCTTTCTTATTTGCTTCAGGGGCAGTCAGCCAGATATGCAAATAAAAAGACATTGATGAATCTCTCTGGGTGTGTATGTGGTTGCAGAGAGCCCAACTATTTTATTAATCTTTTACCAAGCATTGTTTAGATTTGCAGCAATGATGGAATGTATTAATTTGCCAGACCAAATAGCCTAGGACCAGAATGTAGGAAATAATGAGAGGAAGACATGATTGATAGGTTGTCCCATAAATGACACATGCGACTGATAAAGAGGCTGAGTAATCTTTAGATCTGATCTTAATGTCATTAATGGACTTGTTAAACCAGGATGTTTGAGTTTGAACTTCAATCAGAGAGAGGCCTTGCCTCCCATTTTAAAATGCAGACCTCTCTCTGGTTAGGTTAGGTTCCCTGGACTGATCTGTTGACAAAATTGGTATAAATCGATTTTTTTGCAAATTGGATCAGATGTCAGGGAATCTTGCTGTGAAAAATGAGTTCTTTTTTTTTTTTTTTTTTTTTTTACCAAGTGTAGTACTCCTTCTCTCTGCAGGGAAGCAGGGATTTTGGTAGTCATGTGTTCTAGTTTTATTTCTGTTGTTGTGATGAAACTCCCTGTCCAAAAACAACTTAGGGGACTGAAAAGATGGCTCAGACGTTAAAGGCTAGGCTCACAACCAAAATGTCAAAGAGCAACGTAGAGGAAAAAATTTACTCAGCTTACAATTCAATGTTATGGTCTGTCATCAGGGAAGTCACAGTGGCATGACTTTCAGTGAAGCTAGTCATACCACATCTACAGTCAAGAGCAAAGAGAAACAAATGCGCCCATGCTACCTGCTTGCTCTCATTGGGCTAGCTTTCTTTACTATATCCATTCAGGACTCCTAGCCTAGGCAATGCTGCCACCCATATTCAAGGTGAATCTTCCAACAGCCCATGCTGATCTAGATAATTTCTCAGGTGAGGAAACAGGAAGAAAATGTTATTCAGATGATTCTAGGTCATGGCAAGTTGATAGTTAAATACTGGCTGGTAACTGAAAGAGATGGCTCTGTGGTTAGGAGTGATTGCTGTTCTTGCAGGGATCTCAGTTCAGTTCCTAGTACTCAAGTTGTACAGCTTATAACTGCCTGCCACTCCAGCTTCAGGGGATAGGATACTCATGATCTCTGAAAGCACCTGTGCACACATGCATGTACCTAGACATATACACACGATTAAAAATAATAAAAACAAATCTTTTAAAAAAATACCAAGCACCAAACAAAATAACTAACCTTGCACCATGTTTAATGGGCATAGCTTCCCCTGTGTCACACCTCTCATCTTCATGTGTTCCCTGCACTCCTGGAAGGAAGCGACTATGAGAGTTTCATTTTTCTGTGCAGACTTCATACCTTACTTGGTCTTGGTGCTTCCAGCACTAACTGATGGTAATTAGAATAAGCCCTTGTCATTCAGATCTTAGAGCTTGGTTTTCAAGTGCACGCTAAGGAGGGCTTGTGGCTATGACTATGGAATATGATTTCCATATCTGTTCCATCAGGGAGTCCAGGCATGTCATAACCACTTCAGAGTCATGATTGTTTAGAGACACCCTAGCTGTAATTTTTCTATATGACAGTTCAGTTTTAAATTGTAAGGGTGCCAAAAGCAGGTCTATATTGTTATTAGGGAAGTCGAGGACATCTGTTATATCTTGTTAAACAGGGGAGGAAAATGCTTTAATCAAAACGGCTAATTATGCCCTCTCAACTGAAGGAAATACCCTTTACTAAGATTTTTGGAATTTGTCTAAATGGAAGAAGCTGGCCTCTAGAAGAACTGAGATGTAAATTTACTCTATTAAGAAAAATTACCCTTAACTGTGGTGACATAAGGGTTTCATTTTTATCAGTTTGCTTTTACACTGTATGTCCAAAAGGAAAAAAAATGTTATTTTTTAGAAATTGTCTACACCAGCATGAAGTTCTTGTTTTTCTTCTCCTTCTCACTCCCAAAGCATAGGAGGCCCCAAAGGGAGTTTTTATTTCCAGATGTGAGTCTCAGAGGACATGTGGTAGCTGAGAGCTACCTGGGGGAGGGAGCAAATGATAATTGCAGGTGAGAGGCAAGGGGATAATTCAGCCAGAGTGCTGGGAGGTAAGATTTCACACCTGAATGTTGAAACCTGCTCAGTCAGACAGTTGTGTTGTTTAATTTAAAAATGTCTCATTAGCTTAACACTGAAATGGACCAGATTGTTCTAGGTGAGCTCCAGTGCAAGGAAAATAATGGTTTAAATTATTAAAGTATATTGTGTTCCCATGTTTAAAGTTGTGTTATGTAATATCTGAAAGTATCAAAAGCCATCTCTCCACACATACATACATACATACATACATACATATATATATATATACATATATATGTACACACACACCTGTATTCACTAAGGGATATATATATATATATATATACATATATATATATATATGTGTGTGTGTGTGTGTGTGTGTGTGTGTGTGTGTGTGTGTGTGTGTGTGGTGTTGAGTCCATGCTTGAATGTGCACACAGACATCAATAGGACAGATTTCCGGAATCAGTTCTCTCTTTCCACTGTGCGCATCCTAAGGATGGGATTCAGGGCACCAGGCTTGGCAGCAAGTGACTTTACCCATTATCTCGATGCCTCCTCTTTTTTGATCTGTATTTCAAACTATGATCGATTTAACTGAACTATTTATTACCTGTGTTCAAAATCACAGATGATAATAATGTCATTAGTGACACGTTATTCCCTACAATCTGAAGATTGGGATGTATTTATTTATTTAGCTTTATTTCACCTTTCTGAAATGCTGTCCTCATGGATTGAGATCCTGGTGCCTAGTCTGAAGGAATCTTTGAAGTGTTAACTATGACACGATATGGTTTGTGTTTATTTTGGGAGCCAGTGGGAAGCTCAAGTGCTACTAGTTTCTCCCTTGGACTGTTCTGTGTGCTGTAATGCCTTACTGGGTGTCACTCAGGAAAGGAGTGACTCCCCATATTTCTAATGTATTGTTTCATTTCTCCATGTCCTCTGTCTTTAGCCCTTGCATTCTCCTTACATACATCCTTTAAGAGGTATTTTAAAGCTCTTAAAATTGTTGCTCTCTGTACCCCATAATCCATGTTAAAGTAAGCATTCAGTCAAATGCTTATTTACTGTTGATCTAAAAGCAAGCAAGCAAACACACTTGAAGAGACATGTGTGAAAGGGGAGCTTCTGTAGCTCTTGCTCTGTGCCAGACATTGTGCTCCCATTTTCACATTCACTGTGCCTTAGAATGATGCTGTGGACAAAGGATGTCTGGTTTACAGTTGATGGAACTAAAGCTCGGAGAGGTCATCAGCTCACCCAAGACCAAGAACTGCAGCAGTTTGTGGTACGCTTGAAGGCTTGGGCTCCTCACTCTCACACTCCTTTTAAAAATGTGCACTCATTTTTGTGAGGGCCTCAAATAGGTCCCTGGTAGATACCACATTTTTTCTCTTGCTATTGATGAAAGCTGTCCTGGGTTATAAAGGATTTTCTATGTATAGTGATAGGATTCGGGACTGGGCAATTATCATATACCTTCATATACCTAATTGTTTGGGAAGGTTTTCTTTCTTTCTTTTTTTTTTTCCCTTCCTGTCTTGTCTGTGTTCTTTCTATCTTCCTGTCTGTCTTTCTTACCACCACCAGCCCCATCCCATTTCTGAGGTGAAAATGGAATCCTTCCCCTGCTGTATGCTAGGAAAATGCTGGTTCATTGAGCATCTCCTATTTTGTTTTAAAACGTTCAGCTTATGGGCTTGGGAAAAATCTCACTTGATAGAGTACTTGGCTGGCATACAGAAGGCCCTGGCTTGGATCCACATAAATTGATATGATAGTATACACCGTAATCCAAGTACTTCTCCGGAGGTGGAGGCTGTGAGTTGAAGTACAGTGTCAACCTCAGCTGCATGGCATGTTCAAGACCATCCTGGGATATATGATATTCTGTGTCAAACTAAAGCAACACAACAGCAAAATTATAGAATCTTATGGTAACTGCTTCATATAATCTGCCTGTAGTCTGGTTGTTGGTGTTGTTATTCCCTGTTTGTCTTGTTCAGTGTTCTTCATGCATTAAACTCTGGCCTTAAATAACACTAGCAGGTTAGTTAAGAGCAAGAGGTCAGGTTCTTGAGATTGAGGCTACTAGGTGACTAAACCATTTTTTGTTTTGTTTCTGTTTCTGTTTTGTTGTTTTAGACATGGTTTCTCTGTAACTGTCCTGCCCATTGTACCTTCTTACATCCCCAATTTCCTAAAATAACTTTCATTAACAGATGTGTGAGATTGGAGAAGGAACTGGTAGCCTGTCCTAGGTTTTTGTGCATATAACCTTATTTTGCTAACAGATGCCTGTAGTTTTCTTCTGCTTTTAAACTACTGTAGGAAGTGGCACTTACTTCTCTTGGGAAGATAGGTCCACAATAAAAGAGATCTTATTACTGGTGCTAGGTTTTATTTTATTATTTTATTTATTTATTTTAAACTACAGACACTCCATTCTTCCCTCATGAAAGACCATACTAAATAGCTCTTTGCTTTTCTTGATATCTATTTCTGGAAGATACCTGGTGACAGAGTCCATTATTTCCTTGCCATTGTTTCCTTTCATTATTCCAAGCACATTTTCAAATTGTTCTCTTTCCACCCAGTTGAGGTTTGTTTATACTACAAAGAGTATGCTAATGGCTCTGGCTGTTAGATTGATTCTTATGGAAATCCCAACTGCATTTAAAGTAAGGTACATTATTGAGAACCCCCTTCCTCAGCTCCCCTGGGCTTGGATGCCTTTCCACATAGTCAAGGATTCACACCTTTCTAATGACCATTAGTTTGGGGCCAGGTACATACAGAGACATCCTTGCCTCATTATTCTCACGGGGCCTGAATTTTCAGAAGAGTATTTCTTTTTGATGAGAAGAAGCTGTTTTTCCTTCATTTTTTCAGACAGGCTGTTGTAACGGCCTCTCTCTAGTTACCTCAGTAAGCAGTAATCCTTTTTCGTATCTAAAATGGGAAGACAGTGGACTTACTTCTTTACACGTTGTAATTACAGGGGATACCTAAGCTAGCCCTTGCCCTGTGACTATCAAAATCTGATATGATAGGAGCCACACCTTTAAGTCCAGGATTTAAAAGTGATTTTTGTACCCTTTGATTTTACATATGTGCAGACCACAAATTCTGTCTCACCTCTACGGTCTGATTCAGATCTAAAACTGGTAGGAACTGTGAATTCATTCTTTTGTTTCTCCTTGTGCCCTTCTTAGACTCTCTTGGGGATGTATCCAATTAAAGAAACTGAAGATGGGCAGCAGAGATGGGTATCAGCCTGTTTTAGGACAGTGCGTATTCTCTGACTATAGATGAACACTACTGTAGCACTGTGTAGATTTCAACATCTGCCACCCATATTTTAGATGCACTTTTATTTCATTTAATATGTCATACCTGGGATTAGGAACAGAGAGAAATATGTGCACTTGTCCTGATTGGAAATTATGTTGTTGAAACACAGCCCATATGGCCATTGTAAAATGGTTACTACTGCGTATAATTGCCTTCCTAACGATGTGCTTTGTCGTTACCTCCATTTTCCAAGAAGTGCCCCTCCAGCATGCTGACAGCAACGGCTTCATTAGAAAACATGAAATGCAAAAACACTCAGTTGTCTTTAGTTTAAGGATTAGATTACAGTGTCAGAGGAGAGGTCACCATGCTTTGTATCCATGGCTCTTGCTTGGATCAGCTTACCAGATAGACTGGGTGACAGATTTGTAAAGGCCCTGTTTCCTGGTTTTCTGAATATATTTTATAGCTTGGCTCCCATTATGAGAAGATTGGTGTCTCAGGAGTGTTATTCCCATGTGCTCATGTCTTGGGTAGAGGTTTTTGTTTTTTTTTCTGGGATGTTCCCTCAACCTGTGTTTTCCTAAATGTGAACACATATTGTGAACACACACACAAAAGGTGAACACAAAGGTCAGTGTAGGGATGGTTTCATTTGGGGTCATTTAGATGAGAGGGGAAGGGGAGGAGGGGGTGAGGGGTGGGAGGCGACAAAGAGAGGAAGGGAAGGGCAGAGAGAGACTAAAGAGTACCTGCCATATATCATCCACATGTAGTGTTTGACTCCACATGAGTCCCCCCAACTAGCTCTTCTTTCTTACTATAAAGGCGCGCACGTGCGTGTGTGTGTGTGTGTGTGTGTGTGTGTGTGTGTGTGTGTGTGTGTGTGTGGTGGGGGTGGGAAGGAGAGGATTACTACATGTAGAGGTCAGAGGACAACTTTTGTGTCATCCTTTACCTTCCACCTTGTTTGAGACCCAGTCGTTATTTATCTGCCCTGTACATTAGGATAGGTGGCCTGAGAGCCTCTGGGATTGCACTGTCTTTGCCTTCCATCTCCTGGTAGTAGTGTTGGAAGTATAAACGTTTGCACTGTGCCTTCAGTTTCTAAATGGGATCAGGGGGATCTGAACTCTGACTCTCAAGCTAATTTGGCAATATCAAGCCATCTCTCTAGTCTTCAGGAATGAGTTATTTATAGTATGGAGAGGGTCAGTATTAGCTCCTAGAAAGACAGGGGTGTGAGATAGGCCACAGGTAAGATGAAGGTGTACCAAGTCTGTTGCAACCGCTGTATCTTAGGGATACAGCTTTTATGGTTTGTGGTCTCTTGCCACTTTTCAGGGTCTGTTTGGGAGCTACCAAGTCAGTAGGAGGTAGACTAACAGAATGGAGTCTTTCATTGAATCAAGTGTTTGTCTTTGGAGTCTGACAGAAATAATGGCATGGGGGGGGGAACATTTTGAGTTGTTTTGGACATTGGAGATCATCTTGGGCAGTGGTTTTAGCTGTGTGGTATCCCTCAGATTAGCAACCAGGAGAACCCCATTTCCATCTGTTTTCTAAATTAGATTCTTCAGAAGGAAGGAAAAATTATCTGGATTCTTTTTCTTTTGTTATTATTCTTTTTAATTTATTTAAAAATTGAAGTGAATGAGTATTGTCTATGCACCTACTAGTTGCATACCTGGTATCAGAAGAAGTCAGAAGAGGGCACTGGATCTTCTAGAAGTGTAGATACAGATGGTTGTGAGCCACCGTGTGTGTGTGTGTGTGTGTGTGTGTGTGTGTGATTGAACCCAGGTTCTCTGAAAAAGTAGTAAGTGTTTTGAACCACTGAGCCTTCTCTCCAGCCCCTAACTTGTATTCTTCTTATTCTGAGGGTTTTGATTAAAAATGGTTTCAGTGAAGTTTTCTTGAAAAGGAGTTAAGCATGGGGCTCTAGAACTTGCAAGGACTTTGGGAATTGGTTGAATTTTATGTTATCATGAAAATGATACACAGTTAAGGTTCAGGCTTTGGGAAGATTTTGAAGAAAAAAAGATGACATTTGAGTCTCTGAAGTAGAATCTAATAATCTTCTTGGGTTCTCAATAAATTTGAGGGGAAAAGGAGGGCAGAAAGTGAAAGTCTGTAGGGCTCTCTTCTGGGCAAGACTATTAGGTTATTTTCTTTGGGAAGACTTAATTAGAAATGAAGCTTAACATCTGTCCCAGCCTTCTCCAGCATTCAGGGAAATTGGACACTGATGAATACCTCTGCTACTCTGAATGCCTCACAGGTTATGTTTTGAGTCAGTCAATCAAAAGGATATTGGGAAGAAAACGAAATGTTAGCAAGAATAAATTAAAGAAGTTCTTAAAGCTTTTGGTTTAAATGTAAGCAGCTGATATAATTTTCTTTCTGGAAATTCATTCAGACGTGGTGGGGTTTTGTTGTTGCTATTGTTGATGTGTAGGTCAGAGGTCAGCAACTTTCACGTTTACCCAGAATTCACTGTTAGAACCAGACTGGCTAGCCATTTTTCCCCAGGGATTCTCCTGTATCCACCTCCCCAGTACTGGGATTACAAGTGAATATTACCATCCCTGGCTTTTAAAAAGTGTGTTTCTGAATGTTGCACTTAGATCGTCAGGTTTGCAAAGGCATCTGAACCCTCTCCCCAGCTTTGGACATGGCTCTTGACCAAAGAGGAAAGACAGACCTAATGTGCATATAAAACTCCTGTACATGTGTGAGTTTTTCAAAATGAATACATAATAATAAAAACAAGATTATGTTGTTTTATCTGCTTTTGGGTTCTTGAAGTAGCTTTTGAATTCAAGGTGTGGCAAAAGTGAGGGTGCTAACACTCCTTGTTTTCATGATTTAAAGCAATGGTTCTCAACCTGTGAGTTGCTACCCTTATAGGGGTTGCATGTCAGCTATTTATTTACGTTATGATTCATAACTAGCAAAATTACAGTAATGAAGTAGCAAAGAAAGAATTATATGGTTATGGGTCACCAAAACACGAGGAACTGTTTTGGTCGCAGCATTGGGAAGGTTGAGAACCACTGATTGAAAGGGATAAACTCATTCTGTTTTTCTAGTGTAGGCTTTCCCAGTGGGTTTAGAAATCAGTGAATCCTAATGGACTGTGTGTGTGCAGGTGAATAGAGTCTAGTATTATACCAACACCTGAATCAACACACTTGGGGATAAGGGAAAGGAGTCTTGAGACTCATGGAAGAGAGTATTACACCAGAATTCATGTTCAAAATACAAGATCTGTTTCCCCTTTGATCCGAAGAAATAGGAAATGAAAGCACTTGTCCACCTTTCCTCTTTGCCCTCAGGCCAGAATAGATGCACCTATGTTAATAACTGTAACTAGCAATTATTGACGGCCTGCTGTGGGCCAGGTATCACTGTAACTGTTAATTTTATCTCAAGCCATCCTCACATTGGATTCATGTTGGCAGGGAAAGAAACAGGTCACAAAATTACACCTAACATCAAAGAATGCCCAGCATGTTGCTGGAGTCCATGTATTTTTGCTACAGAGCCTGATTTGAATGTTTACACTACATAGTTGAATTTAAAATAAAGTAAAATAGTAAAGGGTTTTGTTCTGATTAAAATAAACTACCAAGGCTTAACTTATACTCCCTGAGTTTAAAGGTGGTAATACACTCTAGATTGGTACTGTATTATAGACAAGAAAACATAACTAGAAAATTATGTTTTCTGATAGTTCTGGGTGACCTAGTGAGTTTTTGGTAGAGGTAGGGCAGAGCTACAGAGAGGCCAGGCTTTCTAATATATAGGCCATTGCTTTCCCACTGGGCTGTGATGCTGCCATTTAAAAATATTTCAGACTTATAACTGAAGCTTAATTTTACAAACTTAATTTGTGTCACCTGTACCCTTGTGGATGTACTAAATTAAAATAGCCAAGTATTGCTTCCTCCTCTTCCTTTTTTTGGGCCATAAGGAAGAAGGTAGAAATTTGCTTTTGATCTCTTGAGGTGTCTTCCTAGTCTTTGGTAGGCTTTCTTAAGAGTAGGTAAAAGGTATTTATGTGAAACAAAGAAATCATCCTCAGGTTTGAATTTTGCATGGGCTCATAACAGTTATTTTAATTTCATTTTTATCTTGGCACCCCCATTAGGATACCACTAATTTAAAATAAAAAGATAGTGGCAGCTATTTGCAAACTTGAGTTAGGGATGGATCTGTCTAATAAAATCTAAAAAAAGGGAGGGAAGAATTGTCTTAATTTCTGGGGTGTTTTAGAATCTCCTACATTCTGGCTTTTTTTGTTTTTTGTTTGTTTTTCTCTTTTGAGTCCTTTTGCTGTGACCTCTTTTCTTGGCTATTGTTTTGTTTAAAAACAAGTGCTCTGGTATTCTCAAATAAATTATCCTGGTTTAGTGATTGTGCTCTTAGATAAAAGGCCCCAGGATAGAGCTCGCTCTCTCTCTCTCTCTCTCTCTCTCTCTCTCTCTCTCTCTCTCTCTCTCTCTCTCTCTCTCTCTCTCTCTTTCTTTCTCTCTTTCTTCTTCCTCTCTCTCCTCCCTCTCCCTTCCTCCCTCCCTCCCTCTCTGCCTTTGAATCCTAGTTGCCTTGGTCTGCCTGAGAGCAAAATCAAGTTGACTGCTTGCTTCCTACCCAGAGTAGTGTGGTTATCTTAACCAGCCACTCTGAATCTGAAAGGGTGAGATGTGGATTGAATTTAACCCTACTGGGGGCCTCAATGGAAACTGGGGAAGATTGTTGATTTGAGTTTTGCCTGGGGTTAGAAAGAACCAGCCGGCAGTTTCTTTCCAAGTTTTGTCACCAGTCTGGAAATCAAAACTCTTCCACAATACAGTATAATAATGAAAACTGGAACAGGCTTCTAGGCTATGTTGTGGATGCCCAGGATTTTGCCAGTGACCCAGAATCCCCGTGTGGCCACAGACAAGTAATTCGATTTCACAGTTTCTATTCTTAAATTTGTAGGAGGGGGTTCCTGCAGGAGTTACATAGTGATCATAACTTAGCAGCTTCCTTTTAGGGTAGATGTAATTGTGAGACAGATATCTATTGAAAGCCGTAGCCAGGCATTTTGTATTTGGTAGGAGAATACTCATTCAGTCTCTGAAGTGTCTGTATAACTTTCCCACATAATTTTGCTCCCTGATACCCATTTTGGGCATGGAGAATCAGGATGGGATGGTTTCATACTGCTGCAACGTGTAGGTTTTGCTTTGTGCAGTGATTTTTCAAATGCACATCTGTACTCCAGTCTATTAAATATACTGATGTCCCCATTCTGGGGCTTCTCTCACATTAGTCATACTCTCTGTCACTCTCAAGACTTCGTTTATAGCAAGCCTCTGTGCGAGGAGTCATTATTTGTTTTGGAATCATTACTGTAGAAAACATTTTTCAGTATTTCTTAGGGCAATGATAATGGCAGTGGTTTACAATAATTTCCTTTTTGTGTGTGTTTGGGGTGTACACTCACCTGTGAGGGCTTTTATAGAGGTTGACTTGGGCTGTCTTCTTCAATTGGTTCTTTATTTTTGAGATAGTATCTCTACTAAAAACCTGGAGCTTGATGTTTCTGTTGCACTGTCTAGCCAGCAACACCCCCATGCCACCTCTCTCTCCACTTCCCAATGCTGGAGTTTTATGTCCAGCATTTACATGGTGCTGTGGGGACAAACTTAAATCCTCATGTGTGTACAGCAAGTGTGTTATTCACTCAGCCATCCCAGACCCCTCACTCATTTCTGTGTAAACGTCAGTAATTTTTATGAAAAGAAAATAATCACACATATTCGTTCTTAAATTTGTGTGTGTGTGTGTGTGTGTGTGTGTGTGTGTGTGTGTGAAATACAGCCAGAAAAACATTGCACATGTTAGCACAATGAATTATTCTAAACTGAACACCTGCATAACCAGTACCCACAGAAAGATATGGGACTTTGTTGGGGCTGGGGTAATATAGTTCATTGGGTAAGAGAGTTGCAGCACAAGTGTGAGGGTGTGAATTTGCATATCTAGCACTCATGTGAAAATCCAGGCATTGCCCGCCTGAGCCTGTATCCCAGAGATGTGATGGGCAGCAGAGACAGGAGGATCATTAAACAGTAGGTTGCTAACTTAGCTCCAGATTCAATGAGATGCCCTCCCTGTCTAATGGGAATAAGGTAGCATGTGATGATAAAGCAGGGTATCCCATATTCTCCTCTCTGTCCTTTGCTCATGCGTAGTATACAGGTGCACTCTCCCAATTGAGTGCTCCCCCACACACACACTTCAGAAAAATTTGGATATTTATTATACTCCTCAAATTTCCTCTTCCACTCCTTACATTCCAAGAAACCAGGGCTGTATGTAAAACTGATAAACTGGTAATACAGTAAAGTACAATACAGTACAGATGACAGAAACATTGCTTTTTCTGTCCTTGGTTCTTAATCACCTTTGTGAGCGTGGCTGATGTGGAGCTTTTTATTGTTTATGTTTTGCTTCGGTCTTCAATTAGATCCTGACAGTGATTTGTCTATAAGCACTCAGAGCATAATCAGAAGTTGGCTCTATGATTTGTCCTTTTGGAAATCTAATTCACTGAAAATATCCCCATAATAGTTTTGAGAAATCTGTAAAGACAGATAACCAGCCATGGCAGCTAAGCTCTGTTAAATAAATGAATCTTATCTTTCCTGCCTGGGTAACTTAGTAAACATGTCTCATCAGCCAAGTATCTTTATCTGGTACATGATGAAAGGTAGATTCTTGGCTAATGAAAATGAAAGAATTTCTCCCTCTTTTCTGTCTGTCCCTGAATAATCTCCTTTATTCTATTCCACTTAGAGCACTTAAAGCCAAAGGTAATGGAATTTACCTGCATTTCCTTTCTAATTTTTTTTTTCTGCCCCTGACTAAAGAATCATTAGGTTCTCAGGGAGAGAAGTTGTGGCTGTTAATAGCAGGGTTGCTTGTTTGTTTTCTTCCGAGAGGGATGCTTTCTGTAAAGGAATCGGGATAAAACCCACACTTGAACTGTGGGCAAGTGCAGAGGGAGTGTTGGTCATGGCTGCTGGCTGTGGTGACTTGGTGCTTGCTGGCAGGCTTGTGAGCTCTGTCAGGATTAAGAACTGTTCCCTTCCACTCTACCTGCATTGTGGGGATAGCTACTTTCACTAAACAGGTGACGGGACTCGAGTCACCCCTGCTCCGAATGGCTTTCTGTCTTTCCAAAAGTACACCAGAGGCTTGTTTTGTTACAGTACATTGATTAAATAAATATTCCTGTGAGCACAAAGGAATAGAAACTGGTTATAGCACCAGGCAGTTAGACTACTGCCTGTTTTCAACCCCCTCACTCCCCTCCTCTCCAACATGCAGGTGCCAGGAACAGATAAATTGCCTGGCCTCTGCTTTCAGGCATGTGTGAGACAGGGATGTAGCTTCATGCTCTTTGCTGTGGCTCTCAAGCTGAGGTGGTGCCCAAGGTGTGGAGATGATAGGAGAGATGGAGTGATGTGGATTCCACATTTTGGTTTGCCAGACCTTTGTCTTTCCTTCAGCTCTTGGCACGATCAGATTGAGGAAGGCCTCTCAAGTTAGTTTGCCTCTCTTAAAAGAAACAGGTACCTCTGACCTTGGAATGTTGCCTGTTTTTTCCAGGGATGCAGACCCTGCAGTCACACTTCTGTTGTGTCTATTGACAGATTCACATGGCAGTATCTGGAGATACCCTCACAATTGGGGCAGAAAGACAGCCATGGCTGTGCTAGATTTTTCTTTTTCTTTTTCCTCTTGGAAAGAGTTTTCTAGATGTTCAAGGGATTGAACCCAGGGCTTTGCATATGGTAAACAGGCACTCTCCTGCTGAGCTGGTTGGAGTGTTAGATAAAAAGTAAGAATGATTTATAGAGTGTTACTGTAATTCTTCACATGTTGGCTACTAAGTATGTCGGCATTAAGGAATGATTTATACATCAAGTGTGAAGTGACCAAAATTCTCTTTTTCCTACAGGATATTAAAGTGTGTGTGTGTGTGTGGGGTGTCTTGTACAGGAGAGAGAGTGGGAAGAGACATAGAGAATGATAGAGAACATTAGTGTGGACCCCTTTGATGATTTAAAAAACAGAACCCTAGGAACCTTGTGGCTGTGAGGACGGCAGTCCCAGGAGAACTGCTGTAGCAATAAAGTGAATCTCTTAGTGCATGTCTCTTCCAACTGACTGTGGGTAATTAGTTGGAAATGACATTAACCTGAGCTTAATTGTAATTTTGCATCGTAACAACATACCAGCTGTTCACTGTATTCTTTCCTGGTGGTGAGATTTAATTATTTTTTTTTTCACGCTATCTCTTAAGCTCTAATTTTCAGTTGTGTTTCCTTTTAACCCCTCCTTGTTGCTGTGTGTCCACAGCCCACACAGTTCAGCAGGCATGTCATTTCTTTTGGCTTTTTGTTCTCACTTTGACGAGGGCTGGATGCTGTTGGGTTTTGTGAATGACTTGCCTATTTAAGCGAGGCCACTTTGGAAAGGCACTGAGATACGCCTGGATGACTAGAAGCCTTGCTGTATTTAGGGCTCCTCCACCAGGTTTTAGTTTATTATATAAATAATATGGGCAATCGTAGGCCTATCAAAGGTGCTGAAAATATCAACTGAACAAGCCAAAAGAGAAGTTAATTACTGAACAGTGATTGCTCTGATATAACCAATTATTGGATCATTAAATGTTTATTACCTTTTATATGCTCTTTCCCCCATAAGGGCAGTTTCTTTTTTTAGTCATTAAAACAGAAATGGGATCTTTAAAAAAAAAATTGTGCTTAAAAATTTCCACAAGACTGAAGTATTAAAAAGGTCTTGTGTGATCTGACAGCTGACTAGCCTATTTTTCTTTGGTCTGTTGAATTAGTAATTAATGAAATGTATTACTTGAGCAGAGAAAATAAGATTAGTTTTGCTTAGGAAATAAACAGACACAAAGCGTTACTCTCTACCCAATACTGGTTACCATTGAAAAGCAATATAAGAAGTGTTAAAAAAAAAAATCAGTCTGTGATGGGAGTTGGAGGACAGCCTGAGCTCACAGAGAGACCCTTACTCAACAGCAAGCAGACTAAAAAAGAACACTGTCAGGTCTCTCTGGATGATAGTGCTCATAGTGCTCTGCTCTCTCTCTCTCTCTCTCTCTCTCTCTCTCTCTCTCTCTCTCTCTCTCTCTCTCTCTCTCTCCCTCTCCTCTCTCTCTCTCTCTCTCTCTCTCTCTCTCTCTCTTCCTCTCTCTCTCTCTTCCTCTCTCCCTCTCGACTTCCCTCCCTCCCCCCCTCTGTAAGTGGGGCAAGAAGGTTGATGCTGTACATCTTTATCATATATGTACCTTAGTTTTTTTGAGGCAGGATCTCTCATTTTACCTTAAGCTTGCCCATTCTGCTAGTCTGCTTGGGCAGCACGTTCCAGGTTGCCGGCCTCTGCTTCCTCAGAGGTAGGATTATAGACATATAACACACAGCACTGTTGCTTGGCTTCTTAACTTGTGTCCTGGGGGTCCAAACTCAGATCCTGATACTGGGTGGCAAATACTTTACTGACAGTCATGTTCTCAGCACAATTAAATTAATTAATTCATTATTTTCTCGAGTTTCAGTATTAATTAACTTTAGATGGGTGCTGTATAAGGGCTGAGGAGTTTCTGTCCTGAAAGAAACTGCATTTGAAGAGGAGTTACATCAGTCAGCACTTTTAGTAACCATTAATAAAGTGTAGGCTATGAGAGTGCTAGTGCTGGCTGTCTCTGTAGGGTGTGATGGTTATTAAAAATCAAGGTATAATAGTTGGGTGTTGTGGTACACTCCATTACTCTCAGTGCTCTAGATGCTTGTCAGCTCTATGCATTCAACTCTAGGCTAACCAAGGCTGCATGGTGAGACCCTATTAAAAACCAAAACCAAAACCAAACCAAACCAAACAAACAAACAAAAAAAAACCCAGCCAAATATAAACCAAAGTATTCTGCAGATGTAAGGGTTAGTGCAAGGTGAGAATTATTATGAAGAGAGATCCTGCTTTTGGTGATCCCCATGACATTCTTTGGGTTCACAACCTAGCTTTGCCACATATCTGTGTGATATGTTAAAGTCTCTGTTTCCCTGTCTGTAAAATAGTAGTATTGCCTTCTTAGGCCTGTGAGGACTAAATGATTTATTAAAATGCCATGACAGTGGATATCATGCAGCAAACTCTGTTGTTTTTGTAATAGGTTGTTCATTTTTGAGAGCTAATGCAGCAGAATTCTCCCTTAAGGGAGATAGTGTTTGATTGTGTGTGGAGGGCTGGAAAGTTGTTTCTGATATGAGAGAGAGATAGAGAGAGACAGAGAGAGAGAGAGAGAAAGAGAGAGAGACAGACAGACAGACAGACAGAGAGAGAGACAGAGAGATAGAGAGACAGAGAGAGAGACAGAGAGAGACAGAGAGAGAGAGAGAGAGAGAGAGAGAGAGAGAGAGAGAGAGAGAGATTCTTAAGTTCCCTCCTCCCCAGTTTATAAGGAAGATGACAGAAAAGGGTCCCCTGGAACTGGAGATAGGTGCTGTGACCCAAACTCTGACCTTCCACAAGAGCAGCAAGCTCTCTTAGCTGCTGAGCTGTCTTTCCAGTTCTTTTCCTTGCATTTCATGACATCCTAATGCCTACAGTGGTGTGTGCTTGTGTAGCTCATTGCCAAGTGATTACAAAGGGTATGTTTTTTTCAGAACAGTCCTCTGAGGCAAGAATACTGTTTATGTACATTCTGTGGTTGTGGAAAGGGTTTTTGGAGACGTATGCTACTAGTTAACATATTCATTGACATGTTCTTGGAGCCTGAGTTTCTTGAGAGTAAATTAGACTAGTGCAGAGAGAACTTTTTAATCTTGTAAATTCTATTTTTAAGTATTAAAAAAAATTACAAGTGTACACATATGTGATACATTTTAAAGTCATTTTCTGGAGTTTCTAGCAGTAATGGGTCTTGTTTATACTTAAGGTAGATACTGGGTCACAGACAATTGGATTTAGTGTCAGTTTAGAAGAAATGTGTTAATAATGAACATTTCTTCAGCACTTTGTGTGAATTGTTGTGACTCCAAAGTTGCCTCAAAGATCCTGAAGTCAGTAGCGTGATAGATCAAAGGCCTCAGCTTTTGATTTGTTTATTTGAGGCAAGGTCTCATGTAGACTGAATTTCAATTCTTGATCATCCTGCCTCTTCCTCCCAAGTGCAGGATTGCAGGTGTCCACTACCATGCTCAGCTAAGAGCTCAAGCTCTTAGTTGCATTGTAGAAGCTGTTTCATTTTTAGCTGTATTGGATCATCTGTGTCTGTCTCTGTGAAGAGAGGGAGAAGCAGTGGATGGGAAGCTAATGGGGGCATTGCAGTGAGTTTAGTGTTGAGTGAAAACCCTTTTACTGTAGGAAGGAAGAAGGTAGAGAGAAAGAAAGAAGGAAGGTAAGAAAGGAAGAAGGAAGGAACCTTTCTCAGATGCAGAAAATAGTAACAGAAGGGAAGCAAGAAATTGTGGTTTTGTTTGTTTACTTTTAAGCCAAGTCATGTTGTATGCTCAGGCCGGCCCCTAATTTCTGTGTTCAATTGACCCTCCTGTCTCAAGATTACAAGTGTGCACCATGGTCCCTGGCTGGGAAGCAGAATTCTAAAATTGCAGGTTTTTGAGAAAGATGCACCGAATCGGGCAGGTTAGGCCTGGCTTAATACTTACCAGGTTTTGTAAAGAGGGCATAATTTTATACTCTTGGAGGTGTTGCATACCAGTACTTGATTAGAACATCCACCACCCAAGACGGTGTCACTTGTGTAGTCTTGTATGGAGTGGAACTTGCTCAGTTGTAGATCAGGTCTGTCTCAAAAACCTCAAATATGTCTTCCTGCCTCTGCCTCCTGAGTGCTGGGGTTAAAGGCGAGCACCACTGTGCCCAGTGAGAACATGACTTTATTGTGATGAAACGTTTTATTTTCAAGTCAGGAATTTCTTCTCATTTAAGAGTATAGTACATGCATTTCTGTTTGGTGATTGAGTCTTTTGATCTAGCACTTGTCAGGAAGTTGTGAAGCTGAGTTTCTGAGGGTGTAGTGTAGAGATCTCTTAGGCAGCCGTGCTAATAAGCACCTTGCTGTAAATGTCTGCTGTTATACTTATCGTGACCTTTCAGGGAAAATAAGACGAGCAAACTACAAAACACTTAGATGAGACCTGCTTTACTGTCAGAACTGTAAACTCTAGTCCTTAGTGGTATCTCAAGCCCATGTGAAGCCAGTGAGGTGGACAACGTCTCCAGCTTCTGTTGGGGCAGCTTGGATATGTTCTTTCCTCCCTTAGCAGCACGCCGGGGAAAAAACTTTTGATGTTTCTGTCCTCTCAGTTAAGCTTGGTGTTGTTCTGATCTAGAGGGAATGTGATAAAAAGATAGGGGTGGGAAGATGGCTCAGTGGAGCAGGCATAAATGTATGAATGAGCTAAATCCTTCAGAACCCATGTGAAAAAGCAGGGTGCTCATATGTCTCTAATGACAGTGCTGGGGAGGATTCCTGGGGCTCACTGGCCAGGCCAACTAGTCTATCCTAATTGGTGAGTTTAGCTGCAGGTCTATTAGAATATCTTGCCTTTAAAAAACAAAACAAAACAAAAAACAAACAAAAAAAATCCCAACCAAACAAAAAGGTGAAGAGCTATTGAGGAAGACACTGGATATCGACCTTTGGTCTCTACATGTGTACACATATGCAGATGGAGGAGCGGACATAATTAGATTCTTGCATACCACCCAAGACTTACTAAATCTATATCTCTTGGTAGCGACACCTATAAATCTATTCTGGAGCATCCCAAATTCTGGGAGTACACAGATCTGAAAATCAATGAAAAAGATGATCCATCCCTGAGTTTATTTTCTGTTTATCCATGTCACGAGCAGATTAGAATTGGTGCTTACCATGCAATGGTCATTTAAGAACTAACTGGCTGTAGAAACAAGAATTAACACAGCCCTTGCCCCATGGGGTTCACAGGCTGGCCGAGAAGTCTTTAACTTTGTGTTAGTTTTTTTTTTTTTTTTTTTTTTAAGGATTCACAACAGACTTTAGGGGCAGAAGATTTGTGTGTGCAGGTTTCTCTCTAGCTTTCATCACATTCTCTTAGGGGTCAGTGACCCATAAAAGGTTAAGAACCAAGGTCTCTCTCCAGCATGCACAGCTGTTCAAGAAAATGTGCAGGAGAGAGAAGTGTTTCTATAGCCACTTAGCATGTTTTTTGACCTTTTGAGAGCTTATGGCAGTTTGAGGCTTGCATCTGTTTTCTGACCCACTTAACATATTTTAAAAGAAGAAGAAGAAGTTGAACACCGGGTTATGGTCTGAATAAAATACCTGTTGGAGAATTGCCTCAAATATGGTGTTAAAGAGCTGCCTACAGTGCAGCAGCCCAGTGGTCAGTCTGATGGAGGAACTACTTAAGCAGGGTGGCATAGGCGAGGTTCACTCCAGCTTTCTTATGGTATATAATTAGCCGAATTATGGATAATAGTTTTCACTCCATGGATATACATAAAGACTAATTGTCTTATTTTTGTTGCATTCCAGCCCCAGCATGTCTATTGAATTACTTAATTCCAAAATCACTTTGCCAGCTGTACCACTGCTATGTTCTTCCTTATCTCCTAAAATCCTCAAATAACACCATTCATCACAAGATAGAATTGAATATTAGGGGAACTCCATCCTTAATAGTTACAGAGTAACACTTAGTAAAATGCTGGAGCCTGGGGATATATAACAGTCTTATTTATTTGTCTTATTACTTGTTTTGTCTGTCTGCATGTGCTTCTACATGCATGTGGAGGTCAGAGGACAATCATGGGAATTGGCTCTCTTCCTTCCACCTGTGTGCACTTGGGTTTCACATAAATCCTTCCTCGCCTCCCTGTGATGATCCTAGAGGATTCATGTTTCTTTGGGGAATAAAAATTCTCCAAATATTGTAGCGCTAAGAACTGTTAGTACATTTAGGACTGTTTAGGTGTGTTGGAGAGGGGTGGGGGGAGGCAAGCCAGCAGGAGCACAAAGCTGCTTGCTCACATCTGTGGTACATATGTGAAGCAGAATATATGGATGCTGGTGCTCCGCTGTCATCCTGCTGTTTCCACTTATTGTATATCCAGTGCGGGACTCCAGCCTGTGTGATGGTGCCACTTAAATTCAGGGTAGGGATACCCTTACAGATAAGCTTTGTGGGATTTTTGATTCTAGACCTGGTGAGGTTGATACTGAAGATTGTCACAGTAAGTTTGTAAGAAGTGGCAGTCTGTGGATTTAAGTGTTATTAATTGGTACAATTCTTTACTTTTTGAAACAGTAATACCTTGGGGCTGGTTGGATCTTGCTGTGTCTCTTTAGAAGTTCATATGTCTGTTCCACTTATTTTGAACTTAAAACAAATATGGATTTCAGTTTGTTGTTGTCCTTTATTTTCATTTTTTTTAGCCCAAGTTTCCCTTGTCATATATTTCAAAAACAAAAACGAAACAAAAACTTAACAGCAGTGAGCTTTAGTTGTCTTTCAGGAGTTTAGAGTTTCTGTTTGCTTGCTATTTTTCCTCTTTCTTATAAAGGAAGATCTGGCTGAAGATTTGTTCATAGATTATACATGTGCTAATTAAATAGATGTCAGCTTTAATCTGTCCTAATCCAAAATATTTTTATCAATTGTATTTCTGTATCAGGAGTATTGGAGGCTTTCAATGAGACACTAGGCCTTCAAGTGATCCAGCCTTTTATATATTCCTTATGATGGCCCCCAAAGCCATTTCCCTCAGTGGCTGTGTAAGTGGCAAATAGTAGTTAGACTGGGGTTAGGCATGGCGTTAGGACAACAATAGAAACCCTAAAACAGCCAGGCCATGGTGGCACATGCCTTTAATCCCAGCACTGGGGAGGCAGAGGCAGAGGCAGAGGCAGAGGCAGAGGCAGAGGCAGAGGCAGAGGCAGAGGCAGAGGCAGAGGCAGAGGCAGAGGGATGTCTGTGAGTTCGAGGCCAGCCTGGTCTCCAGAGTGAGTTCCAGGATAGCCAGGGCTGCCTAGAGAAACCCTGTCTGGAATCCCCCTTCCCCTCAAGAAAGAAAGAAAAACCCAAGACACTTGTGTTGGAAAAGGCTCTCCTTGTTTAGTCGTCCAGATCTCCTCTGATCTGATCTCCTAGAGTTCAGGTGAATTACCAGCAGTTCCTTGCCAGTTTCCTTGGTGTTTGCCTATGTGTTTGCAATTCAAAATGGGGACTTGGTTCAGTTATATGGAACAGACAGATTTTATCTGAAGCCACTTAAATGATGCCCATACTTTACGTGCCCAAGCCTTTGCAACCTTTTTACTTACAAGTAGAACCTTTGGGTGGGCAAATGGCTCAGTGGATAAAGGCACTTACTGCTAAACCCCAGCCACTTGAGTTCTATCTCCAGAGCTCCTATGGGACAGCTCCCCCAAGTTGTCCTTTGACCTTTACACAAATACTGTGGCACAGTGCAGACCCCCCAATACCCTAAAAAGAGAATTAGAAATGTAAACAAAACCTTAAATAACCTGTGAATTTTAAGAATCTGAAAAGGTGTTTTGAGATGGTTGAAAGCATGTGTGAGAATACTGACAAACTGTTTAGATTAAAAAAAAAAAGAATTACACTAGATTAATCATGTATCATTATAGTAAATATTTTATAAGAAGATATTGGAGGTAGAACTAGGAGGTGAAGGTATATAAGTAGGGGTCAGCTGTACTAGATTGAAAGTTTAATTCTCTAGCCCTCTGTCTAGTACCAGAGGGCACTGTGGATTAATGTTCTGAGCTTTAATTCAGTGTCCTGTCTAAGGCACTTGGCACTGATTCGTTCATCTCTGAACTGAAGTCTTGTGGATTAAGAGGAGAGAGAATGGAAATGTATCATGTTCTCTGCCAGAGGAGATACTTAAAACAGAAGGAGGAGGGGATGTTAACAAATCAAGCCTTGGCAAGGGACTCTGTCATGAATCAGCAATGACTTGGAAAGTCTCTGTCGCTGTATTTTACAAAACTGAACATTTGCTGCTGCTGAGGATTCTTCCTGCTTTTAGGATCAGCTTTAGGTTGAAGTATAAAAGGAAACGATCCCCCTCCCTTCCCCATTTTGACAACATTAGGTAATTAATTTACAAGTAGCCCAATTAGATTCCAGCCCATACAGTGTGTGCATGGCCTTTTAAAGAGCCTTTGTTTTGATGCTAATTGAACTGGTTGTAGCAGAGACAGCCAAAGCATTTACATTCATCTTTGGCAGGGCAGAGGGCTCTCTCTTGATATGGATGACCCTGTTTTCTTCTCCTCATACCACGTACAGCATTTAAAACGCCATGTGCCTTTTGAAACTGTATAATCTGAGGATTGGAGAAGTCACTGAAGGCCCATATTTCAGGGTATCAGGCTTGGTGGCTTAAAGTGCCTTTAGTGGAAATACCACAAATTCATAGATATTAAACTATGTGGCTAAAATTCTGTATGCTTTTTTAAAAATTTTGATGCATACTGCCAGATTAAAAGCAGCTTTTCAGTAGCTGCATATGAAAGCTTTATGGTTCCCCCCACCCCCAGCTTGAGACAAGAGTTTTACTTTGCAGCCCAGACAGTCCTTGCATTCAGTGTGTGGTTGGGGATGACCTTGAACCCCTGATATTCCTACTGTCTCTGCTTCCTGAGTGCAGAGATTTCTGAAGCATACCACCATGCCCCCTATTGACCTTGACTGCTGGGGATGGATCTCAGGGCTTCAGCATACTAGGCAAGCACTCTACCCCTGGACTAGGTTCCCAGCCCAAGTAACTGACTTTAAAAGACAAAAGTGCTTTTGTTTTCTCTAGGAATGATTCAGAAACATAGCTTTTCCAATGCATATGGATCAACCTAAAGAAATAGATTGAAATGGAAGCAAGAAGTGTATATTTTTGCTTCAGTGTATGAACAAAAAGAAATGTTTGTCTTTTCTTCAGGTGGTAAAAGTCTGTGCCTATAAGCACAAAGTCATCAAGGGTGGCCCTAGTCTTTGTTCTGTAACTCTCTCCATCTGCTAAAGTACTGGGCTAGAAGTGTGAAATTGTGCTGCTCCATGTAATTCTGTTTGCAGTGTCAGAGTATTCATTGTGTATTCAGACCAAAAGCAAGTACTCGTGGTTGACCAAGTGAACGGATAGGATAGGCCTGCTTCAGAATGAGATTAAGGTCTTTCAGGTCACGTAGGAGCCACCTATCAGTATTCTTTTTAGAGATAAGGAAATTGAAGTTTAGAAAGATTAAGTGACATCTTGCTCTAGAGCAAATTAATTAGTCTCAACAGATGTTGAACTTCTCTCTATCGGCGTATTTTGTAGATTCTCGTGGTAAGAAGAGAGTGTTTTCCTTGTGATCATATTTAAAAGCACAAAAGAAGTTCTCATTTCATAGACAGCAGTTTCTTATTGTCTTTTTTCCTTTCTGTTTGTATTGAAATAGCCTTAGTTTTTGTTACACTTCAACATGTTTTAAAGCTTATGTTTTTTTCCTTCTCCTCTCTATATGGTATTGTTACCTATCAATTTGTTTGTTTTGTCGGTTGAGGTTTTGCTTTATTCCAGGTAACATTGCCATATGGGTATCTAAATGTATTGAGTTGACTTCTAATCTGAAGATTTAAGTCAAGGGTTGCTCACTGTCCCAGGAAGCAGAGATGGATGTAGGAACCGAGGCAGGCAGGCAACACAGAGGCCAGCCACCAGTAAGGCCCAGGTGCTGCCTATCTGCCCTCTTCTTTTGATTGACAGTAGGATGCAGGTTTGGCTGCTTTCCTCCACAAGCTTGCATCTATTTGTTTGGGACATTTCAGTATGCCCAGCACTGTGTAAAGTTTGCAGTGAAAGTCATTTAGGGTAGGAGGAAGGAGTAGTTCACGAGGGATTTTTAAACAGTTCTGTATTTTAATTTTTCATGTGACTTTGGCTTTCCCGCTTTTTCTTACTGAATTATTTCAGGGTGGTATTAAAGTGTAAGTTCTGGAATGCAGATACCATGGTAGTTAGAACAACATGGGATACTGTACTCTTAGGTTCCATAATATTTCATAGTATTGCTCTTTACTGTATGTTAAATGATAGGGAAGTATAATAAAATTTATCTAGAGAGCACTTATCTATTTTATGTCCTGTAACATTCAGTACTCGATGTAAGTCTAGCAGATCTGCAATTCAGATAGCAACAGAAGTGGTTCCATCCCAGGAGAAAGGGCTTAGGCTCAGCCTGATGGAAAGTTCCTGGTTGGTGGCACTTGTTCAACAAGATCACAGAATATGAATTTTTTCAGTCAGGGCCTTCATTGGACCTCCACCTTACAGATAGGGAAAGAATTAGTCACTGGTCCAGGATCATTGTGCAGGGTAGGGAAAGAGCTTTGGGTGGAACCTAGGGCTTAACACCTGCTCTAATATGCCTTTTTCATTCTGGAATCTTAGTTGAAGCATTCAGTCTGATGGTCTCTCTATAGAACAGCTTACTGTGCTGTGTGTTACTTACTGGCTGGAGACCTGTTGAAATGCCACACAGCTCCTCGGTCTTTCTTAGGGCTCACCTTTCCTTGTCTGTTGTGTTGTGCTTCTCTTGTTGCAAGGAGGTTGGATGTGACTGAAAAGAAAGCTGTGTTATGACAGTGCTTAGAGAACTGCTTTGGATAACAGAACTGCTCTTATCTTTAAGACAGGAAAAGCCCTGCAAGTGGGACTGGAGGAGCCTGGGTGGTAGATGGTCATAGCAGTTGCCTGTGAGTTTTGCAGCCTTAGACTTGTGACAGTTTGAGGTTCTTAATCTCCTTGTCAATTCCTAGGTTTGCTGTGTTATCTCTCTCCGTCTAACACCTAACTTCTTCCGGGCTTACTTTCTTCTTAGGAGGTTCTGTGGGATATTAAAGGAATCATTCCTAAGGCACTTACCTTCCAAGTCCTGGATTGTTTATATAAACATTTTTCCATGTCATCAAATAACGGAGCATGGAGTTTTACTACTGTTTTGATTGGTTTGTTTGGGAATTTGGAAAATGCCTACTGACTTCTGTGAGCAAGCTGCTAAGCGGTTTATTTACAGAGCTCCACCAGGTGCTAAAGGTCTGTAAAAGGAACAGTGTTCAGAGCCTGTGGAGACTAGAAAGACTTCTTTATCTAGCCAGCTGGAGGTGGGCCATTCTTTCCTTCCATGGGAGACAAGCTCTGTGAGTGAAGGGGCTTTGTCCTTCTTAAGTAGTATAGTTAAATAGTAAATGTTGGTTGTCACAATGTAAGAATGAGTCTGCTTGTCATCCTTGCTTAATATTTATAGATGTACCACTGAGGTTTCTCATTGTTGTCCTCTTATAAATGCCATTAACACGAAGAAGTTTCCCAGAAAGTGAGTGTTCCGCATCTTCCAAAGAATAATGGAACGAATGTTTTGGTGGAAAAAGAAAAGTCATTACATTATTTGTTCCTTGGAAATTTACTTTGATATTTGCATGTTTCAAGAAGTCTGTTCAAGTAATATGGTTTAACACACATTTCTCAAATTTATCTGGCCTCAGAATACTATCCATTTTACTCCTTGACAAAATGGTTATTCATATTTCTTAGAACTTTGACTTGAGAAATAATGTCTAGTAGAGTAGTAAGATGGAATGAACATAACGACCAACATTAACCAAGAATAGATTTAATGCTGAGGTAGCCTTGTTTCCTAGTATCTATGTATGAGATTACTTCAGATTTATCTCATTTTCTTCTTAAAAAAAAAAAAAAAAGACAATAGCTTGTTCTATATTTAAAAGTGGGTAGGTGACATGGCTGTTTCGTTATCTTATACTATAACTGTGGATATCTAATATCTCAGAGATAAAACCCATGTCAAGTTCTGTCCTGTAAAATACTGCAAGGAAATAGAAAAGGGTGTTTGTGTTCAGAAGCCTGCTGTCTAGCGCAGGAGACAGACATGTTGGCAGATTACAGGGATGAAGTTCTCAGATGTGTAGCTAGCCAGAACAGAACAAAGGAAGAAATGGCATTTTGTGGACCATGCTGACTTCAGAGTCATAAATCCACCTATTTCTGCCCTCCGAGTGTGACGATTAAAGATATGTGCAACCACACCAGCCTAACTCCCACTCGGGTTGCTGTTTGTATGACAAGCTAATATGTAGAATCTTTTGAGATCCTCTAAATAAAATTTTACTCACACACCAAGAGTCAAATCTTTCCCTGCTGAAAGGTGTCCTAGTTAGGCTTGAGTCACTTCAGAAGGGAGTCTCAATTCGGGTTTTCCAATCATACTGGCCTGTGGGCATGTCTGTGTTTTTGTTTTTGTTTTTTTAAGTGTTAATTGATGTTGGAGGGCCTATTTCACTGTAGGTGGCACCATTTCCTGGGTATGTGGTCCTAGAATGAGTCTGAGCTAGCCAGCAGGTAGCATACCCCCATGGTTTCTTTGGCTGTGAATGAGTTTCTCTCTTCAGAGGTGTGGGATTCCAAGCAGTCCTGTCTTCAGGTTCTTTACTTGAGTTCCTGCCCTGATGTCCCTCAGTGAGGGACTGTAACCTGGAAGAAAGAGATGAAATACATTCTTTACTTCTTTAAGTTGCTTTTGGTCATGATGTCTGTCATAGTTACAGCTTAAAATTATAATAAGAAGCAATACAACATTCTTAATCTCAGCACACAGACTGTATATATGTGTACTGCTTGAGGACAGGGTTGTCATTGTTATATCAGCGAGCCCTATACCTCAGGTGTAGTTTGATGGTCTTGTATAGCATGGGGACAAGACCTTGAAGCTTTAAAAAGCTATCTTTAGGCAAGTTCAGTAAACACAACACATTTTATGGAAAATATAGTTAGGGAAGGAGGTTGTAGTATTGACATTTTCTCCTTCAATGCTTAAATACTGTTTACATTTTAAGATTTCTGCTGGAGGTATTGTATAGCTGGCTGGCATCATGCTTGTCTGACATGCACAAGGAGGGCTGTGGGTTTCATCCTCCTCCGGGAGGGGAAGAGATCAGTTATGTCTTTCTGAAAGATATAAAAAGTTTGTACATCATGAGATAAATACTCATTCATGTGAAACCCTCTGTATGCATTAGCTTCTTTAGTTTTCTTTTGTCACACCTTGTTGTTCATCTGAAATACTATGAGAACAAATTGTTTCCATTGACTACTTTGTTTTTGAGTTCTATACCTAGGTATTGATTGATGACATTTTCTTTGACATATTTATATCTATTTGCTACATGCCAAGAATGATTCTGAGGACGTTGTAGGCAGTAATGAAACTGACTTGTCATTTTAGTTAACTTCCCTTGGTGACCTTGAACAACCACTCAACTTTCCAATACCCATGGAGGTTGGATTAGAATTAGCACAGTCCCTTGGAATGTAGATGTTCTTCCATTCTACAGGGAGGACTCCCTTCCAGAGAGAGTTTAAAAGTAGTTGTATTTCTAGGTTACATGGCTTTACTAACATGCCCTTCACCCCGTTTGGAGCCCAAAGACTTGCTTCTTATGGAGTAAAAACACCTCAGAATGTTGCAGGTTTGTCTATGTTTTCTTATTTAAAGGGAGGAAAAAATTTAAAAGGCAACAAAGCAGAAAAGAATAAATCAATAGAAATAAGTTGCCTTCTTTGGAAAGGTACTGCCATCTTTACTTCTTTTCCCCTTACTGGTTTGAAGGAAGTCGAAGACTGTAGTGAGATATTCACCTTGTCTGCACCTGTGGCATAGACCAAGCCTATTGGAGGTGGAGACAGGGCCAGACATGACCTGGGGGAACTAAGGCTGAGGAGGGGGCTTGGAGAGCTCTCTTGCTTGCAGCACATGGACAGGAGTACATCTGGAGGCATCCCTGGGATCAGGAACCTGCTGGTGTTCATCTGTCTATATTGTGAATTATTTCTCCCTGAATAAACATCTATTCGGCCTATTTGTTTCTCTTGATGTCAATAGTAGACCTTTCCTACTCTCAATGCAAAAAGGTCACACTAGGGCCTAGACACTGGGAGCCAAGGATATACTGGAAGAGTCAACCACACTCTATATATTTGTATATTCCACATATGGACAAGCATCTTTTCAGAGAGCTGCAGTCAGCATTAACAGACTGAGAACTCTTTCTGCACACTTTAAGCCATCAGATTTTATGGATTTCCATAGATCTTTGGTGAAGGTGGGTGTGTGGCCTGTTGACTCTTCTGTAGCTGCTGTTGTTCATTGTTTATTGAAGGATTTTCCAATGGGAGCAATGCATTAATTTTAAGATCCCTGTTATGCATTGAAAATAAGTGTCTTCCCCATATCCCCCATGTACATAGTGAATCCTCAAGTGATGGTGTTTGGATGGCACCTTTGGGAGACAATTAGGGTTCAATACATTCATGAGGACACAGTCTTCTTATGAGATTAGTGTTCTTAGAACAAGACACCAGGTATCTTACTCTCTCTTTTTTTTTTTTTTTTTTTTTTGATATTTATCAAATCCTATGTGAGGACACAGCCAAAGGGTGACAAGAGTGTTCCCATTAAAATGATCATGCTTCAGACTGGACCATTTGGATTTCCCACTCTCCAAAACTATGAGAAAATTAAATTCCGTGGTTTAAACCAACCATTTGGTGGTACTTTGCTAGGCAGAGATAGTCCTTGTAGGCATCTATTACGTATAGCAAGAAATGACAACTAGTGAGCTGTGTGTTTCATTGCAATCTTTATATTCCTCCTCCTTCTTCCTATTTATAGTGTTGGAAATGGAACTCAGGGCCTCACCTATGGTTAGCAGGAAATCTAGCACTGAGTTGTACCCTAGCCCCATCATTCCTCTTTATTGAACTTTAGCTAGAACTAGTAGTAGGGGGTGAAGGAGAGATGGGAGAAGAGAGAAAGGGCAAGGGAGGGAGAGTGGAGAGAGAGAGAGAGAGAACAAAATGACTATCCAAAACATACTATTAGCTTCACTGGAGGGGAGTATGTGCACATGAGTGCAGGTGCCTACAGAGGCCAGAAGAGGGCGTTGGATCCTCTAGAACTGGATGTATGGGGCGTTGAGAGCTAGCTGCCTGGCACAGGTGCTGGAAATGGAACATTAAGTCTTCAGCAAGAGCTAAGCCATCCATCTCTCCAGCACTAACTGGCTTTAATCTTAAACAGCTGACATAAACCAGGGTGTTTAAGACCAAAGGAAAAAAAAATGTTGCTGTTGAGCCATTGGTGATGGGAGGATTACACATAGGATTCATTATTCACTCCTAATTCTTACCTGTTTTTAACTACTAGATTTTATTGATAATTCAGAAATCAATGTGTGGTAGGCTCATTAGCCCCCTTGTGATTTCTCTTCCTGCCTTTGTTGGAGTCTTACTTCCTCTTTGACTTCTCCAATGGTAAAACTGGGAAATGAATGATTATTTAAAGAGAATACTCTAAGTTTCCCAACACACAATAGGCACTCATTGAGTGCTTATATATGTGGTCAACTCAGAGGCTGAGGGCTCCCTGCCCAGAAACTAAATAATAAATGTATGTATGTATGTATGTATGTATGTATGTATGTATCCATCCCACGTGGAAGGGGTAATGAAGGGTCAAAAATCTTAACTTTTATACAAAGTCAGCATTTTCAGTAACTACATTGAAGGCAAACATTACACATGTTTAGTAGTGTGAGACCCACTGCCCTGGCTACACAGAGCTACATGCCACCTCTGTACTCAGATGCCTGTGGACATAGATAACTTAGCTGTGTTAAAAGGCTCCGAGTGATACCTCCTCCACTTTTGAAACTTCCATCCCCAGTGAAAGGTGGATTGCATGGGGCTGGGGATTGGGGGTGCAGGGGCTGAGGGAGGAGAGCATCAGAAGAGAGGCTTCCAGCCTGAGGCTCCTGCTGGTCCCTTGGGGGATTTAGAGTCAGTAAAAACACATTTAGGTTTCTGAATGGCAACAGATAAATAGCCATGGTCCTTAATTGAAAGGGAGGAGACCACACAGAGCAGAGGTCAGGGCTTTCCCAGATGACTGGTGTCCTGGGGGGTGTCAGTTGAAAAGGTCTGGGGCTTTCTCTCCTTCCTCCTCCTGCTTTCTATGCTGGCAATCCAGCAAGGGAAGGTGGAGGGACCATTAGCTAAACAGAGTTGTTTGGATTGTTGATGAGTATGGCCCCTGGGTGGTCTGAAATTTTAGGCTGGGGGAAGGGCTCTAAGTCTCTTCTTAACTGATATATTACAATCTGACTGCTACCTGCAGCTTGCCAATTACCCAATTATGACACAATTTTGTACATTTTTTTAAAAGTAGTCTTGCTCCTATTCTTCCTTACACAAGGATTTTAGTCATTGTACATCTTGTGTCTTTAAATAATGTATTAGGAACATTTTCGAGTCTGTAAGTGCTTTTTTAATGAGAGTGTGAAGATTTTAATGGGACTAGATTGCTTTTCATGACATTTCAGAGTGACTTAATTGTAACAATGTTGAGAGGCTGTATTTTAAAGTTTGCTAAGTATGTCTGTGTGGATTATAGTCAGACACTTAAAGGGATGGATGGTTGGATAGTGGATTCCGATAGCTCTCACTTTACTGATTCCCTCTAAATATTAGCTCTTTGTAAATATGGGTCCAGCAAATCAGATGCAGAGCAGGGTTCTCTTTAACCTGTTAATTTTCAAGCAGGAACAGAAGGTAATAATTGAGGATAATCCTTAAAAACTTAGGTGGATAGCTGGGTATGATAGTGCTTCCCTATAACCCAAGCACTTGGAGGCTGAGGTAGGAGAATTGCCACAAGTTAGAAGCCAGCTAGAACTCCCTACAGAGTTTGGGGTGATCAGGACTGCACAGCAAGATCCTGTCTCAAAGACAGCCCTCAAACGAAACAAAACAACCCCCCCACACACACACAACCATCCCAAGCCTATGCAGCTTACTTGGGCATTGATGCTGCTTCTGGGGTGATTATTTCCTCTGCTTCTGCATATCCAGGAGGCCAGGCCATCTGTTTGCCTACATACAGAGCTTTTCTTACTGCTTGCCTACAGCCTCACCTGCATGCATGTCAGGTTTTCCGGCTATTTTGGTTAGTGTTTCTTAAATTTCATTGCCGTACTCATCACAGTTTATCTTCTTAATGAAAGCAATTTGAGACTCAACGTGAAATTAGTTTTTGTACTTTTTTGGTTGTTTGTTTTTCTCTGTGTAACTGCTGTGTCTGTCCTGGAACTCACTCTGTAGACCACCAGGATGGCTTTTAATTCACAGAGATCCACCTGCCTCTGCTTCCTCAGAGCTGGGATCAAAAGTGTGCATGATACTACCCCGTTGTACATTACCTTTTTTTCCCCCCTTCTTTTGAGACAGGGTCTTGATCTCATGTATTTATTCTAGGCTGTGCACAAAGCCTATGCTTCCAATAACTTTCTCAAAATAAGATCCTAGTGGAACGAAGTGGCACACACCTGTAATGTCAGTACTTTGGAGGAGGAAGCAAGAGGATTGGGGGTTGTAGGCCAGTTTGCACTGCATCGTGAGAGTTCAGCACTAGCGTGGACTACGATGTAGTTCTGTCTCTAGAACAATAACCAAAATCAAAATTATATTGATGGTCAGAGCTTGCAGTGGATGCCTGTATTTGTTTCCCCAGGCTGTACTTCTGAAGTGCCAAAAAACAGGGTGGCTGAAAACAACAGAAAACGTATCACACTTTTGGAGGTTTGAAGCCTGATGTCCAGGTGATGTCAGAGGCTAATCTATAAGGGAATCCCTCCTTGCTTCTTTCTAGCTTCTGGTATCTTTTCCCGTCATTTGGCATGCTTTGGCTCACAGCTTCAAAATTCTAGTCTCTGCCTTTGCTGCTCTTTGGATCTTCCTGTACATGGCCGTATTCTCATAACGGCACTGGTCATATTACATTAGGACCCCATATTAATCTGCTGTGACTTCATTTCAGCTGGTTACATCTTTAACAGCATGGTTCCAGGAAAGGTCACATCTTGGGGGCACTAAGAGGTCATTCTCAATTTGACACAACCTAGCGTCACCTGGGAAGAAGGAATCTCAGTTGAGGAATTGCTTAGATCACTTTGGCCTGAGGGTTTGGCTTATTAATTGGTGTAGGAGGACCCAGGCCACTGTGAGTGGCACCATTCTTTGGACAGGTGGTAATGGGCTTTTTAAGAAAAGTAAGTAAATTTGAGCCTGTGGGTAATCCAGCAAGTAGCATTCCTTCATGGTTTCTGTTTCAAGTTCATGCTTGAGTTCCTACCCTGCCTTTCTTTAGTGATACACGTATGAACCGTATAAATTCTTTCTTCTACCTAATTGCATTTGGTCAGAGTATCAGAAATGAAAGTAGAATAGTTAGGATGTTAACATGTATTTTTTTGTGAAACTTAAGTCAGCCTGTAATAGGTATTGTGCTAACTTTTGAGGTCACAGAATAAATGTCTATTCATCCCAGACTAAAGTAAAATGTCATCAATTTTTTTTTTTGATGAACCAACAAGTTTGTTGAGTTTATTTACAGAGCATAGGAGAGGGGTTCCTCTTAGGGGTATGAGTGACCCCAGTGGGATCATTGTCATGGATAATGATCTCATGGACATTACATCCTGGATTCTTCCTTTCAGTTAACCTACTTGAAATACAGTCTAGCATCTCCCCAAATTACTTGCAGACAGAGGATGATAAGAAGGAGTAATGGCTGACTTCAGGTAAGGGTCTTTTAAAGCCCCTATCTTTTATTAGGGAATGTCAGTAGGTTCATTATTATTGTTATTAGCCAAAGACTTGGCTATCATTGTATTGTTGTATTCTGGTTTCCATAGCTACTGGGTCAGGTCCAAGTTGGCTTCTTATTATCCTCTGTTATAAAACAACTGTATAAACAAACAAACAAGCAAGCAAGCAAAGCACCTAGGAGATTCTGATGTGGGGTGCATGTGTTTCTGAAGCATGATTCCTGGAAGACAGGCATATATGATGACATATAAACAGGAATAGTTTAAAGAAGATGAGTGATTCGCAGACTCACACAGTCAGTTTAAAAAGTAAAAACATGGCCAGGTGTGGTGATGTACATCTTTGCTTTTGTTTCTTTTCTTCAACTTACTCAAGACACTCCACGGTTATTTGAAGTCTGAGATGGCTTGTGAGTAGCGAAATAAATGGATAATTCTCCAATTCACAGCTCACCAAATGCTAGTGGAAAGGGCTGCTCACCAGAAGAAGGCCTGCTCCTTTATTCCGACCGGAGTTCTGGCTTAAATGCTGATCCCACCTGTGGATTTAACCATCTCTTGAGTGATTAAAACCTTTGCCTAGCCACTGACTTAAATAGAACACAGTCTTAATTAAAGCATACTGAAAAAAAAAAGTGATGAACAACCAAAATCAGATGCTGCATAATTTATTTACACTTACGTAACAGCTTCCCCTAAGGAACTGAAGGCATTTTGAAACTTAAAGTTGCGTAGTTGATATTAATCTCTCCAAAATCCCAGGAGAAAGACAAAAATATAAGGTGTGGAATCAACAGAGAGTGCCTTATCTCCACATAGACACAGCTTCCTCCCACAAACCTGACTGTAGCAATTCAAGTCCCTGTGGACCGCAGATCCAAAACTGCTTCAGAAAATCCTACCAAGTGCAGGGAAGGTTTTTTTGTTGTTGTTGTCCTGTTTGCTTTTCCTCCAAAGAACCTTCTTGTAGAAGCAGAGCTAATAAACATTACACACACTGCCCCCCCAAGTCATCAAACCTTTCATTGCATTTTTGCCAATTAAAATAAAAATCTTACCGTACTTCCAATTAAAAATTTCAAAGTTACTTTAAAAATGCACCTCAACAGACTGGAGAGCTGGTTCAATGGTTAAGAGCACTGGCTGCTTTTCCAGGAATCCTGAGATCAAGTCCATGTAACCATATGGTGGCTCACAGCCATCTATAATGGGATTTGATGCCCTGTGCTGGCATCCAGGTATACACGCAGACAGAACACTCTTTTACATAAATATAGGATTCTTTAAAAAAAAATTCACCTCATTATTTAACAAAAATAAAAATGTTTACTAGTGTGCATTTTTCTTTATCTGCCAGGTCCTGGTAATGTTTGACTTCTCTTTGGAGAGTTGGGGTAGGTGGGAGTAAGAGTAATGCTTTGTACTTCTCAGCCCAAATGATCTAGGTTCCAGAACTACACAGCTTTGTGTTCCAGTGGGTGATACCTCCAAAAGACTAGTTAAGACACAGTTGCTCATACATAGAGGTTCAGTCCAGCTCTGTCTTTGTTCTCTTGTGTCTCTATATCTTCTAGTTCTTCCTATTTGTAAGAGATAAGAAGGGGTTAAAGTCTCTTACCTTTTAGACCTTAGTTCTGAAACTCCTCATTTCATACTTGCCAGGAAATTGTTCAATAATGCACTTTTTCTATCCCAATCAAACCTGCTAGATGAGAATCTTAGCTGTAGGTTCCCTGACCACTGCTAAGATCTCTATCAAGAGACACTGCCATGAAGGTATGGACTACCATGGGCCATTGATAGGATTTTGTCATCATTTAGTCCTACTTGATTTCCCACTGTGCTGACACAAAGCTGTAGTCATCTGAGAGAAGGGAACTTTAGTTGAGGTAATACCTACATAAAATCAGGCTGTAAGCAGACAAAATTGTGGAACATTTTCTTAGTGAGGGATTGGTGAGAGTTCAGCCATTTTAGCTGGTGCTACCCTAGGCTGGTTGTCCTGGGTTCTATAAGAAATCAGGCTGAGCAAATCACAAGAATCACTCCAGTAAGCAGCATCCCTCCATGGCCTCTGCATCAGCTCCTGCCTCTAGGTTTCTGCCATGTTTGAGTTCCTGCCCTGACTTCCTTCAGTGATGGACTATGATGTAGAAGTGTAGAACAAACAGACCCTTTCCTTCCCAAGTTGCTTTTAGTGATTGTGTTTTATTTTAGCAGTACTAACCCTAAGGTAGCCACCTGCTCTAACCACTAGGCCCAGCTTGTTAATTTGAAGAACCCAGTGAAATGAAAGTATGAGTCTCTTACTACATATTATTAGGAGCTTCTAGATGGTGATAGTAGAATATTTAGCCAAGTTGGGGGGTGGGTGGTCTGTGGTATGGCTTAAGTGTTGATTAGTAGCATCCTTTCATTGTAACTGCCACTGTGTTCATCAGAGTAGCTGTGACTACTTGCAAGAGACACTTAAGATTGGGACTTGGGACTGTTAATGTTTCCTCATGGGAGAAGGGGGTGTTGGGCATAGGGAGGGTCATTGGACCCTCATGTGATCACACTTCTGTACCTTGGGCCATTTGTATGTATTTCTGCTTTAATTCCATGTAGTCTCTGGGTTTCTAGATGGGAGGTGCTCGAGTATATAGACTGGAAAGTTTACTGAGTAGAGGATTCCATCTGTGAGGAAGTCATCATCTCTTCTGGAGTGACACTTTGGTGATGCAGCTGTTTTGGGATCACTCATGCTCTGTGGCTAACCTTTCACCCATATTCTCTGAGTAAGCCCATTAAATGGATCTCCCATATTTGACTTTGGTGGAATGGCACTTTGTTGTTGGGACCTATGTAGAGATAATAGGTGTTTGCATCTCACCAAGAATAAGGAGTTCATCTCTGGCTTCTCACCTGGGCTTACCCCTGTCTTTTGCACATACTGTGTTGGGTTGCCATGGCAAGACCTCATTGTGTTGAGAGGCAAGGTCCTCTTTGCCTCATTTTTGTTTTCTCCTCCTATGCTGTCTTATTCTGAATGTGCTGAGTAAACACTGTAACCTAATTAGGGAGGTTAGGAGCTACTGGGAATGCAGAGATTTGGTTCTGCAACTTTTGTAGGGAGGTCCCAGAGATGCCTAGGTCTGACTGGCATGAGAAGGTAGGAGGGAGAAAGGGTGAGATGAACATAGAACATCTGTGCCAGATTACTCCTTCATCCTTCATGGCTGACACCTTTGATAGCTGTTATCCTCTCTCTGATAACCAGTGTGCTCTGTTTGGATCTCTCATTGACCTCTCAGTTCTTGGGACTAACAGTTTTTTTTTTTTTTTTTTTTTTTTTTTTAATGAGCCACATGTTTAAACTTGCTAGGAGAAGAACCTGGGGAAATGCTTCCAAGGGCAGGAATGTGGTCATTTTTCTCAGTGGTTACTATTTGTAGCTAGTGAGTCTTGGCTTGTCTGAGCTAGTATCTTCTGGAGAATGCTCAAAAGCTAGATGTCCTCTATAACAGCAGTTGGGGTTCTGTAAACTGAAGAAATTAATGTCCTTATTGAATGTAAAGGGTTTCAATGTACTTCTGCCTTGAAGTATTTGAAATGAGGTGTGAATTTGGGACAGCAAGGTCTGTGAAACCTCTGCATCTCATGATGGATGCACAACTAGAAGTTGAGAAAACTAAATAGAACAGTCAAGGTTACTTCAGATACTTAGTGACAGAATGACTGTCCTCCTAAGGCTCCAGTAAGTAAATAGTTGTTCATAGATGGATGGTTCATCTGCCCTTCACCTGGCGGTGCTGAGAGTGAAATATGTAGGTGCCTTACTTAGAAATTGAGGTGAGCACGTGATCTAAAATAACAGTGTTGAATTGAAATGTGAATGTGTGACACACATTTCCAGTTCTTTTTTAAATTGGTGAAATAAATTGTACTAGACCACATAGCAGAAATTTAAAAAAGCACTTCAACTCCAATGTATAGCTAATATCTAAATAGTAAGTGCTGAGGATGTAGTTCACTGGTTCATACAGGTACAGTGCTTGACTATGTGTGCATAATGCCCTGTGTTCCATTGCCAAAACATAAAAAAATTAAATTTAAAATGTAGTATGGTATTAACTTTCCACCATAACTCTTGCACTGGACAGTCTAGAATAAGGCAGCCAACATATTTAATTTTTATTTTCTTCTCCTTTTGAGGTTGCTTTATCATATGTGTGAGAATATTAATATGGTGATAGGTGTGGTGCTGCATCATGGGAAATGGAGGGTATAGTGTGAGATCTGGTTTCCTACCTTTAGTGTAACTAGTTTAAGGGTTCAGATGAGCTCAGATCTTTCTATGAAGATGTGCTGGGAACACCTGTTTTTGTCTGAGCATCTGCAGGTAATTGCTTGTGGACTTTTAGGGATACTGAATAGAAATTGCTTTGAAAAAGCAAGTATAGGGGTTGTCGGTCAGGGGGAATATCTCTGCTGTTGAGTCAGCCTTGGCTTTGGCTCTGTTTGTGTGGAGAGCTTGCTGCCCACTTATATCCTTGCTCCTCTTAGAGTCAGTTTAGAAAGGAGGGTGTGGGTTTTGAGTGAGATGATTAATCAACATGTGAGATCTTCCTTGTGACATTTAATTACAATTTAAGTATCAAGTGCAGTCATTTATTAGCCTAGTAGATCATAGAAACTAGCAGGTAAGGCAGCCTTTTTCTTCTCCTCCCACATTAATAGCCAGATCTGGACTAATTTGTAGATAAAGGCTAGTATATATCTGCCTTTACATTTTTTTTTTTAGACCAGTGCTCAAAGTCCCTTGACAGAATGCAAGAAGACAGCCTTGATTAGATTAGCCCAGATTACATTAAAGTGAATGGTTAAAGCCTTTGGAGCCTCTGGTTTGTAGGAGACACCATAATGGCCTTCCTAGCATCCCCAAATCCTATTAGGTGAGTTAATCTTATTGAAGATTTTAAGTCCGCATAAAGAGCAATGCCCTCCAGGTGGTCTCTGGCTCCCAAGGTAAGCTGATGGGCCAACATTCTTGAAATGGGTTGGTTTTGTTGGCTTGACGTGACACATGTAGTTGTTAAAAGATGAAAGGGTGCATAAGGAAGTAATCTTTAGGCTGTACTCTGGCTTGGTGGCTCTTAGTGGCTATGATGGGATTTTCTTTCTTTTTAGGTCACCTAACTCTGTGTGTGTGTGTGTGTGTGTGTGTGTGTGTGTGTGTGTGTGTGTGTGTGTGTATAATCAATCAGACAGCCAACCAACCAATCAGTCACAAAGTCTCATGTGTCCTGGGCTGATCTTAAATTCATTATGTTGTCAAGGATGGCTTTGAACTCTTGATTCTCCTGTTTCCACCTACATTCCTAGGGCCGGGGTAACAGGCATCAGGCCTGTATTATGCAGTTCTGGGAATGGAACCTAGAGCTTTGTGTGTACTAAACAACTGTTCTACCAACTGCCATATTTCCCCAGCTTTCCAGTTTCTCTCTGTTAGTCTCATAATTTGGGGGAAAGAGAGCAAGGAGATAGACATGTAACAGTCCTAAAACTGGTTGTGTGTCATTACAACAGGTGCAGATGGATGGTTGGGAGCTCTATTCTTAAGCTTTGTGAAATCATCCCTTGCAGCCTCTTTCCGTTTTAGAGAGTGTCATTAAGAGTCATGGGTTAAATCTGGATAATGGTGGAGATGCTTAGTTAGATGCCGGGAATAAAGAATCTTGGCACTTTAGAGTTGTATCATCATTGGCTATAATTTTCTGAGCATGCGTGTATCTGTTTATACATGTACTATAAACATTTATTTTTTTTTCCTGAAGCAGCACATACTTTTTCCAAGTTTTTTTTTTTAATTGTTTCTTCTTTCATTTAGACTACGTTTCCCTTCCTTTCCCCTTATTTTCCCCCAGATCCATTCCTCCTCAGTTTCCCTTCAGAAAAGGATAGGTCTCCCATGGCTATCAACCAAACATGGCATATCAAGGTGCAGTAAGACTTGGCACCTTCCCTCATATTAAGTTTGGATGAGGCAACCCAGTAGGAGGAAAAGGGTCCCAAAGCAGGCAAAGGAGTCAGAGACAGCTCCCACCCCCATTGTCAGGAGTCCCACAAGAATACCTTAACATGTGTTCAGAGGACTTAGTTCAGACACATCCAGGCTTCCTGGTTATGTGTTCAGTGTGTGTGAACCCCCATGAGTTCTGGTTAATGCTCCTGTGTGCCATATTCTTATGGTGTCCTTGACCCCTCTGGCTCTTACAATCCTTTCTCCTGCCTTCTGCAGGATTCCCCAAGCACCACCTAATGTTTGGCTGTGGGTCTCTGCCTCTGCTCCCAGTTCCTTCAAGTTGGAACCAGCATTGGTGGGTCACTCCAACATGTTGTCTGTACCATCTTTCTACCCCAGCACATCTTGAATGCAGGACAAACTGTTTGTAGGTCAAAGGTTTTTGTGGTTGGGTTGGTGTCCCAATCCCTCCACTAGAAGCCTTGCCTGGTTACAGAAGATGGATGGTTCAGGCCCCACATCCCCCATTACTAGGAGTTTTTGCTAGGGTCACCCTTGTAGATACCTGGGAGTTTCTGTTGTTCTAGGTTTCTATCTCATTCCTGAAATGCCCACCACCTAATTCCAGTTGTCTCTCTGAATACTCTCTCTCTATTCCCTTAACTGTTCCCTCCTGTTTTCATTCCTACTCCCCTAGACCCCTGAAATCTTTTCCATTCTTCCTTTTTTAGGGAGATCCATGTATACCTTTTGAGTCCTCCTTGTTACTCAGCCTCTCTTTTCTAGTTTTGTTTGTTTGAGTTCTAGACCAGGGTTTCTCTGAAACTCACTCTGTAGACCAGGCTGGGCCCCAACTCAGGATCCACCTGCCTCTGCCTCCCTAGTGTTGGGATTAAAGGTGTGTGCCACCACTGCCTTTACCTCCTAATTATAAATTTATAGACAGCTAAGGTTTTGCAAGATATTTTAGTTATGTTTAGTTCTGTATGTGTCTCTAACAAAGTCTCATGTAGTTTGTGCTGGCCTTGAACTTGCTATGTAGCCAAGGATGACCTTTAACTGAGTCTCTCACCACTGCCTCTGGAATGCTGGGATTACAGTTGTGCCTACCATGCTCTGATTTATGTAGTACAATGTAGTAAAGTGCATGCTGATAAAACACTATATCATCCTAGAAAAATCCCAAGTCCTAAGCCCAGTTCTTTGCCAAAGAACATGGAGTGTGTGTGTGTGTGTGTGTGTGTGTGTGTGTGTGTGTGTGTGTGTGTGTGTGTGTATGTGTGTGTGTGTGAAGATAAAGGATAAAGAGACAGTTCTCTTCTTCTACCACATGAGTCTAAGAATCAAAGTCAGGTCCTCAGGCTTGGCAGCAGGTGCCTTAATATGATGAGTCATTTTTTTCTGGTCCAAAACTCAGTCTTTATTTAGCTTTTGTATTAGGGGCAGTTCTGGACCTGTCCTGTTTCCAAGGATGAAAGAGTGTTTCAGGTATGGGCCAAACTGGGAGCATGAACAGTTATGATTGATTAATGGCTTTGATTTGCTGTTAGGAACGAAAGTGTAATTAGCCCACTGGATGAAGGTTGTATTTCTGTAGCACTCCTCTCTATCAGCTGTTTGGAGTTCTATTTATTTGTAGCACTTGTCTTTTCAAGAGCTGGGGTCATTGGCAGCACAATTCTTATTCTTGAGTCTCAAAACTTAGTGGAGTACATAGTTTGAAGTCAAAAATGTGATTTTCCCTAAGTATAGTAAGAATTACTTTAGTTCGCTGTACATGCATGCACATGGCTCACACAATTGTGGGCTTTTATTCAAGGTCCTTGAGGAGCAGCAGCCCCCTTTTACTTTCATTGATTGTTCATTGCACACTTTTCAGAGTTACCTTTGTTAGGCAGCAGCTGTGGGAAGAATGTGTGCTTATTTTGTATCTGTGACCTTTACTCCTGCGGTCCCTCTGACCCGAGACTCACCCTGCCTGCTACCACCTCATCCCTGGCCCCAGCTTTGTTCTGTTGGGCCTCATGCTCCCACTCCCATAAAGATGACCTCCTTGCTTTCAGTCTCAGATTGGATACTATTTCTGCTGAGGAAGTTCCAGACTTGTGGAGGCTCAGAAGTGAATTAGAACGAGGAGGAAGAAAGGAACCTATTTAGGAGGAATTTGTAAAAGTTCTGTGTTCTGTTACCCTTTCATGCACTTTGGAATCATATTTGATGTCAATTTGGAGAACTTCTCTAGTTCCTCTTACCTGGTACCATGCTTTCTTGCTGCTCTTCCTCCCAGTTTTTTTCTGGGACAATCCACTGGTTACTTAGATGCATACTCTTTCTGCTTTCTTTTAATGTCTTAATACTTTTTATTAGAGCTGAAGTGGTGATAGGTTAAAAAGCACACCCTTCTCTTTCAGAGGACCTAAGTTTGATTACCAGTACATATTCTAGGGAATTCAGTGCCTCTGACCTCTGTGGCACTTTCACTGAAACACACACACACACACACACACACACACACACACACACACGCTGTTTCAGAAATGTTTTATATTTTGTGTGAGTTCAGATGCATATGCCATGGTGTGGTTTTGGAGTTCCAAGGGCAACTTTCAGGAATTGGTTTTCTCTAGTGTGTGTGTCCTAGGGATTGAACTTCTGCCCTCAGACTTGTATGGCAAGCACTTTTACCTGCTGAACCATCTTGCCAGTCCTTTGAAAAGTCTTCTTGATTTATTCTCACACCTTCTGTGTACCATTTAGACTTTCACAGATGGCAATGCTAGTACCTGTAGTATTTATTACTTGAAATGTGCCTAGTACCGTGACAGGCACTTTTTCATTTTTCTTATTCAAGTTAGCCCAATAAAGTTTATGAACTATCACTATCTTCGTTATATAGACGAGGAAGTTGGTGCTCAGAGAGTTTTAATAACATGCCATTATGAGTGTAGCTTGAATCAGGCAGCAGGAATCAAGATTCAAACCAGGCAGGCTGTGCCAGGGACCAGGTCCAATTGCTCAAGGAAAGGCTGTGAGCTTACAGCCAGGATAGCTGGCCTCATGGCAGTTTTCTGACTGGGAAAATTTCCCTCTTACATCAACAACCTAAACACTTACTGTCTTCCTATTTTCAGCTCACTAAGAAGGGTGTTCTGGGTTGTTTTCTGGTGACGGAAACATCATGTTTTAAAGCACTAGGAAGAGAAAGAGTTGGGCTTTAAATGTTGCAGTTCCCCTTTGACTGCACAGTCAAGGAAACAGGCTGAGTTCCCCTGCTTCAGAAAGAGCAGTTCATTGTTAGAGGTTGTATTTCTGAGGTTAATTTGTGTTCCCGAGTCAGCTGTCGATGAGTGTCCAGAAAACAGCAAGCTTGTCCCCCAGCAGTCCCGTAGACAAGGTTCTCTCCAGCACCAGGTGGTACACCTGAAGAGCCACAGAAGCTTGTTGACCATTTGGAACTCTACAGCCCAGTAATTAGAAACTGTAAAACAATAACAGACACGAAACAAATCCTCCAGTTGATGAAAAAGATATCTGTGATCCTGCTCTGTGGCTGAGTGGAAAATCACAACCGGCTGCTCAGACAGCAAAGCAAACACTTCAGGATTTTGGCAGCTGTTTTGTACATATAAAAAGCTCTAGGCTCTATATTCATTTAGAGGATGTCATACTTTCATAAAAACGGAAAACAACTGTCCCACTTCCTTGGTGCAGTCCTCCCCAACCCCCAATTTTCTGCACTGAATCTCAAATTATGGTCCCTAGACCAGCAGCATCAGCATTGTCTGGAAACTGTGTAGACTGTCTGAACCAGATACCTTAGTTGAAGCTGAGCAATTTCTCTTTTAACAAGTCTTTACCTCGTCCTCTCCTACCTACCCCTTCTCTTTTCAGGTGATGCTTATGCGCCCCAAAGCTTTAGGAAAGGCCAAGATCAGGGTCAGGTAACTCTGGGGAAGGAAGTTGAGCACATCCTCCTCTGACTGCTGAGATTCATAAAATCTCTCTTCTGTGTCATCAGGAAGTGTGTGTGGTTGGCTGCACCCTCACAGGCTATGGGCATCCTTGGGAACTTGCTTGGTAGCAGAGGCGTAGTCCCAGTCTTTTAGAAGTGATTCCTCACTTCATTCATTCTGGGCTGAACTAGTGTAGTTAGTCATATTACAGAGAGGAGAAGACGTGTGGAACAAAAACAAAGGCTTTGGCAGGGCCACTGGTGTGACATGTTCATGATTCTGAACTGTCTCTAAGTTACACAGGGTGACAACTCTTCCACTTAGGAGGTGGAGGCAGGAGAATTGGTGGGTCAAGGTCATTTCTGGCAACATGGTGGCTTTGAGGTTGGCCTAGGCTATATGAAAACTTGTTCCTACTCCGACAGAATCCCACAGGGGCAGAGGAAGATAGCTTAGTTAGTAACATGCTTTCTGTATGTCTGTGCACATGCATGGACACACATAAACATGTATTATATGCATACATGCATTCACACAAACACATAAAGCACAAACAAAAAAGGGTCACAAAACCCCCCTAAAATTGGACTTAAGCGGTGGCAAACTATTCTCTTCTTGTCCTTTATTTCCTGTTTCATTTTTGCTGCCTTCAGTGATTCTGACAGAAGGCCCCTATCAATCCCTCTTCGGCCTTGTTGTATGTACAACAGTAACATAGGTTCATTTCAGATCCATTCAGGTCCTTCCACAGCTGATCAACAGATCCCCTGGAAAGACATTTTGGGAAGTAAGAGCTTGACACCAGAGCAGAATAAATCCTCCACTGGTGTTCCCATAAAGGTTCAGGTTCCTTACAAGCCTTCTGTAGATGCAATCTATCTGAGGCTAACATTCTGCTAGGATAGAAACAGAAACACCTATTCTGTGGTTTCCCAGTTTTTATCCAGATTTGAAAGTTTTGCTCACATTTGAAAATGTGTTTATTTTGCTCAGATTTCCTCCTGCCTTTCTGAATGTCAGGTTTTCTTGTGACCTTAAAAATAAAAAAAAGATTATGTGCTTGCTTAGCATGTGTGAAGCCCTGGGCTCTATGCCTAGCACAGCATATAGAGGGCATGGTGGTGAACATCTAATGTCCCAACATTTTGTAGCAGAAGCAAGAGGTTTAAAAGTTAAAGGTCACCTTCATTACATGGAGAGTTTGAGACCAGCTTGTCTGAAAAACAAATGACAAACAGAAAAGTCCACCCCTCTCAACCAAAAAACAAACCTATCAGAAAAACCCAAGACAAAACATAAAAAGCATAGGCAGTGTTGGTTTGTGAATGCATATTTAGATATTTTTGTATTCACACTTGCTGAGATTGGTAGGCAAAGGGGACAAGTCTGTGTTCTCCTTGCTATGACCAGACTGGACAAGAAATGAACCTTGTGGATAGTGGGCTAACTACATTCTTTGTGCTCTTAAGTGAGAGAACCTGCTTGGATTCCCAGATTTAATGTAGGGTCCATTACAAGGCAGCACCAGGCTCCTGTGGGCATAGGTAGTTTAAGGATTTTACTTTTTTAAGGGGTCTGGTTCCTCTTAGATTTAGGAGGTGGTAGCTGTCTGGGAACTTGGAGAAGTCAGAGGCTAAGACTGCAGCATTTTCATGCCCTGGACTTAGATGTTACTGTCTAAGAGGATTGGGAGCATCCAAGCTGTTAGCATTTTACCAGTGAGGTAGCTGATCTGCTGTCCTCCCCTGCCTGCCTGCTTGCTCTTCTTTGTGCTTTAATTAAATACACAGCTGATGATGTCAGCTTGGCTCCCTGCTCCTTCAGCTTCCCCTCAGAACAAAAACATCCGGGCAGACAGTGGTGACAATTAAGTCTCAAGACCCAAGCTTTTGCTTGTTCTGAGATAATTAAAATAAATCTGCCTAAGCATCTCCAAATGCAGATAAAACCTAGGGCTGATTAGAGTTGACCCTCTAATAAACCCGATTTGATTAGGCAGAACCAGTGGGGTGCAGGGAAACATTCAAGACTCTGGCCATTGACCTTTCACTGGGGTGGGGGGTGGGGGTGGGGGTGAGGGTGGGGGGTGGGGGTGGGGGGAATTACTGTTTGATTCTTTCAATCACAGAATAGTTTGAGGACTATTACCTGTGACAGCTAAAGAACTTGGTTGAAATAAACAGTGGAGACCTGTGGGCTTGCCATTAAGAGTTCTAGTCAGCCACCACCTGGGATGTGCTTGCTTCCTGGCTAATCAATGGAGAACAGATTTTGCTGGAGGTATTGGCTGGCATGATAATTAAAGAGGACATTCCCAACCACAACCAGGCACGTCCTGATGAAGTCACAACAGATGTAGATCTTGAAGATCTCTCTGTCTCTGTCTCTGTCTCTGTCTCTGTCTCTCTCCCCTCCCTCTCTCCCTTCTTCCCTCCTTCCTTTACTCCCTCCCTCCCTCCCTCCTTCCCTCCCCTCCCCCCTCTCTTATAAAAGTCTTCATTTCTTTATGAAGGTAACTTTTGACACTTATAGATTAGCCCAAAGGAGACTGGATTTATTATGAAGACTGCTTTGGTCGTTTAAGAGAAATTTCCTTAATTGATTCATCTCTGGGTCTTATAGCCATAGGCACATTTCTCTTCTTACTTAGCATTTATCACAAGTTCCTAGGGTAATTTTTATTTTATCTTCGAAGACAAGCAATTGATTCACTATTCTTTCTTAATTGTTTGTAATGTGTGTATGTTTGCATGATGTGTGGTAAGTGTGTGTGCCTGTGTGTGCACTCTGAAGCTAAAGCAGGAGACAGGATGTTTCCTGTTCTATCACTTTTTCTCTTACTTCTCTGAGACAGACAGTTACTGAACCTGGATCTAGGCTGGCAGCAAACCAGCCCCAGTAACCCTCTTGTCTCCACACTCCCTAACCCCACTAGGGTTACAGGTATGGTACCTATGCTCACTCTTTTACATGGGTTATGGGGACTCAAGCTCACTTACTCATGTTTGTTCAGCTTTTAACCACGGAGCCAGCTTCCTAGCCCTTGACTTAACCATTCCTGATACATAAATTACTAAGCTCCCAGGCAACTAAAGGAGGTTGATAAACAGTGGGCCAAAGGCCAGACCTTTCCTGTTTTATACATTTCTGAGCCTAAGAGTTATTTTGACTTTCTTAAATGGTTGGGAGGAAAAAAGAGAGGACTATTTCATGACACTTGGAAATTATATGGAATTTAAATGTAAATGTTCATAAATAAAGTTTTATTGGAACACAGCCACACTGGTTCATTTATGTTATTGTGTTTGGCAACATTTTATGCTTAGACAGCAAAATGGAGTCCTTATAACCAGGACCATCTGGCCCCAACAGCCTAAAACATTTACTCTCTGGCCCTTTTCAAAAGTGCTCTGCCTATCCCTTTTCTATTGTATGGTACACACGAAGTAAATGCTTAGTATTTGAATCATTTCAAGTCTGAATTTTAGTTTTTGAATAGAGTGCTGATCCTATAAGTGTTCATTGAATATAAAACAAGTAATCAGTAGGTCCATTTCTCTTGTTAGCCATTTGTGTTTGTGGTTTACCTTTCTGTCTCTGTCCCTGTCTCACTCACTCACTCTTTCTCTGTTTGTGTATGTGCTTGAGTGTGCACGCATGTGTGTGTGCATGCCTGTACACCTGCATCATTTGCTCTGAGGCTCAGTGCACACTGCAGAAGAGAGAGCAAGAATGTAATAGCGATAGGAAGGGATGGAGTATGTGGAGCTCTCTCCTCTGGACATGGCATGGCCATTGGATTCATGAATCTCAGCAGGAGTGATCATCTGCACAAGACTGGAGCCTGTCAACATTCCATCCTCTCTTTTTGTTGTAGCCCACACTGGCCTAGAACTGACGATGACGTTGAACTTATGATAATCATGTGCTAGGGTTACAGGCTTGCACCAGTATACTCTGTATATGTGGTGCTGAGGATTGAACCCAGGGCTTTGTGTTTGCTACTGAAGTACTCTACTGACTAAGCCACATTCTTGGTGTTGCTTTTACTTCTTAATCTCACTTGTGCAGCTCTTAGGTTCCCCACACCTCCTCCTTTTAAAAGCATTGAAGGCCAGTGTGGGAAGGCTGTGGTTGCTGCAGAATCTCTTTCCTCTGCTCATAAGCAACACTATCATATCTGGGAAGAGTTTTATATACTCAGCCAATCTTTTCTGACCTCAGAAAACTGAGAGGAGTAGACTGAAAGCTTGGAAAGATTGATTAGTGGGAGCTACAAAGACTGATATTTTCTTGAAGGTGAACTTGCCTTATCAAAATATTATAAAAATTCCAAAGAAAAGTTGAGTTGGGTTACCAAGAAAAATGCAAAAAATCTTAACATAAAGAATTTAAAAATGGGAGGCTTATCTTTTCTACAGTTTTCCATTTCATAAGTTAAGGAAGATGTGGAGGAAATGTTTGAAAACTCCTATGGATATTGTCTCCTTCCTTCAGTCCTATGGGTATTACTCAGTACCTTGGTGGTAGTTCATCTCCTACAACCTGCCAATACAAAGAAGCCATTCATAACCTTTTCCATGATAGTGAATGGTCTGAAAGTTTTATCATTGTCTGCTGTGGCCGACAGCCCATAAGCAAGGAGTAGAGATGTTCTCTTTAAAAACCCAAAACTCCTTTTTCAGGTTTCTTTTTAACAATCTTTTATTATTGTAGAGTGTATAGGGATGTGTGTCTGACAAGTTGGATGGGCAGATGGCATGGCTCTTGTGTTTGGAGATCAGAGGGCAACTTTGTGGAGTTGGTTTTTTTCCCCCCTGCATTGGCATGGGTTCCAGAGATTGAACTGCAGATAGGCTAACACAGTGAACTCTTTACATGCCGGCCCATTTCACTGGCCCCTTGGTTTGTATTCTCACGGTGTTATTTGGGCAGCGTTCTATAGGGCAGTGTTTAAGATAGGTTAGCAAGCTTTGGAATTATGAATAGAGATTTAAAAAAAAAAAAAAGAGATGCTGCAGCTGTGCATGTGATGTGTTTTCTGTGTGAAAGCCGTTCTGGAATTGGTCTTCCTTTGCTAGTTACATTTCACCTACAGTGGTGCTAGCTTGGAATACCTCATGATCATAAGAGAGAGTCTTCTGGGTGTGTATAATGTGTTTGTAATTGCAATGATATGAAGTGTTTTTACAGATTTATCAGAGAATGTACTTTTCCTTCTTTGCTCCTTGTATCTTGTTCTAAGATCAGAGCTACCTCCTCTTCCACTGAGAATACCACTTCTTTCTTTTTTCTTTCTTTTCTTTTATCTTTTATGGAGACAGGTTTTCTCTGTATAGCCTTGGCTGTCCTGGAGCTCAATCTGTAGACCAGGCTGGCCTGGGACTCACAGAGATCCACCTGCCTCTGTTTCTGGAGTGCTGGGATTCAAGGTGTGATCCACCACCAACCGACTTGCGTATACTTCTTATTTTACTCTCCCTGTTTCCCTTTTTTTCCTTTGTGATTGTGAGTGACAGGATCTTGGACTTGCCTTGATCTACCACTGAGCTCTATCTCTAGTCTTTTGCTTGTGCGATGGGTGCATGTGTGTATACCAGAGGATCCCCTTAAAGGAGTTGGCCCTCTCCTTCTCCAGTTTGGGTCCTGGGAATTGAACTCAGGCTGTCAGACTTGGCAGCAGGCACCTTTAGCATGTGAGCTGTCTCACTGCCTCTGGTGTTATATTTTCAGTTTGAGATGGTTTCTGTAAGTTGTACAAGAGTTCCTGTTTAGCCCAGGCTGGCTTTAAACTTTGATCCCTTTGCCTCACCCCCCCCCTCTTTTTTTAGACAGGATTTTTCTGTGTAACAGCCTTGGTTGTCCTGGAGCTCACTTTGTAGATCAGCTTGTCCTCAAACTCATAGTCATCTGTGTGCCTCTGTCTCCTAAGTGCTGGGATTAAAGGCATGTGCTACCACGGTCTTGACTTAACTCTCTTAAAAAACAAACAACACACGATTCCTAGTAATAAAGACATTGGAGTGCCTTTTGTTCAATATTTGACTTTTTAGTATTGTGTAGGTGATAGATAAATAAGTTAATTGTTTCCTGGATGACTGTGTAAGTGATAGAAAAATAATTGTTTCCTTGATGACTCTGCATTTATTACATGGGACAAAAATGCTCTTAAACCTGACTTTCTGATGTGTTCTCAAGGTCTTTGGTAGTATCAATGACCCTGAAGCAGGATGCTCTGTCCTGTTGTTATGATGTGCTAGACAACTCACTGTGTAGAGTATACTTTGCACTGTAGGTATGTTGAGTGGCATCCTGGCTCATTTAACACCATAGCAACCCCTAGTGTGTCAACCACAAATCCATCCAGACCTTGCCATGAGTTCAGGATTGCCCTCACTGAGAATTACGACCTTAGAGTGAAGTGGATGGCCTGAAATCAGAGGTCAACCATGAATCCTACTGGGCTGAAGCCTGCATTTATATGATTTGTTCCTTTAAAAACACCCCTCAAACTTATTAGAGATTATTTAGTTTGTTGAAATTCCTGGGTAATCCTTCTTAGCCTCAACTCACACTAAAAAATGTAGGTATGGTGTCTTATTTTAAAGATAGGGTTTGTAGTAAAATGTACTAATTCCCCAAGCCTACTGGCCCAAGCCCTCACATTCTATGATTTTAGTTGCAACAGGAATATTTATAGAATTACAGAAGTTAAGAGCTGAAAGTTTAGGGATGCAAGATGGCCTAACAAGCTTAAAAAAAAAAAAAAAAGGAGTTCTTTCTATGTGAGCCTGACAATGAGAGTTTAGTCTCCAGAACTGGATGTGAAAGGAGACAGCTGAGTCCTGAAATTACATTCTGAGCTTTTTGCTGTGGTGTGTGTATACCTGCAACATGGATGCACAAAGAAAAATAATAAAAATTTTATTTAAAAGTTGGAAGTTTGTGGTTGTTTTAGCTACATTTATTTCCATCCATTGTGATTTCCACAAATGGATCAAGTCAGATAAAAAGATTTGCTTTCTTAGATGTGGATGTTATTAAATAGCTATGTTTACAAAATGTATGAGTACATACTTTTGCAGAACTGTTTCATTTGCTTGCTGACTAGATTAAGGTGACAGTCACCTTCCAAGTGTGTCTGTTTGGAATAAGGCTGGTGTTAGTATTTACTTTAACATTTGCTTGCTGCTGCTGGCATTCCATTGTCAAACATCTGCATGGCCTGCTATCTTAATAAGGGAAACTTTGACCTTCTAGATAGATTTGTGTTAAATTAGTAAGCTTTTTATTTCAACTGGTTTTTAATCACAAATCAGTAGGGACTATTACTCCTTTGGCCCGAGAAAGAGGTGGCTAAGAGAGAAATGTAATAATTTTTTATAGGTTTATGTGCTTTACATGTGATGTGCCCAACCAGAAATAACAAGATACACAGCAGATGTGAAAGGTACCAGCTAATATAATTACACTGGGATCATTTTCACCATTTGAGTTGGAATTACATTGAACTTATTTCTTCAGCCCTAACAGGATTTGGTAGAGTTGCTTCAATTTGAATTGAAGGCTGAGATGAATTGCCTACCCTTGTGTCTTTACTGCAAGGTTGGCTTGTAGGTGCTTTCTGTATTTCAGAGCTTGATAAACTGTCAGGCTCATATTCAGATTTATAGAGAGACTCAACTGGAGGGGGAAGGTGTACTCCAGTTAAATCTAAGTAGCATGCTGGGAGGGACTCTTGCCTAGAAACCAGATCTGAAGATAGCCTGATTAGATACAGTGCCACTTTTAGGCTTTATTGGAAATAACAGGTCTCTTAGTTTGAACTAAAAAGGTAGTTTTGCATGCATGAAATATTTGGCAAAGGGTGCAAACCATGCTTGCTTTGGCAAACAAGTCAATCCCAAGATGAATCAAAACAGATTTCAACATGGAACAAAATTGAAATACTTGAGGATTTGTCTTAGATCTCAAACTTATATTTTATCTTCTGTCTTTATAGAGTACTTAAGGAAGAAAATACTCTTGACAATGCTAGTGACAGGGCTATATTATCTCATACTACAGTCAGGATGGCAGGACTGCTTTTTTTTTTCTTCCCAATGCTTTCATACTCTCAGTCCTGCCACAGCAAAAAGGTTGTAGGAAAAGGTGTTTATTTCACTGGAAGATTTCTATGAAGAACAGCTTTTAATGAAGCCCAGCACATGGTACCATTATCATTTCTAACACAGAGAACTTGTTTTCAATTTTGCTATCAAAGAAAAATGACAAATAGAGAATGCAAGAAAACCCAGATGGACTAACTGTATTAGGAGCTTGGTTTGCATATTTTGTGTCACATATTAGCATTCATTAAGTCAAAAGGGGGAAAAATGAGTTTTTCCTACATGCATTAAACCAATAAGGCTGGCAAAGTTCCAAGCTAACTCTTGTGGATTAATTGTTTTATAACTGTTTTAATTAAAATTGTTCTGTATATGATTAACCTAAAAGTTTTAATTTCTACAAAACAGTTGAGCAAATGAGACATTAATATTTTACATTAACTATGGTGATACTGCTGTGGTTTTCAAAGCGATGCTCGTTCAAGTAAAACATTGAAAGTGGTGGGTGGAAAGCTCTCTGTGCTCGTGACTCTATTGAGACATCATGGTTTTCAAACCCAACTGCAGATGAGCATTGATATAGTCACCCACTGCTTATGTTCCAGCTTCCAAGGAGGTGCTGGTCACCTGTCCTGATTGTCATGTTCAGGGTAATGGAACATTGTGTCAGCGATCTACTTCTTATGCCCCTTTCTCCTGTTTGGTTTCTTAGTAATGTTGGTATAACACGAGAGATCCTAAGATCAGAAGGAATTGGCTAGGGTTGCAGGGGGGACCATGGAATTACTGACATTAAATTCTGTGGTTTTAGTTTATGTGATAGGTATAGTTGCTAACTCTGGAATCAAGGTGGGGGTTGGTAAGGATGGCTTGAATCCAAGACCTCATTTATTTGCTTGAAGTTCTTTAGGTTGGCACCACTGCCTTTGGCAAACCACAGCTTATTTTGCAAATGGTAAAACTGAACTCAGTGAAGTTGTTTTGTTGAGTAGCTGTGATTCCTCATACACAGATTTGAATCTTCCCCATCCCTTTCCTCATCTCCATGCCTTCATCATAATGTTCTTTATTTCTTTAACTGAGGAGAAAGGCTTTCCTTTCCTTCCTTTTAAAAACTTTACTCTCATCTCACTCCAAGGGATTGTGTCACAGTACTATAGAAATTCAAGATAATGGTGTTACTTGAACCTCACAGGAGGATGTTGGAAAAGATAAGATTAGTGGTGCTCAGTGAGTGGGAAGGATTATGATAAAAAGCTTAGGCTGTCCTAACTGTCTGGATAATGATCACCTCTGTAGCTTACAAGGCTGAGATCACCTACTAGATTCTGGGACACCTGACACAAGGTCTTCCTTGGAGAGATTTATCCATGGAATCTGGGATGTAACTTCTAACCAGAAGTGTGTCTGCCCTGCACTTGCTGTCACATCACCATCCTGAGAGGCTGTGATGTGTTCAGATGCCCAGTCACTGCCTGATTTGGTCTCTTCTTTACCTTATCTGTTTTTTGTTTTTTTTTTTTTTTGGTAACTTCTTTATTTCTTTTATTTTTTATTTTTATTTTACATATCAATCCCAGTTCCTTCTCCCTTTTTCCCTCTCTCCTACCCTCTCATACCCTCCAACCACCCTCCCCTCCCACACTGCATGTAGGGTGATGCCTTCCAGGAGGGGTCATCTAAATCTGTCAAGTCATTTGGAGTAGGCCTTCTCTCCTGTCTCTAAGTTAAGGGAGTATCCCTTCATGGGGGATGTACTCCCAAAGTCTTTTTGTGCACCAGGGATACATTCTGGTTCTACTGTCTGAGGTCCCTTAGACTGGCCAGGGCTTCTAGCTGAGACCCATGTTCAGGGGGTCTGAGTCAGTCCCATGCTGGATTCCCAGGTTTCAGACGGGGGTCCATTAGCTCCTCCTTGTTCAGGTCAGCTGTGTCTGTGTGTTTAATCTAGAATCATAGACTCTTTGTTAGCCTTCCTTTCTATTCTATATCCCCCCCCAAGTTCCTTCTGTTTATCTTTTAAAGCACCAGATTCCTAATAAATTATTCATGTATTCAGTATTTATAAGTAGTTGATGATCAGAGTACAATAATAGATCTTAGTCTTGTACAAGCTGTTATATTTGCCAGAAACCTGCCTTTGCACAAATTTTTTTGATATAACTAGTTTATTAAGTGTGTTGCTATCTATTCATTTCTTTAAACTCTCTTGAGTTCTGGGGTTGGATCATTAGAAAAACATATAGCTTGGATTGAATAGTGTCCTCATGATGGAGTTTAGAGTGCTATGCTTTGGTAGATAGAGAAGAAGAACAGTGTTTAAAATTTCAAAGATACCTGTATTTCTAAGGCTTAAAAGGAATCTGGCACCTTGTCTGTGTGCACAGGCACCCATGCATCACCACTACCTGGCTTTCTTTCTTTAAAAAATTACCATAATTTTTAAATTTTCTGTGTGTGGGTGTTTTGCCTGTTTTCAGAGGACACTGGATCCCTGCAACTGGAATTGCAGACAATTTTGAGCTGCCATGTGGCTGCTGGGTGTTGAACCAACCTGGGTCCTATGCAAGAGCAGCCAGTATGCTTTGCTGATCAGCCATTTTTCTTTTAAATGTTTGTACTCTATTATTATTTCGTCAAAATACTAAATTTCCAAGGAAATTCCAAATGTAATTAACCAGTTTTAGATTTCCTCAAAACGTGATCAGGCACTATTATTCTTTTGCTTAGTGAGTACTAGCTTCCACCTGTTTTTAAGATTGTTTTCTTAGGTTAATAACTGAGTTCTAGGCCACTGTGCTACATGACCCACATGAAGAAACAAAAAAAGCCAGATAATGTTCTTGCTCTGTAAAATTTAACCCTGTTGATAAGATCATTTATGTCTGGCAAGGAGAATTGTCCAAATCAGGACTTTTCCGTAGGACTTTAAGAGTAGGTATTTGGGGACTGAATTTTCTTTTAATTTTTTATGGCTTTGCGAGTGTGTGCTCTGTTCCTTTGGACATCATTTTCTTTTTTCTTCTCTAGTTTGTATTTATTTTTCCTGTTACGTGTTTGGGTGTTTGGCATGCATGTATATCTGTTTGCATCATGTGTACCAGGTGCCTGCCAGAAACCAGAAGTGGACATCAGATGGATCCCACCTAGAACTGTAGTTATGGGTGCTGTGTATACTACCATGTGGGTAGTAGGGATTGAACTGTGGTCTTCTGTAAGAACACTCAGTGGTCTTAACTGCTGAGCCATCTCTCCAGTTCCAGGTTTCCACTTTGAATCCAGCAATAATGATCTCTGTTGAGATAATCTGCTCAGTTGTGCGGCTGGCTGATTTATTTCCTGACCTTTGTGGTATATTTCTTGGGGAGACCGTTTCAGTTCATCCCAGACAGAGGGCAGTAAGACATCAAGCCTTAGCTTAGAGAATAAGTGAATTTATTGGGGTTGCATAATGCTTGCATGGGTGACTACAGTAGCTGTGTCATTGAAGTGACCCGTGTACCACATGGGTGAGGACTCTGAAAAGCTGTACCTGTGGAGTTTCCTGTCTAGTGCACAAAGCTACATCTCTGAGGAGTCCCCTGTCCCCAACAGTTGCTTACTGCTTATATAATCTTGGTGAGGGGCCCTTGATAAACATTTCTTCTGAGTTTCATGAGCTTCTTCGCTTTCCTTGTCCCTCCAGGTCAGAATGTTTCAGTCTAGAAGAAACAGTTCCACAACCTGGTGCAGTCTGGAGTGCATGTCTATCACCTCGTAAAAACAAAACAAACAAACAAACAAAAAACAAAAGAAAACACCTGCACATACTGTGCACCAGGGAGACAGCTGTACTTTTCTCACTTGTTTCTGATGCAACAGCAAGCTTCTAAACATAACCACCAGTGTGCAGTGATTCTTTTGCTGTTCAAAAGTCCTTTGTCTGAGGCTTACTTATTGTTGCAGTTGATGGTATGACAGCCCATGGCAAGCAAAAAATGCGTGTTTAAATGGTGTGTAATTCAACAGATGTACACATCCAGGTGGGCAGCGATGGGTGCTGTACATTGGGTGGGGGCACCGAATTGTTCCAGATACTTAGCTAATTTTCTGTGAGTACAGTCTGACTTATTTTGCTTCTGTTCAGATTTCTTTTTGAAACATGCAAGCAGTGTGACTTTGATTTGTGGGATGTTAAATTTGAAATCATGAAGGAAGCTGTGATTATACAGTAGCTTAGTAATTCCAAGCAATCATCACCAAATAGTATTTTCTGGAAGTACCCTGTGTGTAGATCTTACCTTCTAAAGTGGCATGCCATACAGCCTGGGAAAACAGTAATCATGGCTGGCCCACGTTAAACACAACTCAGAGAGGTGGGGGGAGTGCTGATGATACAGAACTTAAAATCCACAGAGCAGTGGATTTTATCACATGGTCATCTGTGTGAAGATACCCTGCTTGTCAACAGAAGCAAATGCTTCCATGAACCTAGTAGGCAATGTGCTTATGGTTCTTTGCATAACCATTAAGATTACATTGTGACTAGTTACTACATTTGGCAGGAAAGCTAACTTTTGTTTTCTTGCCCATTTTATTTAACTTTTGGATGTTTAAAGCAGACAAAAAAGCTTGAAATGATACATAATCAATGGAAGAGATTCCAGAGCCATGTTCTACTTAATATGTGAATGTCAAAAATCTTTCCTTGTATAGTGTTTTTAGGTTTTTTGATCATATATGCAAAAGTCAATTTTTGGTAGTGATTAATGTAGAAGCAGGATGATGGTTTAGGAATACACTGGCAAGGAAAGTTTAAGGGGGGCACTCAAGAATTTTTAAGACATATTAGCTATGGCTGTTATAGTACTGCTCATTTTTTTGTTCCAGAAAATAACCAATATTTACAGTTGTACACTATAGACTGAGTATAGGTATCTTAATGTTTATATGGTTGCTGGATAAAAATTCAAAGATACCCTAAAATAACAATGTTGAAAATGCTATTTGTACTTCTACACTGAGATAATCAGTACACACACACACACACACACACACACACACACACACACACACACACTCAAATATAGATATATATTTGAATATTTGTCTTAGGACTCTGAATTTATTAGGTATATAAAATACCATTGTTTGAACAGGGCTGTGTTGGTGCACACCTTTAATCCCAACCCTTGGGAGGCAGAGGCAGTTGATTCTCTATGAATTCTAGGCCACCCTGTTCTACAAAGGGAATTCCAAGACAGACTCCAAAGCTACACAGAGAAACCCTGTCTTGAAGGAAAAAACAAAAACACATAGTTTTATTTTTACAGAATCCTTTTATGTATTTTGTAATATTTAAAATATTATAAAGAACTTGTTTGCCCTGTTAAGTATTTAAAAGAAATTATATAATCCCAATTATCTTTGGGAGGTAAGGCGTTTTTGGCTTGGAAAATTATTTGAAAACTGATTTTTTCCCCTCTTAAAAAAATTGAGTGAGACACTGTGGTATATATGTGTAATACTTACATTTGGTAAGCCGAGGCAGGAAGATTTTGATGCTAGCCTGAGTGAGATATGTAGTGGGAACTTGTCTTTAAAAAAAAAGAAAACAGGAACACTTTCACTCTGCCACTGTCTGTGTTCACATTTTTATTGTTGGCTGAGAACTTGTTCTATCCATTTCCCCAATAAACTCAGTTATTGAATGCTGCTTATATGCAAGAACTTTGTTCAGGTCTGAGGATATGGCCATGGCCATGGAGACTTGGTTGTCTGCTTTCTCAGCCTTGGGTCACCATGTATCATGGTATTAGCTCATAGGTCCTTGTGTATTGATCCTAGTGTTTCTGCTTGGATCATGTGGCTGGGATTTACATAATTAAACAGGTGATTTAGAAGCTCTTACACCACAGAAGGTTCTGCCCCATTTACCTTCCCCAGCCTCTCCACTCCCAGGCAGTAGATTCTTCTTCAAGATTGAGTCTTGGAGCTCAGAGCTTGGAGGGAAGGATCTGTTTATAGTGGAAATGGAAGTGACCTATTCATTCCATTGTGAGTGCTCAGTGCTCAGTGCTCAGTGCACCTTCACTCCCCTCTCCTATTGCTAAAATCTCTTCTAGCTGTAAAATTCTGTAATTTTTCTTTTTCTCTTCCCCCCCCCCAGTACTTGGGCCTCTGGAGATCCCAATACTGAATCCTTCCTCAAACACTAAATTTCTAGTAAAGGTATAAAAATGTCATACTCCTTTTTGATACACCATTTGACTTTGTGGTATAAATATAGACTCAAGAATGAGTCAAAGAAGCAAAGTATATTTGTGCACTCTAGAGCAACAGATGGGAATTGAGAGTTTGTCTGTTCATCTCCAGTACACAAAATTAGTCACAGTTTGATTTTTACCCACTCTTTCATAAAAATGAAAAAGGAAAAGATTTGTTTTATGGTTTTTATTTGGAAAGACATTTACTGTGCCTCGAATGTCCAGATGGGAATATGCTTGCATAGAATAACCAGTGGGACCCCAGTAAACATCATTCATGATCTGATCAAAATGAAGGGAAATTAATTTATTTTTTAGGTATATGTACTGGGAAAAGAGTACCTGAAAGTTCTTTCTCTAGGAAAATCTAAGAAGTGTATGGATAAAGCACACTCCCCAGGTTAGACCATGGATAATAATTAAGCAATTTGGCTGTCTGTCTTATATTGACTTTTTCATGTATCTTGGATGTCTGCATGTGGGAGGTTCTGATTACAAACCAAGAGTCATTGTGTATGCAACTTTGGGTAAATCACTTAAGAAATATATCCCCCCCCCCTTGGAACAGAGCAGTAACTCCTGTCCACCTTCTTTTATGACATTGCTGCAAAGATTAAAAATGCATATCTGATACATAGGTCTTGATAAAATAGGAATGAGCCCAAAATATGTGATTCGTTGGCTGTTGCTTTAAGTGTGTGGATGTATGTGCATTTGTATGCATGTGTTTCTCTGTGACTTATACACAAAAGCCTCATATCTAAGAGTATATGTGTTTGAAAACAGCAAAGAATTGTATGACCTGGAGAGAAACTATAGTTTAAGAGTGTAAGGTTGGCAAATGTATCAGTTTTTTTTTTTTAATATCCATTTTCCTTAAGGTTCTTTGGATGAAGAAACAGTTTGAATGAAGATTACTGGTTATTGGAATTCTTAATTGCATTTAACTTTATGTTGACTCATTGAGAAAAACCTGGGTTGGTTACAACAGAGGTACAGTGCATCTCAAAAATTAAGACTGGGAACTCAGGGAAAGGAACATAATGGCTGTCAGGTGTGATGGCGTATATCTGTAGTCCTAGCACTTGAGAGACAAAAGCAGGAGAATTGCTAAGAAGTTGAGGCCCACTAAGGCTACAGATTGAGTTCTAGGCCAGCCTTGGATATGTAGTGAGACAAAATATATAAGGAAAATCTGATAAAGTCATATGAAGGCTCTCTATTAGAAGCAGGACAGAGTAGGATCTTCTGCAAGAGGTGCATAGGTAGTTCACAGCTGCCAGAACAAAGAGGGGCTGGTTCAATGTGCTGGTGAGGGCGAGGCCATAAACTCTATCTTCAGTATACCCATGGAGATGCACAGTAGTGATTAGTCAGAGGGTTGTCTGTATACTCTGTATCACTGCATATTAATAACACCGAGACAGACCTTGACCTCAGAAAGAGTAACTGCACAGGATCAAAGTCATGTGTTCCACATAGGCAGCCCTGAAGGGCTTTCTGAGAGCTAAAGATGACATTTAGAATGGCAGTGGAGAGGATAAGCCACCTGTCCTCAGGCAGTCTCCCACAAATGCTCTTTATCCCAGCTGGAGCTGGCATCATTTCCTAAAAGGTTTCCTGTGGTATTCTGTGCAGTTAACTGGCCAGAATCCCAGGGACCCAGGGCTGAGATGACACTCCTGTCTTCAGAGTCAAGTGTCTTGGTTCTGGCGCAAGGATTAGTTAAGTGGTGAATTGATGCAGTTCTTTGTTGGAGAGGGCAGCTAAATGCCAGTTGTGATTTTTGTTTTCTAGGCTGTGCTGGGAACCACAGAGAATTTGTAGCTGCCAGTAACTTATTTTGCTTTAGCTGCTGGGTGACTATTCCATGTGGCTGTTGCATCACTCAGAACAACTGAATTCAGATCCATTGTATCTTTAGATTGTTGCTAGACAGTCAGATAACTGGTAAATGCTTTCATCAGGTAATTCATTCTGAGCCTTTAGCTTGCTTTTCTGTTTGTTACTACACTGTACATCCTTTAAAAAAAGTCCTCTCTAGGACCATGCATTTTTAGAAGCTGGGATTGTGTGCTGTGCTTTATTGGGACACAGAAGGAGACTGTCTGGTTAAGGCAAGAGATTGTGGTGCTAAAAAAGGAAATTGGCAGGTCTGTCCCTGGCACTTTCAGTAAGAAAAGAAAAGGGATGACAGGCTGGCTGGGGTTTCTGTTGAAGAGAGACCTGATCCTCACATGACCTTGTTCCCTGAACTTAGAAGGATGGTGTGTCTGTGTAGCAGTCACTTTAGGGACCTGCTCTGCTTTCTGCCACTTACATTTAGCGGCTTAATGGAGAGACAGAAGCTTGTTAAGGCATAATCATGAATGCTGTGGCTATTACTTCCTTCTCTTTGCCAGAAGCCAGCCTTACTAGTGTGCACGGCCAAGTTTGTATCCACACAATTTGTTTGTAAGGAGAAGAAAGATTCTTATTACTAATTTGGCCCTGGAATTGGTTCAGAGAAAGACTGATTTTGTGTTTCTGTCTATAGCCTTATTGGTGTGAATGTCTTAAGCTAATGAAATCATTTCAACTTTTTTACATCGCCTTCTACTCCCACATATGCTCCTAAGGCCAGAGGGGCAGATATAGTCTTTTAGGCCAAAAATGAAAATTTGATGTTCAAACCCAAAAGTCCGAAGATAGGAGAGACTCTATTTATTCGGATTGTGTTTTGCTTTGTTGAGAGCATTTTTCAGAGATGTCTTTTATAAGTTCTTAAATAAAGCCACTTTTTTTCTAACTATGAAATGTTTACAACAAACTTATTATCATACTTGCCATTTAGTGGGAGAGTGAAATAGGACCAGGAAGTCTTTTTTATTAATATATTTTTATTCTTTGAAAGTTCCAGGCATTCATACAGTGAACACTAATCATGCTCATCCACCATTATCTCCTTCTAATTCCCACAATGTCACTAACCCTTTCTTTCTCACAGCTTCTTGTACACTCTAGAAATATTTTGTTGATATCAATAATCCTGAGTGTAAACAGTGCCACCCATATGCACACGGGTATGTGACCATCCACTGAAACATGAGCAATCTGCCAGTGGCCACATCTTCAAAGGAGAATGAGTCTTCCCAACTCAGCAGCCATTAACTGCCAATAACTCCTCTGCTAGGATTCAGGCCTTAAGGGTTCCACCCCTGTTCATACTGCAGTTTTGATTATCTTGGTCTTGTGATGCTTTGAGTTGATGTGTGCATTAGCCATGTCATATCCTGAAGTTAGCATTTAAAGCTCTCTCCTTGGCATTCATTGTCTCTTATATTCTTTCTGCTCTCTCTTCCAGGAAGTTCCCTAGGACCAGAAAGTCTTATTCCTGGTAAATAGATAGTCAAAGGCACACTTACAGAATGACAGAGATCTGGGACAAAGGCTGAGAAGAGTGCCATTTCATTCACTTGGCCATTATTCTGGTTCTGAACTTACTGTTTATGGAACTTCATCATGTCATAGATTAAAAGTAAACTCATGAATGACTCTTGGAATAGGCAAGTAGACGAAATGTTTACCAAATATCTTGTCTGGAGTTTATTTGTCCTTTGTTTTGACTGCTGCCGGTTAGAAACAGAGCAGCATAGTTCTAAAGGGTAAGACCATGGGTTGTAGAAACTCTTTTCTGCACTCCGCTGTCCTCATATGTGAAGTGGGGATGGATGATTGGTACTTAGTGCATCAAGTCATCTGAATTAGAGTGGTGCCTGAAACACTATAAACAGTTAGTAAATGCTGGTGGTTGCTTTGCTTTGGATGATTTTTTCATTTTTGTGACCCAATAGAGGAAAAAGAAAGTTCCTGTTTTTCTCTGTTTTTGGTGTCTTACCAAATCTAGTAAGTCTTTGGTACTCTTACCCCTGTAAAGTAGTCAAAATGGGAGAGCCAACCTTGAGTGTGCATGTGTCTGTGTGTGCTTCTGTTCTATAGCTAGGTGAGAAGCTAGCTTTGCTATTGGAACTTTTTAGAATTGTGGGATGTACACAGGTGAGAATATAAGTTCCAGAAAAGAGTGTAGGATCCCCTGGATTTGGAGTTGCAGGTTGTTGTGAAACATCCTATATAAATGCAGGGAACTAAACTCAGATCTTCGAGACTAGCAGTATATCCCTTTAACTGCTGAGCCATCTCTCCAGGCTCCAGAAAGGAGGGATGGGAGACAAAATCATTCTAACTAATATTCCTTGACTTAACCAATAATATTCCTTAACCAATAAAAGTTAAGGCTTTTTAGTAGGCTAGCCTGTACATTTAAATTCTCCATGATTCTTTTCACTGTCAGTCATAACCCTGTATTTTGGTCATCTCTGAGGGTGAGTTTAACTCATATAATATGTGTATTTGTGAACACATATTCATCTATAGAATATTGGCGTCATCTTGGAAGACTACAGATTAAGAGAATTTGGGAACTAAAAATTTATACTTAATACCTTGTAGTATTGAAGACTACATCTTTGCTGGTGTTGGTACATTGATGAGCTGGAGGATAGGATGATTGGAAGGAGGGGGTATAGTGTCTCTCCATTCTAGTATGTGCATGCATAAGAAGCTGAACCAGCAATTCATAAACTTAGGTTGCAGTGCTCAGCACTGTCTGTACTTACTATTGTGAATGATGCCATGAAATTCTGGAGGTAGTTGCACAGCTATCAGTGTGTGATGTAACCTAAAAGCATACTGAATGGAAGTGAGACATTGAGAAATCAATGTAACTAACTGCCTTTATAGACTCTTAAGTCAGGATCATGCCTGGCTCCCTTGAGTTCTTTGTGCATTTATGTGTATTTCTTTATGCCAAAGCAAGACCATGTTCTGGTTTGCTATTTGAAAATTTTACATGTAGAGCTGAATGTAATGGCACTTACTTGCTACCCTGGTACTTAAGAGGAAGAGGCAGGAGGATCCAGAAGTGAAGTGAAGGCCAGTCTGGCCTGCACAGCAACACCCATCTCCCCCCACTATTCTGTACCTATTCACACCTTTTACTCAGTCTTGAAATTTTCTTTTGAGAAATTATTCTGAAACTATATATGATAGTAGTTGGCTTTCTGTTGCTATGATGCGCACCATGACCAAAAGCTACTTTGGGAGGAAAGGGTTTATTTAATCTGATAGGTTACAATCCAACACCAAGAGAAGCTGAGTCAGGAACTCAAGGAAGGAGCTTGAAGCAGAGCTAAAGCAGAGAACTTGAAAGAACATGGTTTACTGGCTTGTTCCCTCTGGCTGGCTCAGTTGGCTATCTTACACAGCCCAGGCCCACTTGACTGGATGGCACTACCCACAGTGGGCTGGATCCTTCTACATCAATTGGTAAATAAGATTATGCCTCACAGACATGACCACAGGCAATTCTAACCTGGGCATTTCCTTAGTTACAGTTCTCTCTTAACAAGCAATTTCAGGTTAGTGTCAAGTTGACAGCTGAAGCTAACTCTGTCAATAGGTCTTCTGGGGGTCAATGGGAGCCTGTTAGATATAGTAGAATGTACAAGACTTATCTGTATCATACCTTCATTATTAATAAGGAGAGGGTGTCCTAGAGAAATGAGGTGCTCTTTGCCCAGTGTTAAAATCTATTTAGCTCTCTCCTATTAGCTGTCACTGCATTTTACACAAAAGTGATAATTGGTATTTCTGACAGTGAGAGGAAAGGCTCAGGTTTTCCAGGGTTTTCTGACTCTTCAGAGGAGAGCTACATTACATTACTGAAGTTTATGCCAAGTATCTTTTATTGGGTATGGAAATTGGTTGTGTCCTGTTGTAAAACCAGAGTTCTCAAATGGAAAGTCAGCATTTCCTCAGATTTGCCTGCACTAGTGTTCTGATTTCATTTCATGATAAAATAGTCAGACAAAATGCAACGTAGTGAAGATACATTTGTTTCATCTCATAGTTTCAAGTTGTGATCCATCATTTTGAGGAAGTTAAGGCAGGAACTTCAAACAGCTAATCAAATCATATCTGCAGTCGAGCAGAGAGAAATGAAGGCACCTGTGTTCACTGGCTTGCTTGTGCTTACCTCAATTTCTCTACTTTTCTACAGCTCAGAAGCCCCTGTAAGAGAATGGTACTGACCACAGTGGGTGAAGTCTTCCCACATCAATTAAATTAAAATTTAATTGTGTTGTCGGCCAACCCAATATATATAATTCCTCATGGAGACTTGGTCTGTTCCCACATGATTCTAGGTTATATCAAGTTGATTGTTAAAGCTAACCATCAGAAGCAGGGACTTTGTTCCTTTAAGCTACAGGGAGAAAGTTGGTAGGAGTGATGGAAGGAGACCCATGTGGATGAAAGGAGAAATGGAGACCCATTCCAGAAAGGTGGTGACGGTTTAATGCTGATATAATCTGGTTTTAATTTTGTTCCAGAAGCCACTAGTTCTGGTTTGGTGTGTTTCCTATATTCATACAGCCTTTCTGAGGAGATTTATTCTTCTGGAGACATTGCTCACACTGTTTACTCCTCTAGGTTAACTGTATGAAACCATCTGTTGTTAATTTTCTTGTTGTATTAAATTCCATTCTTTCGTTGTGTTATAAGTACTAAAAGCAAACTTAGGCAGAAGCAGAGGGATTACAAGTTGCATAGCTTTAGGCCTGAATGGTGATTTTTTTTTCCCTTTAAATAAATGTATGTATGTATGTATGTATGTATGTATGTATGTATGTATGTTGTATGTATGCATACATATATTTTCAAATGGGCAAAGATTCTTTGCTGAGTTTAGCAATCAGTGATTTAAACCTATTGGTAATCACCTGTTGTGCTAGAGTGCCTTCTTTGAGACCCTAAGACTGTTGTTATCCCCAAGCAAACTTAGGGCTATGCGGACAGTGGTTCTGATAAGTGTTTTTCTAGGGTGCTTGGAGTTGAGGAATAATGGTTTTATTATTCTGTTAGGTTCTCAGGCTGAGGGCTGATCTGTGGAAGTTGAAGAACTTAGAGGCACATTTAAAAGTAGCTGCCTCTAGGAGGGAGCCAGGTCTGTGGATCTGTGGGCCCAGAGCGGAGGAGACACAGCTGGTGAAGCTCTGCTGGCCTTATAATGTCAGCCTATGATGAGGCTGCCCAGATCTTATCAAAGAGAATCTAGGGTGATTCCTCAGCTGTCAACAGCCTCTTGGATTGACTTCGGGATGTTATAGTTGGGACCATGATGTGCAGAATCATAACACATGTTCCATTTGTGTCTCAGCATCAAGTTGAAGGTAAATGCAGTTTCTCTGATTGCATTTTTGTTGGGAGTTGAACAGAAATGATGTTGAAATGGGCTGATTACCTAACCAAATCGCCTCATGTACAGACAAGGCGAACTGGTGCTTTGCTTGAAGTTGGCCTCTAGTTTCAGAGGTTTCAATTGTGGCCTTCATAAGGCCATGCCTGGGGTTGTATTTCCAATCCCTCTCAACTTTTGTCCCTGTGGAAAGGGAGGAAGTGGAATTGTGACAGATATATTGCCAGATAGCACACAATAGCACAAAGAACGAGACAGACATGGCGCAAGCCATTCACGGAGACAGATTTATGCTCTGTGCTGCCCTAAACCATAGATCCATCTATTTCAAAGAAACAACCTGCCTACTGTATTATATTTCAGACAGACACAGCTTTGAGAGATGCTGACTCCTCCTGTTTAGCTTTTGCCAGTAATGCTGCACATTTTGCTGCAGTCAATTACTTTTGTGGGGACAGGAAAGTTTATTTGGCAAAGGAAAGCTTGTGTCTAGATTAGAAGTCGAAAGATGGAGATAGTATTTGGCTGAGCTGTTGCCTTACTGAAATAAATAAATATATATATATATATATATATATATATATATATATATATATGCATGCAGTTTTGCTGGGTCCTCTTGCCCTTTAGCCAATCATATTATCAGCTATGGAAACATTACATTTATTTCACCACCAGAAAAACAAACCAGGAGAGATGGTGACTGATCCAAGGCCAGGCTGTTTGACATTCATGATTTCTGTTTGGTTCTCTCCATAGGCTATTTCCTGGATACAGCAGAATTGGTTGTGTGTTAGTGTACTACTCTTACTGATATCACAAGGAAGAAAACATTCATAGTGGGCAATAGCATGAGTTTTGGAACGAGGATGCTAGGGTTTGTATCCAGATGCATATTGTATGATATCTGTGCCTAAGTTACCTTTCCTATAAAACAAACATTTCAGGTCCGACCTCACAGGTAGCTCTGAGAATTTAAGTTTTGTTAAGGCATATACTAGGTGTTCATTGTCTTGCCTATTTTATTACTGAAATATGTTGATTTAATGGAAATGAATAGTGTCTGTATCATATACATGAGACATTCTTCATTAAGATATTTGCAGCTGGTGGTAATGAAAAAGTACTTCTGAGAACTGTGTACATTTGGCTTTATAAAAATATTTGATAGCATTTTTTAATGTCCATAATTAGGTATTTGGTTGAGGATAAGTAAACCCCTGGTGATACATAATGCAGCAGGCATTCTTACTGCCTGAACCGCGTTTCTAGCCCAAGCCACCCTTTATTGATTTGGTAGTTTTATTAGTTTCTTGTAACATTATGTATTTGTTTTTAGATAAATATTTACTTGACTTAGTTAGATGTGTTTTGAAAGAACATCGATTACTCTTCCTGTGACAGTGGAAAAATATAATTGTGGTGTCTAATAACGAAGTGAACCCTCTGTCTTTTGCTAAGTAGACATTCTAAAGTAGTTTTTTTCAGAAATAGTTCATTTAAGTCAAAGCATTCATTGACTCATTTGTGAATACCTAAGTACCTTTTTTTCTTTTTTCCTTTTTTATGCACACAAAGTGGTGATTTTTAGATGAAGCTCTTGAGATATTTTATTCAGTAATAAAAAGTCCAGGCGTTTCATTCATAGTCTGGTTCAGGTAGGGTTCTTACAAAAACAGCTTGTATGAGTTTACTGTAGATGGATAAACTGCTTAAGGTGGGATCCTCAGGCCTGTCTTTATTATTATTATTTTTTGTATACATTCTGTGATGGTTAGTTTGTTAACTGACACAACCTAGGAAGATAGTGTCTAGACCAACATATGTGTGGTGAATTGTCTTGATCGCCTTAATTTATACCAAAGTTTTATCCTGGACATGGGTGGCTTCATTCCCTGGTTTTGGGCCCTGGATCACATAAGAGTAGAGGAAAGTACCTGAGTATTTACAGCATGCTTCTATTTCTCTCTGCTCTTCAATGTGGATGTGACTAGTTGCTTCAGATTCCTGTCTTGGCTTTCCTGCAGTGATGGACTGTGTGTAACCAGGAACTGTAAGTTGAAGAAACCCTTCCTCCCCTAAAAAAAAAAGTTGCATTTTTTGTCAGGGGTTTTTTCTTTCTTTTTTTTAAAAAGTGAAACAAGAATGCAATCTCATTATCAAATTTTTATTGTTTTACAATCACATGATGAATTTCACTATCTTAATCTTTAAGTGCATATTTCACTAATGTTGACTATATTCACAGTGCTCTGTACAAGAAGACTTTAACCCTAGGAACTTCAACTATCCATTGACTGTTCTCCACCCTCCCTCCTCCAGTCCCTGACCACAGCCATTATACTTTCGATTGGTGCAAGTCAGCCAAGGGGAGTCTTTGGTAATTGGCTCATTTCACTTGGTATAATATTCATAAGCTTTGGTATTTCTTCCTAAGTTGAATAAGGCTCTGTTTTACATATATACATGGTGCAGTCAGTTTGTCTGTATCCAGGATGGATGTCTGGGTTGCTTCTCTCTTGGCTATTGTAAATCATGCTGGTGACCACAAGTGTTTAAATCTCTTTGAGACCCTTTTGTTAACTCTTTTGTATGTATTCATAGGAATAAGATTACTGAGTTACAGACATTAACTTTTTGAAGGTTCTCCATACTGGTGTTCATTTTGTCTGTAACATTTTATAGTCTCATCAATAGTGCAAAAAATGTTCCTATCTTTTTAAATAACCCTTTTCATTTTGACATAGGGTCCATAGAGGAAAAGTAGAAGTGATGGTTAAGGTTAGCTGTGTAAAGCTTTACAAGGTCCAGAGACTGATCAACTTTTATCACTTCAAATGACCTGAAGTTGCTTGAAGTCCTGTTGCAGGGACATGCTTATAGGTTATCACCTTATGAACAGATGGCTATCCCGAGTGTTGGGAGATCTAGACTACAAATGAATGGATTAATCTTAGGTAGGTCACATCAGTATCCACCCAGTCTTTGGACAGCTTTAGATTGTTTAAGTGCTTCTCTTTAAGTGGAAAGGGTGCATCTGTCTTAACAGTTAGAGGCACTGAACAACAGAGACCATGCTCTGTATGTTGGGTTAAAACTCCAGTCTCACGATTGGAGTCGGACATCTTGGCAGTGGGTGTGAAGTTTAGAATCTGTGAAGGACACTTCCTAACTATTTTGTCCACTTAAATTTGGTTTTAATTGAGTCAGGATTACTATGCATTATTTTCGGAGGTCATAAATCTTAATACTGGTGATAGGGAAATATTGGTACTCCATTCTTTTAGAGCCATAATGTACTAGTAATTCTGGCTGCTTTCAATGCTGATATTCTTCTTTTGCACTTTTATTCTTCATAGTGTGTCCCCTTAGAAGTTGGTTTATATATTTGAACCATTAAAGGTGACTAGACCTTTCTCTGTCTGCATTCTCACAGGTGGCAGAGTAGTACAGCCATTGGCAGTTCTGTTGGTCAGTGTAGAGGACAAGAAGGAGAAAACTTTTCTAGAGAAGAGCTGCTGTGCTAGGGCTCCACATTCACGTTTTGCCCAGTGGGGATGATGTACACACTGGAACCTCCCTAGTCTCATTTTTTTCCAGCTGTAAAATGAATTATTTAAGGGTCCTCTGCATTATGAGGTCCAGGCACTTTGAGATTTGGAATAGCCTAGTAGGTTCTTCTGACATGCCCAGGTCCCTTTTGAGGATAAGTATTATGTTAGCTGTATGTCTTGCAGTGGGTGAGGTGGTGGCGGATGTTGGTGGGTATGGAGAAAGAGACTAGGTAGGAAGCTGTTGTGAGGAATGCTTGTACTCTGAATTAGGGTCAAGCCTTTCTCTGAAATGGCAGCTCCCTGAAGCCTGGGGAAGCTTCTGTGATGTGCCTGTAGCCCTGGTTCAGAGCTAGGAGGGAGAAACTGATGGATCAATGTGCCCTGCCTGTCTTCTCGCCAACAGCGTCTTCACACCCTATTGCCATTTATGTTTTTTGATGAATGATTAATTAGAAAAATAATCATTTGTAAATTGTGAGTGAACTAGACATTTGGCCCTGCCTGTAGGGAAATGGCGCCTCTGAGCCGGGTGTAGCTTGCAGCCAGTATAGTACATCAGAGCTGCAGTATTCCCAGATCAGTGATGAATTTACATGAAGTTCCTTTTCAGCATGTTAATGACTTTTACGGCTGAGTAACTAGCGAAAAATAATAGCAAATGGGAAGAGTAAATATTTAATGCTTCTATATCATTTGTAACTTAGTACAAAATATGTGTTTTGATTTAGAAGAGTAAATGAGTCTTGGACAAAAGCTCTGACAAAGCAACACTGTCTCTGTAGTCTTTGTTTCCTTTATTTACTTAATTAAATAAAAAAAAGTTGGGGCTTAGGTACATTGAATAAAAGAGCAGGTTTTTTTTTTTCTTCTTCTGTAAGTTTCTGTCATAGTTTCCTGGCAGTTTGGATCTATACATTCTGTCTACATCATTGATTAAATGCCAGGTATGTGCAAAGGCCTCTGTTGTCTCTAAAATACAGCTTTTATCACATTTTTTCTCCTGCTTCAAAATTTCAGTGGCTTCCCTGTTTCTAGGATGAAAGCTGGCTCTTTGGCCTCTTTGCCTTTACCCTAACCTCCTTCTGGCCTTATTGGCTAAGGTAAGTCTGTGTGGCCCTCCTATTCAAGCTGTAGTGGTTGATAACTTTCACCTTTGTACCTCTCCTCAGAACATTGGGGCAGGAAACAACTACGCCTTTCCCACACCCATCCTATATTCTTTCTTGCTCCAAGGCTCAGTCCTATTCTTCTTTTCTTGTTTCTTTATTTTCATAGGTCTGCAAATTGAGCTTAGGGTTTATTCTTGCTATGTAAATACTTCACTACTAAACTACATCTGCAGCTCTAAGGTCAGTTTAAGATTTTTTTTTCTGGTTATCTTCATTGGCTGGGAGCCAAATGAATCTTACTTTTCCTTATGTCTTATAGCCATCTTGTCATTCAGGACAAACTTGGCTATTTGTTCAGATAAGCAAGTTTGTTAGGATTGAATTTAGTAGGGAAACAGTCTTTTAGATATTATCAATGTTTCTGAGAACACAGGATTTTAAGTAGGAAATTAATTAAAAAAACAAAAACAAAAGCCAAACAAACTCTTAGCATTCGTGAAAAGTGCTGTTGTAGGAGCTGGAGAGATGCCTTAGTGGATAAGAGCACTTGGTATGCAATCCTGAGGGTGTGAGTACAGATCCTCAGGTATAAATGCATACTCACCTTAGTGGGGGCCAGGGCCATCAATAGGGAAATGGATTCTGGTGGGAGAAATCCTCTGTATTTTTACTCTGTTGTTGAAATTCAGACCCAGGTTAAACAGTGGTATTCAGAGGAGGTGACTAGGATGGACTTGTAAACAAAAAGGCTGTGTAGGCCAAGGAGACCAAGGCAAAGCTGTGCCTACTGCTTTTGTGTTTTCTTTAAATAAATCCTCACTACATAGCTTTAGCTCTCTATGTAGAACAGGCTGGCCTTAAACTGAGAGTTCTGTCTACTTCCCTTGGAATAAGTACCACTTCTGCATTTTTTTTTTTAAGAGATTGTCATTAGAAGTTGTTTAAAATTTCCTGTATAGAGCCGTAGGCTAACAACAGTGCTGGATGTGGGTTGTAGAAAGGCAAAAACACTTGTCATAGTGTTACAAAGAAGTAAACCATCCTGAGAGTCAGTATGAAGGAATATAAACACAAGAGCTAATAGACTGTCTTAGAGTTACTATTGCTGCAAAGAGACACCAGGACCACTGTTACTCTTATAAAGGAAAAACATTTAATTGGGTGGCTTATAGTTAAGTTCTGAGGTTGAGTCCATTATCATCATGGTGGAACATGGTGGCATGTGGGCAGACAGTGCCATAGCTGTAGCTGTAGATGTTCTACAGCTTATGAATGGAATAGGAAGTGGTCTAAGACAGTGGGCATGACTTGAGCATGTATGAGACTTCAAAGTCTACCTCAACAGTGACATACTTCCACCAACAAGGCCATACCTACTCCAACAAAGCCACACCTGATAGTGTCACTCCCTATGACCTTATGGGGGCCAGTTACATTCAAATTACCACATTCTACTCCTTGGCCCCATAAAATTGTAACCATATCATAATGCAAAGTACATTTAGTTGAACTACAAAGTCCCCATAGTCTATCACAGTCTTAAAATGTTTTAAAGTCCAAAATTAAAAATATGTTCTGGGAATCATGTTATCTCTTAACTGTGATCCCCTATACAATAAAATAAAATAAAAACAATACAAAAAACTGATCACACACACAAAAAAACAAGACCCCAAAAAATTGATCATATTCTTCCAACATATAACGTCACAGGATACACTTTACCATTTCAAAACATAGGGAAGTGTGCACAGTGAGGAAACACAGGGCCAAAGCAAGACTGAAAAATAGTTGGGCAAGTTTTAAATTCTGTGTTTCCATGTCAATCTAGGCTTCTTTTTCACAGCATCACACAGTGGACTCTGGGCCTCCATTCAGGAACCCCCAACTCATGCTTGGCTTCAGCAGCTTTCCTTAGTTGTGGAGGAATATTCTATAACACATTTTTTCTGTCCTGGAGTCTAAAGTCAAAACCTTGTGGCTGAAGTTGCCAAGTTCTCCTGCTTGCTGGGATGGAACATGGCCCCCTTGTTCAGTTACATCTTCACCAGCTTTCTGATTTTGATGGTTACCTTCACTGCCTAAGCTTGGCTGTTCTGGAAGTTGCTCTGTAGACCAGGCTGGCCTCAATCTCAGACATCTCCTTGTCTCTGTCTCCATAGTGTTGGGATTAAAGACAGGCACCATCATACCAGGCTCTAAGCTTTGCATTAATTTCTTTTCACAAGTTGGCAATTTAGCTGGGTGGGATCTTGCCCTGAGGTCGCAGTTCCCTTTACTCCATTTCTTAATCTGTTTATCTTCTTGGGTAGAGGATTTAGCTCCATTATGCTTCCTGATGCTACTTTTCTCCTCAAATTTTACATTTTGTAATTTACCCTGCTCAGCTTGCTCCTTTTCATCTTAAATTTTCATTAAGAGTTACCACTAATAACCACATGGCAGTCTATAATAGGCTGTTTTGAGATTTCTGCCAGTAGAATTAATCCAAAACTTTTCTCTTTAGCCTTAGGCAGACTCTTCAGAAAAGAGCAAAGGCAACTACATTCTTCACCAAAATATCTCAAGACTAGGCTCTAGGCTGCATACTAACATTCTCCTCTGAAACCTCTTGAGCCAGGCACCCACAGTTCAAATCACACTCAGTACCATTGTCTTTCATGATGCTACTAGGATGACCTTGCTCCTCACCTGGGCGGCGTAGGGGAACTGGCCTTGGGTGTGGGTATGAGAGAGCTGGCCCTGTACCTCACTTGAGCAGTGTGGGAGAGCTGGTCATGATGGGCCAGGCTGACCACTGAGCTAACACCCCAGACCCAGATCCAGGGCTTTGAGCTGGTCCACTCCAACTCCTACCCATATATTCACACCAGAATGTGTGAAGGGACTAGTCCAAAGCTGCAAGATTTCCATGACTCAGGGCAACACAGTAGGATATCTCAGAGGAGTTTTCATGAAGGTCCAGTGTCAATGGTGTAACAGAAACCAGACTAATGACTCATTGCATCGAACATTTGCAAGTAAATCTGATTGGACAGAAAAGGTTATATTGTGTGTCACCTTGACACATGGTGAGCCTTTTTTTTTTTTTTTTTTTAATTTTCTTTTGGGGGGAAGTCACAAGGTTGGTGGGCAGATATGGAATGACTAGGAATGAGTGGGATTGGGGTACATGTTGTGAAATTCACAAAGGATCAATAAAAATTTATGGGAAAAATGAGACAAGTATTTCAAATTTTGGAGGACTCAAATAATTTTTAAAAGCTTAATTGGTATAGGCCTTTGTATTTGAGAAATTTAAAAAAACATCCTGTGGTTTTCTAAATATTAACTTTGCAAAGTAAGACTGTAAAATTTTGGGGCACAAATAATTTGGATTTCTTACATTTTTACGAATAAAGAAACATAGCCTGGCAAAATAGCTCAGTGGATAAAGATACTTGTTAGCAAGCTGGATAGTCTGAATTCAGTCCCTGGAGCTGTCACAGTGGAAGGAGAGAACAGACTCCTACAAGTTGCTCTCTGACCTCTGCACGCACACAGTGACACACACATGTAGACACACATATACACACACAAATTCATGTAATAAAAGAATTAAGAAATGTGGCTCAGGCTATTGAATTTTGGTCATGTGCATATATAACTGAGACAGAGATTTGTAACCACTGGCCTCAGTATTTTTGTATCTAAGCCATTTAAACACTTCTTAACTCAACCATTAGTATGAGTTATACACAAGTGATTTACAAAACAGGATCCCAGAGGTCTGGAAAATGTGAGTAAAGTGTTCTTTGATAGTGAATGCACAATATTGAGAGCTTGCTACTGCCATAGGTGAGGGTTTACTGTGTGGGTAATGACTTTGGGGTGAGGTTTGTTGTGTGGGTCTGCTGAAGCAGTAGACATTTAAATGATTATTCTTGTCATACCACTTACATGTAAAGCCACTGGGGAATTACAGGATAGGACAATAGCTGCTGTGAGTATGTACCTCTAGATGTTGTGGTAATACGCAGATAATCTTCAACAAATCAAATTTGAGGGTGTTTTTAAAGCAAGCAACTTATATTTCAAAAGTGGAAACAGCAACATTGCAAAACAAATGACTGATTTAAGACTACCCTGGGGTTATAGTCATAATAAATCGTCCATCTGGAGGATTGTGAGAATTCAGAGTTCTGACTGTTCCCGTGTGGGTGCACAGCAGGGTATGAGTGGGCGCAGCTTTGCAGAGTCGTTCAGGTTTCTCGTTGATACACTCCACCAACTTACATTCTCTGCTGAGTTGTTGGTTTTAATTTACCGTAACACTTTTTTTTTTTTTTTTAAATATGGGATTTTCTAGCTTGTTTATTATACCAATAGTATGTAATCATCATATTAAAGAAAATAAATCTCTGTGGAATTACATTTGTGATCTAGGATTCTCCTTTTAGAAACACTAGTCTAGTGGGTGAGCTTACAGGTGAATAATAATAAACATTTGAGTAGGGTCAATATGAAATAAGCCTGTGACTGATTTGAGCCCTCCCCTTAAATGATCAATCTGAATGCCATTGTTTAGCATACATTCTTTTTAAATATCACCTCAGCCTAGCACTAAAGCAAGATCAACAGCCGTATGTGAATATTTTTTTTTCCTTTCTATTTTCTGTGTGTCTCCTATCAAATTGAAATACCCGACACTTTCTTTCCTTTTCAGAAACACAAAAGAGGATTAGGCCATATAATGGACTATTTATGTGTCAAATTAAACGTTTTACACTGAGGCTGTTTTTGAGTTATGTGAGCAGTAAAAATATGTATTAAGCTGCCAACCCTTTTTTAAAAAATGTATATTATTTAGCCAATCGTTTGTAACAGTCTGATAGACCCATAATGGTGTTTTGAGTAAATATGCATTTGAGCAATTTATGAAACTTACGTTTATGTGTGTATTAAATAGTCTGGGTAGGGACTGACCAAAAGTTATTACCGGTTGACAGCTGCTGTCTGGTGACCATTTTCGAATGAATTGGTGAATTCCCTTCCAGTGTGAAGTAAATGGGTTTCTGTGAAGGGAGCTGATGGTGTAGGTGTGTGTGTGTGTGTGTGTGTGTGTGTGTGTGTGTGTGTGTGTGTGTGTGTGTGGTCTTAGTTATGGAGGACTATTTATTGCTTCAGTGAAGCAGTGGTGTCTCCACCCCAGCCCCTGCCCCATTGAATTACACCTTAGACTCATACATGTGATCTATTTTTGTTTCATTTTGTATCTGGAATATTTTCTACCTGGCAATGTTTATATAGTGCATGCTGTACTTATTTAACACTATATTCTGCTCTTTGGAACAGGCATTTTTATGATGTGCACCTGTCAGTAATACATTTTCATACTTGTTATCTAAAACACATATATATTCACACACACACATATATAAAGCTCACTCATGAACTAGGAGGTTAAAGAACTGAGTTTAAAATGTAAACTTCAATAGTACATTCTCATTTTTGTTTCTTGGTGAATCATTTGGGTGTCTTTAAGATTACACAGACCTTGCATTGGAGGATAAGGGCAGTGCCCAGACTTTTTCATAGAGGAAGAGGAACAGTGGTTTGTAAAGTCTTTCATAAACTTGTGCAAGTCATTCAACTATCTTGAATTCTAGTTTGTCCCTTATGAAATATAGATTCCTTCTCTGCCCCCAGGTCATCGTATGTATGTATGTATGTATGTATGTATGTATGTATGTATGTATGTATGTATGTATGTATCACTGATAGTAAATGTCAGGTGTCCACTTCAGTGTGGACTATAGAGTCTGTTCTTCAGAGAGACCTAGTTTGATCTGTAAAGCATCTCTTCCTTCCCTCTCCCAAATCGATCATTCTGTGCTCTGGTTTATTCCTGTTTAAATAGCTACTCACCATCTGGATTCATGTTACTTATGTTTTCACTGAATTGAGACCTTTGGTTTTCTTCAGTTTTGTTCTCTTCATATCTTTAATTCTTAGAATAGTACCTGCATGGTACATAGTAAATATTCAATAAAGACTAATAGAAATTTGAGTACTGGTCACTTAGTAGTTTATTCATATTACTGATTTCATTGAGTGCACTGGCAATAATTGGTTCTCCAAGCTAGGAGCAGTAATTCCCATGTATGAATTGCTATCTGTGGGGTCCATGCTGTAGAGAGAATAGGTTTCCTTCTTCTTCCTCTAAAGCCAGTGTGTATCAGGCATGAAGAATTTGTTGGACCTGAGCCAAGCATTTGGTCCAGCAGCCCTTGAACTCCTTGCATTTGCTTACAGTGTGACAGAGATTTCAGTGAGGTTGAGAGTGTGTGTGCTTCAGAGGTGGTGACATTGCCAGTGAGCCACTGTGACACCTTGAAAGTACTTTTACCATCTCTACCTCCAAGGCAGACCTACTGCACTATTACGGCTTGTTCCGGGTATGTAGAAAGGCTGATCAAAATTTCATGCTTGGACTGCAGAGGGATCTGGAGAGGGAACGAGTGCATCATGAACCCCTGCCCGCCATCCTGCCTTAATTTTTTGTAGTTCTGAAATAAATTGTTATGGAAACGCCTGTTATTTAAAAGGGCATACTTCTGACAGTGCATATAAAGTGTTTCAAGGGAAATCTTTGATGACTCCTGTGGTTCCAGTTTTTGAAAATGGACACCCCTCCACCCGTGAAAGTGATTGTCTTAAAAATTAGAAAGGCCAGCCTGGTGGTGATGAAGCAGGCCTTTAATCCCAGCACTCAGGAGGCAGAGGCAGGTGGGTCTGTCTCTTCCAGTTTGAGGCCAATTTGGTCTACAGAGAAAGTTCCAGGTCAGGCTTCCAAACTACAGAAAAAGCCCCAACCCCAGCCCCAACCCCATCCCCCCCAATCTTTAAGAAGCTTTTTAGGCCTATTCTGAGGCCTGTTTGGAGCTTGGCCATCACTGTTCTGTGTTACAGCAGGTTATTCCTTCCCGCAGGCTCCATCCCGCCTGCTGCCAGTCTGGGCCCACAGCCGTACCAGCCCCAAATAACACTCAGAGACTCTGTATTTGATACAATCCTGTTGGCCAGTTACCATTATTGTTTATGGACTAGCTCTGTCTTAATTATTAACCCATTTCTACTTATCTAAGTATTTCCACGTGGTCGTCTTATCAGGGAGCCGTGGCAGGCGTATGAGAAACATATTTACAGAATAACATCTCCCATCAGTTCTGGTCTACACATGTACTTGCATCTACTCACTGGGAAGATTCTGAGAGGGTTTAGATAGGTTGACTGAATTTCATATGAAACACTGGTCTTCATTTTTTTTTTTTTAAATCTCCTGATGTCATGTAGATCTTCCAACCTTGTATTGATTCCTGCTCTCTCTCTCTCTCTCTCTCTCTCTCTCTCTCTCTCTCTCTCTCTCTCTCTCTTGTGTGTGTGTGTGTGTGTGTAAGTGTTGCCAGAGCATTACAAGAAGATTGAAAAATAATATTTTGCTCTCTTATTCCCTGCTACTAAGTACTGGTTCTAAACATTGGTCACTAAAACTAAATAGATTTTTGGATTTGGCTGTGGGAGAATGTGATTCAGTGAGTCAGAGGTTATCTATAATTTTTTGAAAGCTCTCCAGGTGATTTTGATGCCCAGCCATGGTTGGGAAGCACTGTATTAGAGCAACAAAGAGCAGGACAGTAATCAGCCTCTTTAGTTTTCCCTAAGTGGTGCAGTTCAGCGTTGTTGCTCTGTATTTGGGCACTCAGTGTTCAAGAGTTATCTAAAAGAAGTCATTATAGTTGCAAGGCCGACCCTCAGAGTTGAAAATAGATTGAAATTCATTATTTAGCAAGGTGCCCTTACTATTTATGGTTGGAGTGTAGGTATGGCAGTCAGAGATAAAATTACTTTTTTCTTGCTTTGAAAAAAGACAAATGCCTTTGAAATTAAGAGTAAATGGGGTTTAAAATATGTGCTGTTTTGTATAGCAAGCTGTACTGGACCATTTTGGGTGTTTCCAGAAATGAGTTGGCCTTTCATGGGAGGGAAAGTGGTAGCCTGTGCTGTCATTTACACATACCATTTGTTTAATCACCTTTGCTATAGTGACACAGAGGCACAGAATACATTGTTGGGTAGACAATACAGAGGCGATACTACATTGAATTTTTTTTGTGTCATAAAATATTTTAAATATTTTAAGATTTATGCACGTGAGTGTTTCATCTGCATACAAAAGAGTGTACTATGTACATGCCTAGTGCCCATTGATGACAGCAGATGCCATTGGATCCTCTGGAACTGGAGTTGCACATGTGAACAACCTTGTGGGTACTGGGAATCAAATCCAGGTTGAGCACAAGTATTGTTAACTACTGAGTCATCTCTCCAGCCCTCTTCATAAAATATTTCTAGAAGGCTGAGCATTGGTTGGTTGTGCACACCTTTAATTCTAGCACTTGGGTGGTAGAGGGACTCGGATCTCTGTGAGTTCTAGGCCAGCCTGGTCTACAGACATAGCCTCCAGAGCAATTCAGAGCAACAGAGCAGTAGAGAGAAACCTTGTCTTGGAAAAATTTTATATATATATATTCATTCTAGAAGATACCTTAATTTGAGAAATTAGATATTTGGGTAAGATTCTACTACATATACTTTTTGATACTCACTTTAAAAGCAAATACATTAACCAAAAGAGAATTATTTAACATGAATTTTTAAAAATTCCTTAAGAATTACTTGGTGGTGATTTGGTAATATGTGCCTCAGACCTTATCATGCCCTTTTGGTTTTTCCCCCCATTTTAATGGTGTTTTTTCTTTTTTAATATATTATGGTTTTCCTGAATTATTGCTAAAACAAACTTTAGCATGTTTTTAACCATTATTATTTTGATTTTTGAACTGTTTGAAATTGGGCACAGAGATTAGACAGTATACACATTATTTTTTAAAATTATATGTTTCAGGTATGCTTTCTTTGCCAGGAGGGTCTGCATTATGGGGGAAGATAAGAAGAAGCCTCTTGGTTCTCTGCAAATGCTTGATTTTATTCTAAATAAAGGAAGGGACCATTTTTGATATTTTTGTCTTGTGGGCCCTGAGTGAGAATGTATTATTTGCAAACAAAAACACTTTTTATGACTCACTGCTCTCTAACTGCCTGAATGGACCTCAGGTTAGTGAAACACCATGTCTCTGAGAAAGTGAATACTCACAGTTCTCTCTCTCATTTCTTCACCCACAATGTCAAGATCTGTTTTGCAATGTAGATATGGAGCCTTCCCTGGGAAGCTAGGGCTCAGCTGCCAGGGCCCCTGGCAGCTAAAACTGCAGGATCCTCCCATCTTCACTCTGCCTTAAGGAAAAGCAGGGAGCAGAGAGCTCCATTTCTGGGCTGGTTTTAGGAATGACATCTACCCCTTCCTTGCCACTGTACTAAGGGTGGACCCAGGACCTTGACTGATGTAGACAAGTTCTCTAACCACTGAATCACAATCCATATCCTGGCCCCCTCATTCCTTAGTGCTTGTCTGCCAAGCGTGTCTGAGCTAGGTTGCTTTTCTTCCCAAACAGACCCTGGCAAGAGTATAGATTTTCTTTTTCCCTTCAGATACAGGGTATGGAATTATCTTCAGAAGAGCATCAGGGTTATTTGACTCATGGTAAAAACTTGTTCCTCTTTCTTTAAATATTCTGACTGTCCTTATTGGCTTGTCTTGATGTGCCTGGAGAATCTGTAGCAGAGACCTTGGGATTCTCAACAGGGTACCGCACACACAGAGAATGAAGCCTTCTTGTGTGACTTTCAGTTTCAGCTGGAGATGAATGCAGAGTGACCTCCGCTTTGCCCCAGGAGCCTGACCTACTTGTCACTTTGTGTAGCATTAATTTTTCTAATGTGTTCTGGTCAGTTTGTAAGATTCCTTTTTTTAATGTGTGTCTTAACTATTGGCCTAGCTTTGGTATTTCCATTTATAAAATATGTCTGTCTATACTGTGAGCAGAGAGATACAGATTAATAAAAACCACTGAACCGGGGTGGCACATGTAATTAATATTATCAGAAAACCTAGCTCACAGTTTTATTACCATGAATTTTAAAACATTCATTTATCTCATTCAGTTTTCTGACCAGTGAGTGACAGGAGTGTGCTGTAACACACACAGACAAACACACAGACACACACAGACATACAGACACAGATACACAGACACACAGACACACAGACACACACACACACACACACACACACACACACACACACAGGAGTGTGCTGTAACACACACAAACACACAGACACACACAGACACACACACACACACACACACACACACACACACACACACACACACACACACACACACACACACATGCTGGCCCAAATATATTATTGGTTTTCAAGCTTTGCCTGACACCCAAATCCCCTGGGATTTGTTGTTAAAGATTACTAAGAGGCTATAGAGTATGTGTTTGCTTTCTTATCTTCCAGAGGTCTGAATTTGGTTCCCAGCACCCATGTTGGGAGACTCATAACTTTCTTGTAATTTTAGCACTAGGGAACCTGACACCCTTCTTACATACATGGCAACCTGCATACGTGTTCTCACACATATACACATAAATGAAGTAAAAATAATCCTTGAAATTATATGTTACTTGACCTCATCCACAGTTTCAGGAGGCCTGGAAGGTGCTTGAGAATTTACCTTTCTAGCATGTTCCCAGGTAAGTGCTATCTTTGTTGCTTTGTGCTCTTTGCTCTGAGAACCACCACTTTCTCTTTGCTCAGGTAAAAGTAGCTGAACAGCAGATGCTATCCTTTTGCAGAACCTTGGGCTGCTCCAAGCAAACATTTAGTAAATGTTTACATTTTGTGTCCATGAGGCCATGCGCTGAGCTGAGGGACATTGGGCAGGGGTGAGGGGTGGTGGTGGTGGTGGTGGGGCGTCATCAAAAAAAGATCCCTGCCTCTTGGAACTCACAGTTAAAAGGCATTAAAATGAGAAACCCAGCAGTCAAGATTCACTTTGAGAACCTCAATGGTGGAGAATGCTCAGGTAGATTTCCTCTAATTCTGTATGATCTGGGCATTTTCTCAGCCTCGTACCGAAGGAATATATGAAAGAAGCCGGTATTCAGTGGAAGAGGAGTTTAAGTCCCATTATTTCTCTTCTCAACTTCCCAGGCACCCTAAACTACATGCTCACTCACTTCAGAATTGATGCTGTCATCTCTCTGTTCCATCCTTTGTGGAAGCAAGTGTGCCGCCTTTCCTGTTACATTTTTAAATTACAGTTTCAGACACTGTCCATGCAGCAGCAGAATGTGTAATAAGACCACGTTAGATGATCTTGGTTGAACTGATTTTCGTGACAGCATCAAAAATTCATGAGGTTCCAGAGGGATGTACTGTGGAGGGATCAGTCTGTCACTCTTTCTTTCCTTCCTTCAAGTAGATCAGAGGGTTTTGTGATGGCACAGCAGTTTATAGTAGACCTTTCAGTTCATGACCCTGCTGATTAAGGCACTACAAGCAGAGGAGACAACACTGAGGATAGAATGTTCCATCTTGAAGCTCTTCATTCCTTACCTTTAACAGTGAGCTCAGGCGAAGCAGTTTGCATATAACTTTAGTCATGGTTTGAACCATTGAAGGCAGTTTTCTTCCTCTAGATAATCCTTTATGCTTTTACTAGTACATCTTCTTTTAAAGGTACAATCTCATATAGCCTGGGTTGGCCTCAAACTGACTGTTGTCAAGAATGACCTTGAACCCCTGATCCTCCTGGCTCCACTTCCCAGGTGCCAGAGTGACAGGTTGCATCACCATTCTCAGTTTTTGTAGTACCAAGACAGAACCAGAGCTTAGTGCTTGTTAAGCATGAACTCTGTCAACTGAGCTGTATTTCCAGTTTGCTGCAAGAATATTCTCATGAATAATTGTGTTAGTAGAATTTCCATGTGTGACCTCTTGCTTGAGGAGGAAAGAGGAAAGGTTCATTTTGACTCACAGTTTTAGAGGCTCCATCTTGTTTATTGAGGCAAGACACCGTTCTGCGGCAAAAGGAAAGTGTGGCAGCTAGGAGGAAAAATAAAAGTGGAGAAGTGAAGGCTGGAAACTAGGGCCGTTCCTGAATAACTCTACCTACTTCAACTAAGTCCCACCTCCCATGCTTCCATGCCTCCTGAAAGCCCTCCAGATGATGAACCGGTCAGTGGGTTAACCCATTGCTGAAATCAGAGTCCTTATGATTTAGTCACTTTCCCAAGGTCCCACACCTCCTCTGAACATTGCTACATAGGACTTCAATGTATTTAAGTCTTTAGGGGAGAACAGTCCACATCCAAGCAATAGAGAGGTGGGGTGTGTGAACATACCGTGTGTATGTAGTACATGGAGTGACATGGTAATTTTTTTTCTGAGAGTTTTCTATAGACAGAACAAAGGACATAGCCCAAACTGGTGACAGGTTACGATGCTTTCCTCATTCTATTGATTGTTCATTTCTAGAGTCTGACCTTATTTGCTACTTATTGATCTAACAGAAAAGCAAATAATTTTTCCTAGATAGCCCTTAGTGAGCTGGGATGTGATGACATTTCTTAGAAAGGGTTTTAAAATAGTACTTACCTTCCAAGTGGCAGCCTTTCTACCTTTTCCTTGTTGTAATTTTTAAAAATGCAGTGTGAGAAAGATGCCATACTACAGAGTTCAAGTGGAGTTTTTTTTTTTTTTTTAATTAGGAGAAAAGGATTGTAGAAAAGGGGGGGGGGACTGACCTCTGAGGACAGGAGTAGTGGGAGTGAGGAGAGAGACAGAGAGACAGAGGGAGAGAAAGAGGGATGGGAGGTGGACAGGGACCTTTTAAAAGGGAACATAGTGAATATGTACAGGTGGTGCACTTAGTGGCAGCAGCTGAGGGTGCATCCTGTCAGAACTCCAAAGGCAGGCCAGTAAAAAATGCCTAAATGCTAACATTCATGTTTTCATCTGTGAGCTTGGGGATGCTCTCCTGGCAGGACCACAGGTGCCACTGGCTAGCTTTGCATTTTGGTTTTGCTCTAGTTTGGAGGAGCAGGAGTTTAAGGTCATCCTTGGCTACATAGTGAATTTGAAGCCATCCTAAGATAGATAAATCCTTTACTGTCTCTCTCACCCTCTTTCTTTCCTCTCCACTCACCTCCCTTTCCTCTCCCTGATATACACTCAGTGTAGGATTAGGAGTAGTTATTTACTGTAAGGAAAAGGTAGCATAGGTAATCTAACATAGGTAAGGTAGTTTCTCCAGTAGCATATCTATTATTATTTTAGGTTGTGCATTTTTACTTATGCTGTAAATTTTTAATTTTCATTTGAAATTGTATGTATTTATATGTATACACACTCTCTTTTTTTTCTATCCAATGTATGTCTTCGAAGATAATCTATATTGAAAAATTTCCTATGAACTGATAGAAACAACACTTGGATCATAATCATTGATCTTCCCTGAATAATATCATATGTGTAGATGTAAAACCAAAGACTGAGTCTGTTATTCTTGAGATCGATGACAGTCCTAATCAGCTTTCCATCGCTGTGGCAAAATGCCTGAGGGGAGCAACTTAAAGAAGTATGAATTTTAGTTCATGGTTTCAGGGTTTCAGTCTGTCATTGCTTGGTCTGATGGCCCTCTGGTATGACAGAGGAAAAGTGCATTTCTCATGTTGGCCAGGGAAGGTATTCCAAGGTGGCAGGGAGTGCCAGAGTCCCATTATACCTTGTATAGGTATGCCCATAGTGTCACTTTCTCCAAGTTGATCCTGTCCACTTTCTGAACTTTATAACCTCTCTCAATAGTTGAGCACTGAGCCTTTAACACATGAGTCTATGGGGGACAGTCTACATTCAAACTCTTAACAATGGATATTTTTTTTTTGCTAATAATTATTCTGTTTAATGCATTCATATGATTGTAAAAATAAAGCTGTATTAAAGAGTATGTAAAAAAAAATCTCATCCCTGGACCCATATGCTTGCTCCTTCACTTCTCTATTATATATACTTTCTTATATATCTTAGCCTATAGTTTCTTACAGCAAGTGGAAGTACAACTGTGTGTCCACTCTGAATTCTGTTTGCTCTCTGGAGTACAGTAGGTACCCGCTGTAAACCAGATCTTCCTTTTTGGTAGATATCAGCTTGACATTGGACTTCTTTCTGCCTTTAAAAGTAGAAATTCCTCATTCTTTGTTTCAGATGCATGGTATTTTGTTGTACAATATTACCATCAATCAGCCAGCCTGACACTTGGCTTATGTATTGTCTTGGTATTAGAAGCATTGCTAAATTGAACTATTTTGATTATATAGCATTTAATCTGTGGTTCACTTGCAGGATAGTTTCTGCAAATGAAATTGTCAGCCAATCTACATACGCTTTTGTACTTTTGACAGTCATTGCTAAGTGCCTCAGTAGAAGCTCTACTAGGTAGTACTTGATCCTGCTGAAGAGCAGTGATTTTCCCAGACTTATCAACAGTATTCAGTATGCCCTGCAAATCTGACAGGAGAAAGTTGACAGCTCCAGGTGGTTTCAAGGTTTGAGAGTCTTACTATGAGTAATGCAGATTATCTTTCCTTCTGTCCAAGACCTGGTAGTGTTTACTTTTATGTGATCAGCAGTCTGGCCATATTCCTTGCTTGTTTTTTCCTGCTTAGTTCAAAATCCAGAGTCTTTTAAAAAAATCCATTGGGATATTCTTTTCTAATGCCACCAACTAGTTTTGTATGTGCGTGTTTGTGTGCACATGGATGTATATGTGTGAACACTAGAGAACAGCCTCAGTTATCATTACTTTGTTGTTTTTAGACAAGTTCTCACTGGTCTGTAGGCTAGGCTGGATGCCCCCCTCCCCCACCCGGAATTAGGAACAGGTGTTACTATGCATGTTTTTCTTTGTCTTTTTTTTTCCATATGGGTTCTAGGGCTTGGGTTTAGGTCCTTGTGGTTGCAAGATAACTTACTGACTGAGCCACTTTACTATACTCATTAAATCTTCTGTTGTTTTTCTTGTGCTGAGGATTGAATTTAGGGTTTTGTGTATGCTAGGTGAGCACTCTGTCATTCAGTCACATCTCCAGCCCCAAAACTTTTAATTTTGTTAGATGACTTAATGAAGGAAACCTCTCATGAAATTCTAGTGCTTGTCATAGGGATGTATGTCAGCCCAAAGGATGAAAATCCAATTGGTGATGCCTTGGCTACCTTGGGAATTTTCCATATGGAGTGACAGACTTGGGAGGCTCTGATGAGCATTGGCCTAGACTCCATTGTGAGATGGAGAATTCAGAGCCCATCTTCCATTATTCTTCTTTTATTCTTATTAATTATTAACCAGAAAGGTTATTGAAGTGAAAACCTTGCCTGGAGTTTGTATTTCTTGAGATTTACTTCCAATAATAAATGTGGGTTTCAAGTGACTGAATCTTTCATTGACCAAGTTTTGAGCACATTAAATATTTGGTACTTTTCCTTCTATATCACATGCTAATTGAGAGACTGAGTAGCTGTAATTTTTCTGGAGCTTCATTTTGTCATTCTGTTCTGTTAATTGGTACTTGGAATCAGAAGTTGCAATCTGGAGGCAGACAGGCTTTTTTCAGATGGAGACTGGCCTTGAAGTATGTCCCCCAAGGAGCTACCTAACCTGTAAGTTAAGAGCATTGGCTCTGGAATGCAATCTCCTGGATTTAAATTACTGCCATGTCCCTACAGTTAGTTAATTTTCTGAACTTCACTTTCTTTATAAGGTGAATAATAGAGTATCAACACTATCTGCTTCATGGAATGGTGGTGAGGATGAAGTGAGATGATGTGTGTGAAGTGTTTAGTACAAGCCAGAACACAAGGCCTCAGCTAATAATGGCTGTATAGCAGTGTGATGCAGGGGCTGCGAGTGCAGTTCGGTGTAGAACACCTGCCTAGCATGTGTCAGGCTTTGAATTCCTTTGAAATACCCAGACACAACAAAAGGAAATAAAACACACACACACACACACACACACACACACACACACACACACACACACACACACACACACACAAAACAAAACAAGGGAGGTGGTTATAAGGTAGTGATTTAAGAGCCATGGAATAAATAGCAGTTTTGTTATATTTGACCATTATCAATCTTCCTCCCATGTGTTTTTTTATAGCTGGTAAAGTTAACCTGGTACTGAAATGCCCTTCCCTACAGCCACTGTTTGCTTCTCTGTCAGGGGTAGCGAGGACATACTTCCTGAAGGGGGTGAGGACATTTGGGCTGGCAATGGCAAGTTGTGTTCCTGGTTCTGAGAATATCTCTATAGCAACTTCCAACTGAGGAAGTATTTTACCTCACCTAAATCTCATAAAATAATTTTGAGGAGGTTTGGTGCCCTCCGGTTTATATTTAGGGAACTGAATATTAAATGGGCCGACTGACTTCCACCTAAGGTCACATAGTTCCTCAGTTCACACCTCTTCTTGTGTTACAATTGACCTTTAACTGTGGGTATTATGACCCTGGATCTTGAAAGCATAAACTGGCACCAGAGAAGTCTCTTTCTGTCTCTCCTTCTTTGAATTTTTACAAAGTGTTTTTGAGTACAGGGCCCAGAACCCAGGGTCTCAAGCATGTTCGGCAGTGTACCAACTGAAGCACAGTGCCAGCCTAGCAAGAGGGCAGTCCTAGTATTAATATCACACAAACAAAATCTGGAGTAATTTCTGGGTGTAGATTATGCACTGTGTAAGAGCTAGAAGGAAGCCTGAGAGCCACACACCCTCTTTGACCAGTAAAGACATGGATTGTGAGGGACTTGGCTCAGACTTGTGTGGAAAGGGTAAGTAGCAAGTTCCTCAAGCTGTGTGAGGGTGTCTGGAGGCTGGTTACTTGAGGTGTGGAGGAAACTCATGGAGAAAGCATATGGCTTCAGGGAGGAGACCTGATGCTTTGAGAGACAGGCGGTTTTCCTGGGAAGCAAACAGACTGCTGGTTAGTACTCAGATAGGATGTTCCTGCGGAACCCTGGGGAAGCAAGGTGGCCAGGAAGGAAGATTTGTGAGCTGCTTGGAAGACAGCCATCAAGAGGTCTCTGGGACAGGTGTGTTCTCAGTGTCTGAGGTGCATCTGGAACCCACTTGAGGACTCTAGTAGCTCCTGTAGGCTCCCTTGGTTTGTGAAGCCTTCAGTGGAATGCAACATGCTGTTTTCCAGAATTGTCCTTGGGGTGATTTCCTGTCTCCATAGATGCTGGTATGAGTGAACCAGCAACACCAGTGCCTTCCAAGAGTTTGTGAGAGATTGAGTTTGGGGACTGAACCCTTATATCTACTTGAACTAAAATTCCCACGAAGTGTAAGGTGCATGAACACACATTTTATGATTACTTTTTAAGAAATCTAACTGTATTTGTATCTTTCCCTGTGTGGGGATGAAGATGTGCATTTTAACAAGACTTTCAGATGAATGCTTCCATTTTAGGTTTGTGCCAGTGTACAGGCGCTCTGAAGTGTTCTTTATGATTCTTTATTCATGTGATGAATTTGCCACAAAACACTTACCTGATTTCTATTAAATATGTACAACACAAGGTTGACTTGGACATGCAGCCACTCTGGGTGGGTAAATCCACTGGTTTATAGGTATCGACTATAAAGAAAGACAGTGTTAAAGGCCAGCAAGTGGGGCCCAGAGAATACCTGTGACTGGATGGTGGGCATTTCTGTAGGCATGTGCAGTGGCAGGTGGATGCAATGGAGAGAGACATTGCATCCATGAAGGGTCATTCTAACCTGGGGTTTACTTCTGCTCTGGATAGTCTGGCCAGCTCATGGCCACAGGCCTTTATGCACCGGTTCAGCTCTTCTGGGCACCTGTCTCTGTCTATTTTATTGGCATGATGAATGGTCTAAAACTGGGCATGTTTACAAAGACAAGTCAAGAAAGAATACCCCCAGCATTTCCTTTCAGATCCATTCTTCCTAAAAGTCTGCATATCAACCATTCTGTAAAAGAAAAAAATTGATTTGTCACTGATTTCTTTTTCCATGCCTCAGCCTGAGAGAAATGTAAATGTTGTACTGGCCTTTAGTGCTCTGCCTTCAAGCTTAGATTTAGCGCTGATCATTATACTTTTAGAGTAGGTTAGGTATGAAAATAGCAGCAGGTTGAAGAGTCAGAGGAAGCTGTTTGCTCTCCTCTGCTGACTTGGGCAGAGTTAAAGCACGAATATTAATACAGTCCACTTAAACAATAAAACCACTCCCAGGGAAGAAGAACTGTAAACTTTAGTAAATATCAGAAATGTTAAGTGCTAAAAATAAAAGTCCTCTGCTATTGTTTGCTCTTTACAAATTGTTTGGTGGTTGGGGGTGGCTTGCTGCTTCTTTCTAAACATGTAAATCTTTACAATAGAAGTTAAATACTTAGGCTGTTTTTTTTTTTCTAGAATGTGAAAATGGTAACTTCTGTAGCCAACTTCATTAAATTTTTTGTCATTTGTTTATTCTCTGAAATGTATCTTTACACCATTCTGTTTTTCTGCTCTCCTCCCTGACTCTTCCCACCTGACTTGGCAGTCCATTTCCACTCACTCTGCTCCAGTCATTCACTGTGCTATCATACTGATCTTTCTGAATTTTCAAACAGTCTATATTGAAATGGTGTCTAAGAAATCTGCAGAGGTGGTGCTTCACTGTGGCTCAGTTTGTAGAGTGCTTGCTTAGCATGCAGAAGCCCTGGAATGTCATCTTCAATACCTCAAAAACTGAATGTGGTGGCATGCCCTTGTGATCCTAGTACTCAGGACCATTAAGTCTAGGAACACAGACTCTGTGATCATAGGTGGCCCTGTTTTACAGCTGAGATGCATAGTCTAATAGTTTGCTATTCTAGCTCTGGCTCCTGATTGTAGGTCACTTTGCTTTACTGCTGCTTTCTGTGTTGTTTGCTTCTTCAACTTGAAAACAACTGTTGGGTATTCCTAACAGTATGGTGCTGTACTTTATCAGTTTAGCTTGTTGATGTAACTAGTAATAGTATTAATGCGTCTAGCACTAGTTAGTAGTAGAAGCCACCACCTCCCCAATTTTAACTTCCCTCATGAACAACAGGTGTTTAGTGAGTGCACAGTTGCCCAAAAAGAAATGAATGTGTGGTCAGTCCAGATGCCTGGGCCCTGTGATTTGAAGAAAGTGTTCCTTGGCTACCATCAAGGTGGAATTTATTCAGATGAAACAAATGCATTGGTTTCAGCTGTATCAGATTGTACCCAGGGATGGTCTGACAAATAGGAATTAAATACCAGCAAACAGTCTGCTTTTCATTTGTATCCAGGGTCAAATTCAGCTGATGAATGTGGCATGGGCCTGTGTATAGGAAACCCTCACTGACTGCTCAGTCTATATATCCTGCTGGAGATGCTCTATGAGCTTCCAGAGTTTAGCTGACTTCCATTTTGTTTGTTACAAGCCTTGGCTTGTTTGGCTTTTTCTGAGGTGGAGATGGTCACCTTGCTGTGTCACAGGCTTCCATGTATATTTGCATCTGTGTTTAGATATCCACCCTATGTTTAGATATTAATGGGTAGCAGTCATGTTGGGTAAGGTCCCAACCACACAGTCCTTATATTTGAGCTTCACCCCTCTTTAAAGACCCTGTTTCACAAATTATTTTGAGTGTATGAGGGATTAGAACTCGATTTTTGAAGAAACACATTTAAATCCATACCAGTGGATGAAGGGATCCTCAGTCTTGTCTTTGCTTTTTCCTTTGTTTCCTTCCCTTTGGCGATCTGGTTTCCCAGAAGGGCATTTAGGAAAGCGATTTGGAAAGGAAAACATGGGGGTCAGTAAGTCACCGGTGAGCATAGTGATGGCAGAAACAGTGAGTAAACGAGTTCTTGATACAGCCTACCGATTTGTATCATGCTGGCACAGTATGTTCTGGTTTCAGGGATAGATGAAATCTAGCTGCACATGGGAACAGTGGACAAGCATCTTGTGTGGTTGTGAAATGAAAAGAACAAAATGGGGCAGCTTTTTAACCATGTTGAAAATCCAGAGCCCGCACTTCTGCTGTCCTCTTTTGGCATAGCACAGCAACTCCAACTCGGTGAGCACAGAAATTGCACTCTTGGTTCCTCTGTAGTGGTTAACGCCATACTTGGCATCTACCAGATGTTATAAAATATTGGTCAGATTGAACTAATTAATTTACTTGAGCCAAATCGTTCTTCTCCAAACCTTTTGTGGGTTTTATTTTTTCTCCTCAACTTTTGTTAATTCCCATCCTCTTTAGTTCTCAATTCTAGCTTGTGGCTTTTCCCCTCCCCATTCTCTTTGTAATTATCTGATCATTTATTAAATGGAGACAGGCTTAACTAGACATTAAATAATTGCAGGTGTGTAGCTGAATTGAGCTGCTGTCCTTTAAGTAGAGGCTCACAGCTGCTTTTGTAGTGTTGGGTGATGAGATTACACTTCACCTCATTTGGTTACATGATACTTTGCATATTGCACAGTGGAAAAATGTTGGGAGCTTCTGCTGGGAGCAGAGTACAAAGGCTGCTATGTTCCTAGGGAACCAACAGGAAAGGCACCAGCAGGTCAGTCAGCAGCCTCTGCAACCTCTGATGGGTCCTTCTTGGATTTTGCCTTGCCCTAGGTAGGGGATACTTGAATTGCCCTTTCTGTGACAATAGCCTTCAGGTTCAACCTTCCACCACCCACCCCTTTTGTTGTTTGAGATAGTCTTACTGTATAATCCATGCTGACCTCAACTATGTAGCTCACACTGGCCTCTTAACTCCTTCCAAGTCTCCAGCCTCTTTCTCCCAAATGAATGTTGTGATTGCACTTTCCTGGTTTCTTTTCTTCTTCTTTTTTATTAAAATGTTTAAAAAATATAATTTTTTACAGGTGTGTGTGTGTGTGTGTGTGTGTGTGTGTGTGTGTGTGTGTGTGTAGACAAGTTGCGGGAGTCAGTTCTTTTCTATGCCATGTATGTGCTGGGTGTGGAACCTGGATAGTCAAGCTTAGTCCTGAACATCTTTGCCCATGAAGCTATCTATCTCACTGGTTTCTGGCTTCAACTTTCTATTGGTCATCTTAACCACCAAAGTAGGATTTTTTTCCATTTTCTTCGTAAGAGATTAGTAGTGGGGGCAGCAGTTTGCTCCTGTGCTCCCACGATGAGACTTCATCTGCATGCTTTATGTACAACTTTCATCCATCCATAAGATATACTGCATTTTATGAGTGTAATTTTAGTTTTAGAGTTGTGGTGTACCTAGCTTGATTTCATTGACTTATAATTCATCACAACTGCTGGAGGAAGATAGGAGTTATATAGTAAGTACCTAAGTCCATTAAACTTTGAGTAGCTCTTAGTAAAAGGCTGCTTGAGCTTATGCAGTAGCCTGGTGGTTATTGCCACACATATGCAGAATTTATGTGCTAAGGGTGTCTAGGTATAAGAAATATCATACTGGTGCTGGGGAGATGCCTCAGCTGTTAAAAGCACTGGCTATTCTTTCAAGGACCCTGGTTCAATCCCTAACATCCACATGGTGTGCACAACTATCTATAACTCTAGTTCCAGGGGGTCCAGTATCCTCTTCTGGTCTCTGTTGGCACCAGGCACAAAAAGTGGGTTGCAGACATACATGAAGGCAAAACATCAATACACCTATAATAAAAATAACTTAAAAAAAATGTCATGTTGATCCTTCCCACCTGTGCAGTGTTGAATATGTTCTTTAAATCTCAACAAACTTTCCCCTTTTATCCCCTCTCCCTGTACTTGGAATTAGATATTAATTCCTAGGTCAGTGCCTCCACCCCTCACTGGGTGCATTCTAGGAAATTACTCTATTATTTAGCCACACCCTTTACCCCTTACCAGGGCTTCTAGGCAGCAGTGTACTCCTGAGTCAAGCTCCCAGATTCCTTTTAATGTCTTAAATCTTGAGTTTCTTCATGTAGGTAGTTTTGAGAACTGTAGAAATTCAGTTACTGTTTGAAGTCACATAATGTGTCAGGCCTTTGTCTGTTTCCTGGGGATAATACACATGTGCGCAAAAACAGGTTGTGCTCCATATTCTTGTGGAGTTAGTATATCTGAATCTGCTTTTTGGCATCAATTAGCCTGTGTTTATGATAAACATTAACTAAAATGTTGATCTAAGAAGACTTCACTTGACAGTTTAAACTCTTCCCTTGTTCAGCAAATCTAGATCATATAATTGTCACAGTCATCCATTGTGAGGTTTGAATCTAGACCAGCAGGTGCCTGTGTACCTGGGCTTCTGGCTTGGGGGCAGAGCTTCTCCTGTGGGTCACTGCTGTGTAGGCTGACTCCAAACAGACTGCGATTGAGGGCTGAGTGACATGTCTGATCCTTTGAATCTCTTTGTGAAAGCCAGTTTGTTCAAGAAAAGTCTGAATGGCTCAGGGAGGGCACTGCAGAGTTTAACTTAGCAAACCTTGTCTGATAGCCATGGTTTGTTGATAACTGCAGAAACACAAGCAGAAAAAAAATATCCCAGGGTGTCAGATTGATCAGCTTTCCTAAACTGTTTATCACGGGTGGCTGAGAGAGCAACCTGAGACTTTGTCTTCTCCTGGATGGCTAATGGAAACAAAGAGACTGGTAGTATCTCAGGCCCTCTGATAGTGTGCTGAGGAGTGAGTCTGGTTCTCAGTCATGAATGGTGTTAGTGATCAAACATTACTTGTGTTTGGAGGGAATGTGGTGAAAGCCATTGGTCAGTTTGCAGTGAGCCGGTCTTGAAAGGCTTGGCACTGGTCCCTTGAGAGGGGCGTGAGGATGTTAGTCACTTGCTCTCATCCTATGCTGTTATGTTAAGAAATTCATCTGATTAGAGTTAATATTTTGTTGTGAAGTGACAATGTGCATTCTTGAGTTTCTACTTTTCCTATTAGAGAAGTGGTAAATAATATATGAGAGTAAAGACAGGCATGCATGGTGCTTTTGATTTAGATACTGCCCTAGTTAGGTTTCTGTTGCTATGGTAAACACCATGATCGAAAACAACTTGGGGAGGAAAGGGTTTATTGACTTACAGGTTAAATAGAGACTGTCATGGAGGGAAATCAGGGCAGGATCTCCAGGCAGAAACTGAAGCAGAAACAATGTAGGAAAGCAGCTTACTAGCTTTTATTATTATTATTATTATTATTATTATTATTATTATTATTATTATTATTATTATTAATACAACCCAGGACCATCATTCCAGCATTGGTACTGTCCAGGGTGGGTTGGTCCCTCTCACATCAATCATTAATCAAGAAAATGCTCCACATGCAGACTTGCCTACAAGTGGAGACATTTTTTCATCTTTTCATTTGTTCTTCCCTCTTCAAAGATGACACTACCTTGTTTCAAGTTGAAACAGAACAAAACAAAAACCAGGTAACTGACACAGACTCTTTTGCTGTAGATTTTGTTTTTTAAGGGTATGGGATTTTTTTTTGTGTGTTTTTGTTTTTGGTGAGCAGGATTTGTTTTTTTGGGGGGGCATTGGAAAATCTGACATGTTGTCAACCCTACTTGATTTTTTTCCCCATTTATTGCAATACAGTCATGAAGGTTTTTCTTAATGGAAGCAGCGAGGAAGCCATTGCACAGTTGTTTATCAGAGTCACTAAATATCTCAGACATCCTTGGTGACTTAGCTGATGGCCTTCACTACCTGGTTGGGTGCTTGTGCAAGGAGCATGTACTTACTTTCCTGCTGAGAGCCAGGAAAGGGACACAGAGCCAGATGCAGTGGGAGTTGTTGCAGTGAGCAAACTTAGCAGGATTATTGCACAAGATTGGCAGGTGTGCAGGTTCAGACTGACTACCTTGGATTTAGGGCAGAGAGGAAAGGTTTAGACAACCTTCTTCTTCCTTGGTGGCTTTATCTTTACTAGCCCTGAATGAGGCTCCTTTGTGTCTTTCCCACATCTGGTTTTAAGTACTTGGTATGAATCCCAGGAGGGGGCTTTGTGTGCATGCTTTGTATAAGTCACAAGACACTTCTAGTCTTGTCATGTGGAGTTACAGTTGTTCCTAGAGCAGTAAGTCGGCCTGTGTGGGAGGTAACAGAGGGTGGAATTGTGCAGTACTATTGGAAACTTTCAGTACCACCTTTCCTGTAACTTCTCAACATCAGAGTTGAGAAAGTCTCACCTGTCCAATCTCTTAGTTTGAATAAGTTGAACACATCTGTGATCCCTTAAAAATAATGGATTTCTAAAGACACCCATGTGAGCATTCAGCAGTACAAGTAGCAGGGTGCTTTTGCTTTGAGCCTGTTTTGAGTGGAAACATGCTCTTCCAATGTGCAAGGACCAAATGGTGATTTTTCTTTGCATGTACTCTTCTTGCCTTAAAGATTTTCTTTTTTCATTAATTAAAATGGTTCATTAAAGGAGGAGTGGGAGAGAATTAGAAAAGAGCAAAATACTCCCCCTATGTCTCAGGAACATGGAACAAATAACATCAAACACAATGTCTTTTCTGTTTTAGTTTCCCTACTTTAAAAATTTCTGGGAAATACCAGAACCTTCCCAAGTTAACTAAATAAACCTGTGTAAATTTGAAATTATTTAAAGTAATCTAGAGCCAATGATTCTAAACTTTACAATTTGGGGAACTTTCTGGTAAAGATATGATATCTCTAAATTGTGGGAAAGATCCTTCTTGGCTCCCTCCCCATTGTCAAAAATTAAAGCAGAACTTAAGTGAATAAATTGTGTAATTTGCAGGAGTAATTTCTAAATTGTCCTTTTATATACCTTTCTTACACAAGCTTACAACTGAGTATCACTGAGAGCTACCGTTTGTCAGGGTTTAGCTCTTAATTAGCTTATGCGATTGTGTGCTTTTGAAGCTGTATACCACAGGTTGTTGGCTAGTTTTCCAAAAGCAATTAAAATGCCCACTGTTATAATTAAGCTTGTTACTCGTTGTATGTTCTAGTTATAAAATGTGTTGGCAATTAAGGAAATGTAGACTGAGGCATTTGGGTTGGCTCTTGGAGATGCAGCAGACGACTGGCTTCTACCTTGGTCCCTTAGGTTCCTGGATCATATTGGAGTACCTGGAGTATTTATTGTTGTACCTTGAATAGAAATAACTGCAGATTATTATTATATAACTGCAGCTGAAGTGTGCGGATGAGTTTATGATGGTGTTTCAACAGATCAAAAGTAGCCCAAAACTCATCATTCAGATGACAGGGTCTTAGCCAAGAGGCCTTCATAAGAAGCATTGCCTTAATCTTTAAGAAGATGTCTTGGCCCTGAAGGAAAATTCAGTCTGTTAAACAGTGACTCTCCCTCCCCATTTCTTTTGTTGAATTTCACTTTGGTTACTGAATAGGAAGTGTGGGGGACTTGTCAGGGGTTTAACATGGTTATATCTGCTGATTGTACAGCAGTCCAAGCTGTTTCAGCACAGGAGATTTGGCCTGTGGGAGAAAATTTGATGATCACAGTTAGTATCCATGGCAATACAGATCTTAGTGGCTTGTTTTGCATGTTGAATTCCTTCTTTCACCTCAGTGACTGTGTGTGTGTGTGTGTGTGTGTGTGTGTGTGTGTGTGTGTGCGTGCGTGCGTGCACGTGCACTGTACATGTGTGCATGCCTTAACACCCCAGAATAACATGGTGGCTGAACCATGGGGCACACAAGTCATTTTGTGGCCAGGTAGACATCACCACATAAAGTCCTATTAGTTTTTCTTACTTATTTTGAAATTCCTTCAACACTTATGGATAGAAAATGGCCCACTTATTTTACGTGGTTCCATCCCATTGATTTGGCCTGTTTGTGCCCTTAGGCAATTAACATGAAAATGAAGGCTTAGAAATGAGTTTAACATTTAGAGCAGGGCCTGAGCTAGGCTTCACAGGACATTAAAATCAGAGAAGAGAAAAGGGCAGGTGTTCTGTAATTACTATTTGGTTTTGAGAAATAGTGGAAAGATTGGGTCTTATTTTAGATTTACTTCTATCCAGAGTTCCTCTAAGGTTATGATTAATATTATAAATTATTTTCTTTATTGGTCTTAGAGATTAGAATTATCAGAGGAACATTTTCTTGGGAAAACTACTGTTCATTTTTGGTTCTCTGGATATTTCTGTGTTAAGTCTACAATGTATTAGTGTGGAATCAATTTAAAGGCTTGTGGGTCTAAGGACATTTGCTCATTGGTTCTTTTAAGTCTATTTATACAAGCCTTTCTTGGTGCTTCCTTTGTAGCATATTTTCCACAATTTATTTCTAGCCTTGTAAGAATGGAGGGGAAATTACCAAATTATTAGGTTGGTTCCTTATTTGAGTTCTGCCATTTTTCCCTCTGTACAGAATGAAATAAAATCAGTCTTTGCTGCAATCCTGTGAGAAAAGATTACAGGTTCTGGGGAAACAACTGTTTTCAAAGAGTATATTTGTGTTTAGTATAAAGTACCCATTTAGGTGGGTTTTTTTTTTCCCCTTAAAAATACAACATCATTATAAAGTCATATACCCAAAAGGAGACATGACCATATGGGGAGATTTACTTTTCAATATTAAAAACAAACAAATAAACAATCAAACAACCCTTCCCCCAAAGCATAATTTCTAATACATCCATTAGTGTTGCTTACAGGCCAGATGTCAGCTTTCTTTCCTCTTGAAGCTATTTTTACTCTTTTGGTTGAGAACCTTGCCCCTTCCTGGTGTTCCACAGTGTTCCATGTTTTTGTCTGCACAGCACTTCTGGTACTACTTGATTTGCTTGATTCCTCTGTATGACTGTAAATTATAAGAACATAAGCAGAAAGGGTGTCAAACTTTTAAAAATCCCTCCAGTCCCCTCCCGTCCCGTCCCCTCCCCTTCCCTCCCCTCTCTTCCATCTCATCTTCCTTTCACTTTCCTACATCATGATTTGGATAGAGTATGAAACTGAGGTTTGGAAGTTCCCACTCTGTACTTTATTGCCAGCATATCCAATATGGCAAAAACTTCTGGTGCCACGTGGTGATGGTGCATGGCTTTAATCTCAGCACTTGGGAGGCAGAGGCAGGTCTACATAGTGAGTTCCAGGACAGCCAGAACCACACAGAGAAACCCTTTTGAAAAACAGAAACAAGCAAACAAACAAAAAGCTATATGGTGAGATCTCATGGTTGTTTAAATCGCCTTTTTCATATGACAGTGATTGAACATGCTCTCATATGACTGTTATCCATGAATTTTCTTCGGCAAAGCAAATATTACAATATTTTGCTGGTTTTAAATATTCTGGTATGCTTATGAATCTTATTTTAAATATGCATTTTTGCTTAATAATTTATGTGTTTGTGAGTGCTTATCTGTGTGAATGTATGCCATGTGTGTGTGACTATCCATAGAGGTTAAGTGTTGTATCCTCTGAAGCTGGAGTTAGGGATGGTTATGAGCCATCTAGTATAGGATGGAAGAATAGGATGTGCTCTTAACTATAGGGTTCTTTCTCGGGTCCTAGTTCAAGGGTTTTAGCAAATGCTTGATTTCTAGCCCTTGGTTTGTGTTTTTATGCTTAGCAGTGTTCTTTGAAGAGCAGGGATTTAAAAAAAATTAACATTAAAAACCTAATCTGTTCAGTGCCCATTTTCTACAGGCAGGATGCTAGAAATGTTGGCAATGAAGAAACAAATCAGAAGTCTCACATTTTGATGAAGTCCAAATATCAATGTGCTCTTTATGAATCATGCTTTTGGTATCAGAACTAAAAAATCTGCCTAAAAGTCACTACGTTGTTTTTAAATAGAATGTTTAGATTGTTAGCTTTTACATTTCGGTCTGTGATTCATTCTAAGTTTTTCCTACATGGGGAAGTATGGATTGAAAATACTTACCCTCCCATATGGATAGCCAGTTGCTGGAACATAATTTGTTGAAGAGACTATCTCTTTCCCATGAAACTGCCTTTGCACTTTTGTCAGACATGGGCTGTCCATGTATTCCTCTGATCTTTTGAAAGGTTCTCTGTTTTGTTCAGTGTCCATCTCTTTCTGAGTGAAAAGTCAACAGGCGTATCAGAAGTAGAGTGATGAGAGGTTAAGGAGAGCTTGGGGGGTAGTTACCAAGGCGATGTCTCTTCAAAGAAACAAGGTTTTCATTTGGGAAGGTCACAGGTATTCATACTGGACGGCTTCACCATCACATGTCGAGACGGAGATTAAGGATGGATTCTGGAGCATGCCCACTATATTATCCAGTTTCTTCTTGTTCACTAAATAGTAGACATGGGACTGGAGAGGTAGCATAGTGGTTATAAGGGGCTTGATGCTCTTGCAGAGAATTCAAGGTCATTTCCCAGCACTCGTTTCAGGCAGCTTACAAAACCTGTAATTCTAGATCCAGGGAACACAATGCCCTTTTCTAGCCTTTCCAGGCACTGCATTTGTGCAGCAATCCTACCCACACCTATGACCATATTTTAAAGTATTAAATATAAATCATTTAAAAATGGCTGACAAGAATGCCTCTGGACCCATTTCATTCAGGCAACATTCTTCCATAATGTCCTCTCACCCCAAATCTTTGTACAATGAATTGTTTACTGTGAACACATTTTCTCCTTGCCTGTTTGTGTGTTGGGAGGCTACTGCTGTTTTAAAGCATAGTCATTGCATTGTAACAAGTGCTTATCAGTTTTGTAGAATTTTAGTGTTTGAAAAAATCTGGAGTATTCTTTGCCAGCATTTTTTTTATCCCTCATGGTCTTTCAGATCCATCATCTTCTCAATGCTGTTCTGGGGTGGCCTGCCTTTGCAAGTAACACTGACTTTGTATTTATTAGTTCCTGCTTTATAATGAGGGAAGTCTATTTGTGGGTCTCTATAACCTATTGGTCCTTGTTATATTGAAAAAGGTGTGATGTCCTTTCTCACACTTGCAGCTCTGGAGTTTTGAGAGACAGCTATCACAGGTCTTCAGCTGACTCTCATATGAAACTGTTTTGAATATTGCTTACATCCTTGTTGTTATCCTGAATGTAAAAGAATGTGAAGGATAGACTAATGCAGTGGTTCCCAACCTTCCTAATGCTCTGACCCTTTATGTTGTCATGCTACCCCTTTCCCAAACCATAAAATTATTTTCACTGCTACTTCATAACTATAATTTTGCTACTGTTAAGAATTGTAATGTAAGCCTGGTGGTGGTGGCACTCGCCTTTAATCTCAGCTCTTGGGAGGCAGAGGCAGGCTGATCTCTGTGAGTTCTAGACCAGCCTGGTCTACTAGAGTTAGTTCCAGGACAACCTGCAAAACCACAGAGAAACCCTGTCTTGAAACTCAGCCCCCAAAAAGAATTGTAATCTAAATTTTTTTGGAGATGGAGATATGCTAAAGGGGTTGTGACCCATAGATTGGGAGCCAATGGACCAATGGTACAATTAATAGGAGCTTACGTTTGAGGGCAGATGTTCCACACTAAGATATTCACCCTGACTGTAGGAGAAGAAATTTCAGGCTAAAGAGTTTGGAGGTACCAGTCTTAACCTCCTGGATAGGTGTCAGAAATCTGTCAGCGCCCCCTGAGGTAGTGTACTGGACCTTAACAGGAAGATGGGGGAGCATCTCCCTTGAGATGCAGAAGATGAGCTTTCAGCTTCAGCATTTGTCTATTTTGTTTAAGGAACTCCTTTGAGTTACATGTTGTGCTTAAAGCATTCTTGTCAGTGCTTGTCATATGCCTGATTCCTAGATCTCCCTATTGTGTTGGTTCATTGGATTTAAGGCATCATCATGACTGCTGTTAATCACAGGGGAAAGAGTATGGCTCAGGGCTTTATGATGGAAGGGAAACAGTGGTGTAGCACAGGATAATTAATGGCAAATGGAGTGACAGTTTGATTCCCTGCTAGGGACCCTGGCATTGTTGAAAAGGGAAAAAAAATTCCCTTTATTCTTCTATAGACAGAACAGCTGTAATTTTGGTTGGGTGGAATCCAATTAAAAGGAAATGACATGCAAATTGATGATCAGACAGTATGAGCATCATAGTTCAAGAAGACTTCTTGAAGAAATGGCAGAGTTTAGTGTAATTGGGCATGGAATGTGTGTAAGAAAAATGGAAGAGAGTAGGTTGGCTTTCTGAATATTTGTAGTCTGGTATCTTTGCCAGAAGAGAGAAGAAACTTGTTTGGAGGACTTTGAATTAGCACATTTCTTCCTTAATTTTGGAGACAGGGTTTTACATAGTTCAGGGTGCCCTTAAATTTAAGATCTTCCTGTCTCAGCTTTCCCAGTAGTAAGATTATAGGCACATGCTACCATGCTAGGCTGCTAAACATATTTGAGCTGAGACCTATACTTTTAAGAATTATAGCCTAAGAAATTGTAAAGGAACCCCTTGAGGGTTGTATATTTTCAAGCAGGTGGTGATTAAACATATAATTCTCAAGACTACATAGGACAAGAATCAAAGCTAACTCTTGGCAAAATTTCTTTGTACAGGCACGCTTCATTTGATATAATGATGTGCTCTCAAAGATCTGCGTGAGAATTGACTCCGAAATTTAGGATGAAATAGAGATTTGGCCATTTGTAATGCTATTAAGAATCATTTGTTGAAGTGAAAATTCTTTTTTAACCAAATTCATGCCCAGTTTATATTTTGAGTAAATTCTTAAGTCCATGTATAAGATATATGTTGATGGAGAACGGAGAGAGCAGAATGCCAGCCCCTCTCTCCAGTAAGATGAGACCACGTGAAAGTACTTAGATTAATAGAAATGGGTTAATATCTAAGACAGAGCTAGCCGATAAGAAACAAGTAACTGGCTAACAGCTTTATATTAAATACAGTGTCTCTCTGTATTATTTGGGGTTGGTGCAGCAGTGAGACCAGATCAGAGGGGAATAACCTTACTTGTAGCAGATATGCTTAAAGTTATTTTTTTAATGAAATAATTGTAGGGACACATAGCATTTAAAACAATTTTAAGAGGTCAGTAAATTGCTTTTAAGGGAGAAATATGTTGATTTATTAGTCAGACAGTAGAACCATGCAGAAGCAAGGCTTCAGAAGACAGCATTCTCTGCTTCCAAGAGCTGCCTTATAGTGCATTATTACCAATACTGCCTTCATTACTCACAAAGCAAGTCAGGAAACCCAACCCCTTAGCCTTGGTCATTTGAAGTAGAACTTCATTCTTGTGTGAACATGGAATGTTAAATACGCTGTAAGACTCTTTGACACAGTTTTAGAAATTATAGGAAACCTTCTATAATGGGATGATTTCCTATCTCTGGGAAAGGGGAAAGTTAGCAGACCAGTGTAGTGACTAATGTTGAGTTCTGAAATCTGTTTCCCAACTTGAGCATCCCCATTGCTATTCATGTCACCAGGCCCAGATTTCTTCATTTGTACAGTTGGGATGATAATGCTGCCTGTCCACAGGTGTTTGTGAAGACAGCAAGTAAATACTTGTGGGTCATGTATACCAAGAGAGCAAAGCAGAGAATAGAGAATGTTAGCTTTTGTAATTCTTGGCTGTCTCGCTGTTGTTGGAATTCATAAAGCCTTATAAGGAACCTTGGCTAAAGCCAGGCCTTTTCTGCCTATGGTGCTTGACAAGAACAAGTCAGAAAATGACTTGGTGGCAGTGTGCTACAAACGAGTTAGTGTGTAAATAGTGTACTGGTGAATTTCACACTCCAGTCTGTTGGCATCAGAGAGGGAGCAGCTCATGGCACTCTAATGGGAGTTCAGAGAAATGGATGAGCGATCCTAGTCTTGCTTCTTGGGCTATGACAGAAAGCAAGGCTAGTAGGCTGGGCGGTCTTGGAGTCACCTGCTGGGACCAGACACTTGGAACTCAGTGCTGTGAGAGGTGGTGAGAAAGACAGAGGTGAAATAGATTGCATCTAGCAAACAGCACATTGCTTAGGTATAAGCAAGGGATTGAGTTAAGTAAAGGCAGAATGACACATTTTAGATATAAACTTAACATCTAGTGGTAATCTTAGCCCTGTGGGTGAGCTCTGCTTCCTCATGAGAATGATTAAATTGTTTTTTGGTTCGTATATATTTATTTTCAACTCTGAACTCTATAATTATAAGCTTTTCATAACTGAAAAAAGTGTTGAAGAACTGCCTGATATAGATAATGTCAGCTACTTTTCTCTTGCTATGATAAATTGTCATGACCAAGAGCAATTTAAGGAAGAAAGAGTTAATTTTGGTTTAAGTATGGTTCCAGAGAGTCCATCATGGTGGGGGGAGGCATGCAGTGGGAGCAGGATCAGGAAGCTGACTGATCACATTTTCACCCACATATAGGAAATAGTAAAAGATAACAGGAAGTGGGGTGAGTCTATAAACGCTCCAGCCAGGCTATAGTGATCGATGCACTTCCTCCAGTAAAACTCCTCTTCTTGCAGGTTCCATAGCCTCCCCAAACAGAATCAACAACTTGGGGACCAAGTGTTCAAGTTGAGCCTGTAGGGGACGTTACTCAGCTAAGTTACCACAGATCTGTCCATTGACGAAGCATTTATTTCTTCACTGGGCTGGTGAAAGAATAGTCTCTTCAGTCTCTCCAGTTTCCTTTTCCCACTACAAAACGTAGTCCAGAGGGCTGCTGTTGTCTCATGATTTTTGGAATCAGCACTTCTGCAGAGAAATGAAAACAATGCACTTTTAAAGGCACAGAAAGCAAAATTACTATACCATCAGGATTCATTCAAGGTTACAGAATTGGTTAGCTTTCTGGTTTGTTTTGCTGAGCCAAATAAAAAAGATTTGATGGAATGTTACTGCTTAGAGATAAATATTAATGGGCTTAGAATCCTTAGTCATCTCTCTCACCAGATTTACTAAGAATTTCAAATTATGGTCTCATACTGAGTTGGTAAGTGACCACCGAACATGGATATGAAGAATGAATGAGTAACTGGATAAAGGACCCTTTGTTATCAGTCAAGGAGCAAGTGGGTGGGGAATGTTTGTCAAGAGCATGTTCATTCTTGATTCTTGATTTCCCGTTTTAACGATTTGTTACAATTCAGATAAGTACCGGCAACTGCTCAAATCTTTTAAAAATGATACATACTAGAAATAATGTTAGAAAAAGTCATCAGAATTTGGAACTTACAAAGAAGATTTTAGGGTTGGAAATGTAGCTCACTTGGCAGAGTGCTTGCCTAGTATTTTTGAAATCCTATAATCTTAGCCCTTCGGAAGTAGAGGCAGAAAGATGAGAAGTTCAGAATCATTTTTTTTTGGCTCCATAGTGGGGCTGAGGCTAGCTCGGGCTATGGAAGACCCCCATCTTAAAACACCAAAACTTTCAAAGAGTAATAGATTTAAGTGTTTTTTAAATTTTTAATTCTCCTCAGAGAATTTGTTAGGTTTGAGATTTCCCAGTACTGAACATACTTTCACAGCATTTGAAATGTGCTTCTATATCTTCTTTTGGGAAGAGCGGTAATCCTGTACCATTGTTCTCTATTCCAGTTGATTTGGCTTTGGAGAAAGGACATGGTATTGTTGGTTTATTTTTATGTCACACTTAACTGTATGCCTGGATATATCAAGATGAATGAGTGGTGATCCCAACCTTCGTAAAGCCTAGAGTCACGTAGGAAATTCAAAGAGGAAACAAAAATGGTTATGTGAATTGATGACTAAGCACATTGCAGACTGTCTATGGTTTCCAGTGGAATGACTACCATATGCCAAATAACATGTCTCCTCCCCACCCCAGCTTGTTTTTGGACATGGTGCTTCATCATAGCAATAGAAACCCTAACTAAGACAACTTCTAAAGTGTATGGGACACACTGTGTAGCCCAAGGACCATCACCTTGACTCAGGCATCTGGAATGTTGGAATTATAATTAGTATGCCCAATGTCATTGATTCTGATCTATACCTTCTAAGAGTAATCACATTATGATTCCTATTACCATAGCTTAACTTTTACTGTTCTTGAATTAAAATTAAGTGGCATCAGGTTCTGTATATCTTTACTGTTTGGTTAACAAGTTTTCTCTTCCTCCTTTTCCTCTTCCTCCTCTTTCTCTTCTTCCTCCTTTTCCTCTTCCTCCTCTTTCTTTTTTTCCTCCTCCTCCTTTCTGCAGACAGGGTTCTCTTTGGCTTTGGAGGTTGTCCAGGAACTAGCTCTTGTAGACCAGGCTGGTCTCGATCTCACAGAGATCTTTCTGCTTCTGCCTCCTGAGTGCTGGGATTAAAGACATGTTCCATCACTGCCTGGGGGGTTAACAAGTTTTTAAAGTTGATTTACTTGTACACCTGTCAGTTGCTTATTGCTGAATAATACCACATTGTATAGGTATACCAAAATTTAACACTTTTTCTGTTGATAGATATTTGAGTTGTTTCAGTTGTTTAACTACCAGTTATAAAGCTGGACTAATCAGTCGCATACGAGTCTGCGAGGTTTTCTTTATGGGCAAATGCCTTCATTTCTTTATTGTAAATGTTTAAGACTGGCATTGCCTCACAGGATATGTAAGTACATGTTTCACTTTATAAGAAATTGTCATACAGTATTCCAAAGTGTTCCTAGTATTTATACCATCACTGCATGAACATCCTGGCTGTTTTACTTCCTCAAGTATACTGGGTGCCTGCTCATTAATTTTTAACATTACAAGGATATAAAATGATTTTTCATTGTGGTTTCAATTTGTGCTTTCCTGATGATTAATGATGTTGAGTATTGTCTTCTTTTCTTGAAGTGTTTCGGTTAGGTCTTGTGGTTACTTTGCTTTTATTTGTTTTTTAAGACAGGATCTTAGGTTGTAGCTCAGGTTGCCTGCAAACTCAGGTTTCCAGGGCTTCAGCTCTTCTATGTCCCGGGATTACAGATGTGTACCACCATGCCTATTTATAAGAATTCTTTGAATGATTTCTTCTTGTCTCTTTGTTGCATTTACTGTTGATGGTTTTTTGGTGAGCAGAAGTTCTTCAAGTTCTGATGAGTAGAGTTCATCTTATTTTTCTCTTATATGTTTCTTTTATGCCTGACCACTCTGAGAAATCTTTATTTACCCTAGGTTAACAGAAATGTTCTTTTGTTCCCCCCCCCCCTGCAATCTTAATTGATATCTTGCTGTGTGATCCCTCTCAGGTTTTTAATGTGTGATGTAATAAAGGCTTGTTTCCTCTTATCCTCTTCCCAGTATCTTTGGTATTGCTTTTTACCACTCTCCCATTGATTATCATTGGCGCCTTGGTAGAAAATCAATTATCCATTTATTTCTGTTTGGTTCTATTTCAGCATACTTACGTTTGCTTCCTTGATTGATTCGCCTGTTTTTGCCTCAATATCATGCAATCACTCATTTTTTATTATCTAGATTTATACTGAGTTCTAAAGTACATTAATGTCCATATTCCTACTTCTTTTCCCAGATTGTTTTGAGTATTTCTAGGTTCTTTGTTTTTCTCCATATACATTTTGGAATCTATTTGACCATTTCTAAAAATCTTCTCGGTTAATTTACAAATTTCCACAAAACTGAGACTACACTCCCTTCTAATTAAATTGGAATTGCTTAGAGGTCTATTCCAGTTTTAACAGGATCTGGTTAACATAATCCACCGGGTAAAACTGTATATATTTCTGGGTTTGGTGGCACAAACTGTAATTCTAGCTATTTTGGTGGTGAGGTGTGGAAGGTTGCAAATTCAAGGCCGGCCTGGGAAATTTAGCAAGATCTATCTTAAGAAACCAGAAGAAGGTTGGGATGCACCTTACTGGTAGAAACTAGAATTCCCCAGGGGGGATTCTGGATGGGAAGCTGTCCCCACGAAATGTCTGTGTGGAAGGTGACGTGGGTCTCTAAGTGGAGTGGCTTGTTGATGCTTGTGGAAGGAGCTTTGATGAGGAGGAAGGAAATTTGTGAGGTTCAGAGGGGAGCACCCTCAGGGGAAACATAGGAAGTTCATTTTTTATGTGCTGGCTTTGCATGGCCGCCATCCTGATTGTTGAGTTTAGTCTCCTCTTAAAACCTTCTACAAGACTGCCTCAAACCAGTCACTGGAGAAAATGAAGAATATTCTCAGAAAAGCCAAAAGTCAAAACCAACAAACAAAAAGCGCACTTTGAGACTAGCTTCGCTCTGGATTTAGGCGAGTGTTTGTTTAACCTGCAGTTGAGGAAGTTAGCAGGAATCAGTTGTGTGGACACCTTGTCTTTTTGAGATGGGCAGACTTCCTTTTAGCTTTCTGTTTTTGGTGGGGGATAGAGGGTCACTATGTAGTCCTGGCTGGCCTGGAACTACCTATGTAGACCAAGCTGGCTTCTTACTCACAGGATCCACCTGCCTCTGCTTCCCAAGTGCTGAGTTTAAAGGCGTGTGCCATCACACCTGGCAAGGCTTTCTTTTCTTTTTAAAAAATTATTATTTGTTTATTATGTATACACTTTTCAGAAGATGACACCAGGATCTCATTATAAATGGTTATGAGCCATCATGTGGTTGCTGGGAATTGAACTCAGGACCTCTGAAAGAGCAGCCAGTGCTCTTAACCCCCTTCATTTAATACTTTGATTTCTGCTGATTAACACATCCTTCCATCAGGGAAATAGTTCAGTCACAAGTGATTTTTTTTTTTTTTGGTAAATAAAAATGGGACAAAAAGTTACATTCAAAAAGTTACATTTAACTAAAGACATTCCTTGAGATCACACAAAATGTATGCAGGGTGGTAGGTGTTTGCTGTGGTTTTAATTTTTCTCAAATCATATTTTCCTTTTAGAAAAGACCGGTTGGAACTAGTCAGCTAAACCCTTCTCTGAGATGCAAGTTCCCCAAACAGCTGTAGAGAATTAATTTCAGAGCTAGCTGAGATTTAATCTTCACTTTCTGCTCAGTGTCATGGAAAATGGCCAGTGTCTACCAGCTATGGAATGTTAAAAAAATTATGTGAACATTGGATTTTTTTTTTTAGTGTTTCCTGGTAGAAAAAGCATGGAAAATCCTTTAGTGAACTGGATTTTACAGTGTACCTACAGAGCAAATGTCTGGGTTTCTTTTTCTGTGTGACATGTAGGGTTATATCAGCTTCTTGTTTCTGATAGAACTGAAACTCTGTGATGGGTGAAATGTTTCACGCAAGAAAGAACTTAACAATCTGTAACATCTGCCCATTTGCTTTCCCTCCATGCATTCTAGCATTCTATCCTTTCTGTTATTCTCTCCCCTTCTCTCTGTCATTTCTTCATTGTTCCACCATCTTTGTCCAGAGGAAGCATGTGGGTAGTGAATTGCTCTTGTCTCTCTGTTTGTGATTCTATTTAATATCATACAGACATATGCATATGCACTGACATATTTCTATCAATACAATGTTTATAAAGAAAGAAAAACTTTTCAAGCTTTCGTTGAGAAACTAAACTCTCTGTTTCCATGCATTGTTTTTTATTATTTATGTGTAGTGTGACTATTTCCCTTATGGTGGTATAGTCATAACATTAGAACAAATTAGTGGCTTGTTTAAACATTTAAATACCCAGGAGTAGGTGACATATGCCTCTAATCTCAGGACTCAAAATGCTTAGACAAGAGGATCACCAAGTTCCAAGCAACTTAGGCTACAAAGTGAATTCCAAGTTTGTCTCAGCTGTATAGTGAGACTTAAATAACAAGAACAATATCTCTCCCAAGTAAAACAGAGGTCCCCAAAACTTCCAAGCCTTTTCCTGTGTTGTTAAACAATTTCATAATTAGTAATAGTGGCAAGATATTGGTACATGACATCGGGCCGTGCTTTGCCAGGAGTTTTTAATTGTATGTTCTTAGTACTACAGAAACTTTACTTGTATATAAAGTCCTTTCTGACAACACAACCTCAGTCATGGAATAGTAGCAGGGCATTTATTAATTTATAGGGCATTTGTTAATTTATGCTGAAGTCTTATCAGTATTACAGCATATAGTGTGGGCATATGATCAGTATTATAGGGTGAAGTTGCCTTGAGAAATGGTCCTAATTTATATTTCTTTGGTAGCACTTTTTAAAAGATTTACAATTTTATTTTATTTTTAATTAAGTGTGTATGTGTGTGTAGGAATGTGGGTGTGTACAAGTGAGTGCAGTGCCTGTGGAGGCTGGATGAGCGTGTCAGCTTCCCAGGAGCCACCTTCTGTTGTAAGTGATCTGACCTGGGTGCTCGGACCTGAACTTGGATCCTCCACCAGAGCTGTAAAACTTTTTTTAACTGCAGAGCATTAGAGCATTTAATCTGTTCTTGGGTATTTCTTTTATGGCCATATTACATGAGCTTTTTTTTTTTTTTTTTTCTGCTGGTTTTTGTGTGCAAATTTGAGTCCCGGTAGTATTTGCTTTCTTTGGTTTCCAGAATATCTCCCCCCCCCACAACTGGTTTATGAGTTTTGTTATATTTTAATAACCTTTGTAAAAGTTGTCACTAATAATTTTTCAAACTTTTTTTAACTTTAGTTTTGTTGTTGTTCTGAAAGAGTTTATTAGGCCAAGATTTTTTTATGCTTCCTTTGGTATAAGCTTTTATCACCTCCTCAGAGACCCAGCATCTTTCTGTTTTCCTTTCTGGTATTTTCTCTGGTTTCCTGAAAAGAAATCATATCCACCTGAATGCCCGTAAACATATAGTATATTAATATATATATATAAATTATATTATGCATTATATGTAATTATATATTAATATACGTGGCCACTTTATCATCTGTGTGTAGAAAGTGTTGTGTATACTGTCTTCTGAGCAAAACAGCCATCATCCACATTACAGCAACTGTGGCTACTTGTAAGCCACAAGATTTGGCATGTTGACTATTGAGATTCCTTAAGCAGGGCACTAGGCAAGGTCGGTGGATCATTACCTGATCTCCAGCATGTTCTCCTCTACATTTGGCCGTTTATGAAATTCTGCCTTTCTTGCATGTGGCCCACATAGTGTTGACTATAGGGACTGTGGAACATTAACTGAATAGTGCACTGTGTCTATGCAGTTATGGGGAAGTAGTCATTCATGCTGGGGTCAGACTCTCTGGTAGTGAGACTGCTTTGGGGTCATCCATATATGCCTGTCAGCAACCCTCATCCATGCTCTATACATACACCCAATAAACCCATTGGTTCCTTAAATTAAGCTTGAGTGGAATCATACCTTGCTGTTAGTCCTAGTAATCGCTGAGTGATATTTGTTTAAGTATCCCCTAGGGAACTCAGGCTCCCACAAAAGAGTTCATCAGTCTTGGGAAAGCCATGGGACAGCAAAAAATTCTCATCTCAGATTCCTGTAATGTCTACAAGCCTGTGTTGACTCATTTATAAAGCTAAAATGAGAAGAACTAATATACAGAGAAAAAAATTCTAAATGTATTTAAGGCTTGCCCTATGCACCATTAAGAACCCCAGACTGACGTACCAAATAGCTATACACTTTGCTTGTTATTATATATATATATACACTGTTATTTGGGGGAAGGGAGGGCTTTGTGTGTAGTTTCAAACCATACAAGATTGTTGGGATTTTCTGAAACTAACATGACACTATAATCTGTAGACATTAGAGATTTGGGCTTGGAAAATGCCTGCAAGTCAGAGATACCCACCGAAATGCAACGGCAAAGTCAGATCTGTGTACTTGGTAAAGCCCTCAGGGGGTATGAAACAATAAGTGATGATAGGAACAACTGGCCTTGTCCACAGTGGCTTCAAAACTCAGTATTCCACAGAAAGACTTGATTAAATCAGCACTGTCACTCTCATGGCCTTGGTGGAGTAATTTAACCTCCTCAAGCTTCATTTTCTTAGTTATAAATGGTGGTGACATCGCTGAGTGGCTCAGTTCAATAAGCAGATGTGTGTGACATGATCAACATGCCACCTGACCCATGGCAAATGCCAGGCAAGCAGTAACTGTTGTTATTTTTATTAACAGCTAATATTTGTGTAGCATTTATGCTCTGCAGAGCCTTTTCATTTGCCATTTCACATTTGTGAATCTGAGTGCTTTGTACAGATGGAGTTTTAAATGTTTCATGGGCTTTATTTTCAACGGCTGGAGACTTTTCGGCTTTCGGGTATCTGTAGAACACTTGTCACACACCTTCTTCTTATCTAAATAGAATTCTAAATCCACTTCTAAATCTGACTGAGCTGCCTCCCAGGCCCTTCAATTTTGTTTTCTTTTCAGTTTGTTTTTGTAAGTGGTAATGGTCATGAAGACCATTTTTTCTCTTGGAATTAAAAAAATAAAGATAAAACCACTTTATTAATTTCGGTGACTTTTTTAATTCACTAAAAGAAAATTTATTGTATTCAGGCATTATCTTTGAATAGTCAAAAAGTGTGATGCATCTGTTATTTTCTTCTAGGTGGCATAGTTTTTATTCTACGAGGTTTATGCTTTAGGGAGAGAGTCCAGTGTTTCTCAGAGGGCCAGGTGGCTATGGACAGAGATTGGCAAGTGCCAGTTTTCCAGTATGGCTTTCCTCTGGTGAGTGCTGGGAATAGAGCCCATGATATGTGTCAGTTTGATTTCTGTTGATGGCTTTTGTAATGTGTTTTCTTTTACCTCCTTTCTTGTGTTACCTGTTCATTCCTTCAGGGTATAGGAAGTGACTGTGGTTCAGGCAGGGGACTTGAGAACATGCCACCCTGGGCAGATAGGACAGACTTCTATTCTGTGGTGGCTGTTGATAGCCAGGCCTTGGCATTTCAGTGGGCAGCAGATTTGATGAGACACTGGAGAGGAGATTTTTCAGCTGTAATGTAGTCAGTCTGTGACTAATTCCCTGGTGACCTTCTAAGTACAGAAGAAATCTGTATGAGGTTTTTTGATTTTTATGTAGCCTGGAAAAGTGATGACATGTTGTCAGTATTTTGGTGATACCTAGTGAATGTCCTCTTAGCCTGGTAGGAAGGTGATGAGTGATCCTTGAGAATGGAGCACTTAAGGTCACAGCTTTTAAGAAATACTAGGTTAGGTGCATTTGCTCTGTAGATCTGTGATTGTTTGGGAGGTTGAGGCCAGAAGATAGGAGATTGACTTAGGAGTAATAGGAATTGAAGGCCAGACTGGTGTCGAAGTGTCTTACAAAAAACAAACAGAACACTAAACTAAACTAAAAAAATGTACTTGGGCAGCAGAACAGAATATTCTGTTGATAAAAAATTTAATAAATCGAGAGAGAGAGAGAGAGAGAGAGAGAGAGAGAGAGAGAGAGAGAGAGAGAGAGAGAGAGAGAGAGACACTGTGCTTACTGTATCTGTGGTTTTGTTGCTGTATTTAAACAGTGTAGAGTGTTGAAGATTTGTCTCAAAGGTGAGCTATTAGTGCAGTGTGGGACAGTGTAGGTGTAATGTCCTTTTCATGCTCAAAAGAGCAAGGAATTCCTGGAGTTGGGCACAGGGAACCTCTCAACCTTCAACATGGTTAAAAACCCTTCCTGGGGTTTGTTTATCTTCCTTAGGATTCCTTAATAACAAATCTCCAAAGGTTCACCTTTCCCCAGTCCTATTAATGTTCTAAGAGGGGCTCCTATTAATGTTCTAAGAGGAGCTATACATTATGTTAAAGTTAGTGTATTTCTCCATGGGAAGGCTGGTTTTTAAATGAGACTTATTCGGCCTCTTCTTAGCTGGTGTTTCATTACCACTGAGGATTTATAATGCTGTAGCTCTGAGGAGCAGCTGGTAAAAATGCCAGCTTCGCTAATATTTAGAGTCATAAAACTCTGGGTATTGGACAAGCTCTTAATTATTCTGAATCTGTCTTTGTCTTAATAAAAGTTGGATTGTACCCACTAAAATAAGATGGCTGTGTTTGCATTAATCTCCAAATGTAGGTTAATACCTTTTTAAAAGCTGTCTCTTAGACAAGAGACTTGAAAATTAATTTCCCATTTTCAGCTTCAAGTGAAGAGCTCTTCCACACATGGAGTTTGAAGGACTGCCATTTTTTTCTGATGCTGTAGATTCAAGTGCCAGTAATAACTCTTGTTCCTCTTTATTTTTTTTCTTGTGTAAAGAAAATTCTTTTCCTTGAGTGCTTAGGGCTGCACTGTTACCATATCAGTCAGTCAGTCAGTCAGTCAGTCAGTCAGTCAGTCAGTCAGTCTGTCTGTCTGTCTATGTATGCATGGTCAAGGTAAATAGATGAGTTTTCTTTTCTCAGTGGACTTTGGATCACTGCGAATAGAAGAGCAAGATGTGGGGATCCTAAGTTGTGGGGATCCTAAGATATGACTGGAGCACATTTTATTGCTATAGCACAGGGATTTTTAATTCACATCTATCCTTGCCATTCATCCTTTTATCTGTATGTCCGTCCATCCCATACCTACCCATCCACTCTGTATATGTCTACACCTTCCTATCCTTTTTCTGTCCCCCTTTCCTATCTACCTACCTATCTTATGTATGTCTTTCTGTTAAAAATCTATCATATTTTAACTTGAAATCTCTGAACCCTTTCCTATTGGGCCTTGTTCCTAAGTACTAGGTACTTACCTTAGTTTCCTCAAGTCCAAGATAGGAACTTTTTAAATTCCTTGCCTCCAAAGTATCTGCTGTCTATGTGAGCACCTAATTAATTAATTCCAGGATTCATTTCTGTGGTGCAGATAGTCAGTCTAATTTTAAGGGCACTCAGAAATTAATATCTATATAAACTGAGGTCTTCTGAGTTGAGAGTCTGTGTCTGACAGTGATCTCCCTCATAATTCTAGTCTGGGAGTATCCAGTGTCCTGTATTAATCTTTATTAGTATTGCTTGGGGCCACAGTGAGTTAGGAACTAAAAGAAAGTAAAAACTAAGAATTAAATGAAAAGGAATAATTCACACACAGCTCCCTTTTTATTAAAGTTCTGGATTATTTTCCTTTTTTCAGTTTATTGGTTTTACAGACATTTTTGTGATGATACGTTTATGTTCCTAATGAAGATATATTAGATGAACGTGTTAACAAAACCAACATCCTGCCATTTCCCCCAGGGAATCCTTATTCAGTAGATCTTTGAGAGGTCACAGGAATCTGGTTCTTAGGATGAAGCACACTTGATATTCAGACAAATCTACTGAACTTTCTAAACATTACAGGTTTTGGTAGATGATTTGTAGATCAGAAAGTTCTTTTTGTCTATGACATCTCTGATCCTGAATGATTTTCTGGGGTGTTACCTTTTCTTGTACCCCATCATGTAGGACAGCATAGCTTCTCAGATGTACTTCATGGCATAGCTTTTGAGTCAGTAGTAGAAGGATGAGGGCACCTGAATGGCCAGTTGCTTATAATCCATCTTGGTGAATGGTGAAGATGGATGCCAAACTTGCATGTACAAAGAGATAAGCCATTCCTTCTCTTGAGAAGGTTGCAGAGTTGTTACCAATCTTTTGCTCTCATGGAGTAGAGTTGGGATTGTGAATAAACACTGTGGCGTCTTTTCTCTAGTCATCTAGTCATCCACCTAAAGGTCTATTTTGACCCTTTCTATTATGAGCCACTCATTTGTTTTCCATGACTGGCCCTTTCCTCTTTCCAGATCTGGACTTAGGAAAGGGGAGTGAGGAGATCAAGGTAAAGGCAGCTTCTCTCAGAAATAAGACAAGTTCTGCAGCTCACTGGTCAACCTGCTGGCTGATTTGTTTTGACTTGGACTCTTCGCCTGATATTGTCAGGGTTGTGGTATGTTCCTGTTCTCAGAGAGAAGTGAGAATTTGTTGTAGGTTTATGACCCAGATTAATGGGGTATTTTGTGAATCCTCTGAAGTATTATCGCTTCATCTTTATCCCTGCCTGCTATTCTGCATGAAAAGTGTTTGGATTACTTGAGAGGAGATATCAATTTGCCTGTGTTACCCAGTGTCAGTTTAAAGCTGATTAGCATTTCGCATCACCTTTGCAGCTCATCAGTCATGTGCCTGGCTTCTCAGTGCACAGGCTGTAAGTCAGCAAGCAGGCACCTGCTGCAGCGTCTTGTCCTGTGAACACTCTGACTCTAGGCAGTGGATGAGAGCACCTGATGGATTTCCTCCAGGAGATCCCGAAGGTTGCTTTGGACAGGAGATATCCCAGTTTAAACAACTAGGGTCACATCCATCCACAGGTGTGGCTCATTTGGTTCTCTTTGTTTAAAATGCAGAGGTACTTACCAGTATTGGAAAGCCAGGAGATGTCATACAGAAATCCAGATAGTTGTTGGTGGATGCTTGCCTAGCATGCACAAGGCCTTGGGTTTGTCACGTAGCCCTTGGGAGGTAGCACATCAAAAGACCTGACAGCGTTAGGTATTCTCCATACCTGAATCCAATTGCTTCTCAGATAAGAAACACATTTTCTACTTTGCTTCAGATTCAGTTTCTCCTCAGCTTCTCCGTGGGGCAAGTCAACATTTAACTACTTGAATTGTTGACATTGCACAGGTGTATAAACAGATGAGGATTCTTTTTGGTTTTGTTTTGTTCTGTTTTTCAAGACAGAGTTTCTGTATGTATCCCTAGCTGTCCTGGAACTCACTTTGTTGTTGGTTCCCCCACCTCTTAACTCTGGACAGCAGGAACCATTAATTGAGTGGTTATGAAGGTTCTAGAATTGTATCAAGTGTGTACACATGCTTGTTTACTTTTATGTTATGGATTTTTGCCTGCCTATATCACTGTGTATCATGTATGTGCAGTGCTCACAGAGGAGGGTGTTGGATCCTCTAAGACTGGAGTTATAGATGGCTGTGAGCCACCATGTCGGTGCTGGGAATTGAAGCCAGGTCCTTTGGAATAGCAGTCAGTGCTCTTAGCCGCTGAGCCACTTCTCTTACAGTCACTCTATTCACGGGGATGAAAAGAAGGATCAAAGGTTACAGCATGTAATACTTTTGCAGAGACCCAGCACCTGCATAGGGCAGTTTACAATCACCTGTAGCTCCAGTTCCAGGGATTGAGCGCCCTCTTCTGGTGAGCACAGGTAACTGAACTTGTGTGTGCAGGGATAAGTGCATTCAAGTGGCACACACACACACACACACACACATACACACTTTTTAAAAAGAAAAATCCTTTAGGAAACATAATTACTCCAATAGTATAGATGAATAAATTGAAGCAAAGAAATGTGGACTATATTTCTCAGGGCCACCTGGCTAGTAGAAGCCAGACAGGGTCCCCATGTTTACTCTAAAGGCATCTCTTGATTTGAACAACATTCTTGCCCGTGTTAGATTCACTCTGAACTCTGGCCTGTTCCTCATACCCAAGTCCTATTAGAGACAGTGAGCTTTACTTGAGAAGGCGATTGACAGTAACATGGCTCTGGAATCCTCATCCTGTTTCTGGGAGAGGAGGGCTGCTGTGCTCATAGCCATTACAGCCCCCATGGGGCATATGAAAGAGAGTCCCTCATGCAGACCACTTAGATTTTTTTTAATCTCCTGGCTTGACCTTGTTGTCTTTGCATGCTTACTTGCCATGAATGAAAGCCTTGTTACAGAAAGCTCAAAGCAACTATTGATGTTTAAAATTAAATTGCAGCAGGTATTGTCAATAGCTACACTCCTTATTGACAGCACATTACTAATTATATCCAGACACAATCTTTTTTTTTTTTTTTATAAAACAGATTTATTTATTTATTATGTATACAGTGTTCTGCCAGCAAGCCAGAAGGGAGCACTAGATCTCATTACAGATGTTTGTGAGCCACCACGTGGTTGCTGCGAATTGAACTCAGGACCTCTGGAAGAGCTGCCAGTGCTCTTAACCTCTGAGCCACCTCTCCAGCCCTCCAGAGACAATCTTAACCATATATATTCTGTCAAAGCAAAATTGGAACATAGGCTTTCTCCAAGCAGGGTTTTTTTTTTTTTTTTTTTTGTTTTTTTTTTTGACTTGGGGAAAATTGGGAGAGCCTACAGATCCTTTATTAAAGTAAAAGAACCAAGATTGAGGAAACTCAGGTTCTTCTGTTGAGGTTCCAAGACAGAAGAGGAAGCTGTGCCTTTGAAGGGAACAGAAGGGAACAGACCAGTGGATTGAAGGTGGAGGAAAGTTCCCTACAGAGATTGTGTGTGTGTGTGTGTGTGTGTGTGTGTGTGTGTGTGTGTGTGTGTGTGTGTGTGTTGCTTTGTATGCATGTGCATGTCAGGGTGTACATGCAGTAAGTGTGGAAGTTAGGTTGTTGTTGAGTATCTTATCTACCTTTCTACCTTTCTTGCTCCTCACCTTATTTTTTGAGACAGGATCACTTATTGAACTTGTAGTTTGGCTTTTCAGCTAGACTGGCTGGCCGACGCATACTACCACGAAAAGAATCTTAGGAGATAACTGTGAAATTCAAGTCTTCGTGCTTGAGTAGCAAAGACTTTACTCACTGAACCTTTTAATTTGTACGTCTCAGCCATATACATGGATCCTAGTGTGTCTCCCCCCCCCACACACACTCTTTCCTTGTTTTCAAGTCTTGTACAGCAGTTGAGTGTGTCTGTGTATTCATGTTCCCAAGCAGGGAAGACTTTGCTTGTGTTTGGTGCTGATTCTACTGTTTTATCTGAATTTGATGGTTTATAACCCCAGGGGACTGGCAATCTGATAGATGTAGAAACTGAGGCACTTAGAAAGTAAAGCATTCTGTCAGTTTAGGGATTAGCTGATTTCTACTTAAGAGTGGGAGCTAGCAGCCTGGTGGCCAGCAACTTTTCTCTAGCCTGATGTGCTCTCAGGGTAAACATTGAAGTTAGTGATTTGTATATTTGGATGGAGATGGGCTCCTCTGGAGGCCATGGGAGTGGCAGTCTAGTAGGTAGGGTAATTAAGTGTTCTGGGAGGGAAGGATGGAAAGGAATCCTTGCTTGTGTTATACCTGCTTACTGGTTTGTGGCAGGCATGATTGATGCCTGAGTGGAAATGACTTAAAGCAGCTTCCTTCTGAGAAGCACCATTGTAATGGCTTTTCCTCTTTGTTGCCTGGGGTCCCTTGTGAATAGGATTTAGCTGTGATTCAGCTGCTGCTGTTCTTTTGGTAATCAGTGTAGAGGAGGGAGATAAGGACTGCTATTAATGGCTTCTTATTTTGCATTCTTCTAATCAGATATCCCACAGTTACTAATGTGCATTCAGGATGGTCTCTGGTACCCTGGGTAGTTTTCTTAGGTGTGCGGGACTGTTAGCTTTCTCAGATGAAATGTTTTATTAGATTCTAGCCTAGGTGGGAAGGATGGAGGTTGTTACAAAGCTCTAAGTGAAAGGAATGTGGTATGAAACTAACCATTGGTTGTGGGAATTGCAACCCACCATCTTAATCTCCCTCCCCTCATGCCTTGAAAAACTCTATCTTGTTAATATATTTCAGATACTAAAAGTGAAATAGCAGAGCTATTTACTAGGCAGCTAAATGCAAATTCTCTCTCCCATTAGCTTTAATTAGGATGAAATCATACATTTAAATAACCACTTCTGTTACTAATAACTGAACTTCTGATTCACTCTGAACCCCGGGAAATGCCTCTTATGATGTGAATGGCCCACCTCTGAGTCATTCCCACCTGCATGTTGATGCATTCAGGTTCCTCATGTAGTGACACACATCTGGGATTGGAGGGCAGGACTGGCATGGTGAATCTTGTGTATAGAACTTTCTATACTCCCCTTGGGGGCAGATGGAACAGTCCAACTATATACTAAGGTACTAAGGAGTTTTACATGTTAAGAGAAAACAACTAAAACAAATTCTACTCATACCAGAAGCTAACTCTTTAAACACTGGTCTTTGGTTTTATTGCTGCTATTATTGTTGTTGTTGTTGTTGTTGTTATTTAGTGTTTATTAATCTCTTCCATGTAAACAAGTGCTGTTAACATCCATCCCTATTTAACAAAGATGAAAATAAGCTTTGAGTTGAGGGAATTGAGACTTGGAAGATTTAAAGATCAAATTTGTGTTCTTTTTTTTATATATCTTTGAATACATTGTTTTGAGGGTTGTTAATGCTGCCAGTGTGGTATGGTGCATAGTAGTGTGTAGAATGGTGGTGTATATGCATACGCCTGTGTGTGTTGTTAGAAGAAGTGTTGAGCTTGCTTGTTGGAGGATCAAAAACAAATAAGCAGCTTGGCATCAGTCCCTGGTGGCTTAAGCAGCTAATGAAAGAGAGGACTGCTAAACTCCCAGTTGTCATCCTGCCTAAAAAGACTTAATAAACAGCCCAAGACTATCTTTAGTGGGTCTGTAAGGTGAGGGCAGAGTCAGCAGAAGACATATAGCTCATAGTAGCATGAAATATACTGGGAATGTGACTTTCTGTCTCTTTGATCCTGGATGGGTACAGCCGACCCTGCTTACGGCCTTTAGAAATGGGATTTGTGCCAGATATTAGCTATAGGAGACCAGCTGCTGCATCTGTGTTCTGTGGACATGATCCTCTATAGCTTTTGATCAGAACACTGTTCCTAATGAAGTCTGACCAGCATCATTTACACAGGAGTGAATGACAACTGATATGCTAGCATTCTTCTTGATTGGCAGCTTTTGGGACTGGTAACCAGAAGAGGCGGGTAGTGGGTTTGGGGTGGGGAGAGATGCTAACTCTGATTGACAAGAGCTTATCTTTATTTAATTTTCTGAGGCACTGCAGTTGAGGCATCAAGCAGTTGAAAGAAAGGAAGACAAAATTGTAAAACATAATTAAAAATTCTTGAAAAACACACGTCAAAAACATCTTTCAGTAAGATTGCTGTGTACAGAGTCCAGGTGTGTCTGCAGAAAAGGCTTTCTCATGGGCAGAATCAGCATGATCACAGGCAGGGGTGGTTTGGCTTTAAAAGTCATGCTTGCTGTCTGATGACTGTCTGATTCCTCCTGTTTCCTTTGCAGAGGAGGGGAGAGTGGGTGGAGGGGGCAATTGCTTATCACATCGATGACTTGAGCACTTCAGTTTTATGTTCTTTAAAGACTTGGTTCCTACCATACCCTGCAAGCTAACTATGTCTGTGCATCATGGTAATTTGTGATAGGCTTGGAATCTAAGCACCACGGTTTAATCTCTAATTAGAAGTTATTACAGTTTCCCAACCTCAACTTTGATCTAGTTTTAAAGAAGCACACTGTTTTCTTTTACTAGTACTCTTGAAAACTTATAGAATATTTTAAGTCTAATGTTAATCCCTACCTTAAAACTTACTTGAACAAAACAAGTGACCAATCCTAGAATGGATCACACTATCATCCTTGTCCCTAACCTAAGCTGAACTCAATATTTATTTTTCCTTTTTATTTTATTTTACTTTATATTTGTGAGATTTTGTTAAAATTATACCATCCTAACCCTAACCCCTCCAAGCCCTTCCATATGTCCTTCCTCACTCTCTTAAATTCATGGTTTCCTTTTCATTAATTGTTACATGCATACACATGCACACGGGCACACACACACACAGACATATATTCATAAATATAACCTGTTCCGTTTTATATGTTACTTGTATGTATGATTTCGGGGCTGCCAATTTAGTATTGGATAGCTAATCAGTATGCTTTTCCATGGATAAAATGACTTCATTTCTCATGCTCTCAGCATTTTTTTTAGTTGCCTGTAGTTCTTTGTATATTGTTAAGGGCTCATGATCTTTCCTGCTTCCACTTTGGCATGTTTTTTGTTGCTGTCTGTGTTCAGGTAGTGTTTAAGCAGTCATGCCATTGTGACTTCATGAGTGTGGATTCTTACATTACTAGGAGACATAATCTCAAAAGCAAACTCTCTGGCCCTCTTGCTCTTAATCATTCCACCATCTCTTTTGCAGTGTTGAACACATGGTTGAATATTCTACTCTATAAGTTAGTGGTTGAGAGAGCAAAGAACTGTGTGCAGCAGAGTGCATAGGCTGGTCTATACAGCTGGTGATAACCATCCCAAATGGATAAAAACCATTGCCTAGAGTGTGTCTCACATATTCAGAATTCTCTTCCCATCATGTTGTGCCTTTAAACTCTAGTACCAATCACTCTGCCTCTCATTGTCATATTTACAGGTGGAGTAGGTCCAGGATGTCCCATTGTCTGACTCAGGGACAGTGACTCTCATGTTATTAGAACTTAGTCTATGAAATTTGAAGTGTACTTTGCCCCTTTGCACTGTTGTTATGACTGCACCCGAGCATTTTAATCAACTTGCTTTCGTTGGAGTGTACAATTTTTCTTCTCATTACATTCACAAGCTCTCAAGTTTACAGACACGATCTCCTTGGCTAGACTAATATTACATGACCATTCTTGCATGCAAATTCAAAATTTAATATCTTGCTGCAGGTCTGTTGAGTTTTATGCAAATTCCAATATAGATTATATTTTGGAGCTGTAAATTAGAAATTACATTCCGGGGAAGAAGTAATATTTGTGTGGGTTTAAAAAAAGTAATCTTGCAGTTTGCATGGTGCATGCCATTTCTTCAGAATAAATGGGATTTCGAGTATTCTGTAGGGGTTCAGAAAGTGTTTTGCCAGTAGTGTTACTGGTAATAAAAGGATAAAAGCAATGACCAGTCTATGCATGAACTTTTAAAAAAAATATTGTTTTTAGTGATTGTACAGGATCATGAATTTTAGTATAACATTTTCATTCCATGTCAATTTAAAATGACACTTACTATCTTTTCTAGGCTATTCAGGCTTCTCAGTGACTCATTCGTTGAACACTATATTATAGAAAGGTGTGAGGTGCATGGCTCAGCTCTTGGCTTTATGGAGTGTCAAACCAGTCTCTTATCTTCCTGAAGCTTCCCTTATGCTTGCATGAATATTTGGTTCCTCTGAATGAGGCAGGAGGATTATCATAAGTTCAAGACTAGCCCAGGTTTCACAGTAATTTCCAGGCCAGCCTGGCCTCATAGGGAGATACCCCTCACCAAAAAAATAAATGCATAAATGGACAAATGCCAATGAATGGGGCTTCAGTGTACATTTCCTATTTGAAGAGCATATTTCTGTGACTATCCTCTCATCCTTAAAGCCTTTAAAGTTTAACTTCATGAGTAGAATTACTGACTTGAAATGGATATGTCTGTGGCTTTTAGGATATTTACAGAGTTGGGCAAATACTACTGTGATCAATTTCAGAATGTTTCCATCATCTTATAAAGGAATATGTCTCATTAGTTATTATATGCACATTCCCAGCCTCTGAGATCTTCTATGCCTTGCCTTCCTCCCCTTTTCTTCTGGTTAAGTGTGGACTCTACTGCTTTGAATGTGGCTGGACCATGCGGTTGCAGTTCAACTGTTCCTATAAATAACCATTTGAGCCTTCCCTGCTCCATCACATGTGTTTCTTTAGGTGCTCAAACAGCTGTTGCAGACAATGCAGGAGCTCACCAGTTTGCACTTTTCGGCCTTTCATATGGCAGCTTTATTCAAAACTGTTCCTGTGCTGCTTAAGTTATTTGTTTTATATATATAAAAAAAAACCAGTTCTTTCTAGCTTATGGCTTCTTTGCTGCCATGTTGACAAATGTTGCTTCTAGTGAAATACACAAAAATAAATAACAGCAAGGGAGAGGGTAGCGCAGAGCTAAGTGAATTCATTTTGCCTCTTGAGTGCCATTCTCATTTGTTTTAAAAACCACCCTGGCATTGCAGGCAGGGAAAAGAGGAGGCAGGAGAACTACAGGAGAAAAGGGGGTTGCATTTGAGCATTTGATTCTGTGAATTGGGCTGCAGGGGCGGATGGAACAGACAGCTGGAGAAATAGCTAGAGTGTAGATCCCAGGGCTAGATTCACAAGGAATCCTGGGAATGCCTCATACTGTTTGGATAGATTGGGGCAATCTTGGAGCACTCCTCTGAGTTTCTTTGTTACATTTACCTCCATCCCCCTTCTGATGTTGGTAAGACTCAAATTTAAGCCCTGCTGACATAGTTGGAGATGATGGAGGTTGAATAGTTTCTTGTGTAGAATATGTGTTAGGAAGTGGGGCAAAGAAATCCTGTGAAGGGTTAGGGACTTTGGTTTTCATACTGTCTCAACAAGTGAGAAGGCCAATAGGATGCTAAGGAGCCATGCCATTTGATGAGTATTATTTTGCATAGTGTAGCATTGTACACTATGCAAAAACCATTGTGTGGTTTTTTAATCTCTAATTTTATAGACTAGGGGCAATAGAGTTTTCAAAAATTATATTATTTGCTTGCCAAAAATGAGAGATTACAGAAACCCATGTAGTCCAGAAGAGGGTGTCTGGAGTCCCAGATGATTATGAACTGCCTGATGTGGATGCTGGGAACTGAACCCAGGTCTTCTCCAAAATCAAGTACACTTTCCCACCAAGCCACTTCTCCAGCCCCTCCGTTGTCCTTCAAGAAAATTGCTGCTACATACGCTCTTTTATATGATTATAGAAGAAAAAGGGTGTGTCCATGGATAAATGAAAGAAGGCAGGCAGAAAAGATGAAGTTTTAGTCTACGCTTTAAGCCTTGACTGTAAGTGATAAAGTCTGGAGGATTCTTACTCAGCATGTAAATTTCTCCAGTCACAAAGAAATAGATCCACAAAAGGTGGTTGTTCAGTTGATTGTACCTGTAAATGCATCTCAAGAGGATATCATAAGAAATTCAGTGTAATATTTAAGATTGTATCAGTCTGAAGCTTGAATTTTCTTAGTTCAAGTCCTGTTTCTACCACAAGGGGTGGATATAACCCTGGAGTTAGGCCTGTGTCCTAGACATTAGTGAAAATAGTGGTTCTTTTTCCTTAAGGAGCTAGAGGAATTAGACGTATTATTCAATTCATATCAAGCTATTCTCCCATTCATATGTCCCTTGAACATTGGATTCAGGTTACCTTTCACACTCCAGGAGTAGTATAAACTAAGGATGTCCAATTTCTTTGCATAAATCAGCCTGGTGTAACTTATGCATAGGTTTGGGTGTGCTTTAAATTGTTTGTAGATTACTTAGAGTACCCAGTAGAATGTAAATGACATGTGAGTCACTGTTACACTGTATTGTTTAGGGAATAAGGATAAGACAATCGTCTGTATATTTTTAGTGGAGTCACAGGTTACTATTTGTAGACTTTTCTTCTTTTAAAAATTCCTGTTATGTTAAATCCTTGAATGTAGAGCCTGAGGGTATAAAAGACCAACTGTACTGAGTAAAGTTATATATTCTTAGGTGCAGTTTCCTTATTCTAACCTGATCCTTTCTTGTGCTATAAAATTACATCACCAGAGAGCTCAGGCAGTGCCCCATGTGCTGCTCAGGAGTCCATCCTTTGAGTTCAGCGGATTCAGCGCTCTTTCCTTGAAGTGCTATTTTGCATTAAGAGTGGTCCATGTGGACTGTTGGGGAAGGGAGCATGTTAGGATGGGTCTAGGCTGTCTTTAGAGGTGTGTATTATCCCACTGGAGGAGGCAGCACTTGTCAGACACAGCTTTGGCTTACCTAGGTTCCTGTTGTACAGATGGGGACTAGTGTCTCTCTAGGCCCCTTGTCATGGGTACAAGCCAGGGCTGTCACTTGTTGAGCCAGGAATAATACCAGCATTAGTCTTCTTTATACTAAGCACTAATCAATCTGCAGTTAACTTTGTATCTAATTTTTGAATCAGATGCCATGAATTACTGCCCCAGAATGTGTTTGCCAATAAAAGGATATGTTAAGGCTTTTAATCAATGCTTCTTGCACTCAGTATTTAAGGTCAGAGTCTGGTGTAAGACTTATTTTGATAGGGATAATTGTTGGGTTAAAAATGAATGGTTTTTGAAATTGTGACACTGTGGTTGACTCGAGTGGATTAATCTTTTAGAAAATGGAAAACTGTCAATTTCATGAGTTCTCTGGCTCTCTACTTGTCCTTCAGATCACTTATGAAAAAATATGACTTCTAGGTAGAAGGTGTTCTTTCTCAGTAAGAAGAGAAATAAGAGCCTGATAGACAATCTTGGGAGGAGTTAGAAGAACTGATGGAGAATTTGAAAGAAGAGTGCCTTCGATTGGTAGTAAGCAAGAATCTTGAGTCTCTGCGGTTTTTTAGTTGATAAAATGACCTTGTAATGTTGTGTCATTAGTACACCTTTCTCAGAGGTAGCCCAGTTACCAGACCAAGATCTGCATGTTCCTTGGAATAAAAAGAATGTAGAAACATGTGGGATTTAGATACAGGCTCTACTGAATGGTGGGGGACAAGTTAAAAGGCCTCTTGAACTCTCTAGGCTTCTATAATTACAAATGGGGAGGGCACCAGCTTCTTCACAGCTGGAAAACTTAAGTTGAATGACTCCCATAGATGCCCAACACACAAAAGGTGCTAAATGGGGTTCTCCTTCCACTTCCTTGCTGATAACACCTGACTCCCTGTTGTAGACATATTTTGGATTCAACTGGATACATGTAAGTAGACATTTTCCCACTTGTGGCAGTGAGTTTAGGATGGTTGTCAACCAGGCTTCTTGTGTTCAGTGGACAGGAAGAGAAGAGGGATTCCAGAAGCTGTCTGTTTCTGGCGAGGTTCAGTGATAATTCTTTTCTTCATTGACAATTTCAGACTCCAGAGAATTGGTCAGCAGAGAACTAGGTTCTGTTCTTTTGGCTGCTAGAATGTTGTGAGTCTTTCCAGTGTTTCTTTTTTATGGAATGAGAATGCTGATAGCACGGACTTCTGTGGGGGCTCATTGTAGGTATCACCCTTCTGAGTACCAGGGTGCTCCAGAACTGTGTGGTGTCTTCATAATCATGAGTGGATAGCTGTCTGCATCCAGTTAGTTCTGCTGTTTTGGTACTTAGGAAAATACTCTTTAATTCCAGAAAGATTTGTCTCCAGTCTATAGCTAGAGGAGCTCATACCAAGAAGGCTAGGCAAGCTGGCTCTGAGGGTACCTGGAAGAGCTGCCTGTTTACCCAAACTCAAGCTCTCAAACCTGTAGGCCAGTGAACTGGTGGTAAACACCATTTCATTATGGGCCTTTTCAAACCACAGGTTGATTTTTTTTTTTTCCTGTGGCAGCCTGTCAGTGACCTGTTTATTTTTGTTCCAGTTGTGATAATCTTTCCCAGTGACCTTTGGGGAGACATTTCTGGACCTGCCTATTGTTCAGTTTTGTGTGGAGTCCCTTTTCTCTCCTTCCTCCTCTCTTGACACCATGGGCAAATAAACTGGAGGGGGAAGCTACAGAAGGTCAGGCAGGCTTTTTCTCTCTGCATTTCCCCATCCTGGCCTCAATGCTGTGTGGAAAACACTGGTAACAAAGGGCTGGAGGTGACATATGTCTCTGCACAGTTGAGGGAAGTAAGTGAAGCCTGCCAGAGCTGCTGTCTCAGAGGCTTTTGATTTCAGCTAAGCAGAGAGTAGGGATTTAGTGAAGGATGTGAAGTAGCAAGGATAGTTGAAGACATGGCAGAGGATGGCAGAGGAGCTGGGGAGGAGCTTGGACAGGAATATCAGGAGATGCTGGCAAGACTTCAAGTGGGAGGTTGTGTGGGCTTTTCTGGGTCACTGCAATTGCAGGTGTAGGGAGAAGCTGCAAAAGTTTTTATATGTCTTTGTCAGGTGCACATACATGCTTTGTTCCAGGAACTTTTAACTTTCCTTCATATATTCGCTCATCTGACACAGCTGCATGAGGGGAAAGGCAGCATGCTTCACCATTTTGCAGATGAAGAAACAGAGGTTCAGGAGATAAGTATCTTATCCGAGGTCCTTAGACGACTGTCAGATGTAGGGTCAGAATTCAAATTTGATTATTCAGCTCCAGCTTTTTCTTTACCCATGAGAACACTGTGGACCTCAGGATACTATAGCAGGGGGAGTCAGAGGAACTACATTTGGAAGGGGATAGTGATGGCCAAGATACTGGGAAGGTACTTTGCTATATATTTCCATGATTTCATCTTTTATAAATGGCTATTCCTACATGCCATAGTACTTCCTTGGTGTTATTCCTGCCCTGCAAATAAACACTATGCTTTTGCTAAACTCCAGCTATCTTGTGCTTTTCCCCCCAGCAGTCACAGAGTAGAGATAAGTAAAGCTGGCATTGTGAGTGCATGGCTGGTAGGTATGAATGGCTAAGTGGCCGCCCACACTATTGACACTTTGTGTGACAGACTGGGGTGCGATCTGACTTCTGCACTCAGGCTGCCAAGTATCCAGAGGAAAGAAGTGACAGTCATTTATAGTGTCGATGTTTAGTCTTTTGCAGATGTGCTTACAGTTTTAACAAAGGCAGAGACAAAAATTATAGGGTGGGAAAGAAATGCCTACAGACAGCCTGCTAAAGCCTCTGAAGGAGGAAACCAGTATTTGTGTGTTTTAGGGATGCTAAGCCCTTGCTTATGTATCAGCAAGCAAAATGTTGGCATTCACTTGTGACTTGAGGAAGGCATCTCTGAAGTCAATAGAAGGAAATGCCTAAACACAGGCCTCACTCAGAAAGGAGAGTTGTGGAAACACTGAGGATTACCTCATGAAAGCCTTTTGTTCATTTGAAGCCACTAATGAAATCTTCGTCTTCCTCCAGTCCAGGAAATGCCAATGTTTTTACCTTCATCCTTTTTTCTTTTTTTTTCTTCTTTATTTTAAATCTCTTTTATGTTTTTGCCATCTTTTTTCTTTGCTTTAAGTAATACCAATAAAAATTGATATCCTGGCTGGGAATGTAGCTCAGTTGGTAGAGTGCTTTCTTGGCATACATATATGAAGCCCAGGGTTCAGTCCCTTGTATAACATAAAGTGGGTGTGGGAGGGTGTATGCCCATAATCCAAGGACTTGGGAGGCAGAGCCAGGAATATCAGGAGTTCATGGCTAGCTTTTAGCTTTGGATTCTTGAGATTTGATATTTGCATTTTCGGTCCTGTCTTAAAAAACCCAACAACACAAACCAAAACAAACAAAATAATGTCCTGCAGGGCTGGCTTTCTAGTAAAGGCTAGTTTTTATTAGAAAACAGAGCATGTTTCCCAGATTATTGACAGTGAGGATGGGCCAATGTTTGCCATACATTCTAGACTTAAATGGGTCTTTTTACTTGCACATAATGTTGGTGTCTTTAACATCCTACCATACTGGGTATATAAACTATCCTGTCAAATAAGTGAAAGAGATAAGTTGTCCCTTTATATCATTTGAAACATTGGTATAAGACCTTCCTGTGGATGGGAAAATCCATTATTATGTAGGACTTGCTCACATCATCCTGTTAACTTCGAGTAAGCACTAGATGACTTGTAGTACTAACACATGTAAGCACTGTTCTAAATGCTTTCTATGGTAAGAAGTGATACCACTACTTTCTTGTTCTATTTTGAGATGGGGCTCATGTAGCCTAGGCTCTTTAGCCAAGATTTGTCTTGAATTTCAATTCTGCCTCTACTTCTAGGAGTATTGGGTTGACAAGAATATGCCACCACACCCAGTTGATGCAATGCTGGGGATCAAACTCAAGGCTCCATGCATGCTAGGCAAGCAGTGTAACAATGGAGCTATCTATATTCTTTAGCCTTGATACAGTTCTTTTGGTTGGCTATTTTTATTATTTGTATGGATGCACAGATGCAAAACCTATATGTATTGAGGAATGATTGTGAAAGGACAAGGTTTGGCCTGAATTTGCCATGACAGTGCACTTCACTCCAAGACTCTGAGAATAGACATGCTCTGTGAATCCCCACTTTGTCCTTTGCTCCCTCCTTGCTTTCTTTTCTTCTATGCTCTCTTCTCACTCATTGAGCAGATGCCCCTTCACACTCTGCTGAAAGCACATTACACTAAGTCCTGAGTCTCTTAAGTATAAGCCACACAAAGTCCTCACTCTTAGGACGCTCTTCTTTTAGTAAGCAGAGTGAGGTTCCTTTATTGCAACAGGTTTGCAGAAAACTATGGTTAGTGGATGGACAGGTGATAAAGATAATGAGTGCTTCTTTGGAGACTTGTTAGTTGGTAAACTAGCCTATAATATCATTTCCTTTGCTGTTTACCTAGCTATCCAATTCTCTTTATGATACTTTACCTGTTGGTAAGAGTCCCAGCAAAGTTTTTTTCAGTTATCCTTAAGTCTCCTTTCTCAAAATTAGATGATATCTTTTGATTTATTTTGAGAAAGGAATGGAAAGTACATACTGGGTTTCTCTTATCTCTTTGGCTCTGACATTGATGCAGTTTCATTGACTTTATGTTTTTGCATTGTTTTATTTAAAATTGCTTCTACACTTTATTTTGTGTTGAGGTGTGAGTGTACATGTCATGGCAAGAATGTGGATGTCAGAGGACAACTTGTGGGAGTTGGTTCTCCTTTTCTACCACATGGTATTGAATTTAGGCCATCAGGCTGGGAAGCAAGTACCTATACCTACTGAGCGATCTTGCTGATCATCTATTGTATTTTAGTTGATATTCTGGTTTTCAGAAATTGTTTAATATTTCCTTCTTCCTGATATCATATTATTTGTCTATAGTTCATCAAAAAGTAATTTAATGAATGTTTTTGTCACACTTTTCTTCAGCATAGGTTTTAATAATTAAATTTATTCTAACACACACACACACACACACACACACACACACACACACACACACACACACACACACACACGGAGAGGGGGTCCAGGAAAGGAGGGAGAGAGAGAATATGAGAATTTTGCCTGAATGTCTTCCTGCCTGCCTGTCTGTATAGGTACTTGTGAATGTGTAAGAGATGTGTGGAAGTCAGGATAATTTTCAGAAGTTTCTACCATGTGGCTCCTGGGGAAATCAAACCTGTGTTGTCAGGCTTGAGAGCAAGCATCTTTACCAAATGGTAATAGACATGACCTTGGAACTACTTTGATGACTGTTTTTCAACAATTTCAACACAAACTACAGATATTAACTCTATGGACTGAATAAACTCCAAGCCTATAATACTCATCTGTCCATATATGTATAAAACAAGTCAGTTTTACTGTACAATTTTCAAGTCTGCTAACAACTGTTTCCATGAAACTCAAACATGAGATAGCCCTTGAATAAACAAGTACTAAACACCTAGAAATAACTAGATCAGTCTTTGCTTATCAGAGAAAAGGTTTTATCTAGGAGGCAGCATATGAACTAACTGATTCTACCAGGGTAAAGATAGTTTGCCTCCCAGGGACCAGGCACTGAGATGCTGGCATACTGAACTTATGAGAATGTTCTCCTAGCAAATGCAGCCCATCTCTGTAGATGGATGGATGGATGGATCTGAAGGTATCTGTAGCAGCTAGTGTGTGAGCAAGGTTGTCAGCTTATCCTCTTGCTGCTGCTCTTCATTGGCAGGTTTGTCTGGCCTGTGCTGCTGTTTGTATTATCTCTGGATTGTACCTTGAACTTCCTCACTTAGGCTGTATTTTTAGGAGGGGAATCTATGATAAGGTGTAGGTGGTTCCCCTCTTCAAGGAGTCTGAAGTCACATCTAAATCTGCCTGTTACCATTTGGTTTCTGTCTCAGATCTGGTGGAATGGCCAGCATTCTTTCCAGGGTAAGAGTACCTGGAAGGCCATGAACAAAGGTTTTCTTAAGACCTCAGTGAAACTCATAGACACAGTTAGGACTGGATGAAAGGGTCATGATGTTCTGACCTTTCTGGGTCCCTTATAAAGAAACCCACCTTTTATTTTTCTCAATTGTGGAGGTTCTTTTTCTTGTTTACTCTTCTGAGGTGTCTAAGGTGGTAGGTCAAACAGCTGGGTTTTTAGTAAGAGGTTCAGAGAAGTAGCAGTAACCGTTGCAGTGTGTCATCCGGATACAGACTGAGCTTGAGGAAATCAGTTCAACTTAGACCTGCATCCAGCTATTGCTAATTCCTGGATTAACATTTTGGTGCCATCATATTACATCAGTTAACAATGACAAAAGATAGAGGTATACATGAAGCTATGTTAGTTAGAATGCCAAGGACATGCAGAGAGTGTTAATAAACACCTTGAAGCAGTTGCTTATTGATTCCACAGGGAAAACCTACAAGGGGTAGGTTCTGCCTTCTCCATTCGGTACATGGAAAAATTAAGTTCCAGACCGAGAGATAATTTCCCCAAGGCCAGATATCTGTCTGCTTTGTGAACTCATAGACTTAATTGTTATACTACTTGTTCCTTAGACAATTGAGAAACATGCCTTAATAATTTGTGATCAGGGCCTTAAATACTGATGCCATTCCTGACCAGGGCACATTGTACTATAGGGAGTCAGTGACTGTGAATAGATGCTCTTTGAAGTGAGACTTTTTTCTTCTGGTGAGCCTGTTATATCAGCATAGAGCTTTAGAAGACTGTCTACCACCTTCCTCCATACAGAGATCTCATTTCCAAGTTGAGCAAAGCTTGGAGAAGGTGGTTAATCTGACAAAGATACATCTCTGATTTGTGTCTGTGTGTGTGTGTGTGTGTGTGTGTGTGTCTGTCTGTCTGTGTATAGCTGTCCTGACTGTCTGTCTGTCTGTCTGTCTGTCTGTCTGTCTGTGTATAGCTGTCCTTGGAAGCCAGAATATGGTGTCACATCCCCTGGAGCTGCCTGTTCTGTGTGCTGGAACTGGAATTCAGTTTCTCTGCAAGAGCAATGAACTCTGAATTGAAGAGCCATCTCTCTAGGCTCTGTGGTTTATTTTGCCTTTTTGTTATTAGGTGAGAACATTACAGATAGAGGCTTTTTGGCTCTGCAGATCTAAAGCTGCAGGATCTCCACAACACAGGGCAACAACAGGATATCCAAGAGGAGTTGCAGTGTTGATAGTGTAGCAGAAGCCAGAGACCAGTGATTCACTGCAATGAACATTTGCAAGTAAAGATGTATGAACCAAAGCATATACTCTGTGATTCACTGTGACACACTACAGCTTTCATGACAAGTTCTTTTCTGTTTTTAAATTTATTTTATAGTTGGGGGTGGGTTGCCAGGGAAGAGGGTGGATAGGAAAGGATGAGGGAATGAGTGGAATTGGGGTTCATGATAATAAAATCCACAAAGAATCAATAAAACAAAACAGAGACCTTTAAAATTTGTTTACTTTTTTGTATTTTGATTTTTTGCCTAGTAAGTGAAATAAAAATGAAGTGTGCATTTTAATAGTAAACAAAATAAAAATCACCGTTTCTTTCACAAAGTTGCTAATTAGTTTTCATCAGTAAAAACCTGGCCAAAATACACAAATTGTATTTTGTATAAAATCTACTTACACTGACTGAAGACTTAAACTCTCTTATTATACTTCAGTTGTTTCTTTCCAGACCATTGCTTGCTTTCTTGAGGGTCTCATAGAAGGTAGAGACCTAACTCCTCCATGACAAAGAATTCCCACTTTCTTAAAAATGATGGCAAGGCATCTTTTATGTCAGCAAGCAGTGGACTCTGAGATGAGGAAATCTCAATTTGCATACCTGCAGCACTTCCCAGATATGCTGGTATATGAACTCTGTGTAAGAGAAACTTTCCTTGAGTGTGCTGATTCCTCATTCCCAGTTGGCCAGCCACCAACAGAGTGAATGCTGAGTTGCTTTCCCTTCCTCTGTTCTGGCTTGGGTCTGTTTGATATACTGCAGTTCATGGGCCAAAGTAATCTCTAAGTTGAAAGGGTAATAAATGCATGCTTCAGTTGTCTGGAAATGCCCCTTAGCTGTTCTGAAAGGAACTGGGCACCAGTTCTGAGGTTTAACCTAGATTCTCTGGCTGGGAGAGTCACATTGGATCCAGTGTGCCATCACCTGGCAGTGTATAGCTATTTAAAGGCTGACCTTCCATCTTACCACTTCATTGAATGGCCTGTTTGGCTGGCCGCTGTGGCTGTGACTGGAATCAAAACACACTGCTTATTATTAAGGCAGTGACTGGCTGTGGGGGCCACTGATGGCTGTTGTTCTTCATTGTCTATTGATCTAGTCAGTTGCAATGACAGCATTAAATAGTTCAGGCCTATCAGGCATTCTGGGGGATTGTCTTCTATGAATTGTATTTTCTTGTTGTGCTGGTACAGAGGCTGAGGGTAAGTTTTGATTGTTTGCAGAATAGAGAGGTTAATAGATTTGAAATCAAAGAGGAGGGTAGAGACTGAACTGTTTCCCCAAATACAGAGAGAATTCTTCAAACTCTTAATGAACTTTGTAGATTCTACAGTAAGGAGGTTAGCTGGGTGAACTGAGATGGTGAAAGAATCAGAGCCAGCAGTTAAGGGTTCTCTCTGCAAAGACAAATGTTTCCAGCTTACCTCTGAGTTTATCCTGCTTCCTCCCACTTGGTCTTCATACAGGAGGCAGTAGAGACATCTTGATACATCTGTTGGCTTCTGTTTAGGTCTTTGATAAATAATGAATGAAGTTGTTTTAATTTATTTGACTTAGTTGTTGCATATTTTCTTAGTGCCAGAGTTTGTTGATGGTTCTGAGGTTACACTGGTGTCTGAGCAAAGTTCTCAACTTACAAAATGTTCACTCTAATGCAGTGCTGTGTTTCATTGTCTTTTATTTGAAGGAAACTAAGCTACTCTGCTGTAGTTGAGGAGTGTAGTTTGGGCCAAGAGAATAGACAAGGACTCAAGTCCTGTTCAAGAGATGTCATCTACTTCCTTTCTTTGTGCCTCAGTTATTCTGTCTATAAAATTAGGACAGTGTGCTTCATCTGGTTGCTTTCAGTGTCCTTTCTAGTTCTGCCATTTATGGTCTTGCTATTTCCAAACAATTTAGTGTAGTTGTCTTTAACATGTGCTGTGCCTCTGGCTTAAATCAGTCACTGTGAGCCAAGTTTGAAAGTTTTTTTTTTTAAATTAAAAAGATTTGTGATCAAATTACTATTTGCACATATTGTGAGACTATAGTGAAATATTCAACATGTGTGCCCCGTAGTCATCAAATCATAATCATAGAATAATCTTCACCTCAAACATTTTTTTATATGTGCTGGGAGCATTTACAATCCCCTCTTCAAGCTAAAATTATTGTTAGCTATAGTTATAACCTACTGGGTTATTGAACACAGCACCTTAATCTTCCTATGTTGAGCCTTCACAAAGCATATGCTTAAACAATTGTGTTAGAAGTTAGCATTTACTGATGAGGTGTAGTGACACCCAGGCCTCTGTTGATAATGTTTCTGTTGAAATTGTAGTGATGCAGGCTTGACTTTTGTTGTACTTTTACTAATACCATGTGATACATTTTTCTTTTTAAAGCCATGAAAATTGAACACTCAGATTTAAGAGTAAAGGTTGGGTATGGTGTACCTGTAATCTTACTTAGCCAACCCACCCTCTCACTGCTGAATTTGTGGGTGCACTGCTGAGCGCAGCTTTTTCTTTTGTGAGTTCTGAAGATCCATCTTGAGGTCGTCATACTTAAGTGTGAGCACTTTAATTAATGAGACATCTACCCAGCCTGAAATGTTTATTTTAATGCATTTACAAAAAGTCTTTGAAATTCCTTTGTGTTCTCTGAATTGGTTAGTTATAGTTAAGAGAGCTATCTGTTCTTACATGGTGCTTAGAAACACTCACGATCTTAAACTATAATATATAACCATTCTAACATGTGCCTTGCCCTCAAACTTCAGAGTTAGTACAATCATATTAAATAAATATATAGGAGGAAATGAACCTTAGACAGTCACACCTCTCAATGAGTGACTACAGAAGATGAACTTAAAAATGTTAACACCTCACACTTGCATTACACATTTTAAATAAGAATCATAAAAACATTTGGAACTACCCTTCATCAAGATGCTGAAATTGCTTTAGGGCAGTTAGTATTACACTGAGTGTCATCTGTACTGTGCTGAAAACAGAGAGGAACATACTTGGGGACCTGGGAGACAGTGCCACCCAGTGATGCTTCAAGGATGCTTAGGCAGAGCCCTTTATATCTAAGATTCCTTTTCCTGTCAAACACAGCAGGGTGTGCAGGCCATGAGGGGCCAGGATGAGTGTGATATTACATCTGTTTATAAGTGACTGAATTTGAAAGAACGTGTACACAAGATGCCTCTGTTATGTCTCCCTTAGCAGGAAGTCTATCTCCCACCCTTCTAGGTCTCTGAAATTCTCTGGCTGTCATTTCTTCTCTGATCACTCCTCTGTCTACCATCTCTCTCTGCATTGTGTTTTAGACAGAATAGAGTGAGAGTTCTCTATATCTTTTCTCTATCACCTGTAAAGTGTTGTTCATAAAAGCACCTACCAGGGGGCTGGAGAGATGACTCAGTGATTGAGAGCATTGGCTCTTCTTCCAAAGGTCCTGATTTCAATTTTCAGCAACCACGCGGTGGCTCACACCATCTATAATGAGAGCTGGTGCCTGCTTCCAGCCTACAGGCATTCATGTATGTGTAACTAATAAATCTTTTAAACGTGCATGTACCTGTTGCATCGTAGTGGTAGGAGTTCATTTATGACAGTGTCTCACATGAGCACTTCTATCTTGTCATGGTCCCCCTTCTTCATAACTACCTTGAATTTTATCTTTTGCTTTTTCTTTTACAACCTAGTTTGTTTTTTAAAGTTTTATTTTTAATTATGTGGGCGTGTCTGTGTGAGTGAATGCCACATTTGTTTGGGTGCCCAAGGAGGTTAGAAGAGGGTATCAGATCTCAGAATGGGAGTTACCGGCAGTTGTTGGTAGCCTCATATGTGTGCTGGGAACAAACTTGGGTCTTTTGCAAGATCATCAAGACCTCTTAAATGCTGAGGTATGTTTCCAGCCCCTGTTAACTGTCATTTTTAGGATGAGAGACTTTCACTGTATCTCATATTGGCCTTGAACTTCCTATATAGCTTAGGCTGGTTTCAGCTGCTCACGTGCTGGGTTTGTGTGCATGCACTGGCACACTTGCTTTCTGCCTCAGATTGTGGCAAGTCCTAATCTGAGTGACCCACTAACATGGTAAATGGACATGACATGGAAAGAAGCATATTAGATTGGGTTTATATAGGGTTTGTTAGTACTATAAAGTACTCTGATTTAGGATTAAGGCATATCTTACATGTTTGTTTATGTTTGTTTTGACAGTTCAAACTACCTCATGAGGCTATTTGCCCTTGGTCACCTGCTTATGGTCTGACAAGAATAGCCCAAAGCTGTGAATGTGTGGCATGACTAGCACACATGGGATGGCCTTTGGTAATTCTCTGAGCTATTCAGGCTGGGCTAATACAGACCAGTAATTTCCTGAAGTGCCATGGTGTGGCAGGAACATGATTTATGTAACACAGTCCCCTCCTAGGTGTGGTGAGTGACCCAGCTGTGCCCTAGAATAGTAACTATTAGCCAGGGGAGCTACTTTTGTTGCCAGAATTTGGTGTTTTGTTTGTTTGTTTGTTTGTTTGTTTGTTTTGGTTTGGAATTCTTGAGGTGATGAGTGTTGGAGTACAGAGCCAAAAGAGCTGGCTGTATAAGGCACCCTCCTGAGATTCTTAGTGTTCATCAGCAATGGACATGGTTTTGACTGTCTGATCTGTTGGTTTAAAGTCTTCAGTTAAAATATAAAAGGATGAGTCTATGAAGGGACTGATGTAAAACATGCTGGCACCTTGCATTCCAGCCACAGTAGGAAATCTGTGTTTTTGTAAAGTGGGCTTTTGCCAGAAGCAGAACTTGAATAACTTTAGTGTGTGCAAAACTAGTTTATCACACTAGGAAAACACAAGAGATATGTGATAGTGGAAGACACTATCAAGGAGTTCGTGAGTGTTCCCTCTTGCTCTGTCTGTTTTTCTCGCCATCTCATTTCTTGTTTTGAGGCAACACTTCAAAGTATTAAGAATCCCCCCAGAGGAATACAGACAGGATAGAAGGACCTTCTTAGTAACTTAGGAATGTAATATTCTATTTGGATATGTTAGCATTTTGTTTTGGGCTATAGTTGATAGTTCCATTGTTTTTTCTCCACTCTGTCATTCACAGTGCATACTGGTAAGTGCCCATTTATTCTACATGTGTATTGTGTGAACTTTTCCTGAGGGGATAAATTTGCCTCTGTTTACCCCAGATAGGACAGCACTGACCAAAGAAATGATTCCATTCAAGTTCGATTTGATGAACTCATGAGTTTAGTTAGCATTATTTACAATAGTGTAAGTGAGGGGGTACTTACAGGATCACTGACAACTTAGAATTGACTATACCAACTCCCAGCAACCTTTATCTGAAGATTGAGCTCCTCTCAACCCTCATGGAATGTTGAGGGGCCCAATCCTGTGTAGGTTGCCCATGTATAATCACAGTTGCTGGGAGATGTGAAGCGAAAGGTCATGGCACGGCAGAAGTATATCCCCCCCCCCACATTCTAATTCATGCATACATACTCAACTTACAGCTAGATTAAAACAGAAAACCTTTTCTGTTAAATTAAAAAATTAAATTACATTAAAATATATATAATAGAATCTTATGCATCTGAAAGTGTAGTTGGTAAACTTCACTCCCATTGTGGTGTAACCAATCTTTACAACTCCCCATTTTACAAAAGAGAAAAACCCTGCTCATTAGAGTGCAACTCCCTATTCTCCCTTTATACAGTTATTGGCAGTGGTCTTTCCTTGTTTCTGTCTCTGAGTTTCTTTATTTTGGTTAGCTGACATAGGAGGAATCAAACAATATTTGTCTTTTGGGGACTTAACATAATGTCCTGAAGATTTCTCTATAGTTCCAGGCCTTTCAGGACTACATAATGAGACCCTGTCTCGAAAGGGGAAAAAAAAAACCCAAAGAATTAGCTCTTAACCTTGTGCTTATGTACTTTGAGTGCTTTAGTTAACTCATTTAATGTTTTCAGTAGCTCAGCAGAATAGATTGCAATGTTATAGTTAATGAGATAGCCACTGAGAAGGGAGATAACCTGCTAAGTTGAAACTGAGATGGAATGGCCTTTGAAGGTTTACCTTTCTGCATGAAGGTTGTAAATGGATCTCAGAGGAGGACGTAGGAAGATGAGGTGGGCCAAGAAGACAAGTCCCTCTAAGGAAGAGCTTGCTTTGGAGCATCTTTCCAGGAGGGCAGGGAAATGTGGACTGTTGAGAATCACTAGAATCAAAGTTTCAGTAGACTGCATTGTCTTCCTCAATGGTGCCTTAGGTGTCTAAACCTAGAGTGAAGACACATGCCCAACTGTGTTCTTTCCCTATCTCATGCAGTGAAGAAGAACACGAAGGAAAAATTAACACAAACCCCAGGACTCTTGACATACAGATCAAAACATATTGATGGTGTCTTGCAACTGTGATAATTTTCATTGAACTGTGCAAGGCTTAAAATTGATACATAGGCATACTCCTGATTAACATTAAGTGTTACTGTCAGTATGACATAGCTGGATAAACTAATATCGAATAATCTAGTAGATATGTCACACTTGAACAAGGAGTGTAAGTCTTATTGTATTATTTCAGCTGTAATTAGGTGGGAGATAAAAATCACAAACAGATGAGTTTGGCGAGAATGCCTTAGCATGCATATAGCTTCTCTGGAATGTTTCTTTGTTCCATGCAGAGAAAGGGGTTGACTGCTTTCCAAGTATTGATTGCTGTTCAGGAAGTGGGAGGCTAAGGGGTGCCTTATAAAACATTCACAGAGTGGGTTTCACTTATAAATTTTATGAAATTAGCTGAAATCTTCCTGAAGTTAATGGCAGTGAAAAAAATGCACCATTTTGTATTTAGCTGAATATAGGCAGTTTTCTTTCTTACAGAGCCATTGTTCCTCAGGTTGTGATTACATGCCATTTGTATCTTCTCCTTCCCTGTGAACTGGCTGATGTCCTTATTATCTGAGAATGAATTACTGAGCCCAGAACTTGTGGATGTATAGGGCAGTATGTCATATCAGTTTTTTTCTGGTGTTTATTGTTGCTTTCCATTCACATGACTAAACTTGACTACTGGGAACATACAATTAATAAGAATCAAGTCGTAAACAACACATTGTATTGGAAGGGGAGAGTGAAACCAGATGTAGCCAGGAAATGAAGGTAACTGTAGAAAAACAGGCTGTGAAGGGTAAAATACTTTGGGACTTCTAAACACTACTCTTGCATTGCAAACACTTTGGGTAAAAAGCAACTTACTTTCTCAGAAAACTGGTTGATGTTTGTGGTGGGCAATCAAGGTTTAATCAACATGAAATCCAAGAGTAAAACCTGGTATGCAACTGGTGGTGTTGTGTCTCAGACTAACATGTTTAGCATATGATGAGATGTTTCAAGTGTCCTTGCTCTATTGAGAGTGTGTGGTTGGTTTCTCTTTCTCTCTTTCCATGCCCTTCCCTTACTTCCTCTTCTTTCTACTCCTCTCTTCTCCTTTCCCACCTCCCTCCCCATAGCTTCTGCATAGATTTTTGTTGTTGGCATTTAATAGGTTTCTTGGTGGTTGGATTGAACCTGACATCATGTTCATGTTAAGCATGTACACTGCCTCCAAGCTGCCCTCCTGCTGCTTTTCAATAGATTCTTGGCATAGAAGTTCATTCTTTTTAGGTCTGATTCTGTTAACACATGAAAGCATCTTTGGCACTTTTATATTATAGATGAGGAACTTTGTGTGGTTGTAGAAACCATTCAGCAGATGCTGGGATAAAACCTATATAATACTACCTGGGAGGTGTGTCCCTGTGGCACTATCCCCACCTGGAAAAAGTATTTTCCCCACAGCATTGGAAAGAACAAGTGGGAGCATTCTTGGCTACCTGGGGTCTATTTTCAGGTGTTATCTCTTGCTTTCAACCTAGTTGGAAATAACTGGTTCAGGTTCTAGCTAGCTGGACTGTTGAGAGTACAATATAGAGTGAAGGGTGGTGAGCTAACTGTGCAAAAAGCAATTGTCCTCTTTTCCCTAAGTTTCAGCTTCCTCAGAAGGCTTTACTTAAGACCTTTCTGAATTTCATAGATAAGCGAACTTCATAAAACAGAGCTTTCCAGAGAACAATAGAAGGCTGACATTTCCCCTTCTGGGTCAATCGCTCTTTCCTCCTTGCATTGTATAATCTACCTCTGCCCCCATCTTTCCTTCCCTCCTCCTTTCCCTCCCTCTTTTTCTCAAACCCTCTCTCCCTCCTCCCCTCAGATATTCTTACAAGGACTTATTGGTACTATTTACACCTGAAGAACAAATGTACAACTGATCATGAACCCAGGTAGTTGCACTTTAAGTGCAAATCAGTTTTAACACACAGGACATGTAGTGGTTCCTAAAAAAGGAACTAATGATCAGCTGGTTTCAGAGTGGCTCACAAAAGGTAATGTGATGTCACTTGCTAGTCCCTCAGATAAGGAACCTGTGTCCACAGGTTGGAGGAGTCAGGGGAACTCAACAACTAGCCCTATAGTTACCCTCCGCCAGTCTTTATTCCTGGATCCTGTGCATTGGTATGACCCTTCCCTAGTAAAGCACCCAGACATCTGTTTCCATAATATGGCATAGTGTTTAATGACCCATTTATCAAGAGCAGATTCCTTTATACTATTAGCAGATACCTAAAGAGGAGAGTGTTCAGAATGGGGATTTGGGGTTTAGAGAGAAGTTTACTTGGCTTTGAGATAATAGGAATGTTTGTATGTGAGGAATGGTATATATTCAGTGCCACTAGTCCTGTACACAAAGCTCAATGCTGGAGTACAGAAGAGAGTTAACACTGGTTCTGATCTTAAGGAGTTGATCCATAGTGGGTCATCTGTGCATGAGTAGATGATTTCAAAATACTGTGGACAATAGAGGACATACAAGATGGTAGTAGCACAGAGAAGAAAGCATCAGTTTAGTAGAATAGGTGTGAAAGTGAAAGTATCTAAGAGACTCCTTGGACTGTGTGGGTTTGGAGGAGGATGGGAAGAACATAGACCACCAAGACCTCTGTGGAGGTGTTGGAGCTGGAAATCAAATTCAGAGATGTTTTCTTGGTGAGGGTGATTAAATTTTTACACTATACCTGCCTGTCCTGTGACCTACTTTTTTCTTTTAAGGAAAAGAAATAAGAATTCCCACATTTCCTTCTTTTTAGTTTGGCATAGAGAGTATATGGCTAGTTTTTGTCAACTGGACACAAGCTAGAGTCATCAAAGAGGAGGGAGCCTCAATTGAGAAAATGCCTCCAGAAGATCTGTGCTGTAGGCAAGTCTGGAGGGCATTTTCTTAAATAGTGATTGATGGGGGAGTGCCCAGCCCATTGTTGGTGGTGTTATCCCTTGGGTGGAAGTCTTGGGTTCTGCAAGAAAGCAGGCTGAGCATACCCTAGGAAGCCCCCCTCCTTGGCCTCTGCATCTCCTTCTGCCTCCATGTTCCTGCTTTGCTTGAGTTCCTGTCCTGACCTCCTTTTATGATGAACTGTGATGTGGAAGATAAACTAAATATAAACCCTTTCCTCCCCATCTTGCTTTTGGTCATGGTGTTTCATCACACTAATAGTAATCCTGAGTAAATACTTGCAGAGCCTGGGATGTACATAAATGTTGGCTGAGTCAACTATAAACAACCATACACTTGACAGGAGAATAAGGTATTCTCTACTAGGAGTTTAGTCTTAGAGTGGGAATGCAACTATAGGCTGGCATTAGATTATGAAGATTCAGACAAAGAAATTAGAACTTACTGATCTGCCTCTCTCAATATAGAAAGGATGTCAGAGGTTTTTGACTTTTTGAGGCAACTCCTTTTTCCATTCCTTCACTTTATTTGTGGAGGTGTGTTTGAGTAAAACTTTTAATTGCATGAACAAAAGTAGGTTTATAAGCTTTGCATACTCAAGAGAGTAAAACCTGTCAAGTTGTATAAGCTTAGTGGGGCTGGAGAGATGGCTCTGAGCCGTTAAGAATACATTCTGCTCTTCCAGAGTGTCCAAGTTTGGCTCCCAGCATCAATGTTAGGTGGCTCACTCCTTCTCTAGTGGATTCAACACTTTATCTGGCCTCCCTAAGCACTGTTCTCATGTGTGCAACTCTCACTCCACCCTCTGTATGCATTTTTAAAAATAAGTCTTTAAAGTTGTAGGCTGGGGGGCGGAGGGGGGAGGTAAGTAACATAATTTAGCTGTACTATGGGTTCTGTGAATTTGGGCAGTGTAATTAAAATTAAATGAAGTGTCTTCTTTCCTTAAATGGAGAACAATGGTGAACACTATCCCCACAGTGAGTTATTATCAGGAGGATATGAGTGAGCACCAAATGCAAATACAGCCTCTGATACATGGTATAGTGCAAACTATGTTTGGCACTTGTCTCACTGAGGGCTCTTGGATGGTCTGAGTTTTCTCTAGAATAGCATTAAATGCCTTTTTAAGCATCACTGTTGTTAAAGAGGTTATTGATTCTCCGATTCATTCACTTTTTTCTTTTTTCTTTTTTGTTTTTCAATATTTTATTTTGGTTGTGTGGGGCTATATAATACAGGTCAGGAAACAGTGTGGGGGGTTGTTTATCCTTTTACCATGTGAGTTCTGGGTTTCAGCTCAAATTATTAGGCTTAGCATCAAGCCTTTTAATCTAGTGAGACTGACCCTTGCCCCAGTTTGAGACAGAGTCTAACTCTATACCCCAGATGGGCTAAAATTCTTCATCCTCCTGTCCCAGTTTTCTGAACACTGGAATTATATGTGTGGCCACTAGGTCTGGTGAGATGGTGTCTTACAACTGTAGACCATAAAGGCTTTGAGTTAGTTCGCTTGTTAGATAATTCCTCCTAAAATAAAATTCTTGGATGTCACACTGAAAGCTAGAAGCACAGCAGGCATCTCTAGTACATGCCCTTGGGTGATATGCTGAGGAGTACTCTGGGTATTTTACAGACATTGTAGCAACCTCCAACCCAGTGAGTGCCCCAAACCATTCCCCTTACCCCAACAAAGGAAAGGAAAGCTTTGCCTCTCTAGATCAAGTCTAGGGAAAGAATGGGTTAAAAACAAAAAACGTTTTAGGTCATATTCTCCCTATTGTAGCCAAATACCAAGGGGGAAAGAAAATCTATATTCTAGTCCCCTAAGACTCAGCTGTAACAGCAAAAATTTGATCTATTTTGCTTCTTGGAAACAGGCAGCACACTTAAGTTCCCCTGTTGGGAGATGTTAACAGAACTGAGCAGGGCTCTGATGTTCATTCTACACTTGGAAGAGAAAGGCACTGCTGTGGGCACTGCCAGGGGGAACCAGGGTTCCAGCACAGCAGTGTGAGGTCGGCCCTCTCTTTCCCTCTCTTCCTGGTGGTAGTTCATTTAAGAGGAAGCTGACCCTGTACCCTCACATGGAGGAAAGGCAGCCGTGCCAATGATTTGCCCTGTTTTTAGTGAGTATAAATGTCTCAGTGGGGTCCACACAGCATCAGAGGCAGGCAGGAAGACTATGTCCCCTTTCCCACTGTAGTGTTGGTGGAGCCCAAAGGGAAGCTGAGTCCACAGCCTTCCATCTTCATGCCCAAGAAATGAAAATGTTCAGGATCATAACAACACAAGCAACCCTCAAGAACCAGGAAAAAAAATTGTATCATGTGTGAGAACAGCCAGCAACAGACCATGGGACTGAGATGAATCATGTGCTAGAGTTCCAAGAGGAATTTTTAAAGAAGCTCTCATAAGAGTGCTTTGGGAAGGTATTTACTTACTCAAAACAACTAAAATATGAGAAATTTCTGCAAAAAGTTTGTGGGCCCAATACCAGGGAGGTGGGTGATGTAAATGTGGTAGACCTTGATTATGTCTGTGTTTGTTATACACACTGAATTGAGTACTTAAAATGGGCACTTCTATGTGATTATACCTCAGCAAAGTTGTTGTACAAAACTACACGGAAACAGTCTTTTATCTGTGGAAGTTCTTGTCCAGAAGGTCCAGAATACAACCCAAGCTTTTCCCTCCATCCTTCTCTTCTTTCCATTTACTCTCTCCATCCCTACCTGTCTGCACCCTCCTAAACTTCCTTTCCCTTCCCATTCCCCAGTCCTATTATCTTTCTCCAACCCCCTTCCTCACCTCTCAAGTCCCGGGTGATTCTGATGCAGCTGGTAGCTCCTGGGAACTCATGATTCCTGCAGAAGAACATAGGCTAGTTGTGAATTCTTCAGACTATAAATCTGTTAGCAGCAGCCTGTGCAAATAGAAACTTGTTCTGGTAAATTATGAATTACCAGATAAGTACTTGCAGAATAAACAGAATACATAATTAGAATCCATTAAGCTGCTATCTCTGCTTGGAAATGAATTTTGTGAGTTATTCTTTGTGGGATCGGGTTGTGAGGGTTGTAGTGCAGCATCTTGAAAGGTGTTGATGAGGAGACTGGGTCATAAAGCTGTCTGGTGTGAGTACATCCTTCTCCATTCCATCTCAGGACACCATCATCTTCATGACTGATGAAGCTCTACAATGCCATATGTGAGCTGCACTGCCTTGGCATTCTGGGTTTCCCTTATCTTCTTTGGGGCTGTGCTACTAATTGGCATTCCACTCTCCACAGCTGTCCCACCTTGTAGGCCTCTGCCTTTGTCCTTTCCTCACCTCAGTGGCAAGCAATAATGCTGCCTCGTAGACTGCATTTTTTCAGTATTACAAAGATAACTCATGCACTTCCTCACTGGTCTGGGGCATCAGTGTGAATCATTCAATATGGAGTGGGGTATTGCTTTTGGAGTTGGGGTGCTATGTTTGTGATAGAGACACTATCTTTAGTTAGGTCATCTTTGGCTCTAGAGGGCCATCTTTGTGGTAGAGGCTCTGTCTTGGGAGTTACTTTTATGTAGCACAGCAGTGAAGACAACTAGATAATTTTATGAAAGTTCAACTTGTCAGAACCAGATTGGGGATTAGGAGTAAGTATGGTCATTTATGTCTCACCTGAACTAAGTCAGATGCCAACATTCCTCCTGGTTTGGAAGGAAAGTCACTCTTACAGATCTGGTATGAGAGTGCAAACTAGTCATGGCTAGGAGTCAGGGTGACTAAGTATCAGGCTTGGTAGGTGTGGAGGTGACATTCCTGGAAGTTCCTTTACCTTACACCTTTGGAAATATTCTGTTTGCTTTTTCTTCTGTTAAGATTAGGATGCATGAGAGTGATCCCAGGCAGTAGCATGCTTGAGTTCAATAATGGATTCTCCTGATTTAGCCAGACCAAGTTCTTATCCTTGGGTCGCTCCTGAAGTCTGTAGCCCTCCTTAGTACTCATTGCTCACTTAACTGGTCTTAGTTCTAACCACGTGTTTGTGTGCTGCAGTTAACCATCATCAAATGAATCACATCAGAGGAGTTCACACAGTTATAGTTTCTAATCTTGTTGATCTTTTGGTGAAGGAGCTATTTGTGGGGGAAAAAATAAACATTAGGAATCTTCCATCTGCACTCAGGCAATAACACTTGAAACATTTGTGCATATCCATCTCCAAGTCCTTATGTGGATTGTGGTTTCTAAGAGGGATTAGCTTTTGTTTCCTAATGTAGAACCAAGACTAGTAGGAAAAAAATAGAGGGAGATAGTGTTTTGGTTGCCCCCCTTCTCTTTCCTCTCTCTCCTCCACAATCTAGGACTTTTCAAAGTGTTCCAGGAAGATCTGAATATGCCATCCTAGGGAGGGCATTGAAGAACCTTTATGGATGTTTTTTTTTTTTTATGTTTCATGTTTTGTTCCTTTGATTGCTATAATCCACAAAAGAACCTATAGAACCACAGAAATTTCTTGTGCCATATCCAACTTGCTTTCTTGTTTAGCAAACCTGAGGTTTAGTCACTGGGAGTCCTGGGAGCTCAAGATTGGCAAGGAATTCCAGGGCATACAGTTGCATCTTCATCTCTTCTTGTTTCTTCTTTTGAGATGTATGTCTGTAGAACCCATGTTCTTTGTGGGCTCTAATGCATGGTTGCTACTGTGTGTACTATTCAAAGCCACTTTCAGCAACTTGATGTTTGGAAGCAAGTCACCAACTCACTGATCATAAATCCTTTCTGAGTCTGACAAGGCAGCTTTCCTAAGGGGTGGGCCAGCATTCCCACTCATGAGGAAGTATCTTTCATTAAAGCCAAAGAATGAACTCAGAACATGGCTGTTTTTGAGTGTCAGTCATAAGTTTTTTGCTCCATTTGTTCTTCTGTGGTTAATACAACTTGGCTTGTTGTGAGACATGTTGAATGGGATTTGTAAAATTCATTTCTTAGCTCTTTGGTAGGCCCAGGTAATCGCACTACTCTGACCACAGACAAATCAGGAATGGCTTCGAGCCTGTGACAGTCATAATGTAACCTGAGCCACTGGCAGCAGAGATAAAATAGAAAATTCAACTCCTGTGTTTATAGACTTTGTTGTCTAATTTAAAAGTTACCTTAAAAATAAATCCACAGTACAGTAAGTCTTAAAGATCATAGGATGTCTCATATAGTGGCTCTTCTGTGTTAGTGTGGCTTACAGTCAGTTGGAGAACTTGTTAAAATACAGATAGTATGTGGGGTTGGGCTGGAGAGATGGCTCAGAAGTTAAGAGCACTGACTTCTCTTTCAGGGTATTTGGACTCCGTTCCTAGCATCTATATGACATGGTGGCTTATTGCCTTCTATAATTTCAGTTCCATGAAATCAAGTATCCTCGTCTGCCCTCCAGAGATGATGCATGGATGTGGTACAGGGACATACCTGCTGGCAAAACACCCATGCACATTAAATAAAAATAAAGGCTTCTAAAAATTAAAAATGCTGTCTCAAAAACCAATAAATAAATAAATAAAAATCCAGCTAGTGGGTCTTGTCCACATTTATTTTTCTTGTTGCTGTTGTTGTTAGTTTTGTTTTGACTTATTTACTCTGAGTAATGTGAATATGCCCTTCCCCCACCACTTCTTTTTTTCTGGTATTGGAAATCCAACCAAATGTCTCTCATCTGTGAAGTAGATGTTATGTCCACCTCCCCTGCCCTAAGTCCTACCTTTCTAGAAAGCTCCGGAGGCTGTATTTGGAGAAGTACTTGTCTAATGACTGGTTCTTAACCCTGGCCATTGATTTAAATGACCAATGTCACCACAAAGTCTAGACCAATGAAGTCAGGATGTTGGGATTGTTTCTGGTGCTGAATGGGACCTAAGGTTATAGTGTGCAGTCAGATAGAAGCCTTACTGGTCTAATGAATGTCTTGGGCAGAGGACTTTAGATCTATACTCACTGGTGGGCTGTGGGGGTGCAGAGTACAAATAATTTTTTTTGAAGTGCTGTATTCTGTAAAGGTGATGCTGTAAATATATTGGCTTGTTTTCTAGCTGCTTCTGGGGACAGTATGATGTGCCTGTAGCTCTTAGGCAGAATTCAGCATGGCTTTCTACTCAGCAAGTGTTCATTTTCTTTAGATAAATGTGCCCCCCCCCACTGTTCTTACAGTTTTGTGGCGACACAACCTTCATTGAGAAAATGCCTTCAAAAGATCCAGGTGTAAGGCATTTTCTTAATTAGTGCTTGATTCGGGAAGGCCCAAGCCATTATGGGTGGTGCTATCCCTGGGTTCTGTAAGAAAGCAGGCTGAGCAAGCCATTGGGAGTCAGTCAGTAATCAGCTTCCCTCTGTGGCCTCTGTATCAGTTCCTGCCTCCAGGTTCCTGCCCTGTTAGAATTTCTGTACTGATTTTCTTTGATGATGAACAGCAATATGAAAGTGCAAGGCAATAAACCCTTACCTCCCCAACTTACTTTTTGGTTATGGTGTTTCATTGCAGCAATAGAAACCCTTAAGACATCCCCACCCACCCACTCTTTGTGTGTGTGTGTGTGTGTGTGTGTGTGTGTGTGTGTGTATGAACACATGCATGTTCATGGACTATAGATTAGTGAGAGACTGAACTTTAGAAATGAATGTCTTTTTTCATATTTGATTTCTGTATCCTTCTCTTTTTTCTTTTACAAAATATGAAGTGTTATACATTGTAGCTACTGCTCAGCATATATGAATACAAGTACAATCTTATGAACATTGGTCTATGTGTCCCAGATTCTAGTAGTGGGCCTCACACATAGTGTTTGTTGAAAGAATTGGAAAGGTCATCTTTCCACATCAAGTTTGTATGTTACTACTTACTGCAGCTTTCCTATGAATGCTGCTGATCTTATTTTCAAAGTAGGCAAGAATCTCGTATTAAGCTAAGGGAGTATTTAAACACGTCATTAAAGGTAGAGGGTAAAGGCTAGAGAGAAAGCTCAGTGATTAAGAGTACTTGTTGTTCTTGCAAAGGTCCCTACTAGTATGATTCCTAGTACCCTTGTTGGGCAGCTCGTAACTTTCTGTCATTCAACTACAGTTCTAGGGGAATCTTTCTGGTTTCTACAGGCACTTGCATTCACATGCATATAACTATACACAGGGACATACAGATATAATTCATATTTTTTAAATTGTAGAGGTAAAAAAACAGTAAATTTAACAAATATTAGATATAAATTCAGCATAGGTATTTGCCATCCACAAAAAGTCTTTCTTATTTTATTCCAAGTGATGGTAAGTTACATCAAATTTTAGGTCTTGTTGTTAAATTTTATTTTTAATTTTATTAAGTTAAATTGAACATAAAGTAACATGAGCTGAAAGAATGAGCCTGTGTTTAATTTCTTGGAACTGCTGCAGCCTTGGTCATAATAAATTTCATAGGGCTCAGAAGTTACGAAGACTTGGTGCTGGCTAAAATTTTGACTTTCCTCCTATTGCCTACTAGAGGAAAATGCCTATCCTGGATTTTGAGGATACCACAGGTTCCTCAGAAATAAGATACAGCTGGTTTACTGGATTTTGGGCCCAGGGCAAAGAGAAGGATCAGTAAAGCAACCCTGATCAGAGCGTTTGATGCTAATTTCATAGGTGGCTGATCACTGTCCACCTGGCTGTTGTTATTTATGGATGTACCAAATGAAGTGTAGTGGTAAAAGCAGGAAAGTAGGGTCAAGGGACACATGGTCATTGGCAAGTGTCATTGCTAGAATTAAATGGAATCCACTAGTGGGTGTGATCATTTCCATACTCTTCCTTGAGTTCTTTTGAAATCAAACAGTCAAACAGATGCAAACAACTACTGATCTTTCCCACATTAAAAGCTATGAGTTGATAGGATTTTAATGTGGTTGTTTTAGATACTAACTTCAGACACAATTTAAATCAGAGCCATCCATGGAGCTATAAATGAATTAGAACTAGGTTTGTGAAGGACTTGCCTATTTTCTCCTCTTCTTTCTCCTATTCACTATTTCACCAGCGAGGAAAGTAAAGCTTAGAAAGATTACCTACTCAGTTTTGCAGTTAGTGCTGATGCAGGGATTGGAACCTGGATTCTACATCTTTGTTGATTTCTGCCGTGTTAGATAGATAAGATTTTTGTTTGTTTATTTTGGAGACAGGATCATTGTAGATAGCCCAGTCTCACTTTTTAACTGCCGTATTTTGCCTTATTCTCCCAAGTGCTAGAATCACAGCCCTTTACCCTGTAAGCCTTGCATCTTTCGATACAAGATTCACTCTGAAAAACTTTGTTGAAAAATGGCCCTCCCTTTTTTTAATCCTTAAAAGGGAAAAACACTGTTAAATTCTTTTTATTGTGTGCATGCCTGTCAACTCCCAACACTTTTAGTAATAATGACCTTAGAAGAAAAATGGGGTTTGTCTGGGCTATGTGGCCAAAGAGAAGCACAAAGCAGTAGTTAGTTGCTGAGTGTAGGTGGGAGGTGCATGCAGATAACATCTGCAAGCATTGGGTACTGTGAGTCACGATTTGGCTCTGAGAACAGCTCTCCTAAGTTTGGAGTTTTACTATCTAATTATCCTTCACAGAGGAGCATGCTTCTTAGAGCATTGCCATTGTCCTTTAGCTTTTGCTGGTGTGTGTGTGTGTGTGTGTGTGTGTGTGTGTGTGTGTGTGTATGAGAGAGAGGGAGGGGGGAGAGGAGAGAGGAGAGAGGAGAGAGGAGAGAGAAGAGCAAGTTAAGGACTGAACTCAGGGCTTTCTCTGTGCCAGGCAAGTGCTCCTCACTGACCCACTCCCCTCCCCCCATGCCCTGTTCTTTAAGGTTCTTTATCATATTACTTATAATCTGACTGCAAAGCTAGCTTTTGTGTGTTTGTCTTTCTATCATTTCCTTTCTACTTGTTTCACATGCCAGGCTCTAGATTTTGCTCAAGAGAACTGCAAGTGCCTTTGGTCATTCACGAGAAGGCTCTACCATAGTACTTGCCAATTCCCCATCTGTCTTTGGAGCAAACATGGGGAGCTGATTAAGGAACCATGACTGGTTCCTTGTCATGACTTCTGTAGGTTCAGTGTTAGTAGATCTAAGATGAGGGGCCTCATTGTCCAGAGTGTCCAGTCTCATTTCATGCTGATGGGTTGATTTTACATGGTTCCTTACCGAGGCTGCTGGCAAGTTAGTTGTATGGTAGTCATCAAATCTCATTTATTCCTCTTAAAGTTTTTATTCTTAGATACTTCCCCCCCCCTCCCGGAAGATTTTTAGTTTATGATGTTAGGTTCCCATTGGTATGCACTCAGGAACTAAAGGTTAATTTTCTTCTTGATTATAAAAAAAGCTAATTAACACAGGAAATCTGTGATTAAAGTAAATCATACTTCATGTTAGAACCAACTTAGAGAGTGCTCCCTATTGGAAAGGAACTTAGGACAGGTGGGCTTGCGTTTTTGTGCAGTTGATGGTATTTGTGTGTATGTGTGTATGGCGCGCGTGTGCATGCGTGCTCCTACACATGGGATCATCCCTTCCAAGAAGAGTTCTCTGATCTTGAAAGGCTTTGTTGAGTCCTCTGGGGATTATAAAAAGATCTAAATGTGTTGATCTCTATAGAAAGATCCTAGGTGGCTGGATTTGCTGTGTGTCAGCATTGTCTTAGACTTCTACTTCTCCCTGGTGTAGGCCTTCCAGTAACTTTTAGAACGGGACAGTTATTCACTGTGTAGTACTTGCTGTCACTGAGCTCCTGCTGTTTCTTCCTGCCTTAACCTCCAAGTGTTTGAATGACAGGTGTTCACTGTCACCTTCATGCCTTATTCATATTCAAATTAATGATGGTTTATAGACACCCTGGCTTTCTTGTTGTGTACAGTAATTTCTTAACCTGGTTGAAAAAGTTCTCTTCGCTTCTATTTTTGCTTATCCTACTTGGAATCTCTAGACCTGCTGTAACTTGAAGCTTTCCTGTTCCAGTAGAACACTCCTTTATCTCACTGAGTGTGTTTGAGGTACAAGTTGTACTCAGTTCTAGAGAGGGGAAGGATTTCACAATGGCTACTGTTAGAAACCAGTGCATGGAGTGCAGGCTCATGATAATTGAGAAAGAGAGAGAGAGAGAGAGAGAGAGAGAGAGAGAGAGAGAGAGAGAGAGAGAGAGAGAGAGAGAGAGAGAGAGAGAGAGAGAGAGAGAGAGAGAGAGAGTGTGTGTTTTGGTCTTCATAACCACAGGCTTTTGCCAGGTTGGATGCTGTCCATCCTTTGGTTAGGCTGTGTTTCCCAGTTGGCAGATTCTCCACTGGGATTCAGTTTCCTTGGCTGATGCTGTTTGTTGTGCTCGTACCATTTTTTCCCCCAGTCTCTTGGGCCTTTTCGGAAGCAGGAGAGATGGCAGTAGACCCTGCCCTCTTGTTCTCTTCTTTTGGACATGCCGTTGTTGTTAGTGAAGGACCTGTGAAATGAAACCATGGCAAAGGAAAGTAGCATGCCTGTGGCCAAAAAAAAAAAATCTATTAGCAAGTTTGAGGCATATCAGAAAGATTAGTCCTGAGAGCATCATTTGCTGCCTTTATGCTTTTGAACTCCCTCCCCCTTTCTTTTTTCTTTGCTTATTTTTGAAGTCTGGGAATTTATCTTGACTTTAAGAATGGCCTGTTTTTGAATATTTGAATAGGTAGCACTATTCACCAGGGAATACATGTGTAGACTTAGATGTCCCTTAGAGCCAATTTGTAGTGCACGTCATTTGTAATGATTTCTTGAGTTGCTGATGCATTTCTGCTTTAGATTCTCTTCTTGGATCTATATGCTCATCTCCCATTGTACTGGATGGTTTGCTTTTATGATCCTGATAGAGGAGCCCACCCTTCCCTCAACCTTTTAACCACTACCCCTAGATATTTGAGCATGCTTTCTAGGGCAAGTAACTGTCAGCTACCTCCAAATGACAGCTGCATACCAGCCACTCAGATTTGGAAACAAGGAGGATCTTTGACTTCAGTCATAATTTCTCAGCCTTGCTTGGTCAAGGTACTGTGGAAAGGATCAAGTGGCCCTCAGCATTAGATTTGGAGAAACCCAGTCAGATAGGTGACCAAAGTCTCAATAGGAATAGTTTCCACCTGTAAGTCATGAAAAGCTACCCAGTGAAGAGGAGTGGAAGTGGATACTTGTAGCCAGAAGCTATTTATAATTGATAGCTGCTGGGAGAGCAAAAATCAGGTTTTTCTCCCCAATGGAGTGACACTGGGTATACCAAACATACTCCAGGGGAGGCTTCATACTTAGCTGTAGTTGGCCAGCACAAATGGGATTCCATGAGGGTTTTTTTTTTTTTTAAAGGAAGAATATGAAGTTGAGTGGATAAGGTGGTGGGGGAGGGTCTGGAAGGAGTTGGGGAAGGGGTAAGTAATGATCAAAATATGTCATATGAAATGCTCAAATAATAAATGAAAACTTTAAAAAGAAAAGAAAAATCTAACATCTAGGTGTGCTTTTCTTCCCACCATGCAGAGGATGAGATTAGTTAGAGGAGAGATTCTTTTTCTCAATGCTTTGTCTTGGTAGAAGGAAGGAAAAGGGGTAGATGAAGCTTCCTGTGGTCATGCGTGGCAGTTATGTTGGAAGATACCACATCAGAGGCTTCTGATGTGTCTCCATCCTGCCTTTTGCCTCATTGGGCTTTGCTCCTGTTCTTCCTTTGGTGACCTAAGGGACCTCTGAACTTGGGTGATGAGGTCATACAACCTCAGATAGGCTCTAAGGAGAGGCATCTGGAAGGGGTATTTTGATGTCAACTATCTGTTGTTTCTTTACGAGGAACCAAGCAGCTGGGAGATGCACGAACAGAGCCGAGGGGAGCTGGGGAGTTGTTGCTTGTAAATGCAAAGAAAGAAAGCAGCAGATCCTGGTAGACATTTGAGATGTTCAGCTTATGCCTTCAGAGAATAGGGACTTGTCTCTCTCTGATTCTCATCCTTATGTGGGAAGAGGAGGGGGAGAAGAGGTGGTGTGCTGGTTGGGTTTGAACTGCAGTATACAAGTCAACATTTCATTCAGTTCACTAACTGATTAATTAGTATCACAAATCTTGTTTTCAATCTTCCAGGTGCTAGGATACAGGATATATATACAAACTCCCTTCAAATCCTCCCACTCAAGAGTCTTTGATGCTAGATAAGGGATGATGTTGAAGACAGCTTTATAATCATGATGGCTGTGAATATAAAGAAGGCATTAGCAAAAAAAAAAAAAAAAAAAAAAACAGCAAAGGAAGGGAGTGCAATTGGGGAGATAAGAAATTTGAGTAAGGTCCTTAAAAATGACCATTAAAAAAAAAATAAGTACCATGAGAGAAAAGGTGATTTTTTTTTTATTGAAATATTGAAAACATTTCCCATTCTGGAATGTAAGCATGCATAGAGACTTCAAGTATTTTTTGTCTTTCAAGTATGGAAGGGTATATAATGTCATAGCATCCTTAGTTGTCTTTGGCTGTTCAGCCTTAACTGGTTCAAAGGTCGGTATTATAATTGATTTCAATGTGTTTAGTGTTGAGGCAGTCTTAGTTTAAAGGGCTGTTTTTTCTTTTTCTTTTTCTTTTTTTTTTTTTTAATAAAGTTGCTATAAAACTATTCTATGCACCTGAGAAGCTACACATCTTCAAGCAGATGTATAGCAGTTTTTGTTACTTTATTAGATTTTTGGAAATTAAAGGTCTCTTTACAAGGTGAAGTAAACATAGTGGTAAACTCTATACAGAGTCATTTCTGCAGTGTGGATAGTGGCCAGGAACTTGGCTCTGGATATTCGACTGCATAACCTGTACTGTTGGAAGGATTGGGTGGGGCAGTTTAGCTTTCTGGATTGCCTTTGTGAACAGGAATTAAAACTGCTGTCTGTTTCTATGAAAGACAATATAACAGACAGCAGCCTTCTTTTATCATGAGCCTATGGTATGCTGGGCATTTTACAATGGTTCCACATGCTAATTACATGGATTGTAGAAAATACTCTTGATTTTATACATCAAAAAATGGCTGGTGCTGCAGGGCTCTGTGCGAATGCAATCTGAGGGAATGGGCAGAAGATGAGCAGTGGTCTCAGGGCCACAATGGAGATAAAAGGAGTTCTAGGGCAGGGTGTGTCCGCTTGGTTAGGGAAGGGACCCTGCGGCTTCTGCTGCCTGGGTGAAACCCAGGTGCCGTGACAATCCACATCCCACTTCTGACACCAGATATTGCGGTTTAATAAGGATCAGGATAAACAAACAGGCCGAATAGATGTTTATTTAGGGAGAAATAACTCAAAACATAGACAGATGAACACTGCAGTTGGAACCGGATGCTCTTCTCTCCGCATACTGCCAGCAAGAGAACGTTCCCAGGCTCTTCCTCAGACCTAGTTCCATGGGTCACTTCCGCCCCTGGCTCCACCCCCAATGGGTGTGGTCAGTGCCACAGAAGCAGACAAGTGAAAATCCCACTACACTTCAACCTGTGATCCTTTTATCTCAGTCCTCCTAAGTGATCAAATTGTAGCTGTGAGGGTCTGAGTTTGGATCTCCAGAACTCATGTTCAGGTGGAGCCCTGAATGTGTGCTGGCCAGATAGTTTTGTTTACTTAATGAATTTAGGCATATTTCAAACAAAACGTGCAAGTGTCATTGGCCTCTACATGTGTACCATGTCTGTGCACTCATGTAGCCACATGTGCACTCACAGGAAAACACAAACATTCATACACACTCACAAAGTATAACCAAATAGTTTCAGTGTATTTCACTTACAATAGTATTAATGAAAATAATTTGATTTTAGGAGTGTATTTTTGTATCACACATATGTTTTATTCTGGTATTGTACGTGTGACCTAGGGTAACATTCTTAGTATGTTTCATGCTCTAAAAAGTTTGCAGAATAAATACATCAGATGATGCTGGCATTCTTCCACACATGAAAATATCACCAACCTGAAGGTGATCAGAGTCTTCTCTTTCTGCCTTGCCACAAGGCTCTTTTGTGGTTTTGCAAGACTTTTGTGCTCCTGGTGTTTGTTGTCCACACGCATTTGGTTCCAAACATTGTTCTGAATCCAGAGGCAGGAGCACAAGTCCAGATCATCACGGTCTGTTTGGACCAGCTTCTCAAAAACATCTCTCTATGATCTTTTTAAGGAGAGGAAAAAAGATGAGTCTAGATACCTTTGTCTAATTGCTGGACACATAGAACCTAGATGTCCTTTTCTCGACGGAGAAAACATCAGAAGCAGCCTCAGGATCACTCTTTAAAGCACTCAAGAGGTTCTTGAGGAGAGGGTTTCAGTCTTCACTGTGCACTAGGCAGGGGATTCTGAGTTGTATGGGAATGACAAGTCAGCTTATATATACTTTTTCTTTGCTTCTGGCGATGTGATTTGACCAGCTATTTGACATTCCTGCCTTGACTTCCCTTCAGTGGTGGACTGTAATCTAGAATGGTTTTGTTTGTTTGTTACGTGCCCTTGGAGTTGGTGTACGGAGACAGTGAATATAGTGAGAGAAGCTAGGCCATCCTGTATTTTATTTTTGGGTTTTGCTGGCCATGTGCATTTAGTTGGATTTAGAGGATCATTTCCTTGAGTTCCAGTGCTGTTCCCATTTGTCTCCTGTCTGAGCAACTTCTGGAGCTTTCTGGTGTAAGAATGGATTGTTGGAATCCAGCTGTTCTTCCAGCACTATACTTGTAACAGCCCTCCCCCTTTCAAAGAGTTGCAGGCATCTTACCAAGACATTGTGAGTCTCTAACTTATACTTCTAGGTGCCAGGGTTTCTCATCTGGGGAAGGGAGTTTCCATCACAGGAGTTATTGGTGGCCACACATCTTGCTTCCCACCTCCTCCCCAGCTCTTGCTAGGGAATCTAAGAGCCTGACTAAAGGCCTGTGCCCTGAAGCCATCCCACATTTTCAGAGAGGTGTTAGAAAGCCTTGGACTTCTGCCTTGTGGGCCCTGATTTCCTCTCTTCAGAGCCACCACTGTACTGTCTGTCTGTCTGTTCATGGCATTAATAACTAATAAGCTCTACACCCCAGCATCTGTCTTAGTGTCCCTTTTGAAGCCCCATCTGAGACTCTTACCTGGAAATAGAGTGTGGGACTCTATTGTTTCAGGCAGCTGCTTTGACCTCAAAGGACAGACTTATCCAAGAGGCATTTCACTGGTGTACTTTCCCCCCTTGCCCTGGAATCACCCTGAATAAATTCCTGATCTGTTCAGCTAGACTTTTTCTTTTTTGCACAGAAGAAATTATCCTTGATGAAGGTGCCAGGAAAACACAGGGGAAACCTGCTCCAAAGTTTCCTCCCTGTATGACTTTTTCCCTCTCCCCATTCTAAACCCCCAATAAATAGTGACCTTTTGGCTAGAGGCCCTATCTTACAGCATTGTGTGTCAGTTGGCTCTGGCTGACTCCCAGGACTGTTAATGACTTCCTTCACTGTCCCTGAATAATTGCTAGGAAAGACAGCTGTGGAGAGGCATTTCTCCCAGCTTTGGCTCATTAATTCCAGCCTTGGTGAACAGGGTGCAAAGGAAGAAGGTGGAAACCACTCTGAGGCAAGTGGGAGGGTTGGGTGGGGGATAAAAATATATGCTTTAGGAGCAGGGCAGCTGCACCGTGTCACAGCTTGAACTTGGAGTCTGTGAGCTCTGGACAGGCTTCAGTGTAAGGAGACTTCATGCAGAAAAGCTCAGCTCTGGGATCACAGGTTAAGAAGCGATTATAGACTGTCCCTCACTTCCCTGCTGCAGGTTCCATGGGTACTGTTTGATCATGGTTTAACCTGTAGGACAGCAGGTTTCTGTGTGCCACATCAGGAATGGAAGCAGCTGTGAGTAGAAAAGCCCCTGGAAGTGTGAGAGAAGATTCCAGAACAGTCATCTTATATCTGTAATATATATCTGTCCTATATCTGTAATCCCATAGTGGCCTCAAAGCAAGTTTTCAAGAAAAGGTATATTTATAACATACCTCTTAAAAATGAATCCAATGATTAATAAAAGCTTACATAAGCCAAGGAAATCACATACACCTTGGGACCAAATATTTAGGTTAGTGCCCAGCTCAGTTCCAAATGCTTAAGCACTTATGTGATGAGGGAAACAAGATTGGACTCCTGACTTTCACTTTCTGAGCACGACAAATATCAGGTTTCTAGAAGATGTACTCTATCACAAAAAATGAATTATAAAAGACTTTATATAAGTCTGCAGGCAAGGGTGTTGAACAAATTAATGTTTAATGTTACCTGCAAAGATTTTCAGGAGGACCCAGAGCTCTTTATTAGGGCTTCTTTGGTGGCTATGTCATAGATACCTAGGCTGCAGCATTGAGGCCACCAACCCTAAGTGTCTTGGAGTTAGCGCTATGGGTTCTGATGAGGCATTTGAATATCTGAAAAGTAAAGCATAATAGGCAATCTCCTTTAAAGTGGAGTTTCTCAAAGTTAGATGCACAGGAGAATTACTTGGGAATTCTTATTAAAAAAGAAAAGAAAAGAAACGAAAAAGAAATCTGCCCAGGCTGTATTCCAGACTAACTAAATAAAAATCTCTGATGGTGTGTCCAAGTGTTGTGTATGTAAAACTTATTTCAAAGGTTGACAGAGTTTGAAACAGTGCTTTCATTTATTTATATATCTTTGAGATGGCCTTGTAATTGGCTGGCCTTGAACTCAAATCCTTCATTCTCTTGCTTTTGTGCATCACCTTGCTTATGGAAGATCTTCAATGTTTATATACATATATATGTATATGTGGATATATGTTAGGCATTGTTTTAAAGGTAGGATCTAATGTGTTCCGGCCTGACCTTGAACTCTGTGTAACTGAAGATGGCCTGAGCTCCTGATCCTCTTGCCTCCATCTTTCAAGTACCAGGGTTAGAGATTTGGGCCAAACTCATGTTAACAATCTTAATTGGACTCCGAAGAGGGCTACTTAAGTCCTAGAATGCTGAAATATTCCATGTCCTTGATTTAAGGAAGTCCCTCAAGTTTCTATTAACATTTCCCCAGGAACATTGAGACTTGAGTTTCTTCTGGGGGCCAGGGACATTGTACCTTTCTTGTCTGTAAGACCCAAATTAGCCAGTGATTTATGATTGGCTGTAGCAGACTTTTTAGGAGCTGGACTGTTTTTGAAGTTCTAGATCATGTATTTTAAGGGAGTATTAATAGTACTCTTAGAAGTACTCATAGAGTTGTTTGTTTGTTTTTGTTTGTTTGTTTGTTTCTGGTCCTGGAAAGGCTGTTTGTTGTCTTGGAAGAAGGTCAGCTATATTTCTAGTACTTTTGTTTCCTGGTTCCTTTGTAGAAGTTAAAGACACCTACCATTGTTAGATCTTAAACTGTGAACTCTTTGACTTGAATAAAAACGTTGATTTGATAAGCTGGGGCCATTTAAATGAATTAGTGGATTTATTTTTTACCTGGGAAAAGTGAAATATATCACAGGGTATGAAACATCAGAGAATTACTTTTATGCAATCTTTATTTTATCATGGTCTGAATTACATGTATGTATGTCACAGCACAGTTAGTGTACTAGTTACCTTTATGCTGCTCTGATAGAACACTTAATAGCATTTATGAAAACAAAATTTATTTTGGCTAACTTTCAGAGAGTTAGAGTCTATAATGTCATGGCAGAGGCAGCAGCAGGCACGGGTGCTGGGTAAGATGCTTACAGCTCACATTTTGAAGCACAAACACAAAGCAAAATAAAAATAAACTGAACGCATTGAAATTTTTTTATTACACTCAAAGCTTACCCTCAGCAACATTGATGTTCTATTAAGGCTATACCTTCCAGAGCTCCCAAACAGGGCCACCAACTGGAGACATATCTGGAATCTCATTTGAGGGATTGCATCCATTAGTTTGGCCTATGGGCACATCATGGGGAATTTCCTTGATTTCTGATTGATGTGGGATGGTTCAACTCACCATGGGCAGTGCCATCCCTGGGCCAGTGTGTCTGGGGCACATGAGAAATGGAGCTGAACAAACCGGGGAAGCAAACCAACATGCAGTGTTTTTCTATGGTTTCTGCTTCAAGTTCCATCCAGCCTTGAATTCCTGCTGTGTTTCTCCCCTGTAAGCTGGAATAAAGGCTTTCCTTTCAAAGTTGCTTTTGATCATGGTGTTTATTATAGCAATAGAGAGAGGGAAGCTAGAACAACACATTATGTATGTAGGCTACTCATAGGGTTGAGAGAGGTGAAGGGAAGATGGAAGTGGAGGAAAAAGGGAGGGAGGAGATAAAAATGGGAGAAAAAGAATATAAAAGAAGATTATCTGAGTCATTGTGAAATCACATGGTTTTGAAACATGACAGTAGATTCCTCATTAGAAGCCAGTCTTCTGGCTTTGTGATCTGAGCCCATATGTATAACCCATGGTCTTCAGTTTTTCTCTACTGAGATGTTACACGGATATCTACCTCTTAGGGAGTCTGGTGGTTTGAAAGGAAATGGACTCCAAAGGGATTGGCACTATTAGTAGGTATTGCTTTTGTTGAAGGAAGGTTTTCTCTGTGGGGGCGTATTTAAGCTTAGCTCAGTGTGATACTCAGTTGTCTTCCTGTTGCTTGCAAGATATGGGACTGTCAAGTGTATCTCCACTACCATGTCTGCCTGCCTGCTGCCATGCTCCTTGCCATGATGATAATGGACGAAACTGCTGAAAAGTATAAACCAGCCCTCTCAATTAAATATTTTCCTTGTAAGAGTTACTATGCTCATGGTGTCTCTTCATAGCAGTAGAAGAAACCATAACTAAAACTGTTTTGATAATTACCTAAGATTGTCCCTAAAGTACACAGCAAGTGTTTATTAGGGCACAGTATTAATGAGTCCCTAAATATATTCTCCACATGTAAGGTCCACGTGAAATTTCACTTAGTAGAGAGAGTTGATGGATGCTCAGACATTTTGAAAGTACTTCTCTGTCACTTGCTCAGGAAGGTCCTGTTTGCTTATCTAAAAGTTCTTCATGATGTCCCCGAGATGGGCTGGGTTGTTTCTAGAGATCCTTTTGAGTTCCATCTTTACCTAATGGAAACGGAATTACCACTTTTTTACTCACCCTTGACAACAGTGTTACACTAATCTGAATCTACTGTGCTTTCTCCTGCTGCTGAACAGGGATAGGATTGGGAGGATGACCTCAGAGTTTGTGATGTTTTCTTCAAGGCTCTATAATTTTTCATTTGTAAATAATGACAGTAAATTGATGACTTCTTGTCATCTTTGCAGACTCTTACATCTTCATGTGCTCCCTCAACTGACTGGGTCTCAAGGAGCAGGGTTGTTCCCTTTTTGTAGATTGCATTTATAAGGTTTGGCAAGTGACCTCCAGGAGAGCTGTGTTCCCTCTAGCAGCATGGATAATGATTACAGCAACAATGCTGCTATTGTGTCCAGAGGTTTGAAACTGTAATTTCATAATGAAATTGAAAAACATGAGATTAAAAACCTGACTATAGCACAGTAATTATATTTAAGTATCACAAATCATCTCCCTGTATTTAGTCAGGTATTTGAGATTTGGCCTCTCTTTGTGGAGTGCGATTATATCATTTTATAGTTTTGCAAAATGGAAGGCTTCTAATTGATGGCTAAAATGTGAGAATTGCTTTCTCTTAATGGGAAGGTGATGAGCAAAGTATTGAAATATCGAAGGAGCCAGTTTGTTTCATTGACTAGAGTCAAGAAAAGTGTTTGTAGAACAGCTGCCAAGATAAAGAAATGCTTAGATCTCTTCATGGTTTAATTCCCAATTCCTTAGACCACACTGCACTTGCTCACTTTAGAAATTAAACCGAGATAGGCTGGTCTGGGATACTCTCCAGGCCTTCAGTGAACAGCCATGTGAATCTTTACCCTAGTACTGTAGGACTTCTGGTATAGGTGAATGACTTCCTGGGGCCTGTTTCCCACAGGTCAGTACTGGCTCATTTCCCTTCATTGTTTGGGAATTTATTGTCTCTTTAGTTGGGCTGGGTACTGGTGGCCTGGAAGGTGGGGAAGGCATGCATGCCTGGCAGACATTACATTGAAGTGGAGAGTGGAGTTTTAGGAAGCTAGAGTGGAAAGTGGGTTTATGTTCTATTTATGTTTGATTCATTTCACTTCGGCTGCCATGATTGTTTAAAAAAGGCAACAGGGGAGGAAAGGGTTTATTTTGTTTACAATGCCTTGTGACAGTCCATTATTGGGGGAATTGAAGGTGGGACTTAAAGTATCACATTCTTTTTAGTCAAGAGCAGAGAGAATGAACAGTGTCTTCTTTCTTGCTTGTTTTTAGTTTTCTCCTCCTTTACACTAAAGCAATGCTGCTGCCCACTCTAGTTAATAGTCAAGACAGTTTTTCATGGACATGACCACAGGTCAACATGATCTGCTATTTCCTCATTAAGATTTATCTTTCCAAGTGATTCTTAGTTGTGCCAAGCTGACAGCTAAAAACTAACTAGCAGAGGATACCGTTTGCTCCCCCTTTTATTTCTAGAACCCATCAGGTATAAAGTAGTCGTAGAAGTTGTGAGATAATTCTCAGTTATTGCCAAATTATTTACCATGAACCATGAGCCTTCAGTTTTAGTTCTTATCTTTATGTTTCACAATGGGCACTGATACAGAGGGTTAGTGTTTCTAGGCACTTGTAGCTAAGAAACAATTCTTTAGATGCAGAGACGATGTAGAGAGTGACCTTCTTCCCAAAAGGCATTTTTATGCAGATTCTCTGCATTTGCAAAATTGAGTGACTGAATTGCTATGTGCTATGGAGGTCCACCAGTCATCACTTTTGTAATCACCCTGGAAGTTTTCTGTATCTTTAGACTCCATCACCATGTTCCAGCCAGAGAGATACCTGCTTCTGTAGATAGAGGTGCTCTAAGAAGAATCTGCATTTAAAATTCTTTTCTTTTGTATTTGCATGTGTGTTATATGTGTATATGTGTATGCATGAACATAGGAGGCAGAGGATAACATGGGGTGTCTTCCTGTGTTGTCCTTCACCTTAACTTCGCTTGAGACAGTTCCTCACTGAACCTGAAGCCTATTCTTTCATCTAGGCCAGTGAGCTCTCAGGAGCTAATTGTCCCTGCTGCCCCTGCACCTGCTCCGACCTGGGTTCCAGGCACACATGATCATGCCTGACTTTCATGTGGGTGCTAGAGATTTAAACTCAGGTCCTTATAAAGCAAGTACTCTTACCTGCTGAGCTATTGCCAACACCCCACATCTGACATTTTTGGGCAAGTATCCAAGGGGTCTTTAAATTCTTAGTGCCTTCTCTCTAGAAATGGGAGTAAGCCAGTGGGTCTATTATCTCCAAATTTTCTCTGTAGAAATGTGAACCTTTTTTTATTTTCCTTCTTATTTTGGTATTTCAAGACAGGGGTTCTCTGTATTGCTTTGGAGCCTGTCCTGGAACTAGCTCTTTAGACCAGGCTGGCCTGGAACTCACAAAGATTCACCTACCTCTGACTCCCTGGTGCTGGGATTGAAGTTGTGTGCCACTAAGCCAGGCTGGAAATGTGAACCTTTTATCCCCAGTCTCCCATCTAAGCTCCTTGACATGGGTCTATTATATGACCATGCCTACTTGTTCCAATTCCTTCAGTTATAAAGGAAACTGACCTTTGACTATTATACAGTGTAACAGGCTGAGAGAAAATTTCTAAGCCCACTGTTTCACTTGCTTGGGAAGAGGTAGCCCTTTTCTAACTATGTTTTTTTTAACTGTCATGGATCTATGATACTTAATTTTCTACTCAAAGGCTACTGAACATTCTTCTGTGATTCATGTTTTTGGCCTCTTAGAGCAAAGTGTATAAAAACAGTTATTTAAGTGAATTCATCAAACATTTATTGAGTGGTGGCTGAGGCTGAAGTACTGATATGTCAAAATAATCCACCCAGATGGGTTAAAGCAGGATTTCCTTCCTTCCCCCGAGAGGCTGTGTTAAAGTAAGACAAGACAAGGAAGGCAGCTGCCACCTGCCATCAGATAGCCTCTCTTAAACAATGACATCCAAGCATGGTACTTTAGGAGTGTTAGGGTACGCTTAGTTAATTTAGATTAAGCCAAGGCCTCTTAGGGGAGGTGTCTTTAGACTGAGTTGAACTCAGTAACACTTCAATGTCATTACACTGTAGAGTCACCCAAAACAACTAGGTGAGTTACAGGTTGTTGTAAACCACCCCATGTGGGTGCTAGGAACCTAGTTCATGTTCTCTGGAAGAGTAGTGTTTTAACTGCTTAGCTATCTCACCAGTCTGGCATCAGTACTTTTTAAAAGTCTGCACAGGATTCCAATGTGCAGCCAAAATTGTAATCCTCTGATACAGAAGGACAAGTAGGCTGTCACAGAGGTGGGGGATAGGCAGAAAGCAAAAGGCATTCCATGCTAGACATAGCCCCAAGTGTAAAGTACAAGAGACACCTCAAGGAAAGCTGTCATTGGAGAGTGCCAGCACAAGGGCTGTGAGACCTAGGGCCCACCAGAGTGTGTTGGAAGGGAAATTGTGCTGATTGAGTGTACTAAATACAAATGTTTCTCCAAAGAACTGAGAAACATAGATGTCTTTACACCCTCTTTAAAAACCTTTGAGGGATTGAAGCCCTTAGGACATCTCGCTTGTCCATTCCAAGAGTTAGCTAGATCAGGAAAGGGGCAGGGTGCCCAGTTCCCTCTGCAAGGATCTTTGCCTTAAATCTGCCACCTCAAATTGTGCAGTGTTTACTACGACTATGACTACTACTACTACTACTACTACTACTACTACTACTACTACTACTACTACTACTTTGTCTTGGCATTGGTTTTTAGACACTTTTCTTGTGCCAAAGCAAAGCAAGTATAATTTAGGGATGGTGTGGCAGAAGATAATGGTGTTAGACAGGAATATGGAATGTTTTCTCCATTTAAGTGTGGTATGGGAGAACTGCTGGGTATACCAGGGGCAGATATTTGCAAGCTAAAGCGGGTATGTCTGTTTTCTTAAAGCTGCATCCATTTTGTGCCAGATTCCACTAAGGACTGCGTCTTTATCTGCTTATTGCTATTTCCAGGAAGTTAATTTGCAGGTGCTATAAATATGCATGGTTCATATACTTCATTTATTCTGTCTCCCTTGAAGCCTCTCCTCTTTATTAAGCACTTTTCATTTGTCTGTTTGGAGCCTTTTTATGTCACATTTTGACAGTGGTGGCAGTAAAGGTAAAGCCACTCAATTATGCAAGCCTCTTTCTCCTTTGGGCAGGAGCCAACTTTGCAGACCAGGGGCAGACCAATGTATCAAGATTTTGTCTCAATATATTTCTAGAGGTTGTGGAACCATTAGGGGGTGGGAGAGAATGAATGGGAATCACTATCACTAATGTGAGGATTGTACAGTATCTACGTAAAATGAATTTATCTACCCATCTGTTCATTCACTTACTTGTTCACTTCTGAGAAAGTAGTACTGTATAGTTATAGTAGTTAAGAGGTATGCTTGTGAAATTCTTCAGTTGGTATAGTGCTCATCACAAACTATGAGGATTTAATTTGATGCTCAGAATTTATATGAACAAAAATTGGGTATGGTAATATGCTCTTGTGATCCCAGTGCCAAGGAGATGGGGACAGGCAGATACCTTGCAAGACAGTCTGTCCAAATCAGCAAGCTCCAAGTTCAGTGAGAGATTCTGTCTCCAAAAACAAGGATGATCGCTACTGAGGAAGGATATCTGAAGTTGACCCCAGGAGTCCACACTTGTTTCCTTAATGTATAACCCACAGATGGTATAGAGACTTTAGAACCAACCTGCCTGAGCCAGGTTTCCATACTAACTGACACAATGACAGAGGAGAGGGAATGAGAATGAATATAGGCTCTAGCACCAGCATGCTAGCACACACACACATTATTTTTTCTTATTTTACATATCGATCCCAGTTCCCTCTCCCTCCCTCCCATGTCCCCCAAACTCCCCTCCATCCCATCTCCCCCTCTCCCCACTCCACAAGGAGGGTGAAGCCTTCCAGGAGGGATCATCAGAATCTGTCAAGTCATTTGGAGTAGGGACTAGGCCCTCCCTCCTGCCTCTAGGCTAAGGCTCTTCCACTTTTAAGAGCTTATTTCAACTTAAAAACAAAAGGGTTTTTGAGATTTTATTTTAAGTATTTTGCTTGCATTTTTGTCTATGTGGCAAGCAAACACAGTGCTAGAGGAGGTCAGAGAGGGTGTCAGATCCCCTGGGACCAGCATTATAGGTGGTTGTTAGTGGTTTTGTGGGTACTGGGAATTGAACCTGGGGATCTCTGGATGTTCTTCATTTTTCAGACATCTTTCCTGACCCTTATTTCAACTTTAAGATAGTATTAATTGAAACTTTAAATTTTTATGTTGACAATTGTGTTAATGCACATAAAATGCTGAGAATGTGCTTGCGTAAGGGGAGCGTCAGCTTGTCACTGCTTTTGTTAGAGTTGCTGATATTGATTACCACCGGGAAAATGTTTGGACAGGCAAATCCACTCCATTGGTTTCTAGTTTCTGACCTCACAGTTTGTAGGGAGAAAAGGATTTAGAAGGGGATTTCAGACTGTGTCATAGAGGGCCTTGAGCCCAGGTTTGGGATCATAAAGAGAGTGAGAAGTCAGTTATTCAGGCTTTGGTTTGTGTAGAGGTATGGAACAGAAAGCTACTTTTGCATCCTTGTGTAAAATACATTTATCGTTAACAAAATTAGACCAACTAAAGGCAAGTTTTAAATGTTATGATTTGTTACGATTTGGTCTGCTCCCCCCACTTTGATGAGAGCTTGCTCTTTACATTATCAATGCTGGTTATGGGAGGCACAAAGAGCTGTAGCAGAACTAGGAGCTTGGATTCATGGAAAACCGGGCTCAGTTAGCTCTTAAAGAATGCCCACCTCTTTGTCACCACAATTACTTTGTAATTGGAACTCAGGTGCAGAGTTACCATGATTATGCAAAGTTTGCAGAGCCATCAGTGTCATCAGTGTGGGAATGTGACTTCCAGAGGCATGTCAGGCACTGACTTTTCAAGGCTTCTGTGTGGGTTGAGGGCTGCCTGCCTTGGATGTTTTCAGGTTCTAAAGAGCACCTTCCGTTTTTACTTCCTATTCATATCTGACCATCTTCACCAGCCAGAAGATGGTGAAATCTGTTCTGAATTGAAAGGAACAGACTGTAGTACAAGTGGGAAAGAGAGAAGAGGCTGCACGATTCTGCAGTCCTTACAAGAATTTTTTCCTTTCCTTTTCTTTTTTTTTTTTGTGGTGTGGTCTGGAAGAAGAAAAAACATGTGTGGCCAAACCTCACTAAATTGAAGAATTGTGGGGATGGTGCAGACAGATTTTCAGGGTAGATGAAAAGACTGTGGTAGTTCTGTTATTCTCAGTCCCAGAGAGGATTGATTTTCATCTATAATCATGAGTAGTAGTCATTATGTTAAGTACTAATCTTTACATTATTTAAAAATTAAAATGATTTTAGATGTGTAGGATTTAGAAAATATATCTGTTGACGTGATTATTTCTTGATATCAAAATTTTTGTATTTGAGATAAAACTGGTTTTGACCTAGTTGGGTCCAGTTTGACCTAAGTTTTGAGTTCATAAGTGTCCCAGAATGCGGCGAAATTACATGTGCAGAGTGCTGTGGATAGTCATTTGTTTTATTTCCCCTCCCCACATTGGTTTAGCAAGTAACTACTAGTCATCTTTTGGGACCCTAAGCTCCCATTACAAAATGCAACAGGATGTTCTGGAATGCTGTGACATGGCAGGTGGCAGTATGAGTGAGGAGGATCCAGGTGGCCTCCTACCTTCTGGTCACAAACTCAGTAGTTCTCACAGTGCCAAGTGCCAATATCACCTGGGGACTTGTCACATTTTCAGGTCCCCAACAGATAAGGTCAGATTCAGATTCGACAGTTTTGAGGAACATGTCTCTTATTGGGAAGAGGGACAAATTCAGGTGACCCCTGAACTGCAGTGCTCTTCCAGTGCTCACTAAGTGTGCTCCTGGGGCTGACAGGAAACCCAGGGTTCTCCAGTACAGATGTCAAACACATGCCGCCTTTTTTGACCTTTTAAGTATACACCTGAGAGCTGGGGGTGTGACTTAAGTGGTAAAATACTTAGCTAACATGCACCTGAGTTTGATCCCCAGCACCAGGTATACTGAGTGCAGTGGTGCCCAACCCTCTTCAGGTTCCAGTCAGAGTTCTGGAGTTTTAGGTCATCCTTGGATATGTACTAGATCAGCCTGAGCTCCATGAGACCCTGTCTCAAAACAGAGTTCACACTAGAGAGAGTGGGCGGGGGGAGACTTTTAGATGGAGTAAAGTGGATGCCACAGGGATAAAAGACTTGCTTGCTCTTTGTGGCCACTGGGTTTTTGTGATGTTCCAGGGTTCTTGGCAGTCTCCCTGGTGGCTATACTGTGATCCATCACTGGGCTTCCTTATTTAAAGTGCTTCTCATTTTCCTTTCCCTTCACTATGAGAGGGTTTTTTTTTTTTTTTTAACTCAGTACCTCAAATTAAAAAGAAAGAAGAAACAGAGGGAGCCAAAACAAATCCCTTTTCTAAAGGTTGCAAACATAAATCATATTGAAGAACAGTGAAAGGGCCTCGTTTTTATCCTCTGAAAGCTGGACCTACAGTGCCTTAGAAAGTCTCTTTATTTATAAAAGAAGGCGAACATATAGAGAATCCAAAAAGTGCCCATGGTTCTGCTCAGAGCTCTTTTCTATGTCTGGAGAATACTTCAGGGCTTCTGGGGCCCTGAAGCTGTTGATGCTGTAATGGTGTACACTTCTAGAGCTGTCTGTGTCAGCACTGTTGGTCTTCCCCTGACTGAGGCAGTCTCTGTCAGTTTAGCACTCCTTACTCTTTTCTGCTTCGTTTGCTGTCTCTGTATCAGCTTCATGGTTTGTGGGGGTGGAGCTGAAGAGAACAGGTGGTTTATTTCTTCGTCTGTACTACAGATAGCTCGAAGATACCTGGGCATCTTCCCCTAAAGGTGGGCATCCTTTGGACTTCCTTTTCCTTTGGACTGGCTTTCCCATTATTTAATTTGAAGCATTGTCCTCTCACAATGACACTATCTTTTTAGTGTTTCATATTCCTGGAGTGTTTAGATGCATTTCTGGATAGAAGTGCTTCTTCTTGCATTGTCTACACTTCTTAATGATACGTATTAGGCCCTGGGTTCAGTTGCTAGTACTGCATGGAATTGTGTGATGTCACTGTTCTGTGATATTACCTCCTGGGAGGGGCACACAACATGATAAATAGCCCAAGGGTATGTTTGTGAATCAAACATTCAGTGAATCAGAGGCCAGCCTGGGCTACATGAAACCCTTTCTCATGGAAGCAAACAAAAATTATGTGCCTCCTCTAGTTAATGAGTTGATCTTGCAGTGTCATATGCTCATATAGTATACTGATATATTGGCAATGTTCTTGTTAGCTATATGTAGATAAAAAGAACACTTGTGTATTAAGGGTGGGGATGTAAATTAATCTAGCCTTTAAGAAAATCAATATGGAGCTTCTTCATACAGTTAAAAGTAGAATTAACATCCGATCCAGCAACATTCCTATGTGAAAAAGCTATTTCAGCACCCGACAACTCTCTAGACAACTATGCTTATTGAGGAGTTATTTATAATGGCAGAGACACAAACACCCATTGGCTGATGGATGGATAAAGACAATGTAAAGTATACACAAGCATTCACACAGCACATTTATAAACATACAGAGCAGAATGTCACTAATAATTTTATTCTCAAGATGAGAAAATTCTACAACTTGCACCAACATAGATGAACCTTAAGGGCATTATGCCCAGTGGAATGGGACAGTACCCAGAAGACACCATGTGACTGTATTTATTTTAAAAATGAAAGTTGTCTGAGAAGAGTAAGATGCAATTGTCAGGGAGTAGGGAAAATAAAAGATAGTAGATGTTTCATTATAAGATACTTAAATTCTAGAGCTTTAGTGCTCAGAGTAATGATGGTTGTGAGTACTGTATTTTGTATTTGAACTTGGTATAGAATAGCTTTTTAGTGTTCTCATCATACACACTTATACATACCAAGTGTATGAGATGATAGATGTTAATTACATTGACTCTGTGTCTGAGAGAGAGAGAGAGAGAGAGAGAGAGAGAGAGAGAGAGAGAGAGAGAGAGAGAGAGACCCTTAAGACCAGAAATGTCTCTTTTAGACTTACTTTTGAATATTGGTAAATGCACACTGAATGTCTTGGTAATGGTATGTAAGCTTAATATGAAATTAATGTATACCTGTCTCCTCTGTATTATGCATCAACTTTGAAGGCAATCTCATAACTGTGTTTCAAAGTTCTTTTGATGTGAGGATTTCTATTTGTGATGTCATATTGGCAGGGAAAAAATCACATATTTTTGGTTATTTTAGTTTTTGGATTTTTGTAGTAGGATGCTAAACTGTGTTGAAATATGTGAAATCACCTGTTTCTGTACCTTAGCCATGACCTCCTTTCAATTTTATTTATTTACTTTTGGTGCTGAGAATCTAACCTAAGACCTCACACACACACACACACACACACACACACACACACACACACACACACACACACACACTAAACCATACACTCTACTACTGAGCTATATCACAGCCTCAAATATATAATTTTGTTTATTTTCCCTCCATGATGCTAGAGGAAAAAAAATTACAGAAAGATGAATAGGAACTATAAATGTAAGGTCTTGTTTTTCCTATTTGAGTAACAGTGAACCAGCTGTGAACCTGGTTCAGGACCACTGGTCTGATCATGGTAGGTTAGCATTTGTAAGGCCTGCTTTAGTGTCTAATATGGCTGGCATTCCTTCACCGGGACGTGGTTCAATGAGTAAAGTTCTTGCTGGGCAAGCAGAAGACCCGAATTTGATCCCTAGGACCCACAGAAAAATAAAATAATCTAGTGGGATGGCACTTGCTTTATGAGTCTAGGGCTGATTGGTAGTACACTGGAAAATCCCTGGGCTCATTGACTTGTCAGCCTAGTATAATCAAAAAGCCTAAACCCAGAGAAACTCATTCTAAAACAACAAGGTGTGTGGTATCTAAGGAATGACACCTAAGATTGACCTCTGAAGATACACATGTACACAAACACACACACATGCACACACATGTGCGTTCACTCTCTCACACACTAAGAGATAGGAAGTGAGAGATGGAGAGAGAAAGAGAGCTATTTCTAGAACTTCAACCCACACCTACTGAGTGATAATATCTTCTGGTGGAAGCTGGGTACCTGCATCTGCAAATAGTGTGGCAGGTTAAATCAGGCCTCGCTAGATTTGAAGGAGTAGCGTGAGACTCACACTGAAATTTCAGATTGTTCTAGGGGTTATATTAAATGAACAGTGGTGCATTTAGCATTTGGAATACTAAGAGGGGCAATTAACATTTGAATTACAGATATGGATATGGGACCATTCACTAGGATGTTTCAAACTCCCTGGAGCTATTTTTTTTTTTTTCACAACTCAAGTATTTGCTGTTATACCTCCTCATCAATCAACCTAAGGTATCCTTCTTCATGTTGTGTCTGCTCTGATTTATGAGACATGGTTTCTCATTGACTTGGAGGGTTACTGGCCATTCAGCTCCTGCTATCCTCATGTTTCATACACCTGAGTTATGGGTATGGAACTTGGGTACCTGTGTTTAGAAGAAAGGCACTTTACCACCTGAGCTATTTCGCCAACCCCCCAACTTTTCTGTTAAATCCACATGGATGACAGTCTCTGCTTTTCATAAAATCTGAGGATAATCAAAACTTAGTACACAGCATTTCTCAAAAGGAATATAAAAGCTACCAATTTATAGACTGTGTACCAGTAACCTTGTATGTTCAACGATTTATCAAGATCCTGGTTGTTTGCCTTGTACTACCCCAAACATTGAAATAAAATTACTGTCGGCCAGATAACATGTAACAGGAAATTTGTTTTGTAACTATTCATTCCAGGTCATTATTGTCCCTTTTGTGGGTACCAGGGTTATCTTTTCTTGTATCAGCTTACTCAAATCTTCTTGTATCAGACATTTGGGCCATTTGTGAAATATTCAGTAATAATTCACATTCAGTGAGGAGTCCGAGCTGAATGCATGGAAGACTGCAGGGAAAGCCAGAGATAGTTGTATGGTTGGAGTGGAAAAAACTCCCAATATCTCTGGGATCTCCTAGAGGGGAAGTCCAAAGCAGGTGGCCCTTGTTTTTGATTGTCTTCTGCTTTTACACATAGGTAGGTATTTCTGATACCCTTACCTTGCAGGGGTGACATTGTACAGATGTAACAGCCCACATGTTCACTCTGATTTAGATTTTTTTTCATGAATATTTACTTCTTGTAAGTCTTAGTTTATTATCCTTCAGCTTCTCTGGCAGTAAATATGCCAGAGGTCTGGAGTTCTGGCAGGGCCTGATGAATCTCTGCTCCCTGGGTAGCAGTGAATGCAGGCCTTAGGGGCATAAAAGCTCTCCAGATAAAATGATTCAGGAGAGATGACTCAGAGGACTCATCTAAAGCCTTGCCCACTTGTGCAGCCACTAATAGCTTAGTATTAATTAATTAATAAAATAATAAACCAATAATAAAAAATATGTGTGTTCATGTTGGCCATGTTTATATGCCTGGTCCCTCTATGTTGGTCCTCCTGTGTTCGTCACATGTGTACTGGTGCCCACAGAAGCCAGAAGACTGTTTCAAGATGTCCTGGAACTGGTGATACAGATGGGAACTGAGCCATCTCTCTAGTCCATTAAAATGATTTTAAAAATATTGTATGTATACTATTATGTATAGAGAGCGATTCTTCCCCTTCCCTTTTGTGCTTGAGGGTCTGAGGTTTTGTTTTTTGTATTTGTGGCTTTTTTTGTTTGTTTGTTCCTTTTATCTGCTATAGATCCAATGTACCTTAACCTGGATACTTTCTGTGCATCTTTTTGATACATCTGTTTAAATGATCCATGTTCTTTGGCTCTTGCAAAACTACTGCATGCCACCCTGGTCTCCCTACTTGCTCCTAACAACCACAATAGTTACTGGTCTGGACTTATATTATCTTACATAGACTATTGGTCTTCCATGTAGATTGATGCCCCTGTTGCCTTCTTATTGCTAGGTCAAAACTGACTTAGGATACATTTTTTTTTTTTTAGTAAGAAGATTGATTGCCTAGTATGCCCAAGATAATTACTTTAATCTCTAACACTGCATAAACTGTCTGTGGTTGTTCATGCTGGTAATCTCTGTACTCAGGAGGTGTAGGCAGGAGGATCAGGTATTCCGTGACCTTCAGCTACATAGTGAACTTAGGTCAGCCTGTGATACATGAGATGTGGTCACAAAATAAAAACAAACAAAAAAAATACACTGAATGGTACTAACAAAAAAATTCTTTCTTTAAAACTTATTTAGTATGAGTGCGGGCATGTACGTGCTAAGATGCCTGAATAGAGGCAAGAGTGTAACTGTGGGGGTCAGCTCTTTCCTTCTGACCCATAAGTCTCAGGAATTGAACTTAGGTCTATAGGCTTGTCTTCTTAAAACATTCTTGGGTGAATAAAACAATGTCCCAGTTAATGGGGTGATCAAGAGGGACCCATGTGTTATTTCAGTGATGCTAATTAACAGAGCTAGATTTAACTCCAAGATTCTGAGAAAGAATATTGATAAGAAGGAGCTAGAATTTGATAAAAATAAAAACCTTTTTTTTGTGCCTATTGATGACCTAGTAATAGGCAAACCTTTTTGTAACTTTCTACTGTGTGTGTGTGTGTGTGTGTGTGTTGGTGTGTTTTTGTATGGTACACAATACATACATTAAAATTAGAGAAAATGCCATCCAATAAACTATTTGCTAATTTCTTACTGAGTCTAAAACCACACCCACTACATAATTCCCAGGTGTCACTGCATCCAGGCATGTGTTCTTTTATTAACTAGTCTCATCTTACTTAGTTGTCTGTGGTTTAATTTATTGTTCCTGGCATGCACCAGGCAGTGTTCTAAGTGCTAACAATATTGTGAAAACACAGATAATAAAACTGTCTGGCCTATAGGGATACATGTTTCATTCTAGAGACTGTCCTTAGATTAGAAAGAGCTGTGAAGAAAAGTGGTATGAGGGGAGCAGGGGATGCTGCTATTGGTAGAGCTGAGTTCACTTTTTAGATGACTGGCAGGGAAAGCAGTTGCTGAGGAGGAAGGTCATCTGTGAGTGACTGGCAGGGGCTAAGCGTAGCTAAGCCAGGCACTTTTCTGTGTGCAGTGAGGTGGCCTTGCCTTTCCCATGGAATGCCTTCCTAACTCTTCTTGTTTGCTCCATTAAGTCCACCATCAAGTTCTGCTCAGAGTGGTCTGTTTCATCACAATTTGTAAATATTTCCTGTCTTTGGACAGTTGTACTTAGTCTGAGCCTGAAAAGTTACTTAGGGCAGTGCATTTATGTTTCTTACAGAGCTGTTGTTGTTAACTGCTATTTTTACCAAAAAGGTCCTCCAAAAGCCTTTTTTTTTTCCATTCCAAGAATAAAGTTGGGCCTTGTTATCTGTGTTTACTTTCTACGATCTGTCTAAGAGGAACTACCTCGCTCAGATCTTGTATTCCTGCAGGGCATGGCATATTTCTTCTAAAGTAGTTTATACAAGTCTTATCATGCTGTCTTCTGCATGGGGACCCAATGACTTATTTTGGCTGATCATGAAAAGGTTCTCTCTCTCTTCCTCTCCCTCCCTTCTTCCCCCATTCCTTGTTCCTCCTTTCCTCACTCCCTTTATTTTTTTTTTCCTCAGTCAGCATCTGTTCACCTTGATGTCTTTCTTACCTGTTTTCTCCTGGCATCAACTGAACTCATTTTATCTTCTGTCATTGCTTATGTCCTACACCACACTCATCTCTTTCACTAGAAACAACTTGGGGTTCCTTGTGAACACAGTCCTGGCTCATGGTGTAGGGTGTGCTACAGTGGTCAGAACCCTTGTCTGTTAGAGGGAGTGAGCCAGCATATTACTTTCCAGTATTGTGTTTTTCCTTTTAGGGCATGGCCAGAGTGTGCTATTGGAGGTGCAGCCTAAGGGAACGATACTTTGGGAATTCTTAAACTTTCCATTGCAGAGATTCTTTGTATAGAATGCTGGCTTTCTCCATCATACTTCACGTTCATCTGAAAATCCTGTGTTGGCTGTGATACTTCCAAAAGAATTCTGAAAAACTGAGGAGGAGGGGATGGAGAGAGAGAGGGGGGGAGGGAGGGACGGAGAGAGACGCACAGAGAGAAAGACAGAGAGGAAGTGTGTGAGAGAGAGAGACAGAGACACACACACACAGAGACAGAGAGACAGAGAAAGACAGAAAGTTAGTTAGGTTCATATATCCTGGGTAGGCTTTGAACTTTTTCTATGATGGCCTTGAAACCTCTGATCCACCTGTTTCCACCTCCCTAGTACTGATATTGGAGGTGTGTGCTACCAGATTCAGTTTGGCTTTCTGTCTTAGGAAGCAATGATAACACTGTGATCAAAATCAACTTAAGGAGTAGTTTCACTTCCTCAAGTGTGTAGCCATCATCTAGGAAAGTCAAAGCAGGAACCTAGAAGTAGAAAAAATGATATAGAGGCAATGGATTAATGTTACTTAACTAGTTTGCTCCCCATTGCTAGCCCTACCAGATTCAGTTTGGCTTTCTGTCTTAGGAAGCAATGATAACACTGTGATCAAAATCAACTTAAGGAGTAGTTTCACTTCCTCAAGTGTGTAGCCATCATCTAGGAAAGTCAAAGCAGGAACCTAGAAGTAGAAAAAATGATATAGAGGCAATGGATTAATGTTACTTAACTAGTTTGCTCCCCATTGCTAGCCCAGCTTACATTCCTCAGGACCACTTGCTGTTGGGTGTTATAAGCTGGGCTCTCGCACATCAATCACTAATTTAGGAAATGTCTTATAGGCTTTCCCACAAGCCAGTCTTTTCGATGCATTTTTTTTTTTTCAATTGTGGTTCTTTATTCTCAGATAACTTTAGCTTGTGGCAAGTTGATACAAACAAACAAACAAACAAACAAAAAACTGAAACAGGACACTTTTTGGTTCTATTTTCTTCAGACAAGTTGTTATGTATCCAGGAACGGCACACATACAACTAAAGATGTCTTCTAACTTGTGATAATCCTGTGGATTGTTCCTGTCACTTGGTGCATGCTGGGAAAGTACTCCAACATCCCCTGCTCCTTGACATTTTTGCACCTGGTAGTCAGATCTTCAGAAATCTAGCTGCCCACTTGAAGACAGTTGCTATATGCTAATAAAAGAGAACAACAAAAGGGGCTAGAGAAATGGCTCAGAGGCTGAGTGTTTGCTGCTCTTCCAGAGGACCTGAGTTTCATTCTTACAGCCACCTGTTAATTCCTGCACCAGGGAGTCCAGTGCCTTTTTTTCTGGACTCTATGGGCATATGCGCGCACACACACACACACACACACACACACACACACACACACACACACACACACACACACACACACACCGCCGCCGCCGCGCCGACGCCGCCGCCACCACCACCACCACTACCTACAACAACAACATTGCCAAGTTCAGCTGTGTGAAACTCCTTCCACAAAGAGCAATACATAGGATGTATGCTTCATTGGGATTATAAATGGCTTCATTTTGTAGCCTTCCTTGGGAGTTTCTTTGTTTAGAATACTGAAGTTGTAACAGCCTATGTAGTGTGCAGTGTTTTCTCTTCTGCAGTCTAAGCTGAATGCCATTTGGTAGATATGGTTCTTGAAAAATACTCTCTGTGACACACATGTGCATATTATAATACTATCCAGGTGACTGTGGGTAGATACAGGATCTTCCAATGTATTATCCTAATCTCACCAGTATGCCAGCATTCACTAGGTTCTGTTTTACAAAAGGCTTACTTTTATATTTGCTTTCCTTCTAAGATTTGTTTATTTTATGCACATGAATATTTTGCCTGTATTAATGTATGTATGCCTCATGTGTGCCTGATGCTCAAGGAAAAGAGGGATTGATTTTCTGGGACTGGAGTTACAGATGGTTATGAGGCACCATGTGGTTGCTGGGAGCCAAACTTGGGTTTTCTGTAAGAGCAGCACATGGTTTTAACCACTGAGCCATGTCTTCAGTCCCTGGCTTGCTTCTCTTGAAGTCCTTACCATCTTCATTCCTCTCCTGTCCACCCAATAAAAAGTCCATATAGACATGATAATTATAGAAATAGAAACATAAGACTTGAAATAAAGTAATAAATTCATGTCTTCTCATGCATAGTTCCAGTTTTCAACTAATTAAAAGCACTCTCCAGGCTCTACTACAGTGGCATGTTATTCTCTTTGGGGACTGTTGACATTTTTTTAGAGCCCTTTAAATTTCCCTTTCATTTTCTAGTGACATCATGTTAAATACAGGAACAGAGGGAAGGAGATGGAGTTGTCACTGATCATTGGAGTGTGGGAACCATAGTATGTGCACATGTGTGTGCACACAGACATGCCTGTGGCTCACTTAAGTCAAATTTTCACAAATGTGGTTGTGTTGGAGAAGTCCTCCACTGGGTCTTGGAGTCTGAGTGTGCCTGTGAGACTTCTCACTGGTGGTGATTTGGGGCTCTGGACTGTTTAAGAGTAGAAGGGGATTGTGAGTACTGAGCAAGCAGGTATCATGGGCATAGCCTTCTGCTCTTGAATGTAGATATAATGTGACTAGCTGCTTGAGTTTTTGCATAGATGTCTCGTAGTGATGGATTGTTACTTGTAATTATAAACTACACAAACCCCTTTCCTTCCTATGTTGCTTTAAGTCAGGATACTTTACAGAAATGACACCATGACCCCTTTGATGCTTTTTTGTTTGTTCATTAGTGGTTACTACAGTGTGTTGGAGAACCATCTAGCTTTGACCATGGCTCAGCTCAGCTCAGCAGTGCTGAGTGGAAGGTGGCTTTTGAAATGCCATTGTGGTCCTTTATCATACTATGCACAAAAGGAAACATGTTTATTACCTTTTCTTGGTCCCTACTTCATAATAGTTATTCAAAAATTTTGTCATGCTAATGAAGAGTTAAAATTATATGTATTTAGTAACTCAGACTTTGTTCGTTCTCATATGTGTTCATTTGATTCCCTCCTTCCCCACTTTGACAGTTTAAAAGGCTTTCAGCTACATGGATAGTGCAAGATTTGAGTTGTCAAGTATTGGGTGGGGGCTGATGCTGCAGCTCAAGTAGGTCCTGACTAAGTTCCATCCCCAGAGCTATGTAAACCAGCTCTGGTCGAGCAGGGCCTGTACTGCCAGCATTTGGCAGGATCATCCTCTGTTCTGTGAGACCCTACCTCAAAAACCAGGAGCAAAATCAAAACCAAGGAGAGTGTGTTAGTTACTTTTACCTGCCTTGACACTGCTCAGCATTATCTTGGAATGGTATTTAATTTGGAATTAGCTTATGTGTGTGTGTGTGGGGCAGGGGTTGTCCTGATTGTGTTGGGTTTGTTAAGGTGGGAAGACCCACCCTAAATTTGAACAGCAGTATTTTGTGGTCTGGCCCATGAAATTACCTTGGATGTGCTGTGACTAGCTGCTTGGGTTCCTGCTTTAACTTCCGGTTAGTGTTGGACTGTAATCTGGAATTATACGATGAGTAAACCCTTCCTTCACTTATGTTGCTTTTATCTGGGATGTTTTTTTATCATAGCAAAAGAAATGAAACTAGAACACAGAGACTTTTCACATTTGTCTTGGTTCGTAGCATCACTGGAGTCTATTCCTTTACCATTGAGTAATGGCTTTCAAAGTGTGTGGTCCTAATAGCAGCTATGTCAGCATCACATTCCCAGTGCAGATTTCTATGGCCTTTCTGAATTAGAAACCTCGGGGGGTGGAGTGTAGAAGGAAGCCAACAGCCTGCAGTATATTCCTCCCTCCAGCTCAGTGCCTGCTTAGCTTTGCACATCACTGTACAGAGAAGTATTGCTTTCCTCTTAGTCTCATGCATTCTCAGCAGTTGATACTTCAAACTTGTATGTGAGTGAGGACAGTTATGTCTTCCTTCAGACTCTCCTTGGTGCACTTTGTCGTCAGATGCCTGGTGCTGATGTGAGGATGGACTGTGAATATGTCCTACTGTGGCAGTGTTTACAGTCTCAGCCCAGTGCCTGTTGACTTAAGTAGCAGCCTGGGTAGCAGGCAGTAAATCTGCAAAGACATCGTAAGGTTACATGGCAAGGCTTTTAAAACACTGACTTTACAGTTGGAGAAAGTGATTTGTTTGGTGTTGGTGTTTTTGAAATCACCCTGTCCTCTTTCCAGAAATTTCTCTGTGTATTTACTTTAGACTGCCAGGACATGTCCAAATTGGGGTGTGGAGTGGAGAGAAAGAATAGAAAAAGCAAACATTCTTCATATATGTTGCTCGGAAAAATATTTCAATGATGGGTGAAGGAGATTTCATTAATATTCTGCATTAGGTAAATGATTAGGGCAGGGTGATAGAGGATATAGAGCAAATGGAAGAGATCTATTAGCAGACTGTCGGTATAAGCTAGTGTGGAGATATGGACTGGTGTCATAGCTCAGAAGTAGAGGGCTTTGGTTCCATGTCTAGGACCATTGCAGGAGGTCAAAAAGTTGTAAGGAAAATGATATGAAAAACCCACTGAAAAGGTATGGTAGTTAACACTGTCTACTTTGCAGGCTCTAGAGTCACCTAGAAGACAAACCTCTGGGTATGGCTGTGGGGCGTTATCTAGGGTAGGTTAACTGAAGTGGGAAGATTCACCCCAACAGGGGGCAGCATCATCCCAAGGCCTGGGATCCTGGACTGAATAAAAAAGAGTGAGCTGAGCACCAGCATCCATCTACCTTTGCTTCCTGACTGTGGATGCCACGTGAACAGCCACTTCGAACTGTGTACTTCTAAACTGTGAACTGAATCGAACCCTTCCCCTTCTCACATTGCTTGTGCCAGTCATTTCTTTGTTCACAGCAAGGAGAAATAAGTTAACACAGTGGATCTGTGTCAAGCAGTATCTGCACAGGCTAACTCAGGGTACCCCGGGCTAGGAGTTGACCTCAAACTTTCAGCAGTAAGCAGCTCTCTCCTTCAGTGACATGTGTAAGAAGCAGAGCCAGCCTTTATTGCTCCAAGGAAATGTGGATGTGGTGCCCCCAGTGAGCAGTGACCAAGTATTGGATGATAGTGCTTGAGTAACAGGGATAAAAAGGCTGCTTGCCCCTAAGTGCTTCCCCTGAAGCCAGAGGAAGAAAGGGGAGGACGTGACGACACTTAAAATCTAGGTGAAGATGTTGCAGGAAGTGGCATAGAGGTAGAATGTGATATGTCACTTGTGAATATGGAGAGTTTCCATGTATGGCACGTGGTCCCTGGAATTTGCACAGGTAGAACTGGCCTTAAGACCTAGGCTCTATTTTGTGTTCTGTATAACACAGTGGGTAGCTGGGATTTGAGTCCTATCATGATTACTCCATTGCAGTGTCTTTAACCAACTTAGTCTTGAGTATTCATCTGCAGTGTCCTTGTAACTTGGCCTCCAGGTTAAAGAATTCTCCTGGGTTTGCTTTAGTGCTTTGAGATATGGTCCCATGAAGCCCAGACTGGCCTCAAACAAGGTGACCATGAACATATGTTCTCCCTTCCTTCATATCTGAAGTGCCAGACTTAAAAGTGTGTGCACCCATACCCTGGGAATAGAGCACAGGCCTTTAATGGTAGACAAGCACACCACCAATTGAGTTACACCCTAATCACAAGGTTTGGTTTTTACTATAATAAAAATACTTATTAGTTGGGCTGTTTATATGAAATTTGTCCCAGAAAAAAGAGAACTTGGTCATTCTTTGGTAGGTCGTTCTTGACATTTAAAAATCTTACATGCACAATGTTTGCCTTGGGGGAGTGGGTGGCTCATGTTGACTGTAAACCTTCCTATGTTTTTGCATAGGGCTACCATGGAAATTTAATTAATCTTGCATTTTATGAGATCATATCAGAGGAGCACAATTTGATTTTGCTTGTAGTCGTATTTTATTTTCTCTTAAGAGCTTAGAATCAGAAACATTAATTCTATCATTACAGGTATTTGCACATTTAATTTTTTTGTAGTTATTATTCACTGATGGAGATCAGGGGCTCTTGTGCCTCAGTGTGTGAGTGAAGTTTAGCAGATAACCTGTAGGATCAGCTCTCTCCTTCCCCCATATGGGTCCCTGGAGTGGAACTCAGGTACTCTGGCTCAATGGCAAGTATCTTCACTCCCTGAGCCAGTTCACTGGCCCCGTGATCCCCCTTTTTTAAACTGTACTTCACCAAGGTATAGATTTGCAATGATGGTTTGTTAGGTATGTATTAGTGATTTATCTCTATGTGCCACAAAGTACCATCTGTCCCCCATGATCTAACATTTCAACACTGGTACTCATTTCAGTAGTTTCTGTGGATCAGGGATTCCTAAGTGTGTTACTTGGATAGTCTTTCCCGTGGTTCTTTTTGGTAGGCGTTTTCTGTTTTGTTTTCTTTATTTTTACTTTTTTTGAGGTGGGAGGTAGTGGACAGGGTTTCATGTAGCCTGAGATGTCCAACTAGTTTATATAGCTGAAGATGACCTAGAGTTCCCAATCTTCCTGCCTCCACCTCCCAGATGCTGAGAGTATAGATGTGGATCACCTCACCCAGTCTCCTTGAGCTGTTTTCCTGAAATACCGAAAGCTGGTGTCATATGAAAAGTGGGCTGGGGCTGTAGGATCCACTTCCTTACAGCTTGTGACAGGACAGATGTTCTTTACCACACGGATCTCTCCACACTACTTCATAGCCTGTCTGCTGGTTTCTCATGGGAATGTGGTGAGAGACACCATGCGCGGAGGGGTGAGACAGTACCTACTCTTGTAAGTCATGCCCTGTCTCTTGTGCCACATCTCCCAGTGACACACAAGTAACGGGAGAGCATGCCCTTAAAGGCAGGGGAATTAGGATCCTGCGTTTGAAGAGGCTAGTATTTATAATCTGTGAACATGTTTTGGGCACCTAGTATTCCAGCTCCACACCCACTGAATCAGACAGTCTGTGTATGGTAATCGTCATTTTAAAGATTTCCCCAGATTGTTTCCATGCACATTCAAGTGGAAACTCTGGGTATCAAGTGAAGCCTTATGAACTGATCCACTCTAAAAGTAGGTGAGTACTACCATGGCCCTTTCATGCTATATTATTTAGAAAGCCAGGTATGTTTTCTGCTCTAAAGGTTTCGTTATTGTTGGTTTGGTGCATTTGGGACACAGTCTCATTACCTAACCCAGGTTGGCTGGGGACTCTAGAAATTTCTGTCTCTAACGCCTAAGAACGAGTATGTTTTAAATAAAATTTTATGCTTAGCTTGCAGTCCAGCACTAAGTGTTTAAGACACTAGACCATTTTCTCAGTGGGTTGTTTCTGGTAGTCAGGAAGTGTTCTGCTACACAGGGCAAGGCAAAAGGTGTCCTTGAATCCTTTGTCTCAGGATCCAGGGAGAGCTGGACATATGTCTGACAGTATTGTGGTTCATCGACTCTTCAGCCTTGTACTCTGTCAGTGAAGAGGATGAGTACAAAACCAGGGGTCTTCACACCATCTTGGAGCCTCCTGGAGCCCATCTGACTGGGATACTTAACCCTTCCATGTCTTTGGGCTGTCTGTAGTATTCATGCATGTGTTAGCTCAGCACACTTTACCTAACTCCAAAAGCTTTTGGTGGGAACATGGGTTCCTTCTTTATAATTGCCATTTTTTTTCACCTTTCTCTTAACATTAGCCTTTCATCTGTATGGAATGCAGTTGTTGGTTATGCTGCATAGAACTGAAAGAAAGACCTAGACAAAATGCTCCCCCAACCCACCCAGTTCCTTTCCCTGCCCCAACCAAGAGTCAGATAACTCCACATGCTCAGACCCTATCTTTCACATGTCATTTGAAGTCCCATGATTGATAGAAGGGCACAGGCTTCATTGAAACCAAGAAAGGAAGCAACTGGCTGCCTGAAAAGAGGCTGGCTCAAGAAGAGAGAGGGTGCACCCAGGGTCTGTGATCACAAGCTGGAACAACCACGTGATGGAGCTGACATGCCCCAATAGGTACAGCAGATTGTTCTGCTTGTTACCAATCAATATTGTAATTAGCAAATATTTATTGAACAACCCAGATGGGCTCACACTGCCCTCATTGGCATTTGTTAGAATAATACAAAACCTCCTAACCTCTGGGTCTGCCTTTAGGCTTGTCCCTGACCCAATACAATCAATTCTGTACACTGAAGCTAGAATGATTTCTCCTAAAATATACCAGTTTAACCAGGTCACTGACACACTAGAAATGCCCTGGCTATGTTTGACACCCTGCTGCAGTCTACATTACTCCTGTCATGAAAGACAGGAGGAATCATTTGCCCCCTCAGTACTTTGGATTCCCTCCAGCTCCTCTCCACAGATACCAGCTTCCTGCATACAGCATGTGCCCCACACCACCCTTGGCTCTTTGATTATGCTGGCATCTCTCTTATACATACTGGAAGTCAAAATACTGGACTCAGTACTCAGAAGGCTTTGACTTACATCATAGCTGTATGCTTTTCTGATTGTATGATTTGGGGTAAATTATTGGATGTTTCTTATCTGCAGGGTTCTCCTATTCCAATGTATTCCACCAGCCTACAGGTTCCAGTTAGCTTTAATCTTGTTTAAAGTGCTTAGCACAATGAATAGCCCATAGTTAAGACAGATAGTATGCATTTCTGTTACAGCTAGCTTTAACTGTTAACTTGACACAGATTAGAGATACCTGAGAAAAGAATCCCATTTGAGAGATCGGAAAGATCAGACTGGAATATGTGCAGAATTGAAACCAAGATTATTATTAATTGATTATTAATTATTAATTGATTATTGATTATTAATTGATAAAGGAGGACTCAGGCCACTGTGGGTGGTACCATTTTATAGTCTGGTGAGGATATGTAAGAAAGGTCCCTGAGGGTAAGCTTGTGAGTGAGCCAGCCAGCAGTGTTTCTCATGCTTCCTGCTATTGTATTTTGTGGCTTAAAAGTGAATTTCTTGGTTAGAATTAATACTTGGAGTACCAAGCAGCCCCTCTTTTAGGGTCTGGCCTTGAGTGTCCTGCCTTGACCTCTCTCAAGGGACTAATTGTAACATGTAAGCAGAAATAAACTCTTGCCTCCCATGAATTTCTTTTGGTCAGAGAGCTTTTTTTTTTATCATAAGAAAAAAGGAATCAAGAACATTACCTGTTTACATAGAGAAAACTTTGATACATCAGCTGTTTAGCAAAGGAAAGAACTCTGTTCTCTTGAGTCCTGAGAGGACCAGTTATAATACATTGAGACTGTTATGTGGGTGTTTAGGAGACAGAAAACATAGGTAGCAGATTAGAGGTGTGAATGCTTACCAGGGATTATGTGTTTCTTTGAAAATTTTCTTCTATATCAGTATGGCAGAATTTTTCTTTAGGGGGCTGGGGAAATGGTGGGCAGGTATAAGAAGATACGGTCAGTGTGAGATTGCTAAGTCAGCATGCCCGCCCGTAGCCTTTATTTAGTCTACCTGAAACATGGGCATCTCATCAGAATTATCAGTTTGTGTTTGAATGGTTTTTTGTTTGTTTTGTTTTGCTCTGTTTTAAAATATTTTTCTTTTATCTCTTTTTGTATGTGGTACTTGCTTGTGTGTAAGTTGTGTATGTGTGGAGGGCAGAGCTTGACAATGGGTATCTTCTATGGCTCTCCATGTCACTTTTTTGATGCATGGTTTCTCACTAAACCTTGGACTTGCCACTGTGTGATTATTTCTATATAACCTCATATCCACAACAACCCTTCATCCTCAAAACCTTTTAGGGGATGATTTACTAGTTAATTATAGCCTTAGCACTCCCATGTTCTGTCTTTGACCTTGTTATACCTGTTATTGACATCTTTCCAAGGCCCATGGGTTCTTTTCATGAAGCACCCCCCCACCAAGTGGCCCCAATTCTCCTTTCCCTGTTCCCTAATGCAGTGCATGTTGTTTTGCTTCTTCTATTATAGCTGTTATCACAGCCTGCCTTGTAGCTTAGTCGTTTCTGTGTGTTTTCCCTCGGGATTCAGAAGCCCTAGAAGGCAAGGATTGTTTTATTTTGTGCTGTGTTTTCCCACCCCCATATCACCCAGTGCAGTAAGGGCTTAGCAAATGCCATTTGAATCAATGCATGAATGAAATTGCTTTTCCAAGTCCTGTTTGCTGTGTTGTAATGCAAACCAGGTGAATATAGAATTTTGGCTTACTGAATTTGGTTTAGACCAGGCGGGGAGTTTTCGAAGAAGCAATGGTAGCTTTGAAAACAGAAATTGCCTTTAATCTTGTGGAAAACACATGCCAGCCCTCTCTATAATAGTCTCAATTACAGGAGAGCATCCTGTTACAGTAAGAACACAAATAAATAAACCCATGACAATACTGTGTTTGGGAGATAAAAACCACATAAAAGCCATCTTTCTCCAACTCTCCAGCATGATAATTAGGGTGTTTCTGGAGGTGGAAAAAAAGTCACTAGCAAAGAACAAGTGATATTATGTTTAAGGACACTTCTTGCTTTTGAAAGGGTGGGAGGAGGGAATTACATTTTCCAGCCAGGAAAATTACGTGGGTTCCTGCCACCTTCTGCTAGACCTGCTGCTGTATTATTGCTTTATATGATAAATTGGGGCGGTAGGATTGTTCAGGAAGCTGGAAAAACTCAGAGGATAAAAAATGCCACCCAGAAAGTGGTACTGTGATGTTCTCTGTGATACTTTACTTACAAAAGTTCTATTCATATATTGGAGGGGGATTGCATATGTGTGTAAAGGTACTTGCATGTGGGGGTCAATGGCAATGTCATGTTTCATTCCTGTTCCTCAGGCACTGTCTACTTTGGTTTGTGAGACTGGGTCTCTTTTTGACCTAGGCCTTTCCAAGTAGAATAGTCTAGTTGGCTAGTAAAGTTGTAGTCATCCACCTTTCTCAGCCTCTTTAACACCAGGATTATAATCATAAGTCCTACCTCACCTGTTTTTTTCTCCTCAGGATTGCTCATGCTTCAAGGTAGTCATTTTTACCCATTGAGCAATCTCTCCTGCCCATTTTATTTTTTTTAATTGCTGGATCTCCTTTGGCTTGGAAATGTTCATGGTGATTCCACTGCTATACTTACTGGTTTCTGATCTCTGGTTTCAGGATCCTCTTGAGGCTCTAGCAGAAATTCTTGTGAGATAATGCCTAATTTGTCAGTATTACTTAACAGCCATTGAGGGTTCAAACCAGACTGGACAGGCTAGGCATCATCATTTTTTTCACCTGGCTGGCCTCTCTGGCCTCCTAGCTGATTCCTTTGCTCTTGCCCTGTCTCCCTGCAGAGTGATCTTTACTGTTAGACCCTTTAAAGTGTACTTTAGATTCCATAATTCCTCAGTTCAAAATCCTCCAGAGTGCCTCCCATTCCACTAAGAACACGGTTCAAAGACCTTATGTGCTGTGGCCTAAAAGGCACTGCATGGTCTGGTGCCTGCTATCTTTTTACCTCATCTGAAGTTATCCCTCCAGATTAGTCCTCTCAGATTCTTGTACTTTATGGCTGTTTTGAAGCCAGCTGAGCATGCCCCTGTCCCATAGCCTTTGTGTTATGCTCTCTTTGCCTGGAACATTTTGTACCCAGATATAAACGTGGCTCAGATTCTCACTTCATTCAGGCTTCTGCATAAGCATGGCTCTTTGGTTTGCTTTATTGCTGTGCTAAAACATTGAGCAGAACCAACTTGGGGAGAAAAGGGCTTATTTGGCTTTGACTTCCAGGTTACAGTCAATCCATCACAGAGGAAGGTGAGAGCAGGAACATAAGCCAGGGGCTAGAAGCAGAAGCCATAGAGGAATGCTGCTTACTGGCTCGCTCCTTGTCTCACATTCTGCTGCTTTTTGTATAGTTCAGATTCACTAACCTGGGGATGACATTGCTTATAGTTGCCTAGGCTCTCCTATTTTAATTAGCAATCAAGAAAATGCCTCACATATATGCCCACTGGCCTATTTGATGGAGGCAATCTGATAACTCAGGGCTGTGACATCTAAAGCTAACTAGGCATCTCCTTGTTGGGAAGGTCTGTTCACTTATGCCACCATGGCTTGTACATTGCCTGATGTACTAGCACTTAGGTAGGCATTATCAGGACTTTTTTGGAAGCATGAGTGGGTGCTGGCCAAAGATTCCAGCCAACTTGGAGGCAGGCTGTGGGTTCAGATGTCATGTCAGACCTTGATGGTTTCCCTCTTCCCCCATTTGATAAAGGGCCAACAGTGGAGACATTATTTTTTCTAAGTCTGGATTTCTTTGGTTGTTCAATGAAATTAGGCCCACCAGTCAGGCTTACTGCCCAGAGTAAGTCAGATATATGATTACATGGCTAGTATTGTGTCTGTGGTACAGATTGGAAGCTTCCCAAATGTAAATTGTCATTCATTGAAATCCTCCTTAGTTGTGGAGTCATGGTATTTGTGTGTGTGTGTGTGTGTGTGTGTGTGTGTGTGTGTGTGTGTGTGTGTGTGTGTGTGTGTGTAGTAGAAAGGGTTTGACTCTAAATAGTTTGAATGAAACAGATGTGGGATTCTCAAGAACCTGTAAGTGGTTGTGAATACATTTCAAGTATGTCAAGCACCTAGCCGTGTGCTTGGCAGATGGTAAGGCTTAATAAATATCCAGGCCTTCCTGCTTTTAATGGCTGGACTTAGAGTCTGGGTGTCCACTGGGGTAGCTCTGTGGGAATTGGGAGATTTTGGTAAACAGAAAAAGAGAAAAATCAGCAGCCAAGCTGGAGCGGTTCACAATCCTGCTTGAAACTCAACAGGGACAGGCTTTATGGAAATGGCAGTTGAGTCCAGGGCAGTTGGGACTATGGGTCATGCCAGCAAGTGTGGTATTTCCATTTGCATCTTTCAAGTACAATCTCACTCTTATTCCAGTGAAGCTGTCTTTGCCAAGATAAACACACTGCAAATTTATGGTTTAAAGATCTGCAGTTTCTGGGAGTTGTTCTTTTTGTCGCTTTAACATTTTCTTGGCACAGCATATTTTAAGCCCTGCTGGCTGGTCTACCTTGTAAATACTCCACAAATGCCATGAGGAGCCGAAGCCCATCATTTGTTTTCTTATGTTCTTTATAGGAAATGGCATTGCTTCTGCCCCGGTAATCCCCCAGGTCTCTGCTCAGGCAGCTTGGAGTGAGAAAGTGAGACTGAGAAAGAAGGTGTCATATTGTCAGAGGAAGATTCATAAAAGCACTCAGTGGATGAGGTTGAGCCACCCAGGGGAGTAAAGCCTGCATCTGGAAAGGTGTATATGTGATGTGGACCCATTGTAGGGTTTTAGGACAGACCCTTCCTGCCATGCCAGAGGTCAACTCTCAGCCAGGCCACCTTGCTGAGGGCTCCCTGAAGCCCACCCAGCCTGAAGCTACTCTTAACTCAGTGTATTGTTGAAGAGGACTTCAAAGAACCAGAGCAGTGTTCCTTGCATCTCCACTTTCAGTCTGTAAGTGAATGAGCACTTGGGACTGAATCAAATCTTAAAGAAACCTCCTGGCTCCTTGTGTGTTCACGGTATGTGTCCAGTGTTGTGCCGTAGTGGGGACTGGGTGCACTCTGAAGATGGTGGAGCCAGTGCCTTCTTTATACTGCAGAATTTTCCAGGAATGTAATACCACTCTTGACCAAGTAGAACAGCACTCATACACTTTAATGAAAGGCAGAATTTTCTTTCGTCAGAACGATAAGCGTTCTTTTCTTATGCTAGTTTCCCTTGTACACATTGTGGGAGAAGCCAATTATCTTTCAGTTAATGTTATCATTTCTTTTGAAATAGTGATACCCCTGATTTCTCTAGTGATGATGGTTTTACGCCTGATCTGCCTCATTTATACCCTTCCTACCTTGTAGATGAATCAGGTGATGTCCTAAGCCATGGAAAGTTGTAGAAGACCTTCATATTCTAGTGCGTGGCAGACCTGTGTCCTCCTTGGTCAGAGCATGTGTATCTTTTCTGAAAAGAAATGAGTCTGTTTTCCTCTATCCTGTATCATGCACAGTTTCTTGGCCATCCTCTTTCTACTGAAATTGCCTTTCCCTATCTCTCCCTTCCTCCAGTCAGTGGTTTGCATCTTCTCTATGTATTTCTTTTGTGCTCGTGCTTGTTTTTTAAAACACACAAAACGGGAATCAGTGTGGCACTTTTTACGTACTGTAGCTGCAACATATAGTCTGTGTGTGAGTGGTGAGTGACAGTGGAACAGTTGTGGAGTGTTTTCACACCATTTGCTCTAAAAGGCCCCTATCAGTAGATGACTTTGTATTGGAAGTCATAATTTGTGTTTGGACTTGGATGACTATCAATCTGAATGGAGCCAGGAGAGGTTGTGTCATCTGCAGCATAACTTCCCCGTGTGAACACAGGCGAGGCTTTTCTCCCTCTGAAAGCCAGGTACATAGAGCTGAGACAGATTTATGCATAGAGTCTTTTTTTTTTTTTTAAAGTTTTTCACTTACGATTAGAACCTTTCATTTTAGGAGAAAAGTTCCTTGGATCCACTCCTGACACCTTGAAGCTTTATTTTCTTAATGTTTCTAAAAGGGAGAAAGAACCCTTTCTTCCCCATTCCTACCCAACACAGGGTAATTTAACAGATAATTAATTGAATTTACACATCATCCCTCTAGGCCCTTGGAATTGAATGCCTACTCATATTGTGTCCTTGTCAAACATTCTAGAAGAATATCTGCACGTTAATCAGGTATATCATTTATGTCTAAGATTCAATTGTTCTGCCTCAGATCAGATTTAGGTTAGGGGTGGATCTGGAACTTAGTCTAGGCTGGTGCTGGAAATGAATTTCCTTCAAACTGCTTCATCCAGGCTTCTTCTCTAGCTTGTTGGTGTGCTTCTAAGCATGGTGCCTTACTTCATCCTATCCAACCTCAGGACATACTGACCCGGACACCTTACAAAAAGCCTGACTTTTGACCGAGATAACTGAAGAGTACTTCAAAGCCATCTAAGAACTTTTTCTTCATGTAGACTCTTCTTACCCAAACTGATTGATGATTAACGTTCCCATTTTCCAGTTTTTAAACTTTTACTTTCAATTCCTGTGTGTAGGTGTTTTGTCTCTGTGTGTGTTTTGCACCATTTGCATGCAATGCCCTCAGAATCCAGGAGATGGTATCATCTACCTTGGAACTGGAGTTTTAGAACTTGTGAGCTGCCATGCGGATGCTGGAAATGGAACCCGGGTGCTCTGGAAGAGCAGACAGGGCTTTTAACCCCAGAGCCACTTCTCTGACCCCCACTTTGAGTTCTTTCTGTAGATAAGATGAGGACTGGGGAGGTTATAGATCTGTCAGGCTCTGTCTAATAAAGGTCAGAAACAAGATGTTTAGGTCAGAACATCCATTCTCAAGTCCTCTACTCATCACATCCCTTTAATATAGCAGCCACCTCCTGCTTAAAATAAGTCACTCCTTCTGGAGATTGATGGAACCAGATGGCTCAGTCTGGGTGTCTGTTAACTGGCTTTGTGACCTCAGTTCCTGCTTGGAGCCTCAGGCTCCATGATGTTAGCAAGATGATGATACCAACAGAAACTCTCTAATGACTGGGTAGGGCGCTTAATTAAAACAGTGCTCTGTGCATTGCAATTAATAAATGCAACCATTCTTGTTGTTCATGTTTGGGTTGTACAGGACAAAGCATATTCATCACAGTGTTTCCTTGTGTGGTATCCTGTGTGAATTCTCTGGAAATCAGATTCTAGTACCTTCCTATAGGTTGCCGAGGAACAGGTGGTTCTTGTGTGGCTAGCAAGCTTTGAGTAAGAACCTTAAAGCACAGCAGACTTACATTAGGCAAAAGAGTAAGAGAGCCTGGGCAGAGATGAGTTAAGGATGTGGTAATCTGGCCTGCCATGTCTGCAGTGGGAGATTTGCCTGGGGTTGTGGGTGGTCTGGGAGGCAGAGTGCTTATCTTCTCCTGTCTCAGACTGTAGTTAAGGGTGCACAAGGGCCATCCCCACCCCTTTTTATTTTTTGAAAACACAGAGCCCCATAGTAACCTCTGTGTTCATTGTCATGGCCTGCTCTTTTGGCAACAGATGATATCTAGAAAGACCCACACCTCAAATACTAAGAATGAGTAGGCCTGTGTGTTTTAACTTGGCTTTAGCCACTTTGTTTGTGAGCTGTTTGCCTGGAATTAAATGCCATTTACATAAGGGCCTGTCAGAGTTGAGTTGGCCCATGATTATTCCTTGATGTATGTTGAAAAAAAGAAAAAGGAAAAAGAAAAAAGAAAGAAAAGAAATGAAAACCCCTGGCTAATGAGGAGCTGGATTCCTTTTCTCCATCCATGACAGCCTCCTTTCTGATCTGATGGCCCGTCAGAAACCAAGGTGGCATGTGACTGTGGGGTTATGTCCTCGCCTAAGCTGCCTCTCCCTCAGAGTTGTAATTGATGGGGAACCTGTCACTTGTTATGTAGATGCTGTGCAGATTTTTGTACAGTTGCCAGCTAGGAGAGTTTGAGGACAGCCTCTGATTGGATGCAGGTTGTGGCAAAAGCGTTAATAAATAAGAGAGCTGCTGAGGGTAGATTTTGATTGACCCAAGATTGTATATTATTAAACCAAACCCTCATGTGCATGTCATTTTATGAAGAATCAGGCCCATAATCCAACTTAGGGCTGTGGCAGTTTGGATTTATTAAATGAGCTTCTATCACTATTAATATTGAGGAGCAGAGTTGAATATCTGTAATCTTTTAATCTATGTGGTAATGGTTCAGAGAGAGATTATCAGATATGTTGGACTGTTGTTTGCCTGTAATCGTATTCAGAACTCTTGGAAGCATTGATTTGTTTCTGGCGTACTGATTTGGCTCAACAGTCTCATAAAGCTCTTTTATAATTCTCCTTGCTTTGTGTTTTCCAAAAATAATTGGAGAATAATAATAACATGGCTGGTGATAAAAAGAGAAGCGCGGTTGGGAGTGACTTTCTAGCTGAGTGGATAGCCATAAACTTCCTCTGTGATCATAAACACCTAGGTGTGTGACCTTTGTGTTTATAAGATACTTATCGCCTTATGGGCTCTCTGCTTGGGTTATCACTTCAGTGCCTTGTAAAAGTTTGATTGTGTGTTTAGTAAGTACATTCTGATTTTTTTTTTTTTTTCTGAGTGAGGAGAACATGTCCCCTTTCATAGTTTTTCTTGGAAGGCAGATCTTGAGTTCTGTGCGGATGGTACAGGGACACCTCAAGGGCACATTTAATAAAGTGAGTTAATGGAAGTGACTTTCTAGTGGATAGAAGTGGGATAGACACACCCCGTGAGCTCCAGCAGCAATGGTGGGTTTTCCTTTTGAGTATAGATGGAAGTTTTGATCCAAATCAAGTAACCTTTGACCACTGTTACCCTCTTCCCACCTTGAATAAAAGCTATTTTTAAACAGGCTGAACAGGAGAGCCAGATAAATTTTTTTGAGTTCTGTCACTGACATTAATTAGAGATATGGTGGGTTTTTTTTTTTGTTTGTTTGTTTGTTTTTATTTTGGTTGAAACAGGAGCTCCTGTAGTTCAGACTGTAGTTTAACTTGTTATGTGATTGAAGATGATCTTGAATTCCTGATACCTGCCTCAATTCCCTGAGTATTGGGATGATGGGTGTGTGTCTTTTCTCCTGGTTTATGTGATGCTGTGTATGGAAGTAAGGGTCTCATGTGTGCTAGGCATGTGATGTAAGCCACATCCTCATTCCCTATTTTCCAGAGTTCTTTAGGAATGTGTAGACATTCATTGTCTTTTTCCTGATAGCTATTTTATTATTCTGAAAGAAACCTGGTCCTTGTGAACTGATGAAAGGCGTTCTGGCTACCTGGGGAAACTCTTGGCTATCTGATTCATGATGCATACAGTGAGTAGGAGGCATATGGGGGAACTTGCTAAGAAATAGGTGTCATCAGCAAAGCTCATTGTTCCTAAAATCATGAGTCAGTCTTAAGGTGTACAGGACCCCATAGATTTCGAAGGACACTATTAACACCTTAGAGTTGGCTTTTTATGCTGTGTGGTTAATTGCTGTTGTATTTCATGGAGTTTGAGGTGGGCTTTTTTCCCCCCTATATCAGTCAGATGTTTCTGCTTGGGAGTCATGCACACACATGGCTGTTGAAGACCTGTTGTTCATAATGGCAGTTCCCAGTGGACTGTACAGTGTGGGGAGAAGCCCCATTGAAATAACATAAAGGAATGGGACTCAAAAGCATCCACCTATCAACAGGTGCGTTTCCTGCACACTGTTACTATTCCAGCCTTACAAAATGGAAAATAACTTCAAGTGTCATACTCCCTAGGTATGTTCTCTATTGATGAAGACTTTATTTTTGCCAGGGTTTCTTCATGGTGGTCTCCATAGCAATAGTATCCTTCCTTTTCTGGTGTTTGTTATAGCTGCAAAATCTCAGCTATCACCCCCCCCACTACTGAATTAGGAACCCTAGAATGGAAGGCTGACAGTCCATTCATAAACTCCATGGCTTATTCAGAATTTTTGTAAAATTTGACAAAACATTGTTTTAAGTGTATCACTTTCAAAGGCAGTGAGCCAGGCATATAGGATCATGAGCTTTCTGTGGAACACAAAGAATGAGTCTTTCGTACTAGAATGCTGACTTGAGCTGTCCTTCTTTTGAGATGGGGTCAAAAAGGGATCCAATGGCTTGGGGTAGTATTTCTGGGAGTAGTTCCCTTCAGCTTGGCTCAAGAAGATGTAGAGAAGGAGGGAGTGTCATGAGTTGGTGTAGATGGAATGTCAAGGCTTCTGTTCCTTCAGGAGCTAAGATCTATACAGAAATAACACAGTCTAGTGAAGAAGTAAAAATCAATGTAGAATCAAGCACAGAGTAATGATTTTGTGAAGAAGGAACAAATATTCCTTGAAAATTGGATTCCAGTATCTTCTCTCCCCTGTCTCCTTCTGGCAGGGGTTCAATTAATTGGAACCAGTGTGTTTAAACCTGTAGAGGTTTAATAAATTGAGACCTTAAGACAAAGATTTTATTTGCCCTAAGCGGCTGCTTTAGAAGCAGCAGCACAGTGGCACCCAAGAAAGGTGGGTAACTTCATAGAAAGCGACAAACTGCCTTATGTAGGCTGAGGGCCATGTATATGTGTGCTGAGGACTCTTGGGTGCGGAGGTGGAGTCAACAGGACAGGTCTGTGAAGGGATAATGTGGTAAAGCCTAATGTGTTCTTGCTTTCCTTTAAAGGAAGAGAGGAGCCACTGGAGGTTATTGAACAGGGGAATAATGAGACTAGAGTTGTATTTCATGAATCTAATTAAAAGGCAATCAGTGACTGAAGGTATGTAACTAGGTTAAGAGGCTACTCTGGGTGATAGCAAAAGAAAGACTAATCACGGTTCCAGAAAAATAGTGCAGGGGGCTGGAGAGATGGCTCTGCAGTCAAGAGTGTTTCCTGTTCACAGCACCTACATAGGGCAGCTTACAACTGTGCCTGTAACTTGAGCTGCACGGAATCCAGTGCCCTCTTCTGGCCTTCGTGGGTACCTTCACAGACACATACATGCAAACACACACATAATAAAAAGTAAATGGTGTAAGCAATGATAGGGTCATGCTAATGAAAGGAAGGGAGGGGGCGTCTGACAGTCATTTCAGTCCAGCCACTGTGTCAGTATCATAGACAGTAACAGTTTTGATAGCACTTCGTAGTAATCATCATACTTTTAGTGACATCGAGATTGACTTTTTTTCTGAAAGTTGAAAAGCTAGGAAATGTCAAATTTAAATCCCGCTCCAGTCTGCCTTCGAAGCCTGTAATCTCTCCTGTGGACTCTTAACTTTGGCAAACAAAGTGACACGTTTTCTTAATGATGGAGCAACTGTTGATCTTGGCAGAAGTCTTGAGTGCTGGGAGGAGGTGTTAGGAAAAGGGCACAGTGTTGACACCAAAGGTCATCTGATGAATCTGTCTTTGAAAGAATGTAGTCATTTCACCATGGAACAGATAGCATCTTGCTGGATGTATGCAAGGTGATGGAGCATGGAAACTAAAGCTGTGCTGCTTTCTTTGTGGATTAGTGATCCAGAAACTAGATTTGAGAGCTGAGGCTATAATATAAGATCCACCTAGGGATCTCTTGAGTTCTGCTCCTGTTAGAACAAGCTATGTGGCTTCTCTGGTGGTTGATGTTGAAGAGTGTAATTTTAGAAACACACTCAGAAGTTTGTAATACTCCATTTGTACTTTCAGGCTGCTTACTGCCAAGGTCCTCACATTCTGCCAAGGACAGAGATAAATATTAGATGGCATTGCTAGAGAGAAATGAAGAGGAAAGGATAGGAGCTGAACTGAGAATCCCGGTTACTTAGTTGTGTATTGCTGTGCAGGCTAGTTTTATGTCAGTGTGAATCAAGCTAGAGTCATCTGAGAGGAGGGAGCCTCAACTGAGAAAGTGCCTGCAGAAGATTGGCTATATGCAAGCCTGTGAGGTATTTTCTTACTGATTGATAGGGGAGGTTGCCCCACACATTGTGGGTGGGGCCACCATTGGGCTGTTGGTCCTAGGTGCTATAAGAAAGAAGGCTGACTCATGTCTTCTTCATCAGCTCCTACCTCTAGGTCCCTGCCCATTTGAATTCTTGTCCTGATTTCCTTTGATGATGAACAGTTATGGAGAAGTGTATGCCAAATCAATCTTTTCCTCCCCAAGTTGCATTTGGTCATGGTGTTTCATCACAGCAATATTAACCCTGACTACAACAACTGTCTCTATTTCCTATTGGGAATATAATATTTTATATATATATGTATATATATGCATATATATATACATACAATCATTAGAAAGGATGCCATGGTTAATTTTAACTGTCAAGTTGACACATCCTAGAACCTGCTAAGATGGAAGTCTCAATTGAGGAATTATCTAGATTAGGTTTGCCTGTGGGGGACCTGTCCTGACCACAATTTTGTTTGGAAGACTCATCCCAAAAGCTAGAAGACCAAAAGCAGCAGCAAGCAAGCAGCAAGGGCCTATTGCTTCTCCCTGCTATTGACGTTGGATATAATGTGACTAGCTGCCTAACTCCCTGCCTTGACTTTCTCTCAGTGGTGGACTTATATCCTGGAGATGTAAGCCAAATAAAATCTTTTTCCTAATGCTGCTTTTGCTCAGGGTATTTTTTTACCCACCAAAGAAATGAAACTAGGCAAACCATATAGCCAAATTTCCAGTGTGTCTATGCCAGTGTCTCTCTGTGATTTTCCTCTCTTTCCCCACTGTATCTTTATTATGATGTGCTGATGTGTCTGCCTTGTACCTTCTCCCTGGTGAAGTTGCAGTTCTAGTTTTGGGAGTTAGGTCACTGCTGGAGATAAGATTGTATTGGACAGAAGCTGGCTAGGAGTGGAAAAAGCTGAATGCCTACTTTCTGTCAGCTTACAGGGATATGGGGAATCTGTTCAGGTAAGCAGCCCTTGGAAGGAACCTGTTTGTTGATTTGCATGTTGAACAGTAATGAAAAGGTGCCTGAACCAGTGTTCTACCGCAACTGCCATCCATCAGCATTGCACAAATTTGTAGGTTACTTCTGCTGCTAGTACTGATCTCTCAGTGAGAGGGTCTACAGACCCAACTACTGTGTGCTTTTTTTTTTTTTTTTTTTTTTAATTAGGGATGGCTCTCACACACACCACTCTTTTGCTGTGCCAGGCCAACCAATCAGCAGGAAAGGCTGACACTGGGTATCACTTCTGTTATGCTACCATATCCTGACATCGACTTTTATGTTCACATTAAAGGGAGCACTTATTGAATACTGGGAACTATAATTGCTAGCTTGAAAAAAAACCCAGAAGACCCTAACTTGAGGGAAAATGTGAATATTTCACATAAATTGTCATTTTCTTTTGTTTTGAGACAATTTCTTATTTAACTCAGGTTGGCCTTGGACTCCTGACCCTCCTGCCTCTAATCAGATGTGTCCTATTTAGAGCCTTATGTTAACACTGATAATGAGAAATAAGTACAGTGAAAATTTAAGTGACATTTTGAGGTACTTTCTGAGTGCTTAGGTATATTCTAAAAAGATAGCTTGTCTTTTAGTTCTAGTTATATGATTTTTTTACTTAGCCTTTCTTGCCTTGTTCTCTCCTATTTGGAATGGACACATTATCAGCCTCATTGAGGTATTGTAAAGATTTAGTAATATGACACTGAATAATTTATTTTAGTCACTAAATGGGAGTATTCAAAAAACCAGAGCCATTTGTAATATTTGGATGTGTTACAGATTACAGTTGTGTATGGGAACCTGATAGTGTTTGGTTCATTGTTGTAGCACATATGGAAATAGAATCCAACCCCAGGTTTTTTTTTTTTTTCTTTTCATATTTCTTGGGCTACATCATCTCTCTCTCTGTCAGATCTGACAATTCTTTTCCTTGGAAAATCCATGAGAATGGGTATCCTTTAATTTGTGGTGCAGTTAATCAGGACTTGGGTCTTTGAAACTTTCAGTGTCTATAACCCTCATTCAGGTCTGATATTATGTGTGGACTGAGTCAGTTACTGGTGAAATTGAGGTTTGCTGAACACTTCTGTTTATACCTGTGCATTTCCTGAGCTGCCTTAAATGTCAGCTGAGTGCTGATTGCTTTTAGAGAGGGGAACCACACTTTTTTGTTGTTTGAGGCCTTACCTTGTTGTATGGATCAGGCTAACCCACAATTTCATTTCCTACTGCCAGAGTCTCTTGAGTGCCAGGATTACAGACTGTTGCAACTGTTCTCCACTGATAAATTCATACACTTAATGGCAACTTTTAGACAAAAAGGTTTATGAGGTTGAACCTTAATTGTAAATGCCACATGTATTTGCACCTTATGTTCACTGATGACTGTGGATGGATTGTCACTTAATATTATGAAATACAAGCCAGGTGGTGGTGTCTCACACCTTTAATCACAGCACTTGGTAGGCAGAGGCAGGTAGATCTCTGTGAGTTTGAGGCCAGCCTGATCTACAAAGTGAGTTCTGGGACAGCCAGGAGTGTTTCACAGAGAAACTGTCTTGAAAAACAAGCAAATAATTAAGAAATACATGTGCTAAAATTTCTTTGGTTACTCTAAAACAATTTTTTTAACAAATAAAAAACAATTTTTTTATTTATGTGTATGTTTACCTCTCTATGGAACCTGCGAGAATATAGTCTAAAAATAAGGTGGACTAAAATCTCATGCAACAGCCTAGTTTATTCAGAGCATCAGACAGTTTGTTTTCTGAGGGTTACAAAGGGTTATATGATTTAAAGTGTCCAGTCACAAGGGAAGGCAGCATGTGGTGGGCAGGTTGCTCTTGGCAAAAACATTTTTTTCCATAGAGGCATATAAAAACAGCAGGCATGGTGAGTAATCTGGAGTAAACTCCCCTATCTGCTACACCAGGGAAGAGCACAAAAGCACATTCCACTAACAGTCTTGTGTTCTGAAGAAACTGAGATCACAAGACTCTTGTTTTGTTTACTTGGGGTTTTCTCAAGCACTCAGAATTCCCCTTGAAGGACTCGATTCTAGGATTGTGTTCACACGTATAAAGTGCATGCATCTTTGTGTGGCTATTCACTTATGAACACAGGTTCTTGTGGAGGGATTGGATTCCCTGGAGTGCCAGGTACAGACAGTTGTGAGCTGGCTGACCTGAGTGCTTGAGTCCTCTGGCAAAGCAGTATTTGCTCATAACTTGTGAGCCATCCATCTCTCCAGTTCTCCAACTGTCATTTTAATATTACTTTGTACAGTTCATGTCAGTGAGGCTACATGTCCTTTAGCAACCCTTCTGTAAATGTGTCCCTGACATTTGGACAGCGTTAATCCCACAGGTCGAAAATAAGACCACTACCAAAATTTAGAGCCAGATTTGAAGCAGGCTTTAATTAAATACTGGTGAAGTGCATTGGCTCTGGCCAGGTCCATCTCTGGTTCCTCGGAAAAATGGACCTAAATCAAGTTTTGCAAGGGCTTTAGAAGGAAAACCCATATATAATTCATTGCATTTCCGACCAGATTCCATCAGGACAAGCAGGCATCCTGACATTTTTTTTCCTGCCTACATAATGCCCTGCCCATATGTGATCAAATACATCCAGTGCAGAGGGGGCAAACAAACTTGTTTAAGGGAGTGAAAAAATGTGGCTTATTATCTCCTATAGACAACAGCCTCCAGCATTGCAGGGACTAACTGTCCTTTTGCATGGGCCTTGCAGATCAGAGGTATTTTTATTTCATGGGTCTCTTGCTCATAGAAATTAAAACTTAAAATTTAACTTTGGCCCTCACAAAAGTAAAGAGAAACTTTCTCAAGGATGAACAGAGATTCTATCCCTGAGATCACATCAGAAGCCACTTCTGGAGCCTTAAAAATATTTCTATGCTGGTACAGTTCTAGATTTTACATAGTTGCTGAGGTTTGGGACCCAGGCACTGGTATTTAAAAAAAAAAAAAAAAAAAAGAAAGAAAGAAACAAAGAAAGAAAGAAAGAAAAAGAAAAGAAAGAAGTCCTTTAGGAGCTTCAGGCCTAGCAGGTTAAGAACCACTCTTCTAAAGTGTACCTCAGGAAAAGAAGCATTTGCATGAGAGCAGTTCTCAACTTTCTCAGCAGTAATCCCCCTTTCATTGCCATCTCCATCTGACAGACTTTCAGCACAGCTGTGCCTGGGTAGTAATTTCCTCTTCTGTATTTCAGAATCCTCTGCTATCATCCTAGTGCCTCACACAGGCTAGGTGGTCATTACCCCCACTGTACTTTTCATGGTTGACTACATAATGGAATGGAGCCCAGATTTAACAGCTAGTTGTTTCCACTTAATCCAGAGCCTTTCTCCTCCAGTAGTCTATGATGGAATAGATCCACAAGCAAATACTTTCATTGCTCCAGGAGGAGAGGGACACCAGTTTTGAAATGCTTGTGGTATAAAATGGATCTTTTGTTAAGATCAACAGAGGCTTGCTGTGCAGAATATATGTTGTCAGGTCTAGGCATGTGTCACCACGGGCTCGGGGTTGTACAAGGCTGGGAATGGAACCTAGGGCTTTAAACAGGGTACACAGCCTTCTGCTAACTGAGTTACCCCTGCCTTTCATTATGCCTCAAAGCACCTCATCTTAATCAGCATTGTAAGTTGTGCAAACCAAGTGGAAATGGATTTTCTACTTCCTTGTTTGCTCTTAATCATAAAGAGCCTGAAGAATAAGTCCTGGCCTTTCCTCTGTATCCTCCCCATTGTTTCCTTCTATCATTGTCTTCCCATGTTTAATTGGGCCAGAACTGTAGTAGGCGGTAATTCTTAGAGCACATAGAACGTGACCTTGAACTTTGATAATGTATGTATTAAGTTTTAGGTCTGTCATTTGAGAAATGCCAACCACATATTAGGCAAGAGTAACTCCTTGTAGTTGAATAGCACTTTATAGTTCAGTGCTGATTTCTTAACCAGTTCCTTCCGATTTCCTATGAGGCATGGGTTTTGGCAAGTAATTATTGTGGTCTAGTTTTTAGATAGACCCATTCAGCACTTAGCAAGGTTAACTCACTAACCTAAAGGGATGAAACTGGACCTTGAATTTGAATGCAGCCTTTGGCCATGAATCCTTTCTGTACTGTGAGCTTTGCTTAGTGTTTTTACTTAGAATAGAGTACCTCATTAATGTGACTAAGAGCACCTCAAGGTTCTGTTTGCCATAGCTGTCATAGTTTGAATCTTTTGTATTGTGTATGCTTCCCTGCTTGCATGTGAGTACGCTCATGTGTGCATGCATGAGTGCATGTGGAGGTCTATGAATATTAAGCATCCTGCCATTCACCCACATAGGATATAGTTGATAGCTGGGAATGTTTGTTTGATGCAGTCAAGAGAATGTCATCTTATATTAAACAGTTTTGATTTTTGCCTCACCAAGGAGCCTTTTAGAATATTGTGAGTGCGAATATCCCTGTATGCTATTTTATCTGGGCAGTGTTTTCCTAGACTTTGTACCTCAAATGATAATGTTAAGTACTTAAAATATTTGCTTCTATGGGTAAATCTCCTCCATCTAACAATTATGGAGTGCCTATCATGTACTTGGTGCTATTTTCCTTATTTCATCTTAAGGAAGTCTAGAATGAAAATAAAATTGTACATCTGGTAAAGAGAGAAGAGGCAGCCTCTGTTTAGCTTCACCTTGATTGGACATTGGCTTCTGAGCTTTATTGATCGTCTAATTTTGGAGATACTGTTCATCATTATTTACCTGACAGACACAGGGTAGGGAGGTTTCCTGTGTCCTCAGTGAGAGCTTATGGAAAGCTCTCTGTGGCCATTGGAAATTTTGTCAGCACAGACTTGGTCTGTATGCTTTTTCTGTTTGACCCTCCTTTTCCTCAGCAAGCAAATCATATTCATTCTAATATTCATTCTATCCCTCCCTTCTCTTCCTCTTCTTTCTCACAAACCCTTTTTTTTTTTTTTTTTTTTTTTTTTGGTGGTACACACAAATGAGTGGATGGGTCTGTGCACAGAGAGGCCATAGCATGGTGTCCATCAGTGACTTCCTCCATTGCTCCCTGTTTTATTCCTTCAAGATGGGGTCTTTCACCAAATCTGAGGCCCACTATTTTGCTAGGTTGGGTGGCTGGCTGGCTGGCTGGCCAGCCAGGGAGCTGTTAGTATCCAACCGTCTCTACCTCTCAATGCTGGAGTTACAGGCACGTGCAGTCATGCCCAGCATTTTATGTGCACAGTGGAGCTCAGGCTTCAGTATTTGCAGAGTAAGCAAGTTTGCCCAGTGAGTCATTTCTTCTGCATTCTCCAGATCCCCTCCTTTAAAAAAAGACAGGATAGCATGTATCCTAGTCTAGCCTCCAGGTTGCTATGTACCCAGGGCTTAATCTTGAACTCCTGATCTCCTGTCTACACCTCCCAAGGGCTGAGATTACTGGGTGTGTGTGTGTGTGTGTGTGTGCGTGCGTGTGTCCATACCTGGTTTGTAAAGCCTCCTTTTGACACCTGTCTCCAGTGACAGTTAACCATGACTGAATGTAAGGAAAATAGTCAGGAAGAAGAATCTGGAATACAAGAAAGTAGCTTAGCACACAAGAGCTGTCCTTTTGTGTGGTGCAGTGCCACAAGTCCATTCCACCTTTACCCAGGAGGAACTCAAGGAGGTGGACCAGTAAGTATTTCCAAAGAGGGAAGACAAATGTACAAAAAATCCTGGACTCTGAGATGACTACAGCAGGTGGTTCTGTAGAAACCTGGAGCCAGAAGTGAGGGATTGAATATTAAATGAGATTCTTCTTAAAACATGAGAACCTCAAAACATATTGGAGGAAAAAAAGCTAAAAAACACTTTTATTTAAGGGGAAGTAAGTGTTTGACTTCTTTAGTGATGGCAAGGATAAAAAAGAAATCCCTTCTTTTATTGGCATGAGAGCAATCCTTTTTAGTTTTGAGGAAGGAGAATTCTTCTTCACTGAAATCCTTGATCAGATATGTCATGAGTGCTTGTGCCAAGACAACCATAGCACTGTGGACCTCAGATATAATCAATTGTCGTCACAAAAGAAGCCCAACTGTGATTTTCTTCCTTTTTTTTTTTTTTTTTTTTGTCCCTTCTGTGGTTTGAGGGTGTTTTAAGTAATTTCTCTGTAGAGACTACTATTCCTTGAGTCATCTTACATAGCCCTTATTATGGATAAGCATTGTGCAAGAATTTGATCCCTGAGTTAGGAAATACAGATTGTATCTCTTGAGAGGAGATTACAACTCAATATTCTATCAGTCCACATCTATGGGATCTTTCTTCATTCTTGCTGGCAAAGCCCTGTTTTTATTCGGCTGTTCATTTTTTCATCTGAAATTGAGTTCAGCATATACATCTTGATTAGTCTAGGCATTTCAAGATTCTCTCTCTCTCTCTCTCTCTCTCTCTCTCTCTCTCTCTCTCTCTCTCTCTGCTCTCTCTCTCTCTCTGTCTCTCTCTGTCTCTGTCTGTGTGTGTGTGTGTGTAGATAGCTTTTTTGTATTCTTGACTAGCCCTGAGGATGACCTTGAACTTCTTTCCTGCCTATGCCTTTCATGTTCTGGGAATTTAGGTCTACTCTACCATACCTGGAAGGAATACAAGGGTCTCATGTATTCTGGTCAAGTACTTACAAACTCAGCCACATTTTGGTGTTTTAGTGTGAACTTTCTTCAACCAATATGTAGCAGAGGAATTACTCCCTGAACCCCTTCTCCAACTACCATCACCAAAAATAGAAACTGCTCCTGCTACCTGCAAGACTTTCTTTTACCCTTTCCTAGGATGGGGCAAACAAACATCACCTAAAACATCTGACAGCTTCATTGGCTTGTGGTTGCTGCCCAGTTTGGTGTGGAAGCACTTGCTCCTTCAGCACTGGATAGTTTGATCTCCTCAGGGAACTGGAGAGCCTTGAACACCTCAAATTGTCTCTTTCCCTGCCCCCTTTCTTTTCCTTTTCTTTTTTCCCTTCTGAATTTACCATAAGCCCTGTTATGAAACCATGGTTTCCTAAAGTTAGGCCTTAGCTAAAGTCTAAGGTTTAGTGTCCAAATCGGTCGAACACCTATCCTAAGCAGCAAGGGGGAAATACTTACCATACTGACATTAATAAGTTAATCCAGGTCAGGTCCGTTTGGACTGTGAATCTGACACTTCTGTTACTGTGAAGGTAAAAATCCTTCTATCTCTTTACTCTGTAATTGAAAGTATTTGTTCTTAGCCCTTGGCATGATTTAAACGATGCTTTGTGACTGACTTAATTTTTAGGGGTTTAACTCATTCCTGATGTTGGCTTTAGCAGCTTTGGGTAGTATTATTGTTTTTTGTGACAGTTTCAAAAGATTGTTTGATCCAGTGGTAATCCCTTTGGTAGCTATTTGTTGCTAAAATTCCTTCCCTGGGGGAGATGTGAACAACAGCTACATTCTCTTCCTAAGATCTTAACGATAAACCAAAATACGATTCCACCTTCTGATCTTATTTGGAGATATTGAATGAAGGGTTACTGGCAGGAATACTGGTAACCCCAAAACAGCTATACTGAAAAATCTTCATTCAGTGTAGATACTGGATTTCTCATGGAGCATGGATGGAGCACCTTACTCTAAATCTTTCTCAGACTGTGTCCTGGCACCTGCCCTAGTCTCCTTTTTGCACACAATTAGTGCAAATTTATATACATATGGTTGAGAAGAGTGGCTTGAATATTAAGTGAAAGTGCAGTGACCCTTCATGCACCTTTCTTTGAAGTAAAAGCCACAATCTACATGTCCCTGTGTGATGAACTCTATACAGTAACCACAGCTGATGTGGTGAAAGAGGTGGCAGTGTGCTTGGAAGATAGCCCCTTAAAACACTGTACTAGAAGTCTTGAGTAAGACGCCCAAGTGCCTAAAACAGGCTTTCTCCCTCCAAACCAAATGTTGAGGTACAAATATATCATGGTGGGGAAGTCAAGATCGCAGGAGTTTGAAGCAGGTGGTTTCTTATATATCCACAGTCAAGTGATAAAAGTGAATACAGGCTATGGCTCAGTTCCCTTTCTCTACTTATATAGCTGAGCATCCCCTGCCTATGGAATAGTTTCACCCACAATTAAAATGGGCAGATACAGAAGTAATGTAGACCAACCCATCCAAGGCTTACCCAGAGATTTTGTAGATTCTGTAAAGCTACTAACACTGATCATCACAGGTGTTTTTATCCTTCACTCTCCATTTTAGTTTTCAACAGGGTCTCCCAGTGAACTTTGAGCTGATGATCCTCTAGATTGCCTGGCTAGCAAGTCCTAGTAATCTGCTTGTGTCTGTATCTTCAGTGCTAGAATTACATCCACATATTGCTGCACTTGCCTTTGTATGTGAGGCCCAAGAGTCTAAGCATTGGTTATTATACTTGTGTAACAAGTATTTCATGCATGATCTTCCTTCCTAACCCCTGTCATGTTTTACACCTATGATTTCTCTATGTTTAATAACACCATCTATCTCTCCAGTCATTAACTTAGACATGTAGTTGTAAGGCCTTGAATATAAACTGCAGATTATTTAGAACTTCTGTGGTAGGCCTTTCTAGAGACAGGAAAGTACAAGGGCTGACCTGTGAATTCCTGTGGTAGGCTCTTCTAGAAATAGTAGGTTGTAAGAGCTGGGCTATCAACCCTTGTGGTGGTATGTGCTTTGAGAAAAAGCTTGAGGGGGTTCAGGGTCTGAATGATCTATGATCAATGTATTCCGTCTACTAGACACAGGATATAAGGGTTTGGTAAGGCCTTTAACACTTTACCTTGTTGTGATCCTCATTCCTCACTGGCAAACTGGCTTCTTTCTCCTTTTCTCCATCCTTGCTTTACCCCTTTTTCCCTCCCTGGTTAGCTAACCTCATATTGCTTATTTTCTGTGGATTAGGAACTAATAGTCTTACCAGACTGCCCAACTGTGTGCTATTCAAGGCTTTAATTCATAGGGCTGAAATGAGTGCCCCCCCCCATATCTTCTACACCTGAGTTTAAGGTTGTTTGGTGGTATTTCTCACTGTCTCTTTTTCATCTGGATAAAGGTACCAGCAGATATTTCAAAGGTTCGTGTAGTCAACCCTTAGTCATGCAGTGAGGTTCAGGAGGGCTCCCTCCCTTATGGCCAAGTGAGTCAACATTACTGACTGAATTACTTGATCCCAGTGCTCCAAATTAGCTCATTTTTCCGAGGGATTTCTGGGCTTAACCCAACAAAGCTTTACTAGCACTGATGTTTTGGATCCTGTCTTGTGTTCTTCTGCCACCACTATCACAATTCCAGTCTTGAGGAGTAGCAGCTGGCATGCAGGTGTGAAACTCAAATCAAGTCTGTTGCTGACTTCAAATAAGAACTGCTTGAGAAATTTCTAGCTAATGCCAGGTTTTTCGCATGACCGTCACCCCACCTAAGTCAGGAAGTAGTAGATTCTGAGGTTCTTTGAGCCTGGGCTTGAAATAGCCAAAGAAAGCAAAACCAGTGTAATCTGCTTTCTTAGAGCTTCCTTCTTTCAGCTCGAACATTGATTTCCAATTTTCCTTTTTTATTGTTTCCTCTGCCCACTTTCCTTTCTTTTTTTTTTTTTAATCTGTGATCCTCTTCATTCCAAACATAGCACCTCCCATCTCTTTATTTCTTTGTTTGTTTGCTTGTTTGTTTTGAGATGGGCTCTCACTGTCTAGCTCTTACTGGCCTAGGACTACTTTTATAGTTCTCACTAGCCTTGAATTCACAGAGGTCACCTGTCTCTGTCTACCCTGTGCTGACATTAAAAATACCCCACAACCAGCTGTCCTCTTTTTTTGTGTATGTCTTTCCCCTCTAAAACGATCTTCTCTCAACTTCTTAGTTTTAGGTATTACTCACTCAGGAATCTTATCTAATTTGAGAGTTAGCCAAATATTGATCTATTTATCCAATGTGGATGTCTCTTTTATCCCCACTTTCCGTCTCACTAATTTCTAGAAACAGTTGAATGAAGATAGAGCCAGGTATGCCTTAGAATTAATTAAAGGTATTTAGGGAACAGGAAGATGGTCAGCTGGTCCTTGCATGTATGAGGATCTTTCTGTCCTTAGAAGCCATGTCAAAAAAGGCAGGTATGGTGATATGTGCTTGTAATTACAGTGCTGATGAGATGCAGTCTGACCCTTGAGATTGACTAGTCAGCCATTGTAGGCTACTTAACAAGTCCCAGACCATCCAGAGACCCTGTCTCAAAAAGTCAGGTGGACATCTGTTGAGGAATGACACCTGCATTTTCCCTTTGTCCTCCCCATACATATTTGTGCGTGTGTACCCCAGCCCACCACCCCCACATTCAGAAATAAGGACAGGAAACTCAAAATAATATTCTTAGCTCTGTGACACATAACCTAAGAGCTGCCAAGATTGGGAGGACAAAAATCCACAGCATGTCTTCAAGTGTTTTCTTTTTAATGCTTATGGCAAATATCATAAATGGATCTCAAAGCTTTGATCTGATTTTAGTTAACCTAGTACTCCAGGGAGTGGATAGTAGACAAGATGAATTCCCAACACTGTTAGTGGGAGCTTAGAGAGATTTTTTTTGTTGTTGTTGAGCAGAAAATATTACAGAAATAAATGTCATCTTTTGAGATCACTCTTTTGATTCAGTGTTGAAGATTTGTGCCACAAGACCTCCCTAGACCATCGTAGACATTGCAGCCCTTCCATTTACTGACTGATAATCCAGGGATGTGACAAAAGCATGATGTCTAGAGATTGTCAGAGACTGAGAACACTATCTTAGAATTTGGGGGGCAAAGCCTGAAAACCTGATTCAGGACAAATCCCTGTCACTCATAGATTTTTACTGTATATCTCAGCCTTGCCAGGAATTTATTGCTAGGAGAGATCAATCTCTTGGATTCAGAACATTGAATGATGTTCGTGACACTTCTTAGTGGGAAAGATGTTTGTTAATTTTGGAGGAGAATTGTCAGTCACATTATAAAAGAAAGGTTGAAAATGTTTGAGGGTGTCAAAGTGTATGCCTACGTGTGATCAACTGTAGATCTTTGTTGTAGGAGAGATGGCCTCCTGGCTGTGATTTATTGGCATGTCTAATGGACTTGGTACCAGCCTCCATCAATCTGTTTCTTCATGTTACCATCAAAAACACAGTTATGTGTATAGAAATATTAAAGTGACAGACTGGAGATCAAAGAAATACATATCTTTATATAAGAGACAGCTTGTCTTTTAAGGAGTGTCAACATGTCTTTATATAGAGTATCATGTTATACTATATTTAAAGTTTATTTTTAATAATGTGTGCAGGTGCTTAAAACTGTGTATGACTCTAGCTCCAGAAGGACCCAATGCCTCTAGTCTCAGTGGGCACTCATGCACCTGATGTGGGTTCTATAAATCCCACTTAGGTTCTCCATAAGAGGAATACAGTCTTAACCAGTGTGTCATGTTTCTAGCCCCATACTATACATATATTTATGTATTTTTGATTTTTTTTTTTGAGACAGGGTTTCCCTTGTTTCTTCTGGAACTTGCTGTGTAGACCAAGCTGGCTTCAAACTCACAGAGATCCACCTGCCTCTGCCTCCCAAAACCTGGGATTAAAGATAATTGTCATTGTGCTTATCTGTACTATAGTTTTATAGATGAGTGTAAGTGTGATTATCTGTGCAACTAGGATTTTTTTTGTCTGTGGTTAAGTAGATAGAAATTAGTATTTGTACATAAAATTGAACATAAACAGTTCTCTATACATAGTTGAAATAGTACATCAATCCAAAGAATTTGTGAAGTTTTGTTTGATTGAATATGGATTTTTAGAACATTAATTATTTAAGTATTCTGTGATTATTTCTTCCCTGGTGACTCTGTGCCTCCCCCTTTAATCTGTTTTTATGAATTGGATTCTTAAATAGTTAAATCACTCTAGTTGATACCTATTGAGGATTCAATTAACTAATTAAGCTCCTTAGGGGTAACAAAGGAGTGCTCCATAGTTGCCCAGGAAACCTGCTATTCCCTTTCTATATCTGTTAAAATTAGTTCAAATACTTGAGATCTTACAAAAATATTAATAAGACATTAGCACTCATTCACCATGCAATGGAAATAGTGAACACTGGTGGAGATGGTCATTAAATTGGCAATAACTTTGGGGTGATACCCATCGTTTTTGTGTTGAGCTCACTGTACTTTGGGGAAATGGCAAGAAAACCAGTGGTTAATCATGGTAAATGTTGGTGTTAGACGTGTGACACCTGCTCTGACATAGGACAGTGTTAGTTATAGGAGGAAGAATTCACTCACACCCTCTGGTCCTGGCTTACAGTTGGAGGGAATCAGTGCATTATGGCTTGTAAATTATCACTCTGACAGCAGGGACAGCAAGCTAGTTTGTCACATTGCAGCCACAGTTAGGTAATAGACTGCCAACAGAAAGTGAGGCCAGGCTACAAAGTCTCACTGCCCTCCCCTAGTGACTGATCTCCTTCATCAGGGCTGTACCTTCTACAAGTTCTACAACCTTCCCAAACAGTGCCACCAGCTGGGGACCAAGTGTTGAAAGACATAATTCAGTGGAGGATATTGCACATTTAAACTACAAGTAACATCTCAGATCACCCACCAGAAAACTTGACAGTTTTAAGGGAGCCTTCTTGGGTAAATAAGTCACCTGGCCTGCAAAGAAGGCCAAAAGCCCTAAAAGGTTAAATGTTTAACTCTTTCATCTATAAATGTTTAACTCTTTCATCTGTAAGAGGGATCATATATACCCCAGGTCCATCCATTTGCTATGAAGATTGTATGTTATAAATGCACACACAGCTAGTGTAGCATTCCTGGTGATGGAGAAGCCATCAGAGATGATGAATAACTGAGTCACCAGTCCTTTGCTCATTACAATACACGTCCTCTGCAGACAGCAGCACTTTTTCCAGCCTGTAGATGTACATACTGGGTATCCACCGAGAACTAGGTATGGATAGGCTTTGAATCTCTGTGTTGCTCTCCTGGTTACCTTTGTTCTCTTTATACTACTCAGGAGGCCTGAGATGATTCCAGCTGCTTCCTGCTTCATTATCCTCCTAACTGTCCCACTGAGAGCAGTCTGCAATTGCCTGCCCCTCCTTTCCCTGCCTCCTGGTCCTGCCATGAGTCACTGCTGAGCCATTTGTGTCAGAGAAGAAAATGGGGGCTTGCTATTCGCATGTAGCAATTTGCTGCGCATTCTTACTTATTTGTCGGGGACACCAGCCGAGAAGTGTTCATCAAGAGGCATCATGTTTGTTAAGGGACCTCATGGTGTATTTTAAAAGCTCTCAGCTCTCTCTGGCTTCATCGATTGTGCTTTAGCATAAGGAATAAAGTGTTACTGAGCCTTTTATTAATAATACACATGCTTTCCATTTAACTTTGACTGGTTAAATCTGGCATAAAATGGATTCCTGCAAGTCAGGCTCCCTGGGATGTGTAACTTCTCTTGCACTTCATGCTAAGAATCATGTTTGAACAGGGCAGTCAATAGTCTTTTTCTTGAATCTAATTCTCTGAACTACATTTGTCTTCTTTTGTTTTAGTTTTTTGATGTCGTAAGTCACTTTCTTTCCCAAGCAGAGTGTTATCTGAGCTGGAGAAGCTTACAAGATTGTTTCCTTGCTTTAAGGAAAATACTTGTTTAATTTTTAAGTAGCTGTATGGATTCACATGTGTATGTGTATGCATGCACGCACTTTCACATGCACATGAGGCTTTGAGCAGAGACCAGAAGAGTGTATAGGATCCCTTGGATCTAGAGTTACAATTGTGAGCCATCCAACATAGGTGCCAGGAACTAAAACATAGCTTCTGGGAACTAAAACATAGGTTGTCTGCAAGAGCAGCCTGTGCTCTGGACCATTAAGCCATCTCTCTAGCCCCGTGCCCACTTTCTTATTCAAGCATTTGTGTTCTGTGCATTTTTCAAAAGTGGGTTGCAGGCACTGGAAGTTTACATGGGCAAGGAGTGGTAATTAAAGGGACTAAAGGAGATTTGATGGTGGTGGTGTTGATAATTTTCAGATATTCATAGTAGAGATGAAGAAACCAGGTAAATAGTGTTCTTCTCCCCCACCCACAACCCCAAGAAAATAACTTTTAGGTGACAGGGTAAATTGAGAATTTGCACCACCCATGCCATTGACTCTGTCACAATCTTTGCTATCTAGTTGTAAGTGTATGGTTTTTGCTTTGTCATTGCTGTTACTTAATGACAGACCCTCTGTCCAGGGTACCCTCAAACTTTGTATGTAGCTGAAGGTGCCTTGAACTCTTAATCTTTCTGCCTTTACCTTCTGATTGCTGTAATGATGGTCATCCCCCACCTCATCTGAGGTATGTAGTGTTGAAGATCAAGCTTAAGGCCTTGTGCCTGCTGCGTAGTCACTCTATTAACCTAACTACATCCCTACCTGTTACTCTGTTTTCCCATTGCTTTTTCTTGAGTCATCAAGCAGTGCAGAATCCCTGCTGTTTCATAGCTGATTCCACATCTTCCTGATGGTGAAATTCCTCTTTACCTGGATGTATTAGTAGGTATTATAAACAAACAAACAAAGAAAGAAAGCATAAACTTAATTGCTATAGTTTGGGTGAGAAAAGTCCCTGATTCAGCCTTTGCTCTGACATCTGAGAAACACACACAAACATCAATTAAACCCTGGATTTATTTAAGTTAAGGGCATGACATGAGCTTTAGAATGACATCTTCCCCGCCTTGCCCCTTGCCACAATTAAGATCACAACAGGGGACAGATTGCTTTTGTTATGATGTGTTTCTTTCTCTTATTTCTGTACCCCTTGGAAGCAAAGTGAAATGTTTTGACTGTATTAATACAGGGCTTTATCCTGAAAAATACAAGGATGGGGTCAGCACTTCTAGTGGTCAATGACTTTCTGCATTCTTGTGCTTGGATGTTTTATAAGATCACTGAATACCATCTCCAGAGCTCAGCTTCTGTTCCTGGGGTTCATTATAGGGGGAAGGGGTAAACACACTTGCTGTTGTTTTGTTTGTACTGAGTGTGATCAGGATAAGGAACTAGGTACAGGGAGAGGCTGAGGGCAAAGAGAAATAGGCATTAGATTAGTCCAGTGTCTAAGAAGTACACTGTCTTCTTTTTAAATCATGTTCTACAGAGACAAAAGGTCCTTGAGCCAATTCAGTAACTATGTTGAGTTTTGTTCTTTCTTGAGACAGGTTCTTGTTGTGCATCCATGGTAGCCTGGAACTCACTGTATAGCCTAGGCTGGTTCTAAACTTACCCTCCTGACATTTGTCTGCCTCAGCCCATGTGTTGTACCCACCACTGTGGCTAGCTATGTGTTTTTAAAAACCACTGCTTGTTGTACTTTGTTGTTGTTTTTGTTTTTCCTCACTCTGTTATTCCCTGACATTGGTATCACTTGATCATTGTAATATACTGTGATGTATGTCCGTGTGTAGCTCTATGAAAGGAGAGCTCACTGTTGAGGAACCACAGAGAAATCTGCTTGCATTCCATAAAGCATTTCTCTGAGTTAAATGACATGTTTTTATTAGTGTGTACTGCTTTTGTTCAGATTAAGCACCAAAACAAAATTAAGATTCTTGTGAATACTTGAGCCTATTAATAGCCATTTCATTTGTTTAGTACTAATTTCAGGGTTCTAATATCTGTAGGGGAAACCCTTCATAAGAACACACAGTTGTTAAGCTTTCCCACAGGAGAAGCATTGTGTCTCAGAGGTTGTTAAGATGGAGCAATTGAACATGGTTTCATTGAGCTCAGTGTATTGACTTGGTTTGGTAATGAGCTCAAAGGGTTATGTGTAGGGGCATGGTGAGGGGTTCCAGTGGTCAGATTTTAACCTTGGATATTAGAGACAATGACCAAACTTGAATGTGAAACATTTAAGGAAGAACAGTCTGTGAGTGCATGGAAGGAGGAAATTCATGATACCACTGGAAAAGAAGGTCATACTAACTTCTTATTCTGACAGTTGGAATGAAAAGTACAGAGTTAAGCATTTCCATTTTTCTTGACTTTAATGGAAAATTAGATTTTCTATGGTTGATAAAGGAAAGCTATGCAAATGGGTACTAATCTTAAAATATAATACATATACCAAGAGCTTATCAGTATTATAATCTTCAGTGAAATATTTCGTTTAGTTAAGTGATGGTATTGGGAAGCTATTAGATGAAATAATTTTGGAGAATTACATCCCAGATGATCTGAAAATGGGGAATAGGATACTACAATGAACTGTAACCAAGAGGGCTCAGTTAGAACCATGGCTGTTAGGGTTCATAATCAGCTTGAGTCTTCTGATATGATGGGTCATGTGTGTTTCTATGAGTAGCTTTATCAAAAATGTTTAGCCTGAAACACAGTCTGATGGATCAGTGGGTAAGAATGCTTAATGTTGAAGCATGAGGACCTGAGTTCAGATCCAAGCACCTATGTATAAAAGCTAGGTATACTTATGCTTGTCTGTAATCTAGGTATTATAGAATATAGTGACACAAGGATCTCTGGGGCTATCAGCCTAGATTTAGGCACAACAAGACACACTATCTCAAGAGAATAAGTCAGAGAATGATAGAGTATCATGCCCTCTATCCTCCTCTGGCCTCTGCATGTATGTACATAGTTACGCACATACACATGCTTGGGTTTATACACTCCACATACATACATACATACAAACATACATACATACATACATACATACATACATACATACATACATACATACAAGACAAATGTTTAGAGTAACGGGTGAATTGTTGAAATTTCCCATTCCCTTAGTGACTGATATACTTATTCATGGAGGAAACTTCAGACTTAGCTCAAATGGTAACCAGTCTATACTTGTAAAGGAACTGTTAGGGACACATGCCACATCTCCTCTGGAGATAAGGAATCTTAGATTCAGATAGCTGAAGTCATTTGCATGATAGTCTATGTCAAGATCATGAGAACTCAGCTCTATAATAACAGTCTTTATTCATCAGTCAAGGCCAGTGCTGTTTTGCTTTGTGAAGTAGCCTGTTGAATAGTATCTTGGTATCATGTGTCATTAAATATGGAGACAGAAATTAATGGAAGAATCAGCCACACATTGGGTAATTCTTGTTATGCTATTCATTTCCTTGGTCATCATTTGGGTTATTGAAGGAAGATTAAAAAAAATGAGGTAGCAGAACTATTTGTGATTTGTAAACAAACCCCTCCATTTTACTTAATTGGCTATGATTATTAGGAAGAATGAGAAGCACTTGTTAATCTTAATGTAGGCTACTTAGAAAAAGAGGTACTTCAAATGACATCATCCTTTCTCATGGGCTTAACTTCTTTTGCCCATCCAATACAGATGTATCTATTGCTTTAAGAGATGTACCACCACCACTATAATATAGCTGAAAGAAAACAACCATGTATACACAAACTAACACAAAATGTTCCTGAGTGGGATACTGTCTTCTGGTTTCCGTAAGTTCAGTGAGGCATTTCATCCAGATGGGCTTGGCAGATAAGGCTGTGCATGTTTTCAGAAATCATACCAAGACAGCAGAGAGGAAACATGACATACACTAAAGAGACCCTCTCAGATGATGAGTAATATATATTTTATACTCATATTAATATTTCATTGGCAAGAAGGTCAAAATCTACATTTAAATGGAAATATTTAAAAAGCCAGAAGCATAATATTTGGCTAGGTGAGACACTGGGGGTTTTCAAGCATACAAGCTGCACCCCTGTGTTCCTGGCTCTCCAGATCTATTGTTTCTTAGTGTATCTAGGGGTTTTTAATTGCCTTAGGCTTGTGGGATCATCTCAGTCCTGTATTTGGAGTTCTTTATTCTTTTAAGTGTTCCTATGTTTAACCCTTAATTAGGTTACATGTTACCTAATATCAGGACTATGAATGGGGCATCTAGAACTCTGTTTTCCTCATCTTGCAAAGTGGATACAGTAGGATTGTGGTGATATGACCAGCCAGGATGTTTGAAGTAATGGAAAACCCAACTAAAAGTATCCTGATGAAAATTGAGGAATATCAGAAACCTCAGAGCTTGCATATAGCTAGGAACTAACTATATAGCTTAACCTCTGGTATTCATGGTGTATATTAGACTTGACCACAATATTTCACCTGTTAGGTGGATGACTGCCTATACATTATTCCAAGAATAACATCTTCATGTATTCCAAGAAGAAGGAAGAGAAGGAAGAATGCCAGGAACAAAGGAATCTTCATGTTTTTTTTTTTTATTGTCTTCCCCCTCCCCTCACAAATATGGAAGAATTCCCCCAGCAGCCTGAAGAATATTTCTTAAACCTCCTTGACCTGACTCGTATTCCATTCCTATTGAGACTTGATTGTTAAATGTCCCCCACAGCCTCCTGTGTTTGAAACTTGGTTCCTTGCTAGTGGAATTGCTCCAAAAAGTGGTGGAGACTTTAACAGGTAGAGTCTTTCTGGAAGAAGTGGGTCACTTGGGGGTGGGCCTAGAAATTTTATAGCCTTGTCCTACCTTCTATCTGCTCTGGGCTTCCTGACTTAGGATGCAGTGTGATCCTACTACTGTCCCCATATTCTTTCCTTGCCATAATGGTCTGTCCCTCTAAACTGTGAACTCAGATAACCCTCCTGCAAGTTGTTTCGTGTCAATCACAACAGTAAGATATATCGCAATACAGCTCTTTTACTACCACTCCCAACCACTGTTAAAGGGAACAAAGATGACTGTAGTGGCTTGAGGCCGTCATACTTGATTCCTGAAGTTGGTGCTATCACTTCTGTAAACCACAGGTCTGTTGTTTAAGAAAAGGTATGTTGTCTGTACTTAAATGTTCTTGTGATGCATCTGAGTGTGGAGTGAATATGCACAAGATAGCACTGTCACCAGTGTTTGGGGGCTGGGAAGGTGTTTGTGGTTATGGACCTCTCGTCTAAAGAACTGAAAATAAGGGCTTGGCAAAACAAGCAAGATGATTTTATTTAACCAAACCTTTAGAGGGTTACATTATCAGAATTGATAGCAGGCCATGCCAGTGAGGATACTCAAAAGCCCTGGGTTCCTGCCTGGATCTCTTATTATGGGGTCTAAGGGAAGAAGAGGCTGTTTACTTGATTGTTTACTATTTTGACTGATAGTTCAGGTATACATTCATTTTGTTATCATTATTATTATCGTGCATGTCCAATTCCACCATTCATAAATAAATTTATTACTTATTGTTTGTTTGAGTGTGCCTATATGTGGGTGCATGTGAATACCTGTGTGTGGGGGGGCAGGTTGGGACGGCTGTGAGGTTCAAAGGTCAATCAACTTCAGATGGTATTCCTCAGTTGCTGGCTAACTTGTTAATTTTGAGATGGGGTATTTCTTTGGGACCCGGTGTTCATTCAGTCCTCTATTCTTGATGGACATTCTCCTGTCTCCCACTCTGCAGCACTAGGATTACAAATGCAAAGCATCATGCCTGGTTTTTTAAAAAGAGGGATCCTGAAGAAACTTAGGTCATTACATTTGCATGACAAACACTTTACCAACTGATGTTTTCCCCAGACCCTTAATTCTTAGGTTTTATGCTTATTTTCTCATTGCTTATTTGGTTTGGTTACTTCATTTCTTTCAACATTCTTCATACATTTTCTAAAATATGTACTGATATCCTTAGCATTTGCCCTACTTAAGTGTAAGCTGAGAGTAAAGAGGAAAAAAGAAACATTTCTGATCAGTCTGCAGCTGTTCTTGATAGGTAACAGTCTTCATCAAGTCCAGAGCCTCTTTGGATCTTGCTGTCAGTGGATCTTACTGGTGTGTAGTCAGTTGAAATCTCTTATGAGTCTGAAAGTGACTTTGCAGGGCTTTACTTTGTCGTGTTTCTTCTTTTAGCCAGCCCCTTCTCCTTAAGTCTGCCTGGTCGTAGACCCAGAATCGGGGTGGCAGATACTAAATGCTAACATTGACTTGGCACTTGCTGTGTACCAGGTATGATACTAAGCATTTATGGTAGGTATTGCTTCATTTAATCTCTTTTGTTGAATTTTGATCTTGGCTTTTGCTATTCCCAGTTGTTGGATGAGAGGATGATGCAGATGAAGGTATATAGTTTGCAAAGCCTCACAGTGTAGCTAGTGGTCAAGGCAGGACTGGGACTGAAGCAGCTGAACAGTGGTACTCAAGCACCTAATCTTGCTGTGTACTTAAGGGGCTTCTTTATTTCTTGTTCGCCTTCACATCTAGTGTTAAAATGTTTACTTGCCCTTAGCCAGGTATTATGTTACTCAGGGTCACTTGGGAGTAGGTGAAAGGGATCGTCACCTCCACCTTTGCTACATGATGAATTAGAGCAAAGCCTGGGTTTCCTGAGACCCTGTCTAAAAAAGGAAAAATGAAAGAAAGAAAAACCTGTCATTCAAATGGCCTGTTAGAAGATATTTCACCAAGAAAACAAGTTATTAAGCAGTAGATGCTTCAAAAGAAGGTTGACTTGTTCTTTAATTCATGAATGGCTGCATCTTGAGATGTTGGAAGCACTTAAGGAGACAAGATCTAAGCTCCTGCTTTGAGGAGGGGGAAAAAGGCCCTAAGTGTTGGAGATGTAACTATATGGGTAGGAGCCTATCTTGCATACACTAGGTTCTGGGTTCAATGCTAAACATATGCCCATCATTCTAAGACTTGGGAAGTAGAGACAGGGGTATTAGAAATTCAAGGTTATTCTTAGCTACACAGTGTGTTAGAGACTAACCTGTGTTGAGACCCAGTCTATAAAAAATAACAAAACAGCTAGCCAACAAAATCAGTCAATCACCTTGTGGTAATAATAGCTGGCGTAAAATTCCCTATGGAGGTTCTGTCATTGTTAGTGTGTCATGGTGAAGACTTTGCATTTCATCCTAAGTGTGATAAGTTTATATTAAAGTATAAACTTTGCTCTACCAGAACTTATCACTGGACTCTGGAGTGTGATGCACTGAGATTGTAGTGTGAAGGGGGCTCCATCATACTAAGATGAGACTCATCCTTGTGTTCAGTAAAAAAATGTCTCAGATTTTTTATCTGGCCCTCCCTATTCTTGTTTTTTCCTTTAACTTATTTTTCCTTTCTTTAGTTGGAGTTGTTGTTCAAAAGCCATTGTTCCAGGAAGGAGCCCCTTTCAGCTTACTTTTAAAATAAAGGACATCTGCTGCTCTTATACCCTATGAGGACCTTCTTTCCAGTAGATTTATTTTAGAGTAAAAGTTGGGAGAAGTCATTAATTTACAAAGAGGTGGGTGAAACTGATGCAGGGGTAAACACTGATTGTATGTAGACCATTAGAGATGGTCACAAGACTTGTCATACATTGTCATTTGCTATTGAGACAGCTGACTGATGGCTCCTTCCTTATCCTTGAGTTGGATGTGATTCCCTGAGTTCCATCCAAGGGAAGTAACTTCTCACAATATAGGGAGGCTGGTTGCAGGCTGTACTGTATTGCCCCTAACCATAACCCCATTATGGAGTTGTAAATAGCAGTATAATGATGTCTCAGTCATTTATTTTGATGTATCTGAGCTTTTAATAAATCAGCTTCAGCTTGCTTAATAGGAATCTGAGAGTAGAGCGTGCTCCTGCCAGCAGCTGCTAGTAAATTATAAAGCATTCATCTGTTTTACAAGGGAATTAAATGTTTGTTCTATTTTAAAGGCTGTGACTAAATGAGAGCGAGAGGAGAATAGGGTGACGTGTGTGTGTGTGTGTGTGTGTGTGTGTGTGTGTGTGTGTGTGTGCGCGCGCGCGCGCCCATGTGAGCATCTGCACATGCACAGCAGGTTGTCTGATCCCCTTGTCCTCTGATTCTCAGGAATCCCAGGCTCCTGGAGAGCACCTGCAGCAGAGCCCTGTGAATTAGAGTGCCCTTAGGTAAACCCTGTCATTATCATCTGTGCTCCCTGTGTATCTCCAAAGCAGTAGTTATTGGATTACATTTTCTTCCACTTGATGGGATCCTGTGAAATACACATCCCATTCCCCACTCATTTCGTGCCCCCCCTCCGAAAACTCATGTAGAGAAGAGTATCAGATAAACTATATATCTAGCATGACTGATTTTTCAATTGTGTGTAAAATTGAGTTAGCCTGTCTTATTTGATTTTTCTGTGTACACTGAAAGTGGACTTTCACCTCCTTTTTTCAACACCACTGCCTTCCTTAAGTAATCTTAAGAAAAAACATCATAGTAAAGATAAAAAGATAAACACAGAGCATGTAAGAAGGCTTCCAGAACTGATGGCCACTGCATATGTTTTGATGAGTTGTACTGGTTTTTTGAATTTGTATTTCATTTAGTTTTGTTTTAAATTTTGATATAATTTCAGGTTCATGACATGACCCCAGGAATGATGTTCTAGTTTTGTTTCTGTTGTGTTGATAAAATAGTCTAACAAAAGCAGCGTGCAGGAGAAAGGGTTTGTTTGTCTCACATTTCCAGATTGCAGTCTATCCGTGCAATGAAGTCATAGTAACAGAGGGTTGAAAAGGCAAATCATACCCATACTCAAAAGTAGAAGAAAATGAGTAATACTTGTGTGGAAAGCTATCAAGAAGGATAAACAGAAAAAGAACAAGAGACTTCTCAGGTAGACAACCTGCAGCATTGGCTGCTGACTGCTCTGCTTACAAGTTGAGGTAGTCAGTGAGGAGGGAACAGGAAAGGCGGTTGATCAGTTCTCTCTCTCTCTCTCTCTTTCTCTCTCTCTCTCTCTCTCTCTCTCTCTCTCTCTCTCTCTCTCTCTCTCTCTCTTTCTCTCTCTCTCTCTTCCTTTCTGTGCACAGTTGGCTATTGCCAGGGGTAGGCAGTGAGTCAGTTAAAGAAATTAATATGATCAGTTTTAACTTCTACATTAAATATTTACCAAGTAATTAAAAAAAATCCTTTTAGTACATGCAATAAAGTAAAGGGAATGAATGCTGAAAATGAGTGTATGAATCTTCTGGGATACAGAGAACAATAATAAAAAGATGCATCATCCTTGTCCGCAGCCAAAAAAGCGGGGGTGGGGGGTGGGGGTGGAGAAGATGTAGACTAGTAGGTATTTTTGGTTAATTTTTCTTATAAATTAAAACAAAATATTGAGTGACATCATAGTCTATGTAGCTTTTCCAGATCAACTCCACTTTTCCTTAATAAACAGTTATAGCTATTCTTGTTGGTTTCATACAAAGGTGCCTTTTCTTACATATTCTGTAATAAAATTGCTTACAAAATGATGACTTATATAATTTCTAAAAAAAGTAAAAAATTCTACTGTTGAGAAGGAGATGGATAGCTGCCTTTAAGTTAAGATGATGATGAGAGCACTGACAGGAAGGGGCTACAAGAATTAACACCAGAAAGACCCTTCAGTGATGGGAGGACACATGAGATATAACACCAATAAATCATACACACATGTTGTTCTAAGTGATTCCCGCTGCACTATTTGTCATGGCTGTTTTTAGTTGCCCACATGACTCAACTCAGAATCACCTGGGGGGGGGGAATCTCCATGTGGGGCTACCTAGATTAGGTTAGCCCGTGTGAATGTCTATGGGTGAACTGGGGTGGGAAGAACCACCCTGAATGCAATCAGTCAACATCACTCAGGGGATTTCAATCCTGGACTACTGAAGAGCTTAAAAAGTGAACCGAGCAACAAGCCCATATTGTTAGTCAGGGGCTAACATTCAGAAAAGCAATCCCATTTTTCTTGAGTGTGACACTTCTTGTAACTACAGTAAAGTTTCCAGGACCAAAGCCACATTTTATTTCTCCTTTCATCTCTTGGTGAGACCATTGAATGGAGAGGTTAAACTCCACAGACTTTGTGGGATAGAGTTTGGGGGGCTTGTTTTGCTAGGTAGGTATGAAAGTCTTGTTCTGCACTCAGATTTCTCAGGTATTATTCTTGAAGCAGGAGGGTTTGGGGCATTGAAGCTCTAGCAGGCTGGATTCTTCACAGCCTTTTTCTGATGTGTTTGGGATTCAGTGCTCATATTGAGAGAGGGTTTGGGATGCATCAGAGTTTTATAAATATTTTATTAGTCTTCATCTTTTCTAACACTTGAGTAGGCAGGCACTCTAGCCTTTTCTTAGAACTTTCATCTGTGCTTGTTAAATTCTTTATTTTCGACTTCTCTTGTGATAGATTATATGAATCACGAGGAAAACTCAGGGATCTTATCAGTTTGTAGTACCTTGAGTCCTAAGTAGTTGCACATTCCCTTTCTTTCCACAACCGCTCTTTTGCACATGTGTAGATGGTACTTGGACTGTCATTTGGAAGTCATATTGCATTTGGAAGTCACTTACTACAATCAAGTGGCACATGGAAGCCAACTGGGTTCTGAGTGAGAATTTCAGGCTATGAGAGGTTCCTGCATAAAAATCCACTGGGCTGGAGAGATCACCTAACTGTAAGAGCATCAACACATGTGTGCAGGCACACACACACACACACACACACACACACACACACACACACACACACACACACACACACACACACCTCTGTAAAGAATGAGATTGCATGCATATTCTTTGTTTCTGATTCTACATCCCTCTCAAATTTTGCTCACACATGCTTTTCATTTGGAATACTCCAAAACAATTCTAGGTAGTGACCTGTAGTTGCCTGGCTCTGTGTGTATCCCAGTGGTTTTCTAAATCCATCCGTTTAGGTGCTTTTTGTTATCAATGAAACAGAAACTGAAGAGATGTCAAGCCCCTTGCTTTGGTTGCTTGGCCAGGAAGTGGTAGAGTTGAGATTTGAATACAACTCCTTGATTTTAAAGTGTCTTACCAAAATAAACATGCTTTGATTCTTGTCTCTTTTCTCCCTTGTATATCTTCTTAATTCTGACAGAACTTACAATGTGGTCTACTCATTGCACACTTCTCATTGATCATCCATAGTATCACTTAATTTCTGAAAAATGAAGTTGTTAATTTTCTCAGTTCTTTGTTGGAGAATGACTGACTGATTCAGCAATTATTTATTGAGTGACTACTGTGTGACAATCATTGTGTCAGATGCTAGAGTGATTCATGATGATGTGTTTCTTTATTTTTGCTTGGGATTGTTTTCTAACTTTAGTTAAGTTACAAGTCCATTTATTGGAGGCTACTTATTTTTCTCAATTTTTGGATAGCAGTCTGTGACAGAACATACTCATGTGATAGTTTTACTTACTTTTCAGGAAGATTATTGATAATTTGTAAAGTACATACATCATTGTCCTTTTTTCCCCAATTCAAATAGAGATTTTCTTGGCAAGCGCTTTTGGTTCTAAAGTTTGTTATTACTGTGTGATAGAAGAAATATTTTATGAAAAACAAATACCAAACCGAATAACAAGAAAAGAAATGTTCTTGTCTGTCATTTTGCAACATTATCTTTGGGGCTCAGAGGCCTGGTCAATGGGAAGTGAAGTTTTCGCATATGGAAATGAGTGGCTTAAAAAACAAGTTAAAAGTTAAGAGTCCATGGTTTACTTGAGTAGTACATGGGTCTTGCTGTTGTGAATTTCATAATTTTATTACTGGAGAGAAGCTCATTTTCAAGATTATAACCCTGACCTGCTATAGTCAAAATGACTGTAGTGATGAAGTGTGGGTGGTCCCTTTCCTAAGGTTCTGATGTTTTCACCTCAGAAGAGTAGACAAAGCACACATACGGTTCATCCCTGTTCTAACTCTGTGAAAGTTCATGAATTACTCAACTTTGGTTTTAGCTTTCTAGACTTCAAATGTTAGTTATAATCCACATACTACAGAATGACTTTCTCCAGGGTTCATATTCATGGAATCCAGCTCTGAAGGCCCTCTTCACTCTTAGGAGAGTGTAGGAATCCTCTCTTTTATGTGACAATGGCCACACATTTTAAGGACCCTTGATTGGGTAGGTTTGCTATGGGAAGAGTTTCATACTTAGAAAAGTGAATACCGTTCATTGAGACATCATTAACCTGCCTGTGGCTTTCCCACAGGCTTCTTCTGAGTGGGTGGAATAAATCAGATTTGTCTGTTTCCTAGAGTGCTCTAGCTGTTCATCACTTGTTTGGATTTTAGGTGATTCAGTATTTTGCACATGTCCCTTTCTTACTGCTTCTCCTAAAGTGAGCCACAATACTTAACTGAGTTTTTATACTCAGGCTGTGTCCCACAAATGATTTGGAATCACCACTTTGTGCCTGCACCAGAGGCTCATTCAGGAAACACCATCCTACCTCCTGGACTTTGATAGGGAGAAGAGATGGGGTCTGGTGTATCAGATCGGAAGTTCTCATCTTCTGCCTCTGTCCTCCTTAGTGCTGGCATTACAGGTGTGCTCCAGCACTTCTGGTTTGCCCAGTTCTTAGGGTGGAATCCCAGGCTTTGTGAATACTAGGTAGGCAAGTGCTCTCCAAACTGAGCTATATCCATAGCTCTTGAAGGATGTTTTCACAACTTGTTTCCTTTGGTTTTAAACTGATCACTTGAGTGCCTCTCTTTTTAGACAGGCTCCATTTATGTAGTTCCTGAACTTGCTCTTAGACCAGTTTATCCTTGTACTCACAGAGATCTGCCTACACTTTCTTCCGAGACAGTGGGATTAAAGGTCTGCCTTACCAGAGTTGCTTTCTGTGTTCCCCCTGTGCTTCAGACAATCATGTTTTGCTAATATGAGAAAAGGAGATTCAAACCCTCAAGATTCCAGCTTTAATTGGCCTTCGCTCTCTATCTTCTTCAACTTTGTTAAAGATTTTAGCCTGATGCATTAACTCCTTGTGTGGCTTTGGACAAGGCACTTATGTGCTCTTATTATTCTCAATTTTCACAGTCGTATAACTGGTCATGTCAAAGCTCCTTAAATAGAAAATCAATGAAATAATGTGCATGAGAGTGCTTTGTGAACATTAAGATCGTCTGAATATTATTCCTCATTGTTGGTGTAGCCCTTGTTTCTGTAGTTGGGCAAGTCTATTGAGTGTATGACTGAAGTCTCCTTGGGGATTTCTCCCTTTCCTTGGCATTTTGGGACATTTGTACACAGTGGCAAATTAAGGAAAGAAAGAAGCACTGTTGTTGTTGATTTGATATACTGGTTTTTTAGTTGTAATGATGTTTGCCTGAAGGTTTCACTGACAGGACATCTTCTTGGGGTGTTGTCTTTGTTATATCTCCCTCCGATGTCAGGTTCAGATCTGCTCCTGACTTTGTTTGAGCCTGAGCAAAAACAACATTTTCTTCTTACTGTAGGGCAGATTATAATTGTTTTCATTTATTACTCTGAAGAAAGCATCGTGATGAAGAGTATTTGGAAATGTTTATTTACTACCCCAGAGACACAGACAATATTTTTATTATACAAAATGGATCTAGGAGCCTAAAGTCATAACTGTAAATTAGTTATAGAACCAGTATATCTTATACCAGTGATGTGAAGGAGTGTTGTTGCTCAATCAGAATTAATTTTGGATCACTGGGTGATGAATACACCATATGTGCTGTCACTGTAATTTTGTCCCTATGAGAGATGTAAGCAATGTCTACATCCTCACCCCAAAATGCTGTTGATGAACCAATATATGATTCCACGAAAGTTCACTCTGGGAACCAGTGAGTTTATCGTGCTTACATACAGAGAATGGCTAGGGGTTCCTAACTGGAGCATGAGTAACAGCAAATTAGCCTCACTGGAACATCTTCACCCAACATGTGTGCTGGCTTCTCCATAGCTGCATAGACGGAACCCCCATCTTCTAGTATTCTTCAATCTATATACTCTAGCCCTTTCCCGAGGTCCCTAGGCCACAAGCTAATTTAGGCAAAATTACATACAAATGGATGGAAGGAGTGTCTGAAAGCTAAGGTGAGTTTCCATTGAAACTCCACCCCCCCCACTCTAGGCACTCACTCACTTCTTCTGTGAAAAACTCCAGAAGTCTATCTGCCTGATATTGATGGACTCTTCCATGTAGTCATAGGTGATCTCAGGAAGATAGTGGCAGCTGGTGTCCAAGAACAGTCGTAGATCTGTTGTCTGTACATTGTCTTATGGATAGTCTGATGGTGGTTTAGGTGTCATCGTGTTTCTGTGAACCAAGTTACAAGTGTTGGTTTAGATAAGCCATGCTGTGTACTTCACTTGTTCCCAGTAGCTGCTCATAGACTTAACTATCAGTCACAAGGACATAGTAAGTGTCTACATCAGTTACATCAGTAAGTCCTTATCATTTTTGTAGGGAAATGAGTCAGGATGTATCTCATGTATGTGAACCAGGGCAATTGAAGTCTTGGCAGTTTCTGTCCAGACAATATCTTGGTTGGCAGAGCCTTGGGGTGTCAATGGTAGCTAAACTCTGAAGGTAAATGTTAATTAAGACTATATTGGTCACACTCTGCTTTTTAAGTTCTAAGTTAATTGAATACTTAGACTTATCCATGCAGAAGGTTGATGCAGTTACTGCCTGTCTTAGCTAGAGTTTCTATTGCTGTGTTGAAACACCATGACCAAAAGGCAGGTTGGGAAGGAAAGGGTTTATTTGGCTTACACATCAGCATTGCTGAAGGAAGTCAGGACAGGCACTCAAATAGGGCAGGGTCTCGGATGCAGGAGCTGGTGCAAAGGCCGTGGAGGTAGCTGCTTACTGGCTTGCTTCCAATGGCTTGCTCAGCCTACTTTCTTATAGAACTCTGCACCACCCACCCAGTGATGGTACAGCCCACCATGGGCTAGGCACTCTCCCATTGATCATTAAAAGAGAAAATGCCTTACATATGCATCCTCATCAAGGTATTTACTGAACTGAGACTTCTTGCTCTCTGATGAGTGTAGCTTGTGTCAAGTACACTCTTTTGTTCCTTCCTTCTCAACTGCAAGAGGTTATTCTGGGTCTGTGAAAGCCTACCCTAGGTCTCCAGGTGTAGATTCTCTGCTGAGTCTCTTGAGGCTGAAGAAAGGAGACAGGGTGCTGCATTTGCCTTATGCTCCTTCCCCTGTGACTCTTGGACTTGGTGCAGTCACAGAGGTGCAGTCAGAAGTTGAGTTAGCTTTGGCAAAGAGGGAAGGAAGTGAAGGTTCTAAAGATTTCTGCCCTGAAATAATGAAGCCACCACAAGTTGTCACTAAGCTGGCTTTACTTTTACTGTCAAGAAGACTTCAATTGGATGCCCAGTATCAGCCTTGTATGGCAAGAGATGGAATCTTGAGTTTATTCTTTTGGCTCCACAGTGCTTAATATAGAACCTGATTCCACGAAGATAATTGTTATTTCTTCCCTGCTTAAGTTCCTTAAAATCATTGCAGTTGTAGAATAAATAGGACAGTTACATGGGCAGGCTTGTAGCATCTTCATCTTTTCAAATGGCATGCTAATGGAAGCCGAGGGCATTGTCAGGACACTGGTTCTTATCAATATCATAAATGAAAGTAAGCATTTTAGCTGCTGGGTAAAATGTGATGGAACTGGAGAGATGGCTCAGCATGTAAGAGTGAGTACTGCTCTTACAGAGGACTCTACTTTGGTTCCTAGTGCCCACTTCATATGGTCCAAAACTGTCTGTAATTCCAACTCCAGGAGACCCAATACATCTGGCTTATGTGGGCATAGCACTCAGTGCATGCACATGTGTATGCACACACACATACACCAGTAGTAAAATTTTAATTTGTGTGTGTGTGTGTGTGTGTGTGTGTGTGTGTGTGTGTGTGTGTGTGTGTTGCTTGCACATCAGTCTTTCTTAATGTGCAGAAGAGGATCTTGGACCCCCTGAAAGTGTAGTTCTCATTGATTGTGAGCTTCCACATGGGTGATAGGATTTGAACTTAGGTTCTTTGGAAGAACATCCAGTTCTCTTAAAGACTGAACTATTTCTCCAGCTCCAATTTTTCTTCATTAAATGTGAGGATATTGTGCTTTCAGAAGAGTCAGAGGGAGTTTGAAAAGATTCTCCTGGGAAATCTCTATATTAGACACCCTTAAGGGTTGTTTAATAAAGTAGAAGTGAAACATTTACAGAAGTGGAAAGAGTTTTCTGTTTTGGTCCTATCTTTATTGTTAAATTTAAAATTAGGTTGTTGGCTTCCTTCCTCTCTCCCTCTACATCATGATTTGGACAGAGTATGCAACTGAGGTTTGGAAGTCCCCACTCTGCAATTTCTTATTAAGTAGATAAAACTTAAAAGTTTTTAGGTGCATTGCTTTGGTGCCACCATCCAGATCCTCCCAGAGTCCTTTCAAAGCTTTTTCTAGCACTGCCAATCCAGGACAGCATAGAAATCACAATTTACTAGGAAGCTGTGGCACTTTCTTTCTTCTTGAAGAGCCTTCCATCTGTCATTGATTGGCCCTGTTCCCTCTCTTCCCCTTCCTCAAATTTTATTCTAAAATGCTTTTGCAAACATGGGATACATGTTACTTACTTAGTTACTTACCCCCCCCTCTACCCCTACTCCTAGCCCTGTAACACAGCAAAGCGTGGGATATTTGTAAAGGGTGGTTCTGTAAGTATGCTAGTGACTTTGACGTAATAAACAGGGTTCCAAGGGGCCTTCTTCTTGCAATGTCAACTACTTTATACAATAACATATTTAGATCACATGATAATTGCCAAGCTATTAATTATTCATAGGCTACTTTCTCCTCAGAAAGAACTGCAGATGTCTGATTTTCATGATTTTTATTACATGAAAGCCTCATTTTGTTGCCATGGGTATGGTACTTAAAATTTGGGTGTGCATTCATTGAAAATGTTACTCACATAACCTAAAACAAATGCCTACCTCAATGGGATAGGCTTCATGGGGGGGGGGATAGTTGATTCAAAGGCTGAAGCTGTTAAACAGATTTTTATTCAAAGCTTCAAGTTACTGAAAAAGCAAGACTCAGTATGTCCTTCTCTTTGATTTTTGGGAGGGGTTGGCAAGTAATGCTCCTGCTTTTGCCCTCTTGGGATTTTTACCATACTCTGAAAGCAATGCTTGAAGGACCAATAAATGGATTTTGTCTGTCCCCTAGTTCAGGGATTAATATTGAATTACAGGAATATGCTGCCCAGTCCCTGGGAAACATCAAGGATGCTGCGTGCTCTTTGTAGAAGGACACAGTTCCCTTGTCTGCAGCCTGCCACTTTGAAAAATATGCATAGTATACCATCTTGCAGCTATAAATGTTAAATATGCATCTCCAGCACTACCCCTCTGCTGTCCTATTTTCCTTAGTGTCATCTGATAAAGGGTTTTTGAAAAAAACAAAACAAAACAACCACAAAAAACAAAAACAAACCAAAAAACCCAAACAGGCCACAAGTAGATAAAAGGCTTGCAGGTTAAAGTTGAACATTACTACACTTTCTCAGTGCAGTAAATGACCAATGGCAGGTTTAAAAGTTTGTTAATTGTCAGGGTAAAGTACTAAGGGCTGTTTTCTTTTGCCTAATGAAATAACTCATCTGGAGTAGAATTTAATTCAGATAAATGATTATTTCTTAATACCATTGTAGCTTTTCTTGGACTCTCCTGGAATCACTTGTGTTTTGTGGTGTTTTCCTCCCGTCCTAGGGTAAGATAGGGAATAAGTGGGCACCTCATCTTTCATGATTTTTCTATCTCAAAATATGGCAGGATCACTTGTGTAGGTTCTAGTGATAGAGTTGGATTGTCTTGGTCCATTGAGACAGATGGGATTTAGGATCTTTGAGTGAGTCACAAATCTTATAACTAAGCTTTTGAGTTAGTCTCTCTATATGATCCTCATTCATCAGTTTTCTCTCTTCCCCTTTCTCAATGAGGTTTGTCCTTTAAAATAAGTAAAAGATCTATTTGATTTGCTTAGATGCGTATTTATGAATTTATATGTACCATGAGCATGTAGGGGCCTGAAGAGGTCATAAGGGAGCATCATAGCCTCATGATTGTGAGGCCACAATTTGCATTGTGGGATCTGAACCTGAGTCTTCTGCAAGAGCAGAGAGTGCTTTTAAACCTCTAAGCCACCTTTCCACCGAACAATTCTTTAACATGCCTTTAGAAATAGTAAATTTGAGGGTTCCGCCCTAAACATCAGTATCAGTAGTGTTTCCTTTAGAAATGGCTTTATGTTTCTTGAATTTTTTAACCTTTTGTTGACTACTAAGAACTATCTAGAGACAAGCTTTTATTCTTTCAGAGACCTTGTTAAATCACCTCTAAGAGCTGTATGAAGAGAATAGCCCCAAAACAGTGCCACAACAGATACAACACTGCTAAAATTATCATTAAACTAGCTGTCGAGTGAGAGAATGAGACAGATGTTTACAACAGGTTCAAAAAGCCAAGTCCAAAAAAAAATCGCATGGAGTAAAGAAACATTAAAATGAACATCAAGTGGACCTTAAACTCACAGGGAAAGCAGGGTTTGTTTCCCCAAAGCAGGTTTCTTTGGGGATTTCTTCTCCTCCTGCCTCTGCTCAGGATTACTGGCATGTACTATACCTTATTTTTGAGATGGTGAGTATGGAACTGCAGGTCTTTGCGGCATACTTGGCAAACATTTTACCAGTGGAACTACACTTTCAGCTTCTTTGTGAGAGATAATATTTGAGGTTTTCAAAATTACCTTACATCTTCAATTTAATATATAAACAAATTATTTAACTCTTTTTTGTTACTGATTTCTTAAAGATTTACTCATCTTTTCACATGTGTGCATGCATGTGTGTGTGTTTCTGTCAGTCGGTCTGCTTGTTGAGTATGTGCATGAGTGGGCAGCTAGATGTTGGATTCCTTTGGAGCTGGGTTACAGCTTATTGTCAACATCCCAGTGTGGGTTCTAGGATCCAAACTCGAGCACTGCATGAGAGCTGTACTCACTCTGAACCCCTGAGCCATCTCTCTGTTCCGATTTGATTAATTTGTCTTGCCATAGGGACACTTAGAGATCAGTGGATCACCAGCACAGGCTGGTGAACTACAGCTCCATCCCCTGCAGTGCACTGTACTGTCTCTTCTTCAGACAAGGCACATTTTTAAGAGCAGGTTTTTCAAACAGATAAGGAAAAACAGCTGGATGTTGTTTAAGATTATCTGGAGTGCAAAGTTGAGAACTAGGTAATAAATAGGTAGTCCTGTTTTTTTTTTTTTTGTTTGTTTGTTTGTTTACTTTGCTGCCAACCTGAGCTGTTTAAAAAAGATGCTTGAGGAAAGTTCCTTGTCAGGAATTGTCTGCTTAATTAAAGAAGTTCTGAGACACATGGCTCAGGGCTACCTAGGACTCTTGTATGTGGTGGTACTGTGTTCTAGGATGTATATTAGCCCTATATGTGTGTAAACATATGTGAACAAACATTCACATGTATATGCATGCATGGATTCAAAACTTATTTATGTATAGGTGTTATGTGGCTCAGGATAGCCCTAGTCTTGATACATATGCAACATAGGTCTGCAAATTTCCACAGAAGAATACATTTTACTAAAGGTCTAATATGTCCTTCAGAGTCTCATATTCTCTGAGCATTTCACAGTTCCGTAAAAAGTTTTAAGTACCTCAGACAGAAACTATCTGAAGATGCTCTTCTGAACTTGCATGGCTGTGTGTACAACTTAAAAATATCTAGATGAGAGTTCCCTCTGTATTCAGAGTTATTGTAAGTCCACTGCAGGGTTGAGTATAGTTAGCCTAGTCACAGAGCTGAGAAGTCTGTGTCACAGATCCTTCACACACCAAGCTGTAGCAAAAACAGGGAGATACAGAGCAACACAGTGCTATTGAGTTCTTCAGTCCCAGGGCTTGGGAAAGGCCAGCTGAAGATCTTCCAGTCACTGCATCTCATTTTATTCTCAGAAGCCTGTGGACCTCCGCCTGGCCAGCTACTGCCCTTTGTCTATGGCTGGTCTGACCTCTAGCTTAGGTATATTAAGGATTTATTTTATTTTTGTGTACATGTGGATGCAGGTGATGTCAGAGGCCAGAGGCACTGGAGCTGGAGTTACAGGTGGCTGTATGGTACCCGACTGGGGTGTTGGGAACCAAACTCCCTGTTAACTGCTGAACTATCTTTCCAGTTCCTGTTGGGTTCTGATGGGAGTCTTAGTGTTATGAGATTCTTCATCCCCAGTGATAGAAACCAGTGTCCCAGTAGATGTTACCATTTTATAATCCAAATACACCTTTCTGCTTTCAAGCTTGGATTTAGAGCATGAAAAGTGGATGCCGTGTTTGCCATAAGCATGTGCTAACCCAGCTCTGGGTGGGTGCCTGTGAGATTTCTTCTATAATTCAAATGCTTCTGGTTTCAGTTTCAGAAATGATCACAATAGAGTACATCATTTCCTCCTTCTCTCCTTCCTTCTCTCCTCCTCTCCCCTCAACTCTCTCCTACCCTTCTCCAGTCCCATTCTTCTCCTTCTCCTCTGTTTTCTCCTGCTCGAACTCCTCAGGCACAGCCAGGTGAGAACAAATCAATCCAGCCTGTTTTCTGTTGCTGTTCTCCTCCAGGATAGAGGAGATATTCGAGCCAGCCCTGTGATGGGTGTGGTTCCCTTGCCTTAATTTATCATCTGAAAGCAATTTTGTTCAATTAAAGATTAGAATTAAATTTCATTCGGAGTGCTTCTGTGCAGAGGAAATGATGCATTAATGAACACACAGATGTCATCTTGCAGCCATGCTGTTTGCAGAATAGTTTCTTTAGGGTTGGAATAATAGAAGGGGCCCTGGCAGCAGGAGCACCGTTTACCCATCGGCATACTAAGTGGAGAGTCGCAATTATTTGCAAACCATTTATCATTCTGTATACTGAGAGGAAAACATACTTTATCTAAAATATTTGAAATAATGACTCCTAAAATCAGATAACAGTGAGCATTAATGTCAGGTGCCACACTGTAAATTGCATAATGTTGTTGGGTTGGCACTGTGGCTGTGATTTGTGATGCTAATGATCTAGCCAAATACATGGGAGCTCAGTCTTAAAAGGAGTGTTACTGGAAGGAGACAAAGCAACCCGGGAATTAAAAGTGTAGTGGGAGAAGAAAAAAAAAATAGTGTGTAGGATCATATTTCACTTATTGGAGGTCCCATCTGCTCTTCTGTACACACATTCTGTAAGTTTTACTCTCTCTATTACAAACATCCCGCAGGGCGGATAGAAAGTTCATATATCTGCATTCAACTGTTTTCTCACTTATAGTCAGACATGAATGAGTAGAGAGATTTATGTGTCATATATGGAATGTTTGTTAGAGGGTGGTAGGCTTTTTTTCCCTCCACTTTTTTTGGAAAAGAGTTGAATATTTAGATGATGATGTTCTGTGTACTGCTTTGTTTAGAAGCCAGCCCTGTCAATCTTCTATGGAGAAGGTAGCAAAGGGTGAATATGCTGGGAGGCAAAAGAGCCTGGGAGACAATGCTGGCTTGTGTGGTGTTTGAGACTTTGCTTTAATGTGATCATTTCCATCTTGGGCAGACTGTTACAGGTATATCTCAAGTCAGTGTGTGTGTGTGTGTGGGGGGGGAGATTAGTGGGTGGGGTTGCTTGGTTTTTGATTCAGGATGACACCACATATCTAAGTTCAGTCTCATGCTCACAAGCCTACTGGAGTTTCCTGAGTGTTAGTAATGGTGAAGACCTTGACCTCTACTCAGGACAGCTGGAGTCTAGATTTCATTACAGAAAAGGTTTTCTGTAGAAGCCTGTAGGAAGCAGAGTTGCAATTTATCAAATTACATGAAATTTTTTATTTTATTTATTAGGTCATATGGTTTGTGCTTGTCACCGTGTACCTGAGGATGTCTAGTGACAATTTTTGGGAGTCTGATACCTTCTTCATCTGTGATTTACAGAGATCAAACTCAGGTCATCAGACTTGTATATCAAGCGCTTTTTCCTTTAATCAACCCCCCCCCAGTGGTCTCCCTGTCCTTTAACTGGTACTTGTAAGAAAATCAAGCCTGGGGGTTAATATCAGTGAGGCCCTTGCAAAAGGAATAAGATAGATCTAAGTGTAGGTGTGGACTTCCAAAGAGAAAGCCATATCTCATTGTCTTCTAGATAGATAGATAGATAGATAGATAGATAGATAGATAGATAGATAATAGATAGCATTTGGTAATATCTGAGATTATATTCTAAGGGCTGTTGGAAAATTTAAATGATGTGCTGGAAAGATAGCTCAATGTTTTGTTTTATTTAGCATTTGTTTTTTGTTTGTTTGTTTGTTTTGGGTCTTTTTTTTTGAGACAGGTTTTCTCTGTAGTTTTGGAGCCTGTCCTGGATCTTGTCCTGTAGGCCAGGTTTGGCCTCAAAGTCACAGCGATCCTACTGCCTCTGCCTTCTCAGTGCTGGGATTAAAGACAGTACCACCACCACCACCTGGTGATTGCTCAGTGTTTAAGAGAACTTGTTATTCATACAAAGTACCCAAGTGTGCATCCCAGCTCCTACACTGAGGCTCATAAATATCTACTACTTCAGTTCCTGAGAATCAAATGCCCTTTTATTGACTCAGGTATCACATATAGGCATAGTACATTTGCACATATGCAAGCCAAATATTCATGCACATAAAATAAAAATGAATCTTTAAAAAAAAAAAACCAAGCAAAAGGTAAATTAGCTGAAATCACATGATGGTTCCTAAGGTCCACTTAACATGGTTACAGTTGATGAGGTACTACACTGTACTGGGGAATGCAGAGCTTCTTCAGAGGCTTAAGTTCTGAAGGGCAGGACTTAGGATCACCTTTGTCCCTCTCTTTACACTGAGTGACTGAGTGATGCACACGGAAATTCTTTAACAAGTAGGTGATGCTGATTTGAGGGCTTGTACAATATATGAGTAAACAGGGGTAACAGTGCGTGGTTCTAGAACTATAGGAATATCTACTTTTTATATAAATTTTAAAAATATTTATTTCGAGGATAGATGGATGATGAAGAGCTCTTGCAGAGGACCTGGATTCAGTTGCAAGCATGCACATGACTCACAACCAGGTCTAACACCAGTTCCAGGGGAATCTAATACTCTCTTCTGACTTCTACAGGCACCAGGCATGCATGTGGTGCATATATATAAACACACATGTGTGTACATACATTTATGCATACATTGCAGTCAAAACACACACATAACTTTTCTTTAAATCTAAAGAAATCTTTTAAAATTACTTTGTGTTTAAATTGTGAGTGTGTATGTGTGTCTGTATATGAACATTAGTACAGTTACCCTTGAAGACCAGGAAAGGCATCAGATCCATTAGACCTGTAGTCACAGGTATTGGGAACCAAACGCAGAACTTTTGCAAGAGATCCAAATGTTACTAGCACTGAGAGCTTTCTCTCCAGCGCCCTTCCTTTATTTTTTATTTTGAGATGAAGTTTTATATAATCTGGGCTAACTTGAAGACATTATGTAGCTGACATCGAAGTACCGTGTTGCACCATTATTCTAGTGTTATTTTTTGCATGTGGTTGTCAGTGTCTTGTCCTTTGGGTTTCCTTAGGGTGGTCATTATTTAGATCTGGACTTTCATACAACCTTTACTCTCTGACCACTCTCCCTTATACAATTCCATTCTAATTCTAGCTCCAACCTACCACCATTATAGTACTAAAGCAGCTTGCACTTCCTTATCTTGTTTTGTCATGTGGGACCTCTTGACAGGAATCTCCCTTCTTAGCCAATATCTTTATTTTCAGCACTTCTTGTGTCCTACTTCCTCTATCTCTTCAACATAGTCCCCCTTAAATTGAGTCAACATGGATCATTTGAAATAGCTACAGTGCTTGAGTGCACAACTACAAATAGAGGAGGCCTGATAACATTTATATTACAGAAACAAATAACTCTGCTTTGATATAAGCACATCCCATTTTATAGTTAGGGAATCTCGTGCCCAGAATTCATATATGAAATTCAAAGAGAGCTGAGCATTCTGCAGATTATGGACACTACATAGATATACCTGTGAAATAAAATTTCACACTTCCTGAAACATTGAGAAGAAAGCTGAGGTAAGAGGATCAAGAGTTCAATATCATCTTCAGCTAAATAACATATTCCAAACCAGCCTGAGCTCTATCAGACCCTGTCTTAAAAATAACAAAACCAAAATACATAAATTAATAAAATGAAAGTTTAAAAAGTTCACTGAACATTCTGTACTCCTGATGTTCCCTTCACTAAAATATTATAAAACAAACAAAACATGGATAATTTTCAGTAGTTTATGTGGAAGATTCCTAAGATAGATATTAAAGCATATGCTTCTGTTAGCCCTAAGAACCATTTATCCCAGTACTCAGCTTTGTCTTTTTGCTTCTGGAAATGCTGCTTATTTTTTATAAGAACAATTACGTTAAACAATGCCCTTATTGGACAGGAGACCTTGAAAGGCAATATTTTCTTCTCCCAAAATTTGTGTCCAGGGTTAGGGATGTAACCCAGATGATGGAGTGCAAGTCTGCTGTCCTCAAAGACCTGGGTTCCATCTGCCACTCAACCTAAAACTGGATGTGTTGTGGCTCATACCTGTCATCACAGCCACTGGGAGGAGGATCAGGAGTTCAAGGCCATCCTTTGCTGCATATATAATTGGAGGCCAATCTGTGATTTAAAAAAAAAAAGAGGTGGAATGAAGGCTCAGCCCTTAAGAGCAATTGCTACTCTTGCGTAGACATTAGTTTCCTCAGCACCATCATGACAGACAACTCACAACAAGCTGTTACCCCAGTTGCAGAGGATTTAATGCCCTCTTGTGGACTCTAGGGTACTAGATACACATGAAACACATACATATATGTAGGCACTCATACATAAAATGAAACAAATCGGTAAAAGACAAAGTTCTGTCCTCATATCCACTCACTTTATTTCTTCATAATGATGTTTCACACAAATACTTGGATGGAAAGGTAATTCCTGATCCTGTTAGGTTTGTATCAAAGACTAACCTCCCCTTCCATCCAGACTAAATGTAGAGTACAACATATGTATGAAGCTAAATCTTGCTTGACCACATATGGCTACTCTAAAGCTTAACAACTATCCCAGAACATTGGTTCCATTCTTTGGTTTTTACTCAGCCTGGGTGTACATTCTGCTTGAATCTGCTCACAGTCCACAAGTGATCTGTAATGATTCATCTCAACATTTCACCAGTGAGGAATTTGAATTTTTGATAGGTGAAATGGCTTGTGTAAGATCAAACAGGGCTTAAATCTTGATCTAAAGCCTCTGCCCTATTGCTCTTTCCACCATTTGTATTGACTTTTGAATCAATATGATTTGGGGATTAGGCGGTGGAGGAGTAATTGCACCAGGGTTCCCCTCTGTTAGCTTGGAAAATGAAGCGCTGCCCTCACACCTGTGCTCTGTGCTGGAAGAGTTGTGCTTCTTTGGTTCAGTGCTTGCCTGTAATACACTTTGATTCTTCCATGGAGGAGCTGCTACTCCTGCACAACTGCTCTTCTGAGTGAAGCAGATCAGCCATTGCTGGCATGCGAACTGTAAATGTTTGGGTAGGATTTGTTGCAACATTGGTTCTACCTCTGAATTGTTCAAGCAAATGGTTGGAAAGTGATATTCTGTATGTGTGTAGGAAGAAATATTGTGAAACTGGTAACATAGTCCCTTTGTGAGTGTTTAGTGAGCACCTATAATTCTCTTTTGGAGTTATTAAGTAGCAGGGTTTATAAAAAGGTCTGATTAGTCCTATTCAAGGATACCACAATACTGTTACTAGTTGATCTTCAGCCTCTCAGTTATTTTAATTGCTGCCTCTTTTTAAAGTGTGTGGGTACACACATATACACATGTATTTGGCTCCACCCTCAGGAATAGCATTCACCCCCATTGCTTAAACATCTCTCACTGGCCTGCCAAGTAAGCTGTTTGCCCTGGCTCTGGAACTTTTTGCATCTACCTGTCTCTACTTCTCCAGCACTATGATTACAAACACAGGTTACCATGCTCATCTTGTTATACCTGCACTCTGGGGATCAAAGTCAGGCTCTCACAAGCACTTTACTGACTTAGCCTTCCTCCTAGTCCCTGATGACTCTGTTTGTATGAGAGAGAGAGAGAGAGAGAGAGAGAGAGAGAGAGAGAGAGAGAGAGAGAGAGAGAGAGAGAGAGAGAGAGAATTTTGACTTTAAATATTGCTTTATTTTTAAATGTTCCCATTGTGCAAGTATTTACTCAGTATGATCCTGAGCTCTTGGAGATTAGAGACCTCTTATATTCTTGGAAGTTTTTGAAGGACATTAGGTAAATAATCAAGTTTGAAATATCTATAGGAAATCTCAAATTATTAAATGGGTAGCAGTAATCATGTTGTGTATTCAACAATTCCCTGACTCATTGCAATGTAAGAGGTCAACCAAGGTGAGGAGAAGGATTGAAGTGAAGACACAAAATCATCTTACACTATGCTACATTTCCTACTTGTTAACCAAGTATAGCCATTCCATACCTCCTTGGCTTTAGTGTAATGTTGCCATTTAGGATGAAGTGAACAATAGATAACACATTCATAGTTGCTTGTTTTGATGACATCGAAGTGGGATCTTTAGAGACAAATTTAAGTCTTTGTTTTGTGTGATTAGTAAAGATTTCCTTAAAAAGTACTTGAATAATTTCTACTTTATCCTGTTCCTGTGCATGACTTGGACATTGCAGTTAGTCAGTGTATAGGTGGTCACTTCTTTTCATATATAATCTGTGCAGCAAGAGAGTAAGCAAAGTCAAAAATTGCCCAGTCAGATGTAGTGGCATGTTCCTTTATTCCAAGCACTCATGAGGCAGAAGCAGGAGGATCTCTGTAAATTCAAGCTAGCTTGGTTTGCATTGCAATTTCTAAGACAGACAGCACTGTGTAGAGAGAGACCTTGTCATTTAAGAAAGGAAATAAAAAGAAAAAGAAAGAAAAGAAATACTTCCGGAATAAATGTTTCAGATAACGATGATCCTTGGACCTCGTTTTTGTTCTTTTCTGCTTTCTTTCTCTCCTAGGAGTCATTGTCTTTTAACATTTTAGTAAGAGCTTGGATCTGTTCCCTGGTGTATCCTAAACATTGAAACTGGTACCCGACAAGTCATTGGAATTGTGGCTTATGAGATGTTGAGATGCTTCACCGAACACCATGTTCTTTTCTGACATGTGTTGTAAAGCAATTCAACATATAAGCACCATCGCAAACTGAGTTTGTAAGTGATTCTGCTTAGGGCAATGCCTAACTTTACATGCAAGTTAAAGTCACACCAACTATTCAAGTTTAAAAGTGTGAGCAAACAAAGGAAAATACTATGATTGTATTTTCAGGTAGCAAAAATTACTATATTTATTTATAGGAATACAAACATTGAAGTTCTGTGGATAAACAAGAGAAAGAGTTGTGTTATGTAGGGGAAGGGAGATGATTCTGTGGGTAAAGACACTTGCCACACCGATCTGATCACCTGGGTCCTAGCTCTAATCAACATACAGGCAGAAGAGAACTGATTCCACAAAGTTTTTCTCTGACCTCTTCACATGTGCCATAGATGTGCACAATCTCCTGCTCACATACCATAATAAATAAATAAGTAAAATTAAAATTAATTGTTAAGTATTTAGTACAGTGTTAATGTTACAGATGTTAGAAAACAAACAAAGAAACAAGCCAAAAAAACAGGCAACCCCAGATCCTTTCCCCAGAGATATTTGCTTTTCTTAGGTTTCTTGCAATTTTTTTTGCTACATGATAAGTTAACTTAGGGAGAGCTAGGTGTTTTAATTTATAGGACCCAGTGCAAAAGGAACATGTGTACCCCTTTCTCCCTTCTTCAAAAACCGGGAGAAGGTTGCCATTGGTAATAGCAAAATGCTGAAGGTTTTACCAAGGACTCTAAGTTGGTTAGATTTTCAGCTTTACACAATTTAGAATCAACTGACAGGGTCAATAATGTCTACATCAGGACGTGTCTGTGGGGATTGTCGTGATCGTGGTGATATACACAGACTCAAACCATTGTGGACTGCACCATGGTTGAGTAAGTCTGGCACTGTGTAAATGTAGAGAGGGGATTGAGTAAAAGATAGCATACATGCAATCATTGCTTGTTGCTCTTGTATGTGTATATAATGTATGGCTGGCTGCTTCAAGTTCCTGCCTTGGCTGCTCTGTAGTGACGTTCTGTAACCTGAAATTATTATTTCAGAGAACCTTTGCTTCCTTGATTGATTTTGTCACAGTATTTTGTTACAATAGTAGGAAACAAAACTAGGAGAGACTCCATCTCAGCTTTTTCCCCTTAAACTTTAGTATAAAGTTAAATTTGTTTATTTCTGCAGTGCTGGTAGTGAAATCTAGGACCCCCTGTGAGTTAGTCAGGCCTCTTCCACAGTGTTACATCCCAAGTTCCTCAACGTTTCATGCTGTTTCCTATCTTGCTATATGATGTTGTTTTAAGGCAAATTTAAGTTTTAGTTTAACATCATTACTTCTCCATGCCTTTTTCTGTAGTGTAGTGTCACTTGTAAGCACAGGCACAGCTCATCCATTTTCTATGCAGAATCTTCAAATGTATACACCTTGCCATCATGATGTGTGCACACAGTAGATTTCACTCTTAACATAGCAGCAGAAATGCTACACATTCTAACTCATTTCCACTTGTCCATCATGATATCTACACATTCAATTAACACTCTGCTTTTAGATGTATAAAAATGGTTGGCTATTTTTTTTAAAAAGTGTTTATTCAAAAGATATACTGGGATTTGGGGGGTATTTAAGTTTTGTAGGATAATAATAGCATCTTTTCTGCCTTCAAAACCATATTCTAGGAGACTGGAATGATGGCTCAGCAATTAAAAACATGTGCTATAGGATCATCAAGTGTTCCAGGACATTCTCAGCTACTTAGCCTAGTCAGCTTGAGGCCACCCGGACTATTAAGGACCTTCTCTCAAGAAACAAACAAGCATGAGTCCATGTTAATTCCCTGTGCATATTGGGCAGCAAAGATTGGCAGGCAGCTTTAGCCTATGTATTTCCTCTTCATTTCATTTGCCAAAGAAAGTTCAAGATAAAATTATACAGCATTAAATAAAGGTTCACCTCTTTCTGCGTGCAGGACCCTGATCAGTTGGACAGGTTACATACCATGCCCTTAATAGACAATGAGGCACAGTACACACCTCATCCCCTGTTATGCTTTTTACACTAAGGAAGGTAAGAATAACCCCTTTTCTTCCTTTACTGAGACTAAGGCTTCTAAAGTATGAAATGCTGGTTCACTGCCGTCTGAGACTTGCTTATATATTTCCCTTCATCTCCTTCTCTCCATAGTATATTGAGATAGTCCTCAATAGATTATTATGTTTGAATTATTATGTCCAAATGTGAACCTAAGTTCTATTCTAAGTGCTAAAATTAACAGTGTTGCTGGGTTTGGTTTTCAATGCTTTTTGGGGTATGCTGCTACCTAAAACAGCATCTTAAAGTAAGCTTTAAGATTTTATGTTAGCTATTTTTCCTTCTCAATTATCCAAATCATTCTTCTTATGACCTATCATCTTCTCCAAACCTAAATTAATAAGTAAGTTAACATGCAGTATTTTTTGTAGCTCCTGATCGGTTGGTGGCAGGTGGAACTTGGAGAAGGTGTAGTTAGATGCAACTTAGTTGGTGGAAATCTCTCAGAGGAGGACCATGGAGTTGAAGTTCACACTTAGAGTGACACTTGATAAAAATTTGAATTCTAAAAGGACTCTCCTTGTCTAAATGAAGAGGTTAACACCTGCTAATACTTTAAAGAGAAAAGATAATTTTCTAGAATTTATAAGATCAGAGAAGTAGCTTAACAGAGCCCAGTACTTATAGACCTTTCTAGTTCTGAAACTGGGCTGATTGCATTCTGGCATCCTGGCTCTGCAGCTTGTTTACTGGGGAATTTCATCTCTTTTACCCATGAGTTCACAGCGCTGATGACACAGCTGAGGAACACTGGAAAGCAATACCCCTGGAGGTCAAGTCTTACTATGGTTCACAGTGTTTCTGCTTTTGATTTTGATATAAAAAGTTTCTCAGGAGGTTTTATTAGTAACCAAGGTTGAAGCTATTGCCTTAGCATCGGTAACCATTATTATTATTATTTTCAGTATGAAAGGTGAAGCAGGGGTTAGGGGTCTGAGAAGAGGTCTCATTAGTAACAGTGATTGTTCTGCAAGCATGAAAATCTGCATTTGAACTACCAGCACTCATGTGGAAAAATGGGCTTAGTGCTCTGTTCCTGTAGTGGAGGGTTGCCCAGTCAGGCTAGCTGAAATGGCAAGTTTCTGGTTCACTGAAAGACTGTCTTTGGGTAATAGGCAGAGAGTGACAGAGGAAGGCACTGAAGTCCTGTTCTGGTCTCTGCATTTGCACCTGTGAGGGTGTGCGCTACTGCTCTCTCAAGTACATGTATCTCACTTGAAGAACAACACAAAGGAGTTATGAGTTTTAGAATATAGTATTTTAAGCATGATTTTGGCAGTTGGGCATGGTACCTGGCTAGTAGAAAACACACAGCTTCTCAGAGTTGTTCTCCTCCCTTGACTTCTGTAAATAAACCTAGAGAAAGTGTTTAACTCACAAATTCTGTGTTACAGTGCATTGTCAGAAAGTTAAGAAGCAGCTAGGCACATCTAGTCAAGTGCAGAGAGAAGTGAATGAGTGCATGCAGGGTACTGCTGATCTGGCTTTTCTTTCCTTTTAAAACAATATTGTTTCCTTGTTCATTTTATCTTCTGTCATCTTTTGTTTATGCTCTGATACCATTCAGGGCCCAGCCTGTGAAATAGTGCTGGCCACATTCAAGACATTTCTACCTCTGTTAACCTAATTAAGAAAAATCTTTTCCAAGCCTACCTACAGGACAACCTGATATTTAGATTGTTTTTCTTTGAGACTCTGTATACCCAGGTGACTATAGGTTGTATCAAGATGACCATAAGCTAAAGCTGCAGCTTCTATTACTATTATTTTAGCCAGTGCTGATTTGTTAGAGGTGAAACAGGACTTAGTTGATTCACATTAGAATATTGTGAATATCTTTTTGCTTCCCAGAATGACTGCAGTGTGACTGAGGTCACCTCTTCATGTACCAGAGTTGTCTTATAAAGTGATAGACTTTAAGGAGGATGTTGATTTCTCCATTTATGTAATGTCCAGCAAATGAGATCTTCTGCTAGGTGTGTTGGTGTGATAACAAGCAAGGCCCAGATCTTGGTCTGTTGGGGGGGCATACTATACAATGGAAAGGGAGAGTACATGGAAATGGGGTGAGTGTTTTGTCAAGGATGGTAGAGATCATAAAGCTAAGTAGGGGATAGCCAAGTTTGGGAGGGTTGTCGGGGCCAGGCAGGAAGATTTTACTGGTAGAGGAAGTTGTAGTTTTAGAAACACAAGACTTGTCTCATAAACTTAGAGGAGTAGTAGTTTATTATGTCTGGAGTCAAGTGTATATAGGAAGGGGGTACAGGAGATAGGACAAGAAATGAGGATAGCATTACCAGCAGGAATGAATTTTGGAAGGCCTTTGAGACCTAAGTTGTGAACTTTGACATTGGTCTGGGGAAGGCCAATGAATTTTACAGCAATGGATTGACATGGCTAGACTTATGTTTTTGAGGTAACACTAGTCCTGCAATATCCTATAAGATCACAGTTGGGGACACCAATAAAGTGTTATAAGCATAGATGTTCAGATGAGAGTGGTTCAGTTAGTAGTGGCTATAGAGACCCAGAGAGGTGGCCAAATGGCAAGGAGATGCAGATGGGGAAACTGATAGGAATCAACCTCAGGCCTGGCTATGTTTAATGTCTCTTTCTCCATACCCTGCCCAACCGTCCCAGGATGCTCACAATTTTAGTTATTTGATTACATTTTTATTTATTTTTTGTTTTGGGTATGGGTGTTGTATCTGTTTGTATTTACAGAAGCTACAGTGTAAATGTGGACATGAAAGGACAACTTGTAGGAGCCAGATCTATCCTTCTACCACAGAGTCCCAGGAGTGTAACATGGCGGGGAGGGAGGAGTGGATTTTAACACACAGTTTAAGAGATCTGTTATGGGTAATAAATTAATTTCTGTCTTCATGATACTATTTTGGCACTTTTTGAAGAACTGATAAAGTAATCAGTACAATCCTGTTCTATGTCAAAAGAATAATGTTTCACTCTTACACAAGTATTTTGCAAATTAAATGCTAAGGGTTCTTGTACTAATGTGGTTATTACTATTGTTAACACTGACTGTAATGCTCACCATTAGGCTATTAGCACAAGACCTAAAGGACTAAACAGATTTATTTTAATAAAATATGTCCTTGTTCCATTTTTCATGTAGAGATAGCAGGATGAAAGGCTTGATAGGGCCTCTTGTGATATAAATACACTGATAGATGGCCCATAGTGTTTGTGTAGATGGATAATTCTGGTGGCTGGAGACTGTTGACTTTTTTTAGCATCATTTTTGAAAGCCCAGCTCTTGCAGCCAACTTGAACCTCACAAAGAAGAGCAATATTATCCTCCCACCAGTAGTTCTGATGTCTGGACCCCAAGGTTCTAGGAATGGCTCTCTTTGTGGGGGATATAGTTGATGTGAATCTTGTCAGCCAATCTATGTGTGTCCAGATGGGAGAAACACAGAAAGTGTTTTTTAGTATAGCCACAGTCACGTCTCAGAGTACATTAATGAACACTCACCACTGGTAGTTCACTGTCAAAAGATTTCAATAAGTGTGCAGCCTCGCCTTTTGTCTTTTGTATAGAATTAAGAACTCAAGGGTCTGGTGAGCTTGCTTAGTGGATAAGAGCCTTTGGTACTTTCCCAGGGAATTTGAGTTTACTTTCCTACATCTAACACCAGGATAATCAATTCCCTCTTCTGATCTCTACAGACCTGTGCACACATGTGTGCACATGTGAGTGCACACACGCACACTCAATTAGTGAAAGCTGTCAAACATACCTAAAACCCCACCTATGCTTCTTTAAGTGTACAAAGGGAACCCATTGCATGGTGCCCTGGTTAAGTTGATAAAGTGTGGCACAACGGTCATATCAAACAGCAGGTCACACAGATCTGTCTTGACTACAGGTTGCAGTTACAGTGTGAAGTTGGATTTCTTCAGTTTCCAGAGAAATATGTGGTGGTTAGTCATTAGTATCACATCTTCCTTTTTTGTTTCAATACAGAATCCTATCCAAATAAACAATTCCCTAAATTATCTTTAAAAGGAATCATTGGGTCAGGTGTATAATACCTGGTGTGTTTTGTGATTGCCCTCCCTCTAGAGGTTCAGTATTCAGTGCATAATATATAATTATATAAATTGTATAAATTCTATAAATATAAAAGGACAACCTCTGATACTGTTTCTAAATGTGACTTACTTCTAAAAATATGTGACAGTTCTATTTGTCAAATATTTTAAGAGTTTGGTTTCATAGAGAACCTCCTCTACCACTTTACAGAGCCCCTCCCCCCTTGTATAATACTACACTCACCTCATCATATAGCATCTTCTCCTTCCTGCAGAGCACTCTCCCCTACTTCAGAGCAAACTTTGACTTTTCACAGAGCACCTCTCTGTCTGACAACATAAACCTCCCTCCCACAGAGCACCCACTCCTCACAGAGCACCCACTCACCTCACAGAGCACCCCCTCCTCCTCACAGAGTACCCTCTTCTCACAGAGTACCTCTCCTCCTCACAGAGTACCCCTTCCTCTTCAAAGACCATCCCATCCTCCTGACAGAACACCCTCTTCTTCTCCACACAGAGCACCCCCTTCTCCTCACAGAGTACCCCCTTTCTCACAGAGCACACCCCTTCTCACAGAGTACCTTCTCTTCTTCACAGAGCACCCTCTTGCCCTCACAGAGCATCTTCTTCTACTCATAGAGCACCCTCTCTCCTCACAGAGCACCCATTGCTCACAGAGCACTCTCTTCCCTGCACAGAGCACCCTCTCATCACATAGTTATGTGTCTTGCTTCACAGAGCTTCTTCTCTCATCTCCCAATACCCTCCCTCTTTTCACAGAGCACCACCTCCCTTTCAACTCACTTCAGAGAGGACCCTCTCCATCTCATGGAGTACCCTCTTTTACCTCACAGAACAGTCTCTTGTACTTCACACAGCACCCATTTCCATCTCATGAAGTACTCTTTTCTACCAAAAGAGCTTCCTGTCTACCCCTTAGAGCACCCTTTACTACCTTGTGGGGCACCATTTTCCTCTCACAGAGTGCCCACTCCTGTCTCACAGAGCACCCTCTCCTGCCTCACAGAACATCTTTTCCTGCCTCAGAGAACACCCTCTCCTCCTCACAGAACACCTTTTTCTATCTCAGAGAGCATCCTTGTTCTACCTCCTGACAATATAGATTACTGTCTATAACACACATTTCCTATATGACTAAACCAATTAGTGGTGTTTTGCTACAAAAAAACTAGTATTGCAATACGGAGAATGGTTTTGATTGTTGTGGTGCTTGCTACTCTGTAGTTCAAACCAGAATTTGCCACACTTTCCCATTATACTTATCGGTGTGTGTGTGTGTGTGTGTGTGTGTGTGTGTGTGTGTGTGTGTGTGTGTGTGTGTAGGTCTAAGAACAGCTAGTTGGCCTTCTTCCTTCCACCCAACTCAGGCATCATCAGGCTTGGCAACACATGCAGTTATCATCTTAAGATGCCCTTACTTCCTTCCCATCATCTTGAGTCTTCTCACCTGCCCTTTATCTCACTTTTTGGTTTTTTTTTTTTGACAGTGTACTCCTCTCAGTTGGGTAGCTTAGACTTAAAACAAAACCCAAAACCCTTATTTTTTGCATTTTTATTCATAGTAGTTCCGTGCATATACCACTGTACTAATAGGTCATAAAACAGACACAAAATTAGAATTTGTTGAAGAATGAGATGGGAAGCATTTTTAAGTCGACATTTTTATGTGCTCATAACTCCTGGTAGACCATCTTATAGACACTTGTGTACAAAAAATGCACTGAGCTTGAAAAGGAGAAGTTACCTCCCAGGGCATACAGATAGAGAAGGGGTTATGTGTGGGACATTATGAGGAGTGATGGCATGGCTAGTGGGAAAACAGATGCTACTGGTAGCTTTAAGGAATATGGTATACTGGGATGTCTTACAGGAAACAGCAAGATATGTGTAGGTGATTGGGAATCATGGCAGGAAGCATCGCAGGTTGAGATAGAAGAAGGGACCATGAAGGGGAGTCTGTGAGAAGACAATTTGAAAATTCTTTTCCCATAGTGGAGCTCAGTGGAGCCAAGCCCTAAAGGAGGGTAGTGGCTAGTTGAGTTAGAACCTAATGAATACGAGGAAGTTTCCCATGTGGCCAGTGACTTTCTTGGAAAGGTTGCAACAACAAAAGAGGAGGTGATTTTCTAAGGTTGCTGGTGGTGACCTACGTTTAACTGGCACTTGTGTATATAAGTTGGGTGTGTGACTGCCCCAGATAGGTGTAGATCATGGATAGACCTTTAGAGGTCGCTGGCTTAAAGCAGATGCAGGGCATTGTGAGAGGTAGAACTTCCTTTGGACAACTTAGAGGTTTTAATTGAATCCAAATCACATTGTTCATCTCATGAATGCAGGTGAGCAGTACATTTTTAAATAAGAACATAAATTATATATTATCCTTGATACTAATTTACCGTGTGTGTGTGTGTGTGTGTGTGTGTGTGTGTGTGTGTGTGTGTGTGTGTGTGTGTGTGTTGTGTCTTTGAGCTCATATTTTATCTATGTATAGTCAATGATGTAATGCCAGTGTATCCCTATATTAATTCATCCTGAAACTCTTAAGCTAACTCTAACTAGGGAGCTCAAAAGATAACTCGTCCTGAGTTTGATCCCCTCACACACACTAGTAAATAAGGCTGGGTATGAGGATGAAGTCCTAATACTGGTGCTGGGAGTGTGTAAACAGGGAATTTTGGGCTCACTCTTCCAGCCAGTCTAACCTACTTGGCAAGCTACAGGCCCATATCTCAAAAGGAGGTAGAGGGTGTTTGAGAACCAATAGGCAAAGTTGTCTTCTGGCGTCTAGATGCATGTACACACTGTGTACCTCCAAATGCATAGGGCTATAGAAATACATATACTCACAGAGGGGTGGATATTAGTATTATGTTCTGCTTAAAGTAGTTTTTTTAATTTTTAAATCCAAATATTTACTTGGTGATCAAAATATTCACTTGTGCTGTTTCTGAATGGAGTCTCCTATTACAGTTGATGAATTTGCTCTTAGGGGTACACTCTCCTTTGCAGCTGCTTTCTCAGGTCAGCACTGATGTCTTCATATGAGTCGCTGGACTCTCCATTATAGACATGTAAAACTCTTTAATGTATGCTTCCAGAAAGATGTAGTGTTCTGCTCTTTCCTCTCTGCCAGCATGATCATATTCCAGTAATTCCTAGAGCACTGATCATCATGATGGACCACAAACATGGAACATGCTACAGCTCCAGACATCCTTAAAGTACACTTAGAATGAACTAAGACATTAAACCCTTACCTTAACCCTTAAACCTTAACCTGTGGTTAAGATTCCTTTGGAGGGGATGGAATGGCCCTTTCACAGGAGTTGTCTAAGGCCATCAGAAAACACAGATATTTACATTATGATTCGTAACAGTTGCACAATTACAGTTTCAAAGTAGCAACTCAGATAATTTTATGGCTCAGAGTCACCACAGCTTGAGGAGCTGCATTGAAGTGTTGCAGCATTAGGAAGGTTGAACTGCACTGCCTTATAGCAGTCCTATGAATAAATACTATCATCAACAGTAATTTACAGAAGAGGGAAAGTAATTCACAGAAGAGGCACATACTTTGGAGCAAGAACCTATTCCCAGCACCTGCCTTACCAATATAAGTCATGGTTCTTTGTCCCTTTAAAAATGAATTAGTTCCTCATCCAGTGGTTACAATAGGCATGTGATTCTAGCAGGTAGTAAGCTCCTACAGACATTGGCAGCAATTAGGGCCCTCCACCCCAACTTCATTGTGAGTATCCAGTCACTAATATGTTTCATCCCACTGATGGCTTTGATGGGCAGTTGGCTGAAGATATCAGAGTTGTTAAGATGACCTTATCTTTGTTCTCTTTCTGTCACTGTTTTTAAGCAGTCAGAAATGGTGGGCCTTTTTCTAAGGTGGAAGACATTTTTTAATTAGTAAAAGAAATGTTTCCCCTTTACATTTAAAATGTCTTTATTCAGTTCCCATACTGACTCTGATGAGGACTAAGGGGCTACAGGGCTAGGCGAGGGTGTGGAGAAAGAAAATGTAACCACCACATGTGTGTTGGGAACCCACTCCAGCATTTAATTAAAGCCTGCAACCCTCTGTCAGCCAGAAACATTCCTCCTGGTGAGAGAAGCAGAGAGCCTTTCATTGGCTCTGGAATTATTTGTATAATTCAGCAGCTGTTTTCTTCAGACGCTCACCACACAGGACCAGGTTATAAAGACGTACGGGTAGAATCACGAAGGTTCAGACACTTGTGTTCACTGTTCAGCTGAGAGCTACTTAGGCAGTTCTTGTACAAATGCATTAGATTATGGCTAAGCAGCTTATGGACATAAAAACACATTAGAACTTTACAGCACTCTATAAATTATAGTTTTTGCAGCATTCACAGCCACAATGCTAGGTAATTACATTCATTAATCTACTACTAAGAACACATAAAGTTGCCTCCCAAACCGTACTGTATGTGTCAGTACTCAGCTGGAAGGAGAGTTACCCCCCTCCATTTTTCCCATCTGCCCCTTCTCCATTAAGCCAGGTGCCGGATTGTGGGATTCCCTGGTGGAGTTCAACAACCTCTCTGTGGTGTATGTAATGTGTGCTCTTGTGGGTATGTGGTTGTTGCTGTCAGGCTTCCGGAAGCTAACATGTAGGTGATTTTATTTTCCTTTTTTTATGCTTAACTGTGACCTGCATCTATTTTCTTTTTGGAAATATACAAATATCTCACTGGGGAAGCCAGCAGGAGTAAATCAGTTGAGAGGAGATTAATGATAGAAACAGCAGCAACAGCTCTCTTGTGTCTCTCTCACCTCCCTCTTGGGATAGTTAACATGGTGGCTTTCTAAGTATCTGATCTATCAAGAGTACAAATTGTTAATCTCCTCCATTCCAAACTTTCCAGAAGTTTTCCATCTTTCCATTCCATGGGGTAATGCCTTTTTTGCCTCTGTGCTGTATCCCCCACCCACTCACTTTTCTTTCTGTTTTTCTTGTGAATTTTTTCTTGTTTGTGTGTCCCATAAATCACAGAAGGTTTGGGAAGACACGGTGGAAATTTATATGGTATGAGTATTTGAAAAGGATTTTAAAGGTATTTTGTTTGCATTATTTCAAGTTAATAGGCCTAGTTATTTGCTTTTATTTGTAAGCAAACAAGCAGACAAACAAAGTACAGGTCTGGAAACAATGAGCTTCCAACCACAGAGCTTAGACAGTCCTCCAGGCTTCTGGTTCCCAGCACTCACCAGAGAGGTCTGGCAGGAGAATCAGTGGGTCAAGTTCATTGCCTGATACATAGTGAGTTCCTGACCAGCCTGAAGTAAAGAAGATTCTGTTGCCTACCATGCCACAGCCTTTAAAAACAAGAAAGTAATAAAACCTTGATCTCGACAGGCATTGTATTAATTTATGTATCATCTAACAGAGAAGTGATATAGGAGGGAATAGACATTTACTCAAGGCCACAAAGCTGTAAGTGGCAACGTTGGTCCTTGGACCTGGATGGACTACTAGGACAGCACTAACTTGGGGTAGGGTCATCATGAGTGAAGACACAGAGGGAATATCTTGGGGAACAGGACAACAGCCTTGAAGCTTTGTTTCCTTGGGATGGCGTGTTGATGTGGGGTGTTCTTGGAAACTTAGCATCTCTTTGCTGTAGAGAAGGTATGTGTTTGTGGATATCAAGTAGCTTCCAGTTGGGAGATGTAGACCAAGTGCTTCCCTTCAGGCAGGGTGACTCCATTGTTAAGGAACACAAACACATCTGGGGTCATCTTCAGCACATTCAAGAGTGTATGGTTTGATGATGCTGGCTGGGAAAATAATTGATTACTAATACAGTCAGCAGGCTGGAGAGGGAATAAGAAAATTGTAGGATGCTGTCAGCTCATCATCTTGATTGCAGCCTAGCTTTTCCCCTGAGGGACAACACAACTGTCATATGGGATTAGAAGCCAACAAAGCTTGTTGACTATCAAGGTAGGGTAGGACTGGGTCTATGTCATCTGGAGGATAAAGTGTCCTTGCTACAAAAGAGAAACTGGACATGAAAATAGAAAGCCTCCATCTAAAATATAGCTTAAGTCATAGGCTCAGTTTTTGTCCCAAACTTACTTCCTTGACAACCTTTGCATATGATCAAGTTCACCCCCTACCCACCCAGCCTCAGCAGGCCTGGCCTTTATCATTACAGGTCCTGCAGAGCTGTTCTCCCTCACTCACTGTGGTATTGATGTCAGCTTTAACAGCTGTCACATATTGACTTCCCTACTGTATGAGGCATGTATGTGAAGCTGCCTAAATGAGTGGTTGCTTTTCACAAGCTGGGATTTGGTTTTTACCTTTATGAATGCACTTGGCTGGTTTTGTAAGGGCATGATGCATCCTCCCAGGGTGGAGATGGGTGTATTGATTTCCAAGCATCCTAGTGACATCTTCCAGTCTTCTTTCCTCATGGAACCAAGGACTGGTATCATGGCACAAGCTTCCTTGTGAAAATAGGAGGAAATTATGTATAATCCATGAGCACAGTTTCAATATATAAGTAGACCTGTGTGGATGTATTGTTGATAGACTTTAGGGACTGACAGAATGGTGTCTGCACATGGCAACTCCAAACTCCGATAAGTTCAAAGCAGTCAGCTATTACAGATGGCTTTTCAAAAGTTACTCTCAATACTCTTAGCAACTCTCTGTGACTCATGTTTTTGTGTAGCAGTCATTTTCTGAAATCAGACATCCCCATTGCCTATTCGGTAAACACAGAAAGAGAATAGATTATGAGTTAAAAGTATTGACAGCATTTCAAGTGCTATCAGAGAACATTTAATTCAGTTTAATTTTGTGATAAATCTGGAGTTTAATCCTCTGGTTACCCTGTAATCATGTCTTTATTGATCTTTTCTGAATGACTGCCTGCAGTTTAATAAACTTTGCCATTAGCCCAGAGCCCCTGAAGGGAAAGATTGATTCCATTATCAAATCTGATAGAATCAATAAGTATCTAAATATCACAAAATCTATCTGTAGGAATTCTTAGTATAGACACAAACAGAGACAGTCTGATCCTCTGTATATGAACTAATTGCTTTAGAGTTAGCATCTGGTGCTCTCAGGCAGGCTGACACTGTGTTTCCTCTGTCAAGCCATATAGTACAAAGTGGAAGGCTGGTCTGTCTACCATAATTTCAGAGCCTACTTTATTCTCATTGCAGACATACCTCAAGGCATTGTTCAGGTTTGGGTCTCGGGTCACTGGGTTCATCCTCAATAGTTTTTTTTTCAATGTAAATATGTAGTTCAGTTTTATTTTTAGGTATGTGATGTTAAAGAAACAAAATTCTGTCTGTGAAGTCCTGAAATAGAAGACCTGAGCGGTAAAGGATAGGGGCACAAAAAAAGAGTAGAGTCACAGGTTGGGACTGTGGAAATAAGCTCCAGGACTTGGAGAACTTTCTGTAACTATTCTCTGTATGTTTCATTTAGTGATGGGGCATTAGCAATGTGTGCTAATGGGGTGGGGGTGGGGTTAACATTTTGCACTTGTGGGTATTTATAGAACTACTGCCACCCATTAACAATTACAAAGTCAAGGCAGTATGGTGTTTCAGACTCAGTGTCTTGTGCTTTTGCATAGCTGTTTTTTTTTATTTTATTATTAAGGTCAGAAATAACTAATTCTCTGCTAATTTTCACCACTGGAATAAAATGTCAGTTTCAGTGCAAAGCCAAAGCCTTTACTACTTCGTTTTAAATTTGTTTATTGTTGTATTGAGCTAGGAAGAGTTCTGTGCTTGACTAGGAGACATAGCCTTTCCGTAATTACACATGGGATGACAAATAGAGGTGAACAGGATATTTTTGCAAAGTTGTAATCCTAAACTAGTTGTAAAATTTTCTGCAAGCAAAAGTCCATATTCCTAAAACTTACAAGTAGGTCTGTTATGATCCAGAATTTGAGAAAGAACATAGGTTTTAAAGCATGGGAACTACTATGTGTATTGACAATGATTGATGGTCTTTCTTTGAGTAGTCATTTGCTTTCCATGTTTCAGCTCCTTCAGTTATAAAATGACAATGACATTGTCTGCTGCATAAAGTTACTACGCTCTTCAATGAGAACCATAAAAAAAATGTTACTGGTTACAGAAAAACATTTTACTAGTAAATTCTTACCTATAACTCCGGTTATAGCACAATTAGGTAAAAGGCTTGTGAAGTGCATCTAGATAAGAGAATTTCCAGCTAAAAGGGCTGGAAAACACTACCTGGAAGAAATTCCGAATCCGTGGGCTACAAGCTGCATATATTGAGCATTTTCTGTGTGATAAATAGCTTCTCCAGGTAATAACCTTAGGGAATTTTAAGAGCATAAGAGATCCTCTGATAAAGGACTCTAGATTTATATTGTGAAATACATTGCTCTCTCATTCTCCCCCTTCCACCTTGAAGCCAATTAAAATAAATGCATTTGAGAAATGATGCAATAGTGGTTCATGGAGCGGGAGCCATCTGTACCCCTCCACCTGTGCAACTCCAGTGGCCATAGCTCTGGAAAATAGGAAGTTACAGAAATTATTTAATAATTGCTTGACAGCTGTGGTGGTCAATCTTCATTGTCATTTGACTGGATTTAGAGTCACCCAGGAAATGCCACTGAGCATGTCTGGGAGGGAGTTTCCAGATTGGGTTAATCGATACCGGAAAACCAACCCTAAATGTGAATAGCATGACACAGATGGGCTGGAGTCCTAGAATGAATTAAAAGTAGAAAGGGAGCTGAGTGCTGGTGTTTACCTTGCTGTGTTTTCTGTTAGTGGATGCCACCGGCTTCACAGTCCTGCCATCATAGTGAACTATACCTTCAAACCATGAGTCAAAATAAACCATATCTTCCTATAGTGTTTTTGCTGTTGTTATTGTTTCATATAGGGTCATAGCACCAAGACTAAATTAACTAAATTAAACCTAATAGAGTCCCTTGAAAAATCTCATCCATGACAGGACTTTGCTGTGTCTAGACACCTCACAGTTCACTATTGAAAACTTTATATTCATAGCCTCATGGCCAGATTTTTGTCTTTTTAATAACACCCATCCTTGTAGAATGAAATCTTACTGTGATTTGCCCATCTCTGATTGCTAGTAGTATGGAGTACCTTCTCACATATCTGGCATCCAAGTGTCTTTGAAAAATAGTAGTTCCATTCCTAATACTTCTAAAACCATGTCTGTAATCTTAGCACTTGGGAGGTGGAGGCAGGAGGGTCAAAGTCATCTTCAACTGCATATAATTTAAGGCCAGTCCTGGAATACATGAGACCCTACTGTCAAAATAATACAACACAAAAAATTAAACAATGGCTAATTACAGGGAATCACTAAGGTTACACATCTTTCAGATGTGTATTATTTTAGTTGATTAGATTGGAATGTGCAAAAACCCAGCCGGAATCTGAATGTTCTGCTCTCTTGAAGGTGGGAAGTTTGGCTTTGCCCTCAGAGACAGTTGAGAGCTATGCCTTGTGTCCTTGTTCCTCTGGCTTGCCCTGGTCTCTTTTTTTCGCATGGCTTCTTTGGTTCTTTGTATATATTCTTACCCTTAAGCCCTCACTGATGAGATTTTCTGCCCTTGGTCATGCTACTCTCAGCTTGCAGAGTGCTGCTTGTTACAGAGGAGTTAATTTTTTTTTTAAGGTTTCCTTTTCGTCATGCTGTATTTCTCAGATTATCTGGAGGGACTGTAATCCAATTTTAGGACTCCTTCAGGGCTGAGAGCCTAAACTGTTTTAAGCAATAGCATCTGGTTGCCAGGGACTCAACCACTTTGAGTGTGTTAAGGGCTAAAGGCAGCCAACTCTCAATTATCTATAGGAATGAGAGACTGCTAGCGCTTTCAGTTCACAGCGCAAAAATCTCTCTTAAGCTGATAGATGTGTTCTCATCCTATAACTAAGCTTAGGAGAGCTACTTGGTGTCTGTTTTTGTGTTTCTTTCTTCCCTTACTTTCCCCTCTTCTCTGCCTTTCCCTCCTTAGCTCCTTTCGTATTATCTTTTCACCCCTCCTGTGATGGTACCACACTTAGAACCAGTGTTTTTTATTTTCTGTTCACTCCCACTCTTTCCATCGTTTCTCATTTCAACCATTGCATTTTATGTATCTTTCATTGTCATTTTAGGTTGCATTCACCTATTGATGTTGGAGATAGTTATTGTTCTATTGTCTCTTTGTTCTTTAAACACATGAAATTATCTGTTCAAATCTTTTACCAAAGTAAAAATTTCATTGGTGGTTTTGTATTTTGAGTACAAACTTTTAATCAGAGAAACATTTTGGAAATACTTCCCTATAATATTGCAAATCTTCATGTTTTAACAGTGGTCACATACTGAGTGTGTGCCTGTGTGTGTGTGTGTGTGTGTGTGTGTGTGTGTGTGTGTGTGTGTGTGTGTGTGTGTTGAAAGTATGTGCATAAGAGAACAGATGCCAGTGGAGTCCAGAAGAGACTATCCTGGAGTTGGAGTTATAGGTGGCTATGAACCACCCAGTGTGGGAGTTGAGAACCAAACTGAACCTCTAGTTCAGGACACACTCTCACTGAGCAATTTCCACAACCTTCAAAAAAGCCTTTGAAGAATAGAAGTTTTAATTTTTGATTTGTCATTATATCTTTGTGTGAATGGTAATTTTTGTACCACAATAAAGACATCTTTGTCTAACTTGAGGATTTATGAATTTTTCTGTGATATTTACCCTGAGAATTTTTCTAATTTTAATTGAGTTTTTAATTATATAGAGGCATATTTTCCATTTAGATCAAGGTATGCATTATAACTATTTGCATGCAGCTAATGCAGTTCACTACCATTTGTTAAAAGGACTATTATTTTTAAGGCTGCAGAGCTGGCTCAGAGGCTAAGGACATTTTCTGCTCTTCCAGGGACCTGAATTTCATTCCCAGCTTCCATGTTGGGTGGTTTATGTCTACCTGTCATTCTACTTCCATTGGATTCAGTGTCCTCTTGTGGCCTAGAAAGGCACTGTACAAATATAGTATGTACTCACGTATACATACACATATACATAAATTAAAAATTGAAAGACTTCTCTGTAGAATCACATTCGTGGTGGAGTATGGCAGCATATGTCTTTAATTCCAGCACTTGGGAGACAGAGGTAGGCAACTCTATGTGGGTTCAAGGCCAGCCTGGTCTACAGAGTGAGTTCCAGGCCAACTAGGGCTGTTACACAGAGAAATGTTGTCTCAAACAACAAAAGAATCACGTTTGTCTTCTTTTCTATTGATGCGTGTCTTTAGTTAGGTAATGCGCTTCTGTTCAGTGTGAAAGGTGGCAGTGCAGAGCATCCTCCCTAGTCCTCACCTAACCCCTGAATAAATATTCATGGATTTCACTCCTGCTGTGGTTGAGCAGCTTTGGTTTGGGAATTTTGTTTGGCATTCCCAACAGATGACATAGAGTATATAGAAAGTAGCAAGCATATTGATTTGGGGGTTTCAGGGATGTGTACCATGCATGCATGCTTATGTATGTGTGTGTGCATATGCACATGGTGAAAGTGAACATGCTTGTATATAGACAAGCATGCACATATATGAGTGGGCATGTGGACTTCAGAAATTGACAACAGTGTCTTCCTTGATTACATGAAGATGTTATTAAGGCAGGGCACTCTGACTTAACTCTAGATCTTGAGGATTCATCCAGTGTACCTAGTTTAGTTTCTTTGTATCCAAGAATCCCATCTCTGCCATCTGAATGCTAGCATTTATATCAGTGCTAGAAATTTGAGTTCTCATGCTTGCCCCATCAACATTTATCCATACGTTCCTCTCTTGAACCCCTGATTTTTTAAAGATATGAATATTACATTTAGACATTGAATTTCTGATGTTCCTGTCCCCATCTAGCAAGTATTGAGATTACATCTGTGTGCTACTGTATGTGGCTGAGATTAATTTTTAAATACTGTACTGGATATTTAACATTTTTTTCTGAACATATCCATTCACTAAAATGTGGAGGCCCTGAGCATCTGTTCATTAACTTTATTTATTTAAAACTCCAAAGTGTAGAGTAATATGAATATAGTGACATAAAATTATGAAAGCACTGAAGTTTAACAACAACAACAAAAAAACAAAAAACCCCAAACACCTTTTCACTTACCATGTTAGACCTTTGCAGCTCTTTGGCCCAGGGGCATTGATGAAATAAATAGTTGCCAAAGCCAATCAGAAAACAAGAATAATATCTCACAGTAAACCATCCAAAGTCCCAACAGACTAAAATAATGGGAAATAACTATTAATGTTATTTGATGGTGACTGGAAGAGCCTCTTTTCATTTTTTTTTTTCTTTTCTTCACTTCTTTGTTCACTGCCCTACATAGCTATGATTGTCAACTTAACCCAGCCTAGGGTCATGTGAGAGAAACCTCTGCTGAGGGATTTCCTAGATCAGATCAGCCTGTGTTAATAATGTGAGAGATTGTCTTGATTTGTAATTGATTTAGGTAGGCCCAGGCCCCCTGGGGGTAGTTGTGTCCCTGACTGAGTAAGGGAGCCAGTTAAGCATGAACCTATGAAGGAGCCAGCAGGCCTTGTTTCTCCATGTTTCTTACTTTGAATCCGTGCCTTGACTTCCCACAATTGTGAACTGCAACCTGAAGTGTGAGCCGAATGCCAGCCCCCCACCCCTTAACTTACTTTTTATCTTGGTGTATATCACAGCAACAGAAAGGAAACTAGAACAGTCCTGGAGGTCAAGTATCTCAGATCATATGTTCTGTTTGAACTCTTCCTTACCTTCTATGTGGGCCCTTACTTGGACACATACAGACACACCTCACAGCCATTCTGCCAGCTATGGACTGTCCTCAGATTAATGTGATTGGAAACACCAGATGGAGACCCTTTCCAAAACCCATTTTCTGCAAGGCAGGCAAATTGTGCTCTTATTTCCCATCATCTCTACTTCATCTGTAATCAGCAGATGGGGCCCCTCAGCCTGCATTGTGTTTCTTGTGCAATCTTTTAGCCTCTGTGAGTTTGCACAACACTGAACCTTCTCATTTTGAAATTCGGGAGTAGTAGAGGAAGCCTTGGGCAGAAGATTGTAATTTGGGAGAAGGGGAAGTCAAGAAGATCACCATCACCTGTTCTGAAGAGGGCTGGCACAGAAGGAAATTGCTTTGCTTCATCAGTGTCTGAGCCTCTGAATGGATGTGCTCCTGTCATCCCGCCCTTCATCTCCAGTGACCTAAAAATCACATAATTTCAAACATTCACGGAACTGATTCCTTTGTGCATGGCTGGTGCACTTACCCCCTCTATTGCCAGCAGATGTGTCTAAATCTTTCTACTTCATAGCTGGGCTTTGGCTGCTGTGTGGGTGTCTGGGAATGAATGAATACCCTTAAGCAGGTTTATCAGGCTTCTTACTTGCAGCCTCCTCTTAGGGTTTGCCCCAGGTGGGGCAGATTTATCTCTGGTTTCTTAGGGTCTCAGTCTGAGCCTGAGAATTAAATTGTCCTAAAATAGATTAATAGGAGGGTCGCATGTATTTTACACATAAACAACAGCCACTAAAGGAAAATAAAAAGGCTTGAAGGAGTAACCAAGCTTGGGGACACTTGGCTGTCATCCCAGCACTTAGAAAGTAGAAACAGGAGGATCATGAGTCAAGGGTCATCCTTCTCGGTGACCCAGTAAGTTTCAAGCCAGCCTGGGTTAATTGAGACAGTTTCAAAACAACAATAAAAACCCTTCAAAGCTGACACAACCTCTGGATGCTTGCTTAGTGGCTAAAGAGGGGTGGCTGTTTTAGAGACATATCTAAAATCTTAGGGATATTAAAGCTTTCAGTTAACAGGTTTTTTTCCCCGAGATGTATTTGTATGCATTTTTCCTCCCTGGGCTATGACTGAATTTCTGAATTCACCCATTTCTGAATTCCTGCTCTCCCATTCTAGGCCAGGCATCTCACACTCATCATTTCTTTTTTCCCCCCTGTGGGGATGTTTCTTTTCGATTGGCTAAGCGAGGGCAGAGTGTCCCTCTTGAATCTGCTGATTTTCAAGTACCTTTAGTTTACAATAATCCTTCTGCCAAGTGGCATGTTTTCAAGTGGCATGTGCTGCCACCTTTCATTCATTTGCTAAATGCTTCCCTTGCAGAATGAGAAGTGTAGTCATTTTGTAAAAGCACTGCAGGTAATTCTGATGGACTGTCTCCCCCGGCAACTGCTTGCCTAGTCAACTAACGAATTAACAAGCCTTTGAAATTGCTGCTCATTGATCCCAAACTGTTCTTTTATAATCTGGACTGCTTCCCCCCATGCATCAGGAGTGTTCAGAGTAGCCATGTTTCTTTAAGGGATTTCTTAAATTAATTGCCACTGATGGCTTGATGGTAGGGTTGATGTATTCACATTTTCTATGCATGAAGTCATGCAGTTGTTCTGCATATTGATAGATTTATATTATATTTTATTGATTGATTTATAATCAGTGTTTTTTGTGATTTGTACTCAGCTTTTCTATGTGTATGACTAGAAGAGGACACTAGGTGAGTGTCATGCTTCATTTACCAGGGTTTTTTCTAGAGGAACAGAGACTCTCGCTCTCTCCCTCCCTCTCTCCCTAATCTCTCTATGTAATTTATTAAAATGACTTACAGTCTGTGGCACAGCTAGTTTATCATTGCCGCCTACTAAAGGAAGGTTTAGCAATCCAGTAGTTGTTCAGTCCAAAAGCTTGAGGTCTCAGCCGGTTTTCAGGATGTGTTTCCCCAAGAAGTGGGCTCTCTCATGCTCAGATAGGAATGACTTATTTGTAGTGTGATGCTTTACTCTTTTGGCTTTTTGAGGAACCCTCCACCCATCTCCCAAGTAAATCACACATGGAGGTTTGTTCTTAGTTAGGAATGCCTAGTCTTAACTTGGCTTGTTTCTTGCCATCTTTAACTTAAATTATATCACACCTACCTTTTCCCTTTTGGGCTTTTATCTTTCTTATTTCTGTATATCTTAATTTTCTTCTTACTCCCTGTCTGTCTGTCCGTCTGTCTGTCTGGGTGGCAGGCCCCTGACATCCTCCTCTCCTTGTTCTCTTGCTCTTCTGGGGTCTCCGTCTATTTATACTCTCTGCCTGCCACCCCTCCTATCCTTGCTCCTGCCTCGATATTGGCCATTCAGCTCTCTATTAGTACCATCAGGTGCTTTAGACAAGCAAAGAATGACAGCTTCACAGAGTTAAACAAATGCCCGTGTAAACAAAAGTCACACATCTTTCCATCTTTAAACAAATGTTCCAGAGCATAAACAATTGTAACACACCTTAAAATAATATTTTACAACACTTGCCTGTGACAGGGCAGGCAGTGAAAGTAGGTACTTCCTTTTTTCATGTACTTTACGTAGGCTGCCCAGATTAAGGTGGAACTTTCCACCTCAAAAGACACAGTTTTAGGATGAATCTCCCCTCTTCAAATGGTTCAGTCAGGAAAAATCCCTCCCAGGTATACCAAGCTGCTTGGGTTTTACCTAATTCTAGATGTAGTCCTGTTGGCAACCACAGATAGCCATCACGCTTGCTCTTTCACTCTCCACCTTATTCCCTTGAGGCAGGGCCTCTCACTGAATTTGGAGCTAATGTATGGATCCTCCTTCATCTGACTCACCCAAGCACAAGGGTCAGAAGCTGGAATGCCCCTGCACCCAAATTTCTAGATGGGTGTTGGGAAGTAGAATGTAGGTCCTCAATGCTTGTATAGCAAGTGATCCATCTCCTTGTCCTCTCGTGTTTGGTTCTCTTATTTATATGGAGCAGTTTTGCTATTTCTTAAGATAATCAATGAAAGCTTAAGCAATTATTTTACTGAGTTATCAGGCAGTAAATGCTTATAGATACAGTGAATATATAGGTGCCTGGTTCATTCAAGATTTTCAACAAGGAAACTATATAGTCCTAAATTCTATATATAGAAAAGTGACATCTTTAGTGTCTGAAAGCATCAGATTCTTATACATTATATATGAATAATATTATTTCACATTATGTTATAAAAAAATTTTAAAAGTTGTCAGTTCCTTTTGGCTCCATGGTCATTGATTCTTTTCCCTCTTTCCCCCACCCTCTAGAGTAGAGAATCCCAGTATTAACTGAAGGACAGGTGATTGTACTGCTGTCTCTAAGACCTTATCAGGTGTCTGGAAAGCTAATGTTCTGGCATGGGGTCCATTTGCTCTAGGTAGCTGTTCCACAGAGTCATCATGAAAATGCCTTGATTAGTATGTTACAGGAAAAGAAAATGAATTTGAAAAAAGTAGCATAATTTCATAAATATTAACTTAAATTTGTATGGAATTGGACATAATTTTCAGTACACTTCTGAGGGAACCTTCAGTATGAATGGAGGCCTGGTATCCCAAGAAACCATACATATGAGGCAATTAATTCTTACTTGTTTATTTAAGATAGGATTTCTTGGAACCCAGGGTACAACTCACTGTGTAGCTGAGGATGACTTTGAACTTCTGACCCTCCTACTCTAGCTCCCAAGTGCTAGGATTATAGGCATGCACTATCACTTCCAGATTTATGTGGTACTAAGAATGGAAACCAGGTTCTTATGCATTGTTGGCAAGTGCTCTGTCAGCTGAGTTACACTCATAATGAAATATTCTGCTGGATAGGTCTTAATATTTTAACTACTTGGATTTGTGTATTTAGAAGGAAATTTTTAACTGCTGACTGTTTTCCTGGCTTACTCTGAAGCAGTGGGATTACTGGTGTCCAGTGTTGTGCATTTTCCTCTTTCAAGGGGTTATGGCAACACTTTATTGTCCTAAGGTCTTTTCACTGGGTGTCCTCTTTGATTAAGATTCAGGACATACACAGGGCGGTCCTCAGCTCCAATCCTTCTATCTGTGTGTCATTTTGCTCTCTTTTCTTTATTCCCTCACTGCTCCAGTCAGTTCCAAACCCCCAGAACTGTGCTCATACCTGTAAATCCCAGCACTAGGAGGGCAAAAGGAGGAGTTGTCCAGTGCTTGCTGGTCAACCAGCGTAGCTGAATAAGCAAACCCTGGGCCAATGAGAGACTGTTTCTCAAAAACAAGAACAGTTGGGATAGTCACCAGAGATACACCTTTGGCACCTGCATATGCCGGTGTCGTGCGCGCATGCGGCGCGCACACACACACACACACACACACACACACACACACACACACACAATATCTTCATCTTCCCACATAGGCATACATAAAGCACAACATAATTGACATATTTGTGGTGTCATTTTGGATTCAGGAAATTTGATCACTATTTCTGTACCCATTCCTTTATTTTTACCTCACTCATTAAGTCTCTTTAGGCTGTGTGTGGCCTTAGATACTCTTGTAACCATCACTTCCTTTTCATTTTCTTTTCTTTTTTTCTGCAGAAAGATGTAGCAGTTAAGCCTCAGGAACGAGTGGAGAAGCGACAGACTCCCCTGACTAAGAAGAAACGAGAAGCTCTTACCAATGGCTTGTCTTTTCACTCCAAGAAGAGCCGGCTCAGTCACTCGCACCACTACAGCTCGGATCGAGAAAATGACCGCAACCTCTGCCAGCACCTTGGAAAGAGAAAGAAGTTGCCTAAGGGACTCAGACAGGTGAGCAAGCCTGGATCCTTCTTTCTTAGGACCTTCTCTTTCCTCCTGCATCTCAGTAGTTCTCAATTGTTTTATAAAGTTACATGCTTGATTCTAAACTCTAGAAGTATTCTCTGTATTTGACTAACACTCCATGTTTGCTATGCATCAGAGCTCCATGTAGTACTGCTGGTACATGGAACTGGCTACATGGTGGAGATGGCCTGGTTTCTGTAGAGAACTTTATGGTGAGGACAGAGAGAGCTCTGGGAAATTGGTCATAGCCATTGTACCTCACATGATTCTGGTGTGCTAAAAATGGTGGTCTGTGTGTGAGCAGGGTCTCATATAAAATTCACACTGTGACATTTGCGGGGGAACAGTGGCTCTGCAGTGTTCCCACTTCTGTGCCAACATTGCTCTCTGAGACTTAGTAGGGTCGTCTTTGTGGTTGTTGTGGGGGTGGTCTCTGGCCTGAGAATAATTAGCTTACAATGATCCACAAGCAAATAGTGCTTTGCATTTGGGGACCCTTTCTGCTTGTGGGAATCACTATGTGAAATGGATCGATACTGAGAAACAAAGTTGTCCAGAGCAGTGTCCCTTTGCACCATTGCTTTTGTACTTGTAGAGTTATCTGCGTCATGTGTGCGTTTTGTTTGCTTTTAGAGACGCTATTGTGTGAGAGTGACTGTCACTTAAAAGGACGAGATGGGAGTTGTAGTCGACAGAACAGGTGCCGACAGGTTATTTCTAGTCTGCAGAGATTTCTCTGCAAAGTATGAGATCTGAGATCACAGAAAACAGTGGTTCTAAAACCTCACAGATCATCACAACCATGCCATGCATCGCACTAAACACAAATCCTCAGCCTCTGGCTGTGGACTAATGCAGTCGTTAGTGTGGGAAGTTTACAGCTTGACCATGGTTAGGCTGGCTTTGAAGTCACTTGTGTAAAACTTCAGAAGTGTGTTCCGAGTGATGACATTCAGTTCGCGGTTTGGAAAGCTAAAAAAGGCCCAAGAGGATAGAATGGACTGCTTGGTGTCATAAAAGGAATGAAGGACGACATTCCTTTTTAGAGACATAGAGAGTGCTGGGTGTCAATGAGAACACAGAAGGCCTGTATCATAACGACCTCAAATATGACCCAAGGCACCAACAAACTCACTTGCCAGTAGTGTGGTTAACATTTATCACTAGTTACACCACGTGCAGTAACTGTGCAACCAGGCCTTCAGTGTATGGCTCCGCTAGCAAGTCATGCAGTAACCCTGCCTGGTGGGAAATTACCATGTGTACTTTAGGGAGATGGAAACTGGGGCTACAAGAAATGAAGTATCCTTGCCATGTGGGATTTAGACATGATCTTTCTAGCCTCAATTTTAGCTCTTTTTTCTTTGTATGTTATATTTCCTTTGTTTGATGTAAGTTTGTGCATAGAGAGAAGAAAACTGCATATTAAAGGAAGCAACAAGGATGACCGATAAATATTTCTAGAAACAACATGGTCAAACAACACATTTGTTCTTACAAGCTGCTCCTGGTGAAGTCGTAAGACGAAGCAGGGTTATCTATGTTCACAGCAGTGGTACAGAATTGGAAAGCTAGATAGTAACCAAAGTTCAATGGAGATCTTTTGTGTGTGTGTTTGTGTGTGTGTGTGTGTGTGTGTGTGTGTGTGTGTGTGTGTGTGTGTGTGTGTATTGGGGAGAGGGAGGAAAGACTGGGGTCCATATAAGGTGATGTTGCTCTGGAATTTGTGTTCCTAACTTCTAGGAAAATAATAATCACCAGGGGAGAGAGGCTGTACTATTGCCACCTCTATCCTAGATCCTGTTGCCTTCCCAACATGATGTAAGACTGCTTATGACCCTGTCAGGCTAAAGACCACTTTACTTCCATGCAGAGGCCAAGTGGTATATCTTCCTTGCTGACCCTTATTTTTTTTTTCTTACTCCTAAAGGTCTTGCGATTTTTGTGAAACATGGGGTTTGAGGGTTTACCTCTGAAAACATTAGTGGTCACGACAGAAGACTTGAGATCATGTGTCTGGAATTTGGCTGACTTTTGGTCTTAATGGCCAAATGATACTTTTGTTACTCATGGTATTGTTAGTTGAAGCTTTAGTTGTTTTACATTTGAAAAATAATTATTTGCTTTGCAAATAAAAAAGAAAGAATCCTACCTTTCACCTGTAATTTCCAAAGAGTTACATGCTCTTTCTTTATACCCAAATGTACTTGGGTGTACTAGTTTGTCACTAATTATGTTTATATTAAGAGAAAGTAGAGTTAATAACTGAGGTAAGAGCTCAATTATTATTACTGATAATGATCATAGCATGATGCTTGTTATTGGTAAACATTCTCTGCTTCTGCCTTCCTGGAATATGAAATTTCTGTGGCAGGTTTCTTTAGATATTTCTTTTGAGCCTTGTGATTATTTGAATTCACCAATAATGTTGTCAAGTAGAGTGTCATAGAGATCTGTGAAGGAAGACCATAATGGACCGAAAGAAGGCAACATGTTTGAGTCTATATGTGTGTGTGTGTATGTGTGTTTGAGTAATGGCTCTATGAAGACATTTAAATGACAGGGAGAAACATTTGTAGGGTAAGGTATCCTCTCTTGTGTAAACATTGATTGTTAAAAGGTTAGACACTATGTTTAGAATTCTAGGACCAGATTGAGGTCATTGAGATGGCTCAACAGCCAAAGGCCCTTGCTGCCAACCCCAGTGACTCAACGTTTAATCCTTGGGACTCACATGGCACAAGGAAAAGAACCAACTCCAGCAAGCGCGCGCACGCGCGTGCACGCGCACACACACACACACACACACACACACACACACACACACACACACACACACACAGTGTAATTAAAATACTTAAGACAGAACAATAGGTGGGATTGCTTTTGTATTGTGCCAGACCAGTACATATCATAGTCTCCTTTAATGTCCATTGACTCCTAGCAGTTAGAGTAACTGAATCTGAGTGTCTCAGCTGGAAGGAGTCTTCGAGTGAGTCTTGAGAGGAGTTTTTAAATGAATGGATTGTCCTTTACTGCCTCTGGCTGAGGTAGTTACAGTGTGAAGACTTAAAGGTGACAGTGGGCATGAGAAGAGAAGACCTGGTCTTCCTTCTTGACATGAGGAGAATTAACTTTGCATTCTATTAGGGTGATACTTCCTGAGCAGGCAACTTAATACATGGTTTCCTGTAATTATGGAAGACATTACTTTTTAGTAGAGAGGAAGTAATAGGATTTTTTTGCCTTAAAGACTGTTGAAGGCAACTAATCTTTTCACTCTTAGAGTGCAATTATATACTCTTAAGAGAGAAGGGGGAGAAGGTGTAGTTCTAAAACCAAATTGCTTTTTTCCCCCTTGTCTGATTATAAAACCACAGCTCCTATGACATATTTCCATTCTGTCAAAAGAAAAGTGTTTTAATTAGAACTTAGATTAGTTGCTGGATTATGTTTTTAACAATAAATATATACTGTCTTATAAGAGAGCTGATCAGTAACTGCCTTGCCAAATGGGTCCAGGTTTGAGCAGCACTGTCCCCAATTTTCAAAAGAGCAGAAAAATAAATCTGATCAAAGGAGCAAATTGCTATGACACAAAATAGTGAATGTCTTTGTGACCTGCTGTTTTGAAAACTTTCCACCTTGGAAAACATGAACAATGTCCACCGTTATCCTCCAAAGTCAGATTCCACCAAAGTTCACCCTAGAGAACTAGTGACTTTATTGGATTTACTTACAGAGCTGATTGAAGGGTTGCATACTATAGTGTGTGTGACCTGAAAACAGCAACACTGGAAAGTCTTCACTTAGAATAGATGACGGTTTCTCCATGGCTGTGTAGATGGACTTTGTTTAGTTAGCCTTTGCCAGCTTGTATGAACCAGTACCTCCACAAACCTAGAGACTGCTCATAAATGGGCAGAATTGCATACAAATATGGCTGCGAATTGGCTGAAGTCTCACGTGCAGTTCCATTGGTCCTCCTTACTCCTCCTCTTTATGAAGGAATGTCAGTAGTGTACAGGCCCCATCATAGTTGACAAACAGACATTGCCAATCTCATGGAACCATTCACTTTGACTGGTGATGACACAGGGGATGTGGTTTACTCCTGCTTTGACTTGAGGGAATATGGAGAGGAAACAGAGCCTCTCCATAGGACCTTCTTTCTTTAATTGGGAAACTGTGTCACACTGTAACCACCAAGCAGTACAAAGCTGTGTGTTTCCTAACCCTCTAACCAAATTATGACTTCTCACAGAGCATTTTGGGAAAACTTAACTCTCCCCTGAGCATTAAGGAAACTTTGATTTTCTGTCTTATATATGTATTAACTTCTAGACCACAGAAATTTTTGCTTTCAAAATGTAGTATGTTGTAGCTTAAAAGCCCAGAGAAAACAAAGGTGTTTTAAAAATAATGTAGCTATGATGAAACATGATGAGAATTGGGAGAACTCTGAGTTGCTTCAACTGGAGTTTTAAATCAGTGTTTAATTACTTTGTTTGTACTTTGAAGTACGAACTGTGCTGGAAGAAGTAGTGTAAAGCAAGCAAGAGGCCATCATTTGGTTATATGAATGCACGCACAGATACATGCATTTATAGCTGCAAGTGTACTTAGAGGCCAGAGGACAACCTCAGGTATCATTCTGCAGGAGACACTCCTCTCTTTCTTTTTTGACACAGGGTATTTCTGGCTGGGAACTTGCTAATTCAGCTAGACTGGCTGAAATAGGGGTGACGGAGGTTGTTGTCAAGGCAATTGTGTTCCCTGGCATGAACAAAAATTGATTGATGAGGAAAGACAGAAGATCAAACCATGGATAAAGGAAAAGTAACAGATTTATCCTTTGAGGATGGGAGAAGCCTAAGGTTGAAAGCCCTTTAAACATGAGATGCCTTCAGTAGTTTATAAGGCCCCTGAGCTCCCCTTTTCCATATTGTCCTGTCTAGCTACCCACCCCTATGCCTTTTTGACATTTCTCATAGAAGCATCTTTTGTGAACAATAAACTGCAGTCTCAAGGAGTCTGTCTAGCTTTCCTCACATACCTATATTCCTGGACACTCTGGTTTCTCCCTCTATTCTCAGGGTTTATCACATTGGAAGAAGAAAATAACCTCTCTAGCTGCTTCTTGCTGTGGTGGGAGGGTAGAATCTAGGCAGTGCGTGTCCAAGAGTTAGGTGACTCTTACAAGGCAGTTTACTGTTGGATATTCATTTACTGTGACAGAATTCTTGCAGGCAGTGCATCTAGAGCCCCGTCTATAGCCCCTTCTGTAGAAGTAGAGAGGAGTGACTATCTTAGTGTAGCTTTTATATATAGTTAATGAAAACTAGAAGGTTAGGTATACCGGTGTTGTACTCAACTACTGTATAATATTTAGATAAAAGTTAGACAAAACCCAAGCAATCAAACTTGGATTCGATAACCATGGTTGTTCTTTAAGCCATCCTAGTAATTACAATGGCAAATAGACTGAAGCACTTCTGATTTAAGGAGAGGTTTTACATCAGAGTATTGAACTTTGATCTTTTACATACCTTACTCAGACATTTGTAACTTGCTTAAGCTTTCCAGCCTTCTTCTTTCATTCATGATAATCATTCAACCATCTTATGAGATACATGAGATACTGTAACTTTAATAAATCCATAGTTAGTGAGACTGGCCTTGATTTTTTTTTTTTTCTGCAAGCTGGTACAAATGATGCCATGGCAGTTGTTTGGCTTGGAAGATAGTGTATAACACCACCTTATAGAAAGAAATTTTAATTCAAATTGCACACATTATAAGTTAATGCATACTGTTAAAACTATGGGGCTTGGAAATTACTGGTAATCCAGTATCCGGTTAGGTAGGAGATTTTTCTCCTCTCTTGAAAATTTACTGCAACAGAATTAAACATGGTACATTGCAAATCATTAACTCTAGACTTTTGAATGATTCTAATTGCAGAGATCTATCATGGTACCTATCTTTATAATCAGAGATGTTATTAGAAATATCCCAGGCAGTTTCTTTAGTTCCCCATGCAGGCATTCCATGTTGACTTCACCTGGAGAGAAGGTTAGTGTTGGTGCAGCAAGGACAGGTGAATGGATCTTCTGATGTATTTCCTCCTCCTGGTGGAGCAGCATGTCCAGTGAATGCCTTTTCCTGCTGGGACTGCTACCCCAGGCTTGTCCATTATTTTAGTATGGCTAACACTGTCTCTGGAGCATTCTGTGATATTAGTTATTGTAGAACAAAGGAATACTTATAATGGAAAACTTAGATTAAACAAATCTAGTTTAAGCTACATTTCTGAAGACCTGCTAATTATTTTTGAGTGAAAATCTAGGCCAAAACCCACATAGGTACTTATCCAGCGTGACTGCAGAGCCAACAGAAGTCTGGAAACAGGAGTGTTTGAAACAGGCATGTAATTTGGGATTGAAGCTTCATAATGAAAGGACATTTGAACTTTGCTATGCGCTCTTTCATAAATTTGCTGTAATAGCTAAGTGCCTGGAGGTACCTGGAGTGACTGTTAAGAAATATGAGCTGCAGTCAAACCATTTTAACTTATGCTCAGAATCTCATTTAAAATGTTAATTGGGATTTCATTTGCTTTTCAAAAATCAGGATGAACTCTCTGGCTAGGGGAGCAGGTAGCCTACATGCCTATCTTCACCTCTCCTACTCCAAGTGCAGTCCTCCAGTCTTATTCCCAGCTATGCAACAGAACGCCTATTGCAGCCTCCCTTCCCCATCTCCAGTGAGTCACATAGATCTTCCTCTCCAAACTTGCCCCCTACTCATTGCTTTATCTCAGTTCTCAGCTCCCAGATCCTTGTTCCTGGTTCCTGTTTCCTGGCTCCAGCTAGAACCCACATGTTGCTCGGGCCAGGGAAACAAATAGGCTTATTTCAAAACTTGACCTATCCCCAGCTCCTTCAAATTCAATCCCCCAGTCTCATCCCTAGCTCAGCAGCATACTACCTGCTGAGACCCACCCACTCCCCACCCTGTCTCCATCTCCAATGGATCACACAGATCTTCCCCTACAAACATCCCCCGATTGCTTTGTCCCAAGCTACCAGCTCCACCAGGAACTCCCTGGGAACCTACAGGCTACCCTGACCAGGGAAGCAGGTAAGCTAATGGAAGATATTCACCTCTTCCCCAATTCCTCCAAGTCTAAAATTTCTCTCATCTCCGGGTCTGTAGCAGACCTTCTATTGTGTCTTCTCTTCACTCTCTGCCCTCATTCCTAGAGGACTAGCTAACCCACCCTGGTGGAACACCTGTGTTTTCTCTTCCTGTGATTCCCTCTCCCAGCCCTTCCCCATTCTTTAGTGTCAGGTCCCAATAACAGAAACACCCAGTGTTTATCTGTTTTTCCAGAATACCCAGTGGCCGCACCCATCAGGTCCCCAGAAGATTTCCTTACCGGACCACACAATTACTATACTTCCTAAGAACCAGAGAGAAACAGAAGCCAAGGAACAAACACCCACCTGGCAAACATAAGACCAAAATTCAGCACCTGGAATTAAAAATTTTAGTACCAGATTCCTGTGTGCCGGTGTAAATATGCAATCAGTAGCACCCAGGACAATATGTCTCTACATATGTTAGAGGGTCTTAAAGAGAAAATGACTAAATCCCTTAAAGAAATTTGTGAAAACAAACAGTGGAAAGAAATGAATAAAACTTTAAGACCTGAAAGTAGACTTTAGATCAATAAAGGAAACTCAATCTAAGAAAATCTGAACACCACAAATTTTAGAATTTGAACAGGTGATTGTTAAGGGTAGGGTCTAAAATAACTCCTTCAGTTTAAAACTGCATTTTGGAAGCTGAAAGATGTCTCAGTGGTTAAAGCCATGTATTCTGCTTTTTGGGAGGAACTAAATTTAGTCCCCAATACCCTTGTCAGGCCACTAAAAATCCTCTGAGACTTCAGCTTCAGGGGATCCTGGCTGCTGAGAATACCTGAAAGCAAATACACATTCTCTCACACAGACATGCACACATAATGTTCTTCTGTAGGCTTAGTGGCTGCACATGAATCTACTGATAGTTTAATTATTGTCTGTCACCCCACCAGCCACTCAGGACTCGGCCTGGAGACAGAGCTTCTGGTACAGCTCTGCTGCAGCTGCTATATGTAGATTTAAATTAAGTCTGTGTTGTCCTGTTTATCAGTAAGACTCAGAAGTCAGAGGCTGGGGTGAAAACCTGCTAGCTCAGAGAGGCTGAGTAGCAAATAGCTGATACTGTATTTTGGGGGGAAATACCACCAGAGACATGTCTCTTACCTAGTCCAAGAACCAAGAGGACTCAAACTCTAGTCCTGTGCATCTTCACTATCCTAATTACAGATATCTATATGACTAATTCCAGTCAGCTCATCACTGATTTCTCCCCCTCATTCAAGGTATAATGTTATTGGACAGTCTCAGGAGTGTCAGAGGGCAATAAAAATATCCCATGACACATACAGATGCTCAATTAAAAATAAAAACACAATTTGAAACTGTATTGGGGGACCTGTTGAATTGTACATTTTTCCCTCTTAAGAGGACACCAAGTTATCTACCTGTAGTCCATTTGCAGCTACAGAACATGAAGTAATTCTCTAATTTTTACTCACAGCAATCCCATCCCTGCACAAGTCTGTACATGACAGGTACGAGTAGGAATGGGTGGGTGACCGTAGTGTACAGTGGTATTGGTGGGGATCCAAGCAGATGGCTGTGATAGCCACGTGCTGCAAGATTCCCGTGGGAGTTGATGGCAGTGACAGGCGACTCACAATGTGCTATTTACAGTTTGGGTTTTCAGTCTTTCAGTGACATCTGAATGCTCTTTAGCAACTACTTTCATTACTGCCTTTTGAGGAGCTGCTAATTGAAAATGAAATAGTGGGTGGGCTTTGAGACATGCAGGCAGGGACAAGTCCATGTAGTAAATGGTGTTTGAGAACCTCTGGGCAATTTTATGCCCAATCCGTGGATCTCTTTAGAAATATGAGAAGTCAGAGGTACATCTGGAGATTTTGTACACTTGAACACTTCCCTGCCCAGAGAATCATATGTACACCTGTGGGGCTGGAAAGGAACCCAAGTGAGAGCTGGTTATTCTCTGCTTTCTCTGTATAGCTAAGTGTGTGCAACTGTGTTATGTCAAGTCTCTTGTCATCTTGTGAGTCTCATAGCTTACCATGGGAGTGCCATCTGTTTTTTTCCTTTACCTGTTTGTACATTTACTTCATAGTTGTGATTGATTACATGATCTTGTGTGTGCGCGTGCATGCGTGCGTGTGTGTGTTTGTGTGTGTGTATGTGTGTGTGTGGGGGGGGTTGTGTGTTTGGTGGAGGTCTGGAATATACAAGTGTATGTGGACGTGTTCATATGGAGGCCAGAGTATATCCTTTGATGACATTCCTCGAATGTCATTTAGAGACACCATCTCTAACTGGCCTGGACTTACTGATTAATTGGGTTGAATGACTAGAAAACCCCAGGGATCCTCCTATGTCTTCCTGTGTCTTCCTCCCCCACACTGGGATTACAAGCATGTGCCATCATGCCTGGAGTTTTTATGTGGGTTTTGGGGATTAAACTTAAGTCCTTGTGCTTTTATAAGTCAGTCAGGGAACCATCTTCTCAACCTCTGCCTGAACTCTTGGGATTTACTGTATATTCCTTTTTTTTGCATGTAGCTTTTCTACCTATAAATTCTTTCTCATGATATAGCTCTGTTGGAGGTAGGCATGGCGTCTAGCACAATGAGAAGAGAAGGTGATGTTAGTTTGAATGGATTCTGGGGGCAGAAGAAATCTTCGTTCATCACAGGGTTGTGTTGTGTCCTTTATCTTCAGAGCTGCTAGCTGGAGCATCCGCAGTGTTACTGAAATTGTCAACTCTCCTAAGTGGTTATGTGTGGGATTGTTTTACTCCCCATTCTCAAAATAATTTTGCATGGAGAATACTTGGGCTGAATAAAGAATGACCTCAAGCTTGGAGATATTCTTAATTATATGTGAAGGTAGATAAATATTATTTTATTCTTTTTATTTTCTCTTGACCATTTCAGTATCTATTATTTGGGACAGAATTATTCTGAATCATATGCCTTGTTTTATGGCAAAGTGCAAGACTCTGTCCCTGGGACCTCCATGATATACCCCTTTCTGTGTACTTCAGTCCCATTAGACCTGTTTTGCTCTAGGAACCCAACTCTTTTAATGCATCTGGGCTACTGATGGGTGCTAATGATGTTGAAGCAGTGGTTATGGTAGTCTAAGTAAAAGCCTACACTTTGCTTGTTGACACAAGAGCTGATTTTATACAAGATAAGATTAGCACAGTTCTTGGCTGGAGCTCTGGTGCTTTTCCTGTCCAATGGAATGCACCCTTGCACCAGTGCGCTTGAAATACACACAGAAGCAGAAACTAAAGGAGCTCATAGGAGCTGGGCCAACCCCATATTGTCCAGTAGGCCTGATGAGTTATGCCATGTGGCCACTGGATCTTTTCTCCTGCATTCATTGATCAAGGCTCTGCAGAAACTGCCACTGTTTCTAGGCTCTGCCTGCAGTGATGCTGATGGAGAGGGTCATTTCATAATCACTGTTTGCACCTGTGTTTGCTCAGGAAATGCTGGTGTCATACATCTTAAAAACATGCAGCACAAAGCTGGACAGGTCCTAATTGCCAGGATGAGTCTGAAAGGCTGAGATTGGCTGTAATTAGATTGAGAAGCAATTAGCTGTCTCGTGTGCATAGGGAATATGCAGAGTCATGCTTCTTTTTCAGGGTGGTCTTCAGACCACCTGTACCAGAGCTTGTCCCATGATTGTATGAAAGATTCACATCCTCAGCTGCTATCCCTGGAGGTGAGTCCCTGCAGGTGCTGTAAGAGTCAGCCCTTAAACTTGATTTGGAGCCAACAGCATGGCTCAGTGGATAAAGGCACTTGCTGCCCAGCCTGAGGACTTGAGTTCTATTCCCAATATCTGTGTGAAGAACAGAACAGAACCGACTCCTTCGAGATGTCCTCTGACCTCCACAGAAGCATAATGGCACATGCATATACACCTCCTGCCACCCACCCCAATGAAACATTTGTGGGGGAGCGTCATTTTGTGTTTGAATACTTGTATGTGTGCATGCACATGTTTACATAGGCATGTAGAGGCCAGAGGGCAAAGTTGTTGTTCTTCAGTCTACCTCCCCAGGCATTATTTGTTTTTTATTTTAATTACAAAATAAACTTCTGATAAATCTTAACAATTTTTAAAAAGCACCTTGTGTGAAATTAATTTTATCAACAACAAAATATTTTTGTTTGGCGCATTTATATACTGAACTCTCTTCTACTACATTGCTAACTAGAAAGAAGTGCTTTTTGCCCCCATGCTAGAGACCTATCACCCATCTTCTCGTGGTTTCCAATGGCTGATTATTGGAATGATACCAGAAGAATGGTGCTTCAGCCTTGTCTCTGTGCCCATCTATTTCCTCAAATGAAAGAGCAATAAGTGTATCAGAGATCTTTTTCCTTGTCTTAAATACCCTTCTGTTTATAGACAAGGGATGCTGAACCTTTAAAACCTACAGCTTTGGGGACTGGTGTGATGGCTCAGTGTTTTAAAATGTTTGCAAATCACCTGAGTTTGGTTCCCAGCACCTATATCAGCCAGCCCACTAACTCCTGTGATTTTAGCTTTAGGGAGATTGGACATTGTCTTTTGTCTTCGTTGGGTACCTTCACTCATTGTGACATATAGACACTTAGTCATGAATAAAAGTCAATCATAAAGTTGATAACTTTAATTTACATCCCTTTTCAGATCTAAAAATCTGCAACTATTTGTGGGAGGGGGACGTTGTTAATGACTGGGACTTGTAGCTTGTATGTTTTCTGCCAGCCTGCCCACCGCCAGTCTGGCATGCTGGCCCCAAATAACACTCTGAGATTCTGTATTTGATACAATCCTGTTGGCCAATTACCATTATTGTTTATGGGCTAGCTCTGTCTTAATTATTAACCCATTTCTACTTATCTAAGTATTTCCACGTGGTCATCTTATTGGGGAGCCGCCGCCGGCATCTTCTTTCTCCATGCTCTACCTCCTGACTCCTCCTAACTACTTCCTCTTTCCGCCTCCTAGTCTTCTAGCCCCACCTATCTAGTTTCCTATTGGCCAACAGGGCTTTATTAATTAACCAGTATGAGAAACATATTTACAGAATAACATCTCCCATCATGGACTGATTGCTTTTGTTTATAATCCAGGAAGTTACAACGTAGGAAAATAATAAACTTGAATTTCTGATTTGTGTTCTGCAAATTCTAAAGGAATCAGTTGGCTTTCTTGTTTAAGTAGCTGAAGCTACACTTAGAACTTAACAGTGGCTTGTGGCGTGCCAACAGCAGACAACGTGTGTTTCCCATATAGTGGTAGGAGACTGGAAATGTCCTTCCCCTCATGATGAGCAGTTGCTACTGAAATTATCACCCCACAGGAGAAAGGCTATTAATAATGACTTTTGGCTTTTAAAAAATGCAGCAATCAGGAAGAGAGGGAAAGCCTCTGATGTGAGTGAATTATAATGCTGGGTAATGGGCTTGTTGTGCTTTGATGGAATATTGAATGACATTTTTTGAATCTTCATCTTCCCTCTTGCATAATGTATTATCACCTGGCTCCTACCTCCTTGTAATTAAAAGTCCATGTCTCTCTTTCTTTATTAGGGCACAGTATGTGAAGGGTGGTTTTGTGGAATGCTGACCTCTGAGCATAATGAGTATTACTGTCTTTGTTCATAATATACCCTCAAGGTTGTGTCTGTGGACATTCCTGAGTAGAAGGAATGGGTTGGCCATGGTCATTATACTCATTATACCTGAGATTCTAGCTATCACTTCCTGGGCCATTTGTACATGCTCTTGGGTAGAGTGTAGAGGGTGGAAGGTTAACAGATGAAATGACTGTGTCTCCTAGAACTCACTCAGTAGACCAGGCTGGCCTCAACCAGTTCCCAGCTTTTATCAGCTTTTATCTCTTGTTTTTTTTTTGTTTTTTGTTTTTTGTTTTTTGTTTTTTTGTTTTTTCGTTTTTTTTTTTTTTTCTGCTCGTTCATGCTGGTTCTTTCTGTATAACATTTTTTTAAACCTATAAATTACATTTCTTTTCCCTTTTAAGAGGTACACGAACACATAAAGGTTGTAAGCTTAAAATAAGTATACATTGCACAATTTACAGTTGGGTGACGCTTATAAGTTTTCATAAACATTTTTCACTTTTATAGTTAAAAACTATTTTCCAAAATTTATTACATCTTTTTGTACTCTGTGTGCATGTATATGGGGGTATGTGTGCATGTGCCATGTAATATGTGTGTTGGTCAGGGACACCATATGAGAATTGTTTCTTTGTTTCTTTCATGTGGAGACCAGGGATCAGACTCAGATTTTCAGATGTGGCCTCATGTACCATTTCACCAGCCCATAAAATACTTTTTTTATGGTATACATTGCATAGTATTTAAATTCACATTAAGCATGCTTGTTTAATGAAGCATTTGTCATTCTTTGATGGTGGAGATGTTCAAAATTATTCATTTTTGAAACTGATACTATAGACCTGGTATTCATAGTAACTACTCTGTATAGAGCTGCTTGCTTTACCTCTAAGTTATTTCTCAGCCTTTTCCGTCCATCTCTAGTAGCCATCATTGTAATCTTAAATTCTGTGCAATTGAATTACTTTGGGATTCAGCATGAGTAATGCCATGTGCTACTCTCCATGCTTAACATGTTTCACATAACATAATCTCTGGTTTCAGCCCTGTTGTTGCGTGGCAGGATTTCATTCATGTGTTTAGGCTATTAAATAGTGTGTATCAGTATATAAAGCCCACCCTTCTCCTTTCCTGGAAGGAGTGAGTTGCTTTTCTCATGGTTTTTTTCCAGTTCATGTACTATGCTGTGTGTGGCAGTGATCTTTAGAGTCATGCTTGTGATCAAGTGTATCCAGACCCAATCTTCCCATCCACTTTTCTTAGTAGCAAAATTAAAATTCCATTCCCACTGATGGATAGTGTTTGGTTCCTCCAGTATCTTCTTAGCTTCATCTCACGTCCCTCTATCTCAGGCTGCAGCCTCCCTGGCTCTCCTCATGTTCCCACCGTGGTCACCATGCACACATTGGTCTTCTATGGAAGTGCTCTTCCTCTCCATTCTTTGAGTTTCACCTCAAATTTCATGTCCTCGGGGAAGCTTTATCTGACCATATCCTTTAACCCAGGGAGAGCCTGGGATGCCTTCTCTTCAGCAATTACCTTTCACCTCCTTACACTTTGCAGAACTTGTAATTTTGGGTCTGTCCTATTGGGTTCTTGTTTATTTGACACAAGCTCTTATGTAGCCCTGGCCTCAATCTTGCTATGTAGCTGAAGATTATTTGAGAGCTACTTATGTCTTGCCTATACCTCCTGAATAATGAAATTACTCTTGGGTGTTGTTACTCTCCAGTGCTGGAGCTGGCACCTAGGATTTCATACGTGCTCTACAAGTACCCTGAGAACTGAGCTGCCTCCCTGTCTTTGTTTCTGGTGTTCTTTCTCTCTCTTCCCCTCCATTTTGTACTGTAGACTTTCTAGATGTATCTGGTACATTTTCTTTACCAAGTCATGCATTTTCTTTCAGTTCATTGTTGAAGATGCTGGCATGTTAACAACTGTATGCTTAAGGGTTTGGATAACAGCATTTTCACTTTAACTGACTATAAGAAAATAAAGAAAAAATAAAAGAAAACATGGTGAAGTATGACTCTAGAAATATGAAAAGAAAAGAAAAGTGAGACATTGTTCAACACTTGTATATCCTCCAAATTTGACCCAGAATGTTCTGGAGAGATCATTGATTAAGAATGCTTGCTGCTCTTGCAGAGAACCAGAATTTGGTTTCTAATACCCTACCCACATTGAGTGGCTTGCAAGTGCATGTACTCTACTTCTAAAGTATCTAACACCCTCTCTAGATTCCATGGGCCCCTGGACACATGTGGCATACATAGACAGGCAGGCTGGTATGTATGCACGCACATACACACATAGACACAGACAGACATACACATAGTCTCAGTCTCTCTCTCTCTCTCTCTCTCTCTCTCTCTCTCTCTCTCTCTCTCTCTCTCTCTCTCTCTCTCTCACACACACACACACACACACACACACACACACACACACACACACACACACTCTAAAAATTCATCTAAAAGAAAAATCCCAGAAAACCCCTACCCCCCCCCCCGAGGAAGATGGCATCTTCTGCTGGCTGTTTCCTGAAATGTCTAAGTAATTTTTCTCACCAATACCCCAGTCTTTCAAAAGGGTAAAGTTGCTAATGGAACCAAGAAAAGCTGGCCTTGAGAAACCATAGCTTTCCACTTCTCAGAGATAAATTGTTTCAAGAGAGACCCAGAGGAAGTGGATGGGAGTGAGGTGCAGTTCACTGAGTTTATTTTACATGTAAACATGTGTATGTGTGAAGTGGGGGCCGTGGATCTACTCTTCTGCTTTAAAAGTGCAAACTAATTTTAGCATCCAGGAGTAAATGGGAGATCTTTACATTGTAAAATGATGGTCCTAGAGGCCCTCTGTCTAAACTGTTTTGACCTTCAAAACAGTATGACTTTTCATTAAGTGACCCAATTAATCCATTCTCCTTATATTTGCTCCTTCAGTAAGCATGGACTGAGAGGCCTTTGTGTATGAACTTTATAAATGGAAGCCATGCACTTGAAGATCACTGTGTCATTGATGATCTTTGGGTGTCTTCTCAGAAACGCACTAATGCCCTGAAAAATTGTTTCTCTGTGTGGCATGCTTCTCAACCTCCCTTCTGTATTTGAATAAAGCTTTTGAGAATAAATGATATGTCTGAAAATATCAGCTCTGTTTGTTATCATTCCTCTTGGATTCTTATACCATGGCTTGTGAGTAGAGGTCAGAGGACAGTTATAGTAGTATTCTCTCCTTCTACATGTAGGTCCTTAGATCATCAGGCTTAGTAGAATGGCCTTTATCTGTTGAGTCATCTTGCTGGTCCCAGATTATTAAACTTTTGATAGCTTTCAAATGTTTCCAGAAATATGTCTTTAGAACAAACAGCTGTTATGTTCTCCCTCCCTCCCTTCCTCCCTCCCTCCCCTCCTCCTTCCCCTCCCTCCCTCTCTCCCTCCTCTCTCTCTCCCTCCCTCCCTCTCTCCCTCCTCTCCCTCCTGTCCCTCCCTCCTCTCTCCCTCCTATCCCTTCCTCCTCTCCCTCCCTCCCTCCCTCTCTCCCTCCTTTCCCTCCCTTCCTCCTCTCCCTCCTCCCTCCTCTCCCTCCTCCCTCCTCTCCCTCCCTCCCTCCCTCCCTCCCTCCCTCCCTCCCTCCCTCCCTCCCTCCCTCCCTCCCTCCCTCCCTCCCTCCCTCCCTCCCTCCCTCCTCTCCCTCCCTCCCGGTTATGTGTGTCTCTGTGGCTACAGCATGCTAAACTGCTTGGCCAGGGATCTTCAGGGATTGTCCCATCTCTGCCTCCACAATAGCAGGGTTACAGATGTATACTACCACATCTTTCTTTTTCCTTTTCTTTTATTTCTTTTCTTTCTTTTTTTTTTTTAATGATAGTCATGGAGATTAAACTCAGATCGTCAGTTTCCTAACACAGCCTTGCCTCAGCCCCCTGCTTATGTTTTCTAGAAACTGTTCTGATTTTAGTGTTTGCTCTTCTTGTAACCACTTTCTCTGGACCTCTTAGAACAAAGATGTTTATAGTTATTTAGAAGTGTAGCCTTTTAATGATACTCTTTATAAACAGAACCAGAAATAGCCACCTGTTTGTTGCTCTATTTAATTGGAAGTAGATTATTTTTTATTTCGAGTAGAACTTCAAAGCAGGAATATTTGAATTGAAATTTAGACTCCAGCTTTAGAATGAGAATATTAGCAGTTCCCAGTTCATCCATAAAGGGATTTTTGTTGTTGTTATTTTTCATTTCATTTTGAAACACTATATCACATATTTTTTGTTTTGTCTTTGTTCATCTTAATTATCCTGATACATAAACTGTAAAGAGTTGTGTGTGTGTGTTTGAATATGTGTTTTGCATGACCTGAGCGTACCCATGGAGGTCAGAAACAGCATTGGGTCCTGTGGAGATGGCTGAAATTTGCCTTGAAGTTTGACCAGCAAGTCTCAGGGATTCACTTTTCTTTGGCAGCTCAGCTCTGTAATTACAAGTTCATGCAACAACACTCTTTGTTATTGTTGTTTTCTTTTAATTTTAAACATATAGGTTCTAGAGGTAGAACTGAGGTCATTGTGATTCAACCCAAACAGTAAACAGACTGAGTGATGTCCCTAAATCCTGGAATACCATGTTTTATAAGGGATACCTTATAACCCTGCCCCAAAACATATATCATCTGTTTGCTGCAATTCACAGCAGCAAAGGAAATAGGAAATCAAAATATTTTGGAGGACTAAATGTTTGTAATAAAAATAGCTACAGCTTTTAGTGGGAAAGCCTCCAAAGAAGTCACAGGCTGCAGTTTTGTGTTTGTTTGATGCCCCCCTCCATTTTTCTTTCTTTTTTTTTTTTCATTGTGGCTTTTTATGGGCACTTGCATTGCTGCAACAATTGGGGACTTCAGGAATATTTGGTAATAGAAATGTAGGCCTGAGAGCTGTGAGCTGTAATTCTTAGGAGCCTGCAGTGAGCTCGTGGGGAGATCTTCGATGCTAATGAGGTAAATTTCTTTGTAAATAAATGCTCAGGGTTTGAAACCCACGAAAATAAAGTATGATTTGAACCTCATCATTCTGCCAAATTAATATTGATGGGAAAATTTATTGGTTCAAGGGCTTTTTTGTTAATAGTAAATTGTATTAACTTACTAAGGATTTTTATGCCATGATTTATATTCTTTCTTTTTTAAAAGCTGTAAAAAAAAAAAAAAAAAAGTAACCCTCAATGTCTGGGAAAGTTCTGTTTAGTCATTGAATTGTATTAGCTCTCTTTGCACAATCATTTCATATTCTGTCTGACTGAATGAAAGTACAAAGCCAGAAGCATCAGTGTTGTCAGAAAGTGTAGGACTGTGATTCTAGGGTTGCTGGCTTCCATAACTCTTAAAAACAAACAAAACTGAAAAAGAAAGTATTTATTGTGTGTGTGTGTGTGTGTGTGTGTGTGTGTGTGTGTGTGTGTGTGTGTGTGTGTGTGTGTTTCTGTGTTTGTGTGTGTGTTTCTGTGTTTGTGTGACCACCAGTATGCAGGTTCTCAAAGAGGCCAGAAGAGGGGGCTGGATCTCCTGGAGCTGGAGTTACAGGTTGTGGTGAGCTCCCTTATGTGGCTGCTTGGAACTAAACCCAGGTCCTCTGGAGTAGCAGCAACTCAACTGCTTTTTACTGTTGGGCTTTCTTTCCAGGGTGAAAACATTTTTGTTTTAAAAGTGCTTCCAACCTTTCAAGCTGTTTAAGCAGAATGGAGGAGTCATTAAATGGGGAAAAAGTTTCCCTGTTGTCCTAGGTTCATTTCTGTTGCTGTGATAAAACAGACTTTTGACAAAGCATCTTTGGGGGGAGAGGGTTTTATTTGTCTTTCAATTCCAGGTCACAGTCAACCATTTTTGTAGAGGTCAAGGCAGGAATTCAAACGGAGCTGGTTATATCACATCCCCAGTGAAAATCAGAGAGAAATAAATGAACATATGCATGCTTTGTACTGGGCTAACTTACTTGATTCTTTATTCTCCAAGATCCCAAATCAGTGAATGGTGCTGCCTACAATGGGCTGGGTCGTCTCTGCCTAGTTAATATAATCCTGTAGCTTACTGGATCCAGAGGGTATCTCACAGAGACTGTCTTCCTGGTTGGTTCTAGGTTGTGTTCTGTAGCCACCACTTTAAACTCAACTGTAGAGGTGCTTAGAGACAGTGGGTGAGTTGCTTTGTCATTGTTGTATTCCATGAAGTGGAAGGTATCAGTGTCGGCTTTCATATTCTCCAGACTTTACAGATGCCTTATGTGAGAGAGAGGCTAGAAAGAGGTATTGGTTACTCCTCACCACTGGGTCTTTTTCTGCTAATCAAATTATTGCCCTTTCTTTGACCCTCTGAGTTCATGGTTACAGTGGAATGTGCTTGTTATATGCCTCTAACATCACATTAAATAGTTAACGCATGCCAAAACCCTAAAAATTCCTTTTCTTTTGACTATTAACTCAATTTTAAAGACCTAAGATAACTGAACTCTGGTAGTTTAAGTATTTCAGTTGGAGCTGCCATTAAATGTGTAACAGATACAACACAGCATATCATTATGGATCCGTGCACACTAGCGGGACTGCAAACCCTGAATGCAGCGGGTTCGTGGTATTATTTGTGCAGAGAATAGAAGCTCCTGCCCGAGAAGAGATTACATGTGAGTTCCTACAACAACCCTTCTGCTTGGGGATTACCATACCTGGTGACATTGATCTCATCAGAATTTCAAGTCTTTGAAAATGAACAATACAGACTGCCTGTTTGGAGTAATTCATGGTGATTGAAGATGGAATGCAGTTAATTGTGTCTGTGGTTTTTTTTTTTTTTTTTGGTTTTGTTTTGTTTTGTTTTGTTTTCTTTTGACTCCCTTAGTAAATGGTGAATCTCCTTTGGCTCTGGGAAATCCTTTCCTGTGACCCACTGATACAGAGAATCAGAAAGATATCCCTTTCTGTGACTGCTCAGTAGCCATGGGGTGACCTGGTGGTTATCCAGGTTCCCTGACAGCTTTAAGTGGAGCTCACTTTTTCCAGAAGATTCCCTGCACATTGCTCTTCAATGTGAGACTGTTGTTACCGTGAGAGACCATGGGGGTGAGGGAGCGTCTCCTTTCTAGTGCTCTATTCTTGCATTACTTAATTACTTCAGAACACTTTAAAGTGAAGGGTTATTGAATGATAGCTATGCCCTCATTTCCCCACTCCTCTTCCTGTGGTTTTTATAATGCCATATATTTTTCTTGGGAGAGTTTCCTCACAGCTGTATTTGTGATCTCAAGCGAGGATTTGTGAATTACAACTATTAATGTCTCCCTCTTGGTTTGCTGTCTGAGACTAGGAGCTGCATGTAGTTTGTTTGCTTCTTATTAATATATGAGGAGGATTCCCCCTCTTCCAAACATATAAGTGTTGACTTTTTATATTGTTTAATTTGGATTGTTCCAATAATTAGAATTGTGTAAATTGTGAACATTTTTTTTTCAGAAATGTAGACAAATGTCTCAAACAGGATATATTTGCCTGAAGAAATGCATGTCTTCTGGTTTAATGTTTATAACTGAGTGGTTTTCTTGGTTTATTTATCTATTTTGTTTGATTGTCCATTATGATAGGGAAATTTGAATGGAGGATAGAAGAAAACCTCTGCTTTTGTGAATGTTGACTGAGCCTAATTATACTAGAGATGCTGTCTGCAGGCTGCTTGCTTGCTGCTTGTGAAGTTTTGCCATATCAAACCATGCCATCCTTGGTATGCATTACCCTGGTTTCACTGCTGTTGCTGTGGTTAAAAATGTCCTGTCAAATAGAAATAATGAGGAAAGGGTCTAACACACAGCTTGAGGTTAAAGTCCATCATAGCAGAGAAAGGGAAGGCAGTAGGAACTTGTCACAATAGAGCCATCTTTAGGAGCGGCGAGACATGAATGCAGGCATCTTCTCTATTCTTAGGTATTCTAGAACCCAACCCCAGAGCCCGGAAAGTGGGTTGGGTCCATTTCAGTTAACACAGTCAGCACAAATCCCTACAGACGTGACGTTAGAGAAGCCTGATCTGGAGTTCCTCATTGTCGCACTTTTCCAAGCTGGTTCTAGGTTGTGCCATGTTGATCATTAATGCTACCCATTGCATTCACACTGTCTCCTCAAGACAGGATCTCTGACTTGTGATCTCTGTCTAGCCTTATGATTAAATGTAAATTACCAACTAGTTCTTTCCCCTCCCTCCTTCCCTTTCTCCCTCCCTTCCTCCTTCCCTCCCTCCAAGAGATTTATTGGAAAACTACAAATCTGCCTTCTTTATTCCTTACTGTGTTAAGCAGGTAATTTTCTTTGGTGTCTCAAGGAAGCTGTTTGTAACAGAATGGACTTAACCATCATCTAAGACATTTCTAGGACTATGCAAATAAGTAACGTAAGCTTTGGTACTTTATTAAATCCTGTACACTGCCTGAAAGGTATCACAAGTGTCAATTCTTGGTGCGGGGGTGCATGTTCTATGGTCCTGTCTGTATCATACTCCTTCACTTGTGAGGGTGAGTTTGAGCTGTGGTGTCTCAGAAATGCTCAGTTTCCAATTTAATGTTGAATTGCTTGAGTTGGAAAAATCTCATAGAAAGAGCTTTTCTCCCTACATACTTGTACATTTCCCAACGAGGTCTTGGACTCATTGCACATGTTATTTTGGAAACTGGTTAGCATTTCTCCAGAATTGTTATTGTAGTTGTGAAAGAGGTCAGGCATGTGCACAGCAGTATAATCTGTCAGATTCCTGTGCAATGTATTTTCTATATAGTCTCTTCCCTGTGGTGTTGTTTTCTTACTATTAACCAACGTGATTGATGATTTAAAGATTTCCTTAAGCAGAAAAAAGTAATGGGAGAAGTGAATTTTTACATATTTAAAGAAGAATAAACTAATGCATATTTGAAAGTGCTTATAGAGGCTTAAGACTTCCAGTTATTGCAGATACTCACTGAATATACACTGAATTTTAAACTTAGTCAACTGCTTAGTCCATACCACCCTCTATTCCTGTCACAAGAGCACATAATGTCTGTCTGCCCACCCGTCCCTCTCCCTCTCCCTCTCCCTCTCCCTCTCCCTCTCCCTCTCCCTCTCCCTCTCCCTCTCCTCCTCTCTCTCTCTCTCTCTCTCTCTCTCTCTCTCTCTCTCTCTCTCTCTCTCCCCCTGTCCCTGTCCCTCTGCTGTCCCTCTCCTGTCCCTCTCCCTGCCCCTGTCCCTCTCCCTGCCCCTGCCCCTGTCCCTCTCCCTGCCCCTGTCCCTCTCCCTGCCCCTGTCCCCGTCCCTGTTCCTGTCCCTCTCCCTTCTACAAAGTTTGTATTTCTCTCTCTCACTTTTGGGCTCTGTCTTACCCTCCTATCTCCCCCCTACCCCACCAGAATAATAAGCATAAGCTAAGCCATGCACAGATTTTAGCTAAGCATATTTTGAATAACCTATTCATACATATTCTGTATGTATGAGTAAATTTTATCCCAAGTTTTCCTGTAACTGATTTTAGAGTCTATAATGCCCACATCACAGAAAAGAGAAATATTCCTTCAGTTTTCCAGAAGAGATTTTGAAGAACTTTAGTAGTTTTTCCTTAAATGGTTTGTAGACTTTTATCAGTGAGTCCATATAGGGTGGAGTAGTTGTTTTGTTTTGTATTGGTTGGGGGCAGAAGATGAGATAATACTGTGTAAACAGTCAGGTAATTGTGTGGTGTACTCTTCCTGTGACCTGTTTGCTTTTGGGTCGGGTATAATTATGTTTTTGATGAATTTGTCCATTTTATCTTAGTATTCATTTCTTGACTCAGTTATGTGTGTAATAGCCCCTTATTGTTTAAAGAGCTATTCAGTCCATGGTGAACTGTATTCATTATTGTTAGATCTGGTGTTTGTCTGTCTAGATCTGTTTCCTCTGCTCTCACTGAATGAGAGTATGAATAAGCATTTATAAGTTTTATCAATTTTCCCAAAGAACCAGCTTGGCTCTCATTGATTTTTCTGTGCTGTTTTATATTTCATTGATTTCCTTTTTTCTGTTTACCTTGGGTTTACTATGATCATATTTTTGCTCACTTCCTTTATTTTTTCTTTGATGTGAGAACAGATTTCTTTAATATTTACTCTGACTGACTGGCCTAGAAATTGTGAGCCTTCTGCTTCAGCCCTGAGTACTAGAATTCTTTAAGGACATATGGTACCTACACTCCTCTTTATTAATATTATTTTTAAGTAGAAGCTGGAATCACCATTTTTAATATTGGCATATTCATTTACCCTGCAATACTACTTCTTTTACCCTGCAATACTACTTCAGTGGTATGCCACATATTCTAATGAGTTTTCATTTTCTGCTCAAAATAGTTTTCAGCTCCCTTCATGATCCTTTTCCTTGGTTCATGGGCTTAAAACTACATTACTTTGGGGGATTAATAGGGATAACAGTTTAACTTTGTCCCGTGAATTCAAGATAAGACACTTAAAATTTATTGACATTCAATTTGCCATCATTATATGATTTATTGATGTGGGTGATCACTGTGTATTGACAGTGTGATTATTCCCAGTGGCTGGTAGAATGTTGTATACAGACCTGTCAGGCCAAGCTATTTACAGATATGTCTCTAACTGTAATTCAGTTTTGAACTTTCTTCTTATCTGGTCTCTGATATAAAGCCTCTATTATTAGGTGCATAAACATTTGGATTATTCCATTGTGTTGATTGATGTATGGTATTATTATTATTAAATACCTGTCTTCACCCCTGGCTGTAATCCTTGCTCTGAAATATAATTTCAAAAATACTTTATATATAAAATCCTATTTTATTCACTATTTATGGCTTCTTAGGATTTTAATTTTAAAATTATGCATGTGTGCACACACGTGTGAGTGTGTGTGTGTGTGTGTGTGTGCGCGCGCTTGTGTGTGTGCGTGCGCGTGCGTGCGTGCATGCATGCATGCATGCATGCATACAGGCTTGCATGTGAGTAGTTCCTGCCAGAAAAGTGTGTTTAATCCCTATCACTTGGAGCTGGAGGTACAGGCGTTTTGGGGACACATGACTCAGCCATCTCTCCAGGTCTTGCCTCTGTCCTTTCATAGGAATGCTGTTCTTTTAGGTCAGCTTCAAGTCTATCATGTTATCATCTATTTCCTATTGATGCTATTACTTCCTTTTTTCTTTCTTCTTGACTCTTTTTAAATTAATAAAGTGATTTTTTCAAAACACCGTTTAATATGTTTGTTGATGTATTAGCTACACTTCTTTGTTTTTAATTATTGCTTTATTGTTAATGGCGTGTGTGTGTGTGTGTGTGTGTGTGTGTGTGTGTGTGTGTGTGTGTGTGTGATCTTTAGCTTGTTAGAATGAAAAGCTTAGCATTGCACTGGCTTGCATTTCTTTCATCCTAACTTTTGTGCTATTCATTTCATAGGTTTATCTTTAATATACATTAGACAATAATTTGTTCCTATTTATGTTTAATCAACAAATTATCCTTTAAAGAGATTTTCAATCACAAATACTGATAAGAAGAAACAGGCCATGTGGTGACTAGGTCTGACTGGCAGACATTCTGTTACTTGAAGCACTTCCTTTAGTATTTCTTATAAAAGTACTCTCATAAATGGCCAGAGATGTGTATGCTCTAAGGAGCACCCAGGACAGGGGTCATGCACTGGCGGGTAACAGTTCTAGCTTCTCTGGGTCCCAACATGTCCTAATTTTGTTTAAAGAAATTCCTTTTTTTTTTTTTTTCAGGTATAGAATTCTAGGTAGGCAGTTATATCTGGAGTGTGTTTGTATGTTTCCTTTTGGATCATTCTATTGCTTTGCTTCATGCTCACCAGTCTTTCCTAAAGTTTTTCTTTAGTGTTTTTATCGGTGTAGGTCATGTGGTTTAAAAAAATTTTCTTACGAATCTAAATGTACCTGATATTAAATATTGTAATGTTCTTGCTTGTGGTTGAAGTCTTTGCAGCTTCTGGGTCACTTCATTGTTCAGTAGTGTGTGCCACCACATACCCCTCACTGTGGAGTTCTAGGCAAGTCTTCCACCACTGAACCACACTCCATCTCCTCAGCATCTAGGGGTGCTGCATTCTAAGCAAGTATTCTGCACTGGAACTTCATTCTCAGCCCTGTTCTGCATTTTAAAGAAAGTAGTGTTTTTGGAAGGATGTTTTGGTTTGTCTAGATTGAGCCTCATGTCCCTGTACTTTTGATCTTGGATGTTACACACTTTCATATTCCTCTCTTTAATTTTTTTTCAGATCCTCTGTTGCTGTTTTCCTTGTTCAATACATGTCACCAGGTGATCAGTTCAGGTTTTGTTGGACTGAGCTAGAGTGTTATACTCAGTACATTGTTGAGGCTTTGCCTAGACCCTTTGAGTTAGGCAGAATCTTAGGTGTCTCTGCATTACAGTGTAAGCCACACTGATGTCATCATAGCTTGAATTATTATGTTCCTTTGGTTTGTTGTCAAACCAAAGGAAAGAGCTGTCAGAGAACAAGCTCTCTTTATTGCCTGGAATTATGAGTTAACCATTGTCTTTCCATTGATTAGAATTTCCATTCTGCTGTGTCTACTGTGGCATTTCACTGTCACAGGTTAGTCTTGGAGGTGACAGTCTCCTGAGCCTCCTTTCATGACCTGTCACAACATCATAGACTGGGATCAGTCAGGGGGGTTCTCTCTTTTTGTATTGGCAGTCTTACTTCTTCAAAAATTGTGTCTGATTCTGACCCTGCCTTCTTCTCCTCCTCTGCCTCCTGGTCTAACATTGTGTGTTAGAAGGGGGAAGTCAGGGCAGCTTCTGCTAAACTGTCTTCCAAAAAGACTGCAGGGGCTGGAGAGAGAGCTCAGTGGGTAAGAGTGATCTCACTTGACAGGGACCTGAGTTTGGTTGCCAGTAATCATATTACATAATTCCGAACTCCTGTTCCAGGAGACCTAACACCCTTTCTTGGCTGCCCTCGGTAAATGTAAACGTGTGTGAACCAGCACACAAACACACGTGAACACACACAGAGAAAAATGAAAAATCTTTTTTAAAAATCCTTTCCAAAAATACCCCAGAAAGAGCTCTTACAAGAATGCCTGCTAATTTGAGAGTGTTGACTATTTATTTACATTGGCTAAGGAATTTTAGAATTGAAGTCTGCAGTATTGCCTGTGTTTGTATTCTTCACTAGCTTCACAATCACCCAGTCCTAGGAAGACTTCTGACTTGCTTTCACATTGCATGGTTCTGGCTCCCTCTGCAGCCCCAAATGGAAAAGTGCTATGCTGTCCTTTGTTGTTGGAAAAACTAGCTAGCTGTCACCTTTTTACTTTGAGAGAGCATTTGCAGCTGGTGTGCAAGTTAAGTGGGGAGTTCAGATAAAGGAATGTATTGCTTTTGTTTTGGCTAGGCCTAGTGGAGACTGAAGTCCTATTTCTGGAGGATTCAGGTAGATGATGCAGGGAGGAAGGGCTGACGACCTACGAAGCAGCCTTTGCTAATGAGGAAGCCTCACAGGTGGAGGTGTGACAGTGGGCTTTTATGAAGACTTTGAAGAGTGACACGTGAACTGTCTTAGGGCTACCTTCCTCCATCACTCCAAAACAGGAGACTACAGCTAACATGAGTGATTTAACAGTGTCTGTACCCTGCTACCGTGTAGGAGGAGTTTGGCTTGAAGGCTGTGAGTGTTAGATTAGATCCTTCTACTTTAGAATGAGTGAATTTGACCAGGTAACTGTCATACTTGAATTGAGATTCATGAGGCTGTGATAATAGCTTCATATTCTTGCTTTTCAAGATTCTCTTGAGCATTTTTGCCTCCCCCCTTCAGTCTAGAGCTTTCCTTAAAGGAAAATGATGCCTGAATTCCACAATGCAAGCTTTTAAGGCAGCAGTCACCTAGTTGGGCCTGTAATTAGTCTGGGATGAGCACAGGGACTCTGGACACAGTATAAACATTTGAGGGTAGCTCTAGGGGTGCTGTTAGTGTCAACTGGGATGTTTATTCCCCATGTGAACTTTACATTTCTGTGTTCCTTATGGTGTTATCTCTATATTTTATTTCAGTGAAGGTTATTTTTAAAGTTTTATACTTTAAATGCAAAGTTTCATACAAGAATGCGTCTCTAGATTATGCATAGTTGTTTTAAGCAATGGCTTGGGTAGGCACAGATAACTGCATTGTGAAATAGTTACCCTTACAAAAATCATCACAGCAAACCTGTGTGCTTTAAAAGAAGGAGTAACTACATTGATGGGTATATAGGATCAATTTCACTTAATGGAGAATTTTAATGTCATACAAACATTCGTGGGTTTATCACAGTATAGTTATAAGATGAATTTTGAAGCCTTGATATATTACTTTTTAATTTTAATAGGCAATAATAATTTGGCTTGGTAATTTTTTTCTCATAATCTTTTTCTGGATTTTAATGCCCTAAATTAACACGTTGTGTTTATGTATGCATGTAAACTTCATGTGTTACTCTTTTGTTTTGATTTCAAGGCAAAGTTTTTCTGTGCATGCTTCCCTGGCTGGCTACTCTTAATCTAGAATGGGATTGAATTTAAGATCGTCCTTCTGCTTCAGCTGCTGGAATTAGTGTTCCAATTACAAGCATGAGCTTATTTTGTCACTAACCCTTTTCTGTGCTTAGAAGAAAAGACTGAATTATTACTGTTTGAAAATTTAAGGAGTAATAGTTCAACTTGTGTCTGTTCCTACTCCAAAGGTCTACTTAGAAATCACTCTTTTTTTTTCTTAATGATAATAATTATCTTGAGAGCCTAGTTTCTGTCCCAAAAGGATCCTCACACAGCCTTGCTGCTTTTAGTGGGAATGGTAATATCTCTTCTAAAGTTCTTCTGGAGTGTTCCCTGGTCTGCATCCTAAAATGACTAATCTTTAAGAAGTGGAGGGTCAGAATTCCTGTGAGGCAGCTGGCAGCTCAGCAGACAGTGTGAGATTTTAGGGTGTTGTGTTTGTGATAGTTCATGTGCCTCCTTCACGGACTCCAGACCCCAGTCTGTATTCCTATTTGGAGCAGACATTAACCTCTTTTTCCAGGCCGAGACAGTGAAGTGTATCAGTTTTGGTAGCCTGGGTTATAAGAAACCTAAATTAGTTTGAAGTGGAATTATCCTGTTGAAAGGGCAGTTGAAAGCCCTTGACACTGGACAGAGGATTGTCTAGTGTCTAATCTTGGCTCAGAACGCAGCAGACACATAATGAGAGTCATTATGAACTGGTGATCTCTCACCCCTCCCCTCAGCAGACCACATTAGACTTGCAAAAACAGAGAACACTGTGTGTGCTTGGCCCTGTGCCTGCCCTGTGCCAGAGGAAGAACGTCTACCTTGTTTGAGCTCCAACCAGATACTGGCATATCCTGTTACCACTAGGTTCTGAGCTCCTCTGTTTGAGCTCGTCCTGACAGATGCTGTCATGGCTGCCCCTTAGTAAGACAAATGCAGGCACTTTGCAGGACTTGGCTTCTGGCCAGCCATGCTTGCCTGAAATGATATGCCTGTGTATTCACCTGTGGACAGGTGGCAGCCTATTGTCTGTTGGCCTCCATCATGATCCATGCTACCCTTCGGAGTCTTGGCCATTTCTGAAAGAAATTCGTAGTTCTGTTTGTTCAAGTAAATGTAATTCCTAAGCTTGACTTCCTGCTTGTTGAACAACAGATGTTTGTTAAATGCCTCCTGAAAACCCCTGGGATGTGTCCCCACCACAGAATCAGTACTTTGATAGCTGTGCATCATGGGTTCTGGAAAAAGTACAAACATAGAGTGTCTAGAGATGAATTTTGGGGAGTGAGCTCTTAATGTTAACCTTTGCCTAGAAGGAATGACGTATGTGTTTGTTTGGGGTCCATTGTTAAAAGTCATAGAGTGACTTGAAATGAGTGGTGTGAACCAAGGTTAGGGCTTGCTTCTGAAAACTATTGGCATAGAGAAATCATTGTGGAATTTTGAACCAGATGGGTGGCTTCTGGAAATTGGTGTGAGTGAAATTAGTCGTGTGTGTGTGTGTGTGTGTGTGTGTGTGTGTGTGTGTGTGTGTGTGTGTGTGTGTGTGTGTATGTGTGTGTGTGCATGCACGTATTTATTCACAAAGTACACTGGCAACTGCCTGGGTAAGGAATGTTTTGTTTTTATAAAGAGTGGTAAGTGGTAGGTTATGTTTTTCTATCAAAGTCTTAGGAGGAAGCAGGTCTGTTTGAGTAAAGAGGTAGATAGGAAAAGATTTAGATATGTAAAGATCTTTTAGTAGAATTTAGCCAACAATTGTGAACTTTTAAAGGTACAAGGAGAAGTAAAACAGATTGAAGGGAAATAGGTCTGTAGTTTTCAGCTCAGATGTCAGAAAGATCCTATTGAAGGAGTACAAGGGAAAGTGGCTGTGGCTTTAGAGCTTGGTGATGACTCCAGTTGGGTGCAAATGAGTTTAAAATGCTTTGAACTAGGGATATAGGTCAGTGGGTCTTTATTTTTGATTCCTAAGACCTCATAAACCATATGTGGTGATAAATAGTGGTAGTCCTAACACTTGTAATATGGAGGCAGGAAGGTAGAAGTTTATGTTTATTTTTTGTTATGCAATAGTTTCCAGGCCATCCTTGGCTAGCTTGACTCAAAACAAACAAACAAACAAACAAACAAACCAAAATTGATAGAATGGTGCAATGTAATGTAGATACTAATGAATACATTTAAGTGTAATTATTTAACACAGAGTTCAGACTTGGAATATAAGCTTCTTGAATAATTTGACTTTTTGGAATCTTAGTTTTATTGCAACATTAAAGTCGTGAAACCTTCATCTAATTTTGTCAGCCTATGTTATTGCTGACAAGGGACATAGCTCATGTTGTGGATTAGGTACTACTTATTGAAGAACACATTGATGTGTTTAGCTCAGGTGGCCATTTACCCACCTGAGTTGGTCCCACATGCATTGTGGAGCAATTAGTTCTGTATGTTCACCATTTTGGAACCAGTCCCATAGGTCCACAGGTTAGAAATTCTTTTTCTGTTCTGGCACAGAGGCACAGAGACCTGTGGAGGGAGCTTGATATGGATTCCCCATTCAGTGCAGTGCTCAGCTTCTGGTGCACATATTAAAAAATAGAATCAACAGCTTAAACTTCGTAGAAATACCTTGTCCTCCAAAGCTTTGGATTTTCTCTTTCAACTCAATCCCACCTTGACCATCCTGCCTCTTTAACTTACCTAATGTGTTCTATGTCTAATGTTTATCTCCTGGGACCCAGAGGTCTTTTTTTTTTTATTTTAGCTGTTTGTAATTTTGTTTACTAGGGAATTTCTGTGTCAGTTCTGTACAAAATAAAATTTATTGGTGCTGGAACGATAGTTCAGCAGCTAAAGACCTGAGTATAGTTCCTAGGTCCCACATCAGACAGATTACAACCTCTTGTAACTATAGCTGTAGGGCATTTCATGCTCCCTTCCAGCCCCTGCAGGCATTGCAGTCATGTAGCATACATTCACACAAAACCAACTGTTTTTGTTCCATTTTATTTATTTATTCCCGTGTGTGTGTTGGTAGCTTGGGCTCACACATGCCAAAGTTACATGTACAGGGGTCAGAGTACAGCTTGGAGGAGTTATTTGTGAGGATTGGTTCTCTGCTTCTGCCAAGTGATTCTACCAGAAATGGAATTCTGACCATCGGGCTTAGCAGTAGGCATCTTTATTTGCTGAGCCTTATTGCGCAAGATTACTTTAAATTATGCCATAGTTCCTGCAGTCTCATATCTTAAAGATGTTCCTGGACTAAGTTAGACTGGGACCTGGAATACAACACAATTTCAAATTTCCTTTTACCATTGATTTACCAGGTGACAAAGTTTCTACCTGCAGGTGTCATTCCTTGTCTCAAGAGAGAACTGTGGGGCAATCTTCCAGCCTTTGTGACACTCAAGGTCACTTTCTGTTTGCTGTTTCTGTGCCCTTTTCATATATTATATTGAAGTCCTCTTCTTTTTGCAGAGAAGTCGTGTTCTCTGTCGTTTGCTCCTGTCTTTAGTGAGTGGCTTTGGGAAGCAGCAGGGAGACAAGACACCTCTGTGTGCTAGAGGGTACTCCACCGAGGGAAGCTCCAGTGAAGAGATGTGCCCTAGAGGAAAGTGGGACCACACTTCTAGATGAGGTGTTTCTGCCTCTTGCTTAAATTCTGCACCCTCAGGATAGCCCCACTCTATAATGTTGCCATTGAAGAAATACTTCTTGAACCCATAAATTTAACTTGTTATTCCTTAGAACACACAGTTGTGAATGCAGGACCCCAGTAGTCCAATCACAAAGTAGCAAAAGCCCCCTCTGTCTGTTCTACATCTGAGTTTCCTTTCTCTTGGTATGATAAAACATTCTTATTGAAAGCAGTTAAGGAAGGAGGTGTTTATTTGTCTGACAATTCCAGGTACCAATCCATCATTTTCAGGAGGTCAAGGTAAGAACTGGAGCAGCCAGTAACTTCACATCCCCTACTCAAGACCAAACAGTATAAACACATGGGTTGTTTCTTCTTTGCTTGCTGCTCATCTAGCTTTCTTTAATCTTACATAGTCCAGGGAGCAGCACTTGAGATGGTACCCACTCTCATTTAGAGTGGGTTTTTCCACCTTAATTAATAATGTAAACAACCCCCCATAGGGAAGCTCACAGGCCAGTCTGATCTAGATAACTCCTTATTAATATTTCCTTCTAGGTGGATCTTCCTTGTGTCATGTTGACAGTTGAAACACCAGCAGGTGTTGGAGAGATGGCTCTGTAGTTAAGAGCACTTACTCCTCTCTCAGAGGACCCAGGATCCCTTCCAGACACACAAATAGTGATTCGCAACCATCCATAACTCTGGTTCCAAAGGACCAGAGACCGTGTCCTGACTTCCTTGATCATCAGGCTTATATATGCTGCATATACAGGCACACGTGCAAGCAAAACATTTATACGCATAAAGTGAATCTAAGATAAACTAAACCATGACAGACAAGCTAGCAAATCTTTCTTTTCAGGAGTGATACCCCCCTATTTATCTTCAACAACTCTATCTATTCCTCTCCAAACTTCAAAACTTCTTTTTGTGTTTCATACCACAAAGCTTCCTTGAGTCTTTGAGGGCCATGTAAATATTGTCTTAGTTTTATTTCAGTTTCTGTGGGTGGAAGGTATGATTTTCAAGTTCAAAACCACAGTCTATTTTGTATTTTTACAGAATAACATGGCTCGTGTGAGTCATACATTTGCTGCATAATTATTCCCAAGATTGTAGGAATATATGCCTAATATGGGGCTTGCAGAGGTGGCACAATGGCTAAGAACACTTGGTGTTCTTGTAGAAGATCCAAGTTTGGCTCCCAGTACCTATGATCGACATTTGGTAACCACTAGCTCAGGGTGGTATCTGGTGCCTCTGGTGTGATGGCTAAAGTTATGTTTCAAGTTTAGATTACTGTGTTTAAGAGATCTACAAAACAAATACCTCTAACCTGTAAGTCCCACTTGCCCAAGGACAAACAAGTTCCTGAAATCTTCGGTGCTGTTGTTCATGGAAGGTAACAAGCCATGTGTTTTTGCTTCTGTAAACAAGCTTGGTTGCCCCAGCTACACCGTATGTGCTAGATCACACATGGTTGTCAGGTGTATAGACAGGAAGTAAGTCAGGATATATGCTTACTCCTGATTAAATGAGGGCAGGAAGCCTTGTGGGTTTTACCATTATAAGCCCCTGGCTAATGTAATTTGCCACCATAATCTGGGAATACCAGGTATGGAGCTAGCTAATGTCCATCATCCTGTTCAATATTTAATAAAGCTTGTTTCAAAAATTGTGGTGGGTCTTATTCTTTCCTGGTGGGATTAACACTTGACCTCTCCTGGCACCTGTATTATGTGCACATATTTTGCCCCCACACATAGATGTAATTATAAATAATAAAGGCCAATTTTAAATTTTAAATTAAACCCCATTCAAAGAGAAGGACTTCCCCTGGCAGAGTGTATAGATTAATGATAAGCCTGAAACAAACTAAAAATAACTGGGTGGTCTCTGTTGAAGTAGAGTGTTGTTACAGAGAGGGAAACCTTTTAAATTACCCCAGGGAAGTATAGTGAGTGTGGTATATTGGGGTAGGAATCTCCCAAATATGGGGATAAATTATAGAGGTCTGGTCAATGCTTAGTAGGTGGGAGAGCTTGACAACTGTACAAAGGTGTTCAGGCCCAGCAATGGGAACCCGTTACAGGTGACAGAGTACGTGAACAAAGCAGAAATGCATGGGGTGGGTGGAAGGGAGCTACAGGCCTCTCCAAGAGAGACCGCTGAGTTCAGCAGCTGTTCCCACAGTGGGAAGCATGATAAATGGTGGCTTGGGAAAGTGCATCAAAGAATGACAGAGCTGTCTGACAGATCAGTGCATGCCTCCTGGGAAAGGCTGGTCTTGGTTTGAAGTGGAACATTGTCATGCTATAGGAATATCTGATTTAAGTAAATCCAATTTGTAAAGATTGAGATTTCATAGTGATATCATATGTTTTATTTGCACAGCAGACACTGTGTGGCTATCACATCCTGTTAGCTTACACACACACACACACACACACACACACACACACACACACACACACACACACACACAGATTATATATCACCTTTCTAACCCATAAATGCCTGTGGCATGCACTGATTCTTGGGGGCTTAACATGTTTAAAGTTGAGTATGTGGACAGAATATGGTAGACAAAATGTCATCATCTTTTCCTCCCATTCATTTTGAAGGACAAGAATCTGCCCTACAGAAATATTTTAAAAGGAGCCCCCTTAAATGTCAGAGTCACTGCAGGCTTTAACTAGTCATTAAAAAAAAAAATCAGCATAACACCGCAAGGTCAGGACTGTAACCTATTTATGTCCCCTGTGAGCTGCTGTCCCAATGCCCTCATCTTTGCTCGAGTTCCCACTGTCCTGCTGCAGTGGCCAGTGCAGCTTCAGCCCCCTGCATACTGCCAGAGGCTGAACTTGATAGCTTTGCTTTCATGAAACACTATCTGCAAAGTGAGCTCTTTGATCCACAGTCTTCCCCTCTAACTCGGGTAGGGGATTGAGAACACATCTGAGTTGATGAATATTAAATGAAGTTTATAGAATTCAACATCATACTCCTATTAACCCTTTCCCAGTGCAGGGCCAGGTATTGTCACTGCTGCTTTTAGGCTGCAGTGCTCTGCTGTCTAGGTGAGAGTCCTTCTCATCTATGCAGGAGGGAGAAAGAGTTTAGCAAATGTTCTTTTCTGATAGTTGTCACAGGTATGTGTGTTAAGTCAGGTACCTGTCAGTCCATACGGCTTCAGAGGGAGAACTGGGCTCTGTGGCCGTTGTCAGCCCACTGAATGAGATGTGCAGAAGTGGCATTGGGATCATGTAGCATGTGCAATCAGGCCTTGGGCAAGCAGATGTTCCACTCAGTATAAACAACAGCAGCCATAATGACAATGCCTCCTTGAGTGCCTACTGTATAAGGTTCTGTACACTTTTTTTGAAATTTGCAATTATGTGTGTGCATCTGTGTCTCTGTGTGGCTACATGAATGCAAGTACCCTAGGAGATTAGAAAAGGATGTCAGAGCTCCTAGAGCAGGAGTTGAGGCAGTTGTGAGCTGCTGATACAGGATCTGGGAACTGAACTCTGGTCTTCTGGAAGAGTAGTTATGTCCATTTTAAGACCTGAGCCATCTCTCTTGCCACAACACTTTTTCTTTATTATATTGTTATATATTGTATAATATTATATATTATTATATTATATTATACTTATAATAAAGTTAGAGCATAAATAATCTCACCATCCCTGTTGTATATGAAATAAAGCAGGGGACAGGGGGAGCCACAGAGAGGCTAAGTGCCTTTTCCAAATTGTCACTACAGATAAACAATGCTTATGGTTTGCCTCAAGGCAGGGAGCTCCTAAACCTGGGTTTTTCTTGTGTTTAGCCCTTGCTGGAGAGTAGGCCTGACAACAATGGAGTTTTATAATAGAGCAGATTATTGTGTGTGGGAGTTGGGAGAAAGGGTGTTCCTGAGGAAATATCACTTAGATGAAACATAAAAAATGACAAAGAATAGGAACATTTCAGTGTGTGGGGTGATGGCAACAGTCAACTGGGTATAGAATAGAGTAACACAAAAAATATAAGATCCAGACACAGATATTGGGGTTCAAACTGAAGATCAGGGAAGTAAAGCATCTGGCCACTAGCTTCTTACCTCTACCTCAGGCTGAATGGGCTGATCCTATCTCCATGAGCTCTCACCAAGCTTCAGACTGTAACCTCTCCTCAATTCTGCTGGAGAATGAATGCCTCCTATCTTCAGTATGGCTGGAGAATAAATGTCTCCTACTCAAGATAATGAAGACCCTGCTTCTATCTTTTATACCCATCTAGTGCTGGGATTAAAGGCATGTGATCTGCTATTCTTTGTAGATTGATTCAATCTCATGTATCCTTGGGTGGCCTTGAACTCAAAGAGATCTGTCTACTTGAGTTCTAGGATTAAAGGTGTGTACCACTACCTCCTAGCTTCTGGCTGCTGAAATTAAAGGTATGTGCCTGGCTTGTATAGCTTGTGGCTGACTGCTTTCTGAATCCTCAGGCAAGCTTTATTAAATCATAAATAATATATCACTACTGAAAACAGTGAGTTTTGAGAAACTGACAGGAGCTCTTTGGAAAGGGTGGATGGGAGCCACCAATTGGTGTTCACCTTTAATCCCAGCACTGGGGAGGCAGAGGCAGGTGGATCTCTGTGAGTTTGAGGCCAGCCTGGTCTACAGAGAGAGTTCCAGGGAAGCCAGGGCTGTTACATAGTGACACTCTTAACCTCCATACCTCCAAAAAAAGGGTGGATGGAGTGTGAGCATTGCTTGCATTCCACAGAGATGCTAAAGAGGTTGGATTTTCAAGGGATTTGTAGTTCTACCTAAAGGACATAGGTCATGGAAGAGTCAGACATGATAAATGTCACCTTGTGGGTTACATGATGGGGCATGGGGTAGTAGAGAGAGGAGTTTTGTTTTTGTTGTTTGTTTTACAGTGCTGACAATTAACAGACCTTACAAGACAACTAAGTGTCCTTCTGCACCCCCTTCATTCTTGTAAGTTTTAAGATCAGATCTCCCCTTGAATCCTGCCTCAGCCTCCTTAGTGTGCATAAACACATTTTAAAAAATCAAGTTTAAAAAGGGGGGAATATGAATATCAGACACTTAACCAGAAAAAGTGACTATGAATGGACTAAGAATACACACACGATTTATGATGCAGTCACATTGTTTGTGTCTGGTTTATGTGTGAGTGCACACATGCACATAGGTGCACATTGAGCAGAAGGCAGAGGCCAATGTCAGGTGCCTTCCTTACTTGTTGTGTGTTCTGTCTCTGTCTCTTTCTCTTTAGACAGGTCTCTATCTAAACCTGGAGCTCATTGCTTCCCTGGACTGGCTGACTGGCCATACTCACTGAAATTCCTTCCTTTGCATCCCCAGGGCTGGGGTTACTTTGCCCTCTAATGTGCCTGGCTTTTGCCTGGGTATAGGGAGTACACACTCAGGCCTTCATGCTTGTTCATCAGGTTCTTTTCCAACAGTGTCACCTCTTCAGTCCTTTGTTGTCATGTTGCTTCCTATGCTTCCATCCCACCCCAACTCCCATCCCACCCCAATTCCCATTGCTCCAATGCAGGATTCAGTGCTGGTTTCCTCCAGTGAGCACTTGAAGTTGTTTTCTTCACTTCGAATGCTCCATCTCTGCAGATGCTCTGCCACGTGTCTCAAGCACCTTAGTCAACACCTCACACATGATCAGTACTCAATGTATTCTAGCCCAGTGAAAGAAGGAATGAAGGAGAATCTTCGTTGTCTCTCTAGAATGGGCCTAGTATGCTGTGATGTCCATGTGAACTCTTTCTTTCATTCATTCATTCATTCATTCATTCATTCATTCAGTGTCATCAATAATTTGAAGCTGTAGGAAGCCTCGTATACTTTTCTTGCATTTAGTAGTAATTCTACTTTAAATAAACTAAAAGAACTCTGCATACAATGCTCACTAGTAAAGAGTTATTCTTCCCATGTCTGAGAAAGCCTCCTATCATCTGCAGAGAAGGCATGGCAGGGTTGCTGGGTGCTTGCCCATGTGGCTTTGTTTCCCTAGTTGCAAACCTGCAGAGTGGGCTGCATTGTGGCAGTGGGCATCTTGGCAGTGGGACCTACACCATATATTTCAGCTGGTGTTTTCTGAGTGATTGGGATGAGTTCCTGCATGACAGGCATTACTACAGAACTGTGTCGCGACTTCTGTCTAAGGCTGTCCATCAGCCAGAGCTGTAAAAACCAGTTTGCATGTGTCAACAATTTAATCCTCTAATGTACTTGCCAATGGAAAAGTGACACTGGAATTATTTTTGTGTATTTACTGACTAGAATGATGTGGTTACCAAGTGTACTGATGGAAAAACCTTCAAATTTCAGGCTTCCAATTGGGACCATATGTGTCTTCTTTCCCTAGCCAAGTTAAGTTGCACATCTAACCACACTCAAGTTTGCATCCACACAGTACAGTCCTGAGTATGTGTTTGTGTTGTATACATGTGTGTTCATAACAAGTGCACATGCACCTTAGTGTCCATTCAAAAGCTTAGCCATCTAGACTCCCAGTAAGAATTAAATTATTCACTGTGTGTACTGTTCTCAGAAAATTGCCTAGTATTTAATATATTCTCCATAAATATTAGCTCTTGTTACTTTAGAATACTGTTTTACAAGAGTAACACGATTGGTCCATCTATCCTCTGCGTATGAACATTAGACTCCAGAGGGTGGCGTGTCTTAAAATGATTGTGTTGTTGTATGAATTGGTACCACTGAGACATGCCTACAACCAATTTTTATGCCACATCAAAAATACTAGTATCCAGATTTATATTGGTCCTTAATATAAAAATGTTGCTTTCTCTTTCTTCTTTCCTTTTTCTTCGTTGTCTCCTTTGTCTTCCTTTGAGTTTTTGAATCAGGGTGTCATGTACCCCAGACTGGCCTCAAACAACACTGTGTAGCTGAGGATGATCTTGAACTTCTGGTTCTCCTGGCTCTGCCTCCTGAGTGTAGAGATTTTAGGGATACACTGCCATGGCCAGTTTATATAATTCGACAAATGGAACCCAGGGCTTCATTTATGCTGAGCATCTTCCCTGCCCAGTATTTCTCTTAAGTTTCTATCCCCCAAGGCTTCTCAGGAAGATACTTTCAGTAGGTATCTTTTTGTTGTTGTTGTTATTATTAAAAAAAAAAAAAAAACAAAAACAAAAAACCCAAAAAAAAACCTAAAAAACCAGTGTCTTGTTACAAAGCCCTGGCTTGGCCTCTACTCATAATCCTTCTACTGTAGACTCCAGTCCCAAGCTGAATGTGTCATATTCACTATTATTCTAAAAGGGACTTCACTGAGAATCTTGAGATACACTTGAAGTAGACTAAACTTTCCATTTAGAATTTAAAAAAAAAAAACTATTTCATGGATTTAAGTCACCAATCAGAAAATAGTATAAAAGAAGATACATTGTCTACAAGGACAGTGATAAGTTTTCAGCATGTGGTTGGTTGTACTCATGGAGGAATTGGTGTGAGTCAGCCCAGTGGGTTACCTGTGGTTAGAAAATCTGTTAGGTGGCTGTTTTGACTAATTGTTTCTCTCTTCCTCTCCCTCCTCTCTTTCCTCCTCTTCCTCTCCTTTCTCTTTTAGTCCTCCCCACACATACACCATCTTTATGATGCTAGTCCTTGGCTCAAGAGACCATTTCGGATGAACTAGAACTTATAAGTATATATTGTTTCTGTTTAGGGTATAATTTTGCATTTGTTGTCATTAAACTAAAAAGGTAGCTCATTTTTAGTCACAACTCTACAGAGTTGTTGGGTATAAGTATGAATATCCAAACTACTTTACTTTGTTGTAAGTGAAGGGAAGAAGTCATCCCCCACACACACACTAATAAGGCCTTTACCTAAGTGAATATAAAAACTCAACACATGAACTTAAAATGAAGATTCTAAGAGTGATTCCAGATGGTAGTTAGCCTTATCATATATAGATTATGTAGAGTTATGTTTTGATGTTGGAGACTGAATTCAGTACCTTGTGCCTACTCAGCACTTTATTCAACTGAACTATACTCTTTTATATATATATATATATATATATATATATATATATAATGTATTTATTCTTTTAAATATCATTTTACATTCCAACCACAGTTCTCTTTCCCCTTTTCTACACTCTCATCCCAACTATTCTTTTTCTTTTAACATTTTGATAGAGCTGGGGACAGACATTCCACAGCACACTTGTGGAGGTAAGAAGATAACTTGAAGGAGTCGTTTCTCTGCTTCCATCCTGTGTAGGGCCCTGGAGAGAGGACTCAATTTCTTAGACTTGATCACAAATGCCTTTGCCTACTGAGCTACCACACCAGCCCTAGCTATTTGTTACTGCTGGGTTTTTTGTTTGTTTGTTTTGTTGTTGTTGGTGGTGGTGGTTTTTTTTTTCTAGTTCTTTTGTGGAAGAAGACATAACAGTATAGATCTACTCACTACATTTGAAGTCATGGCCATTGGTGTTCTCAGATGTTGACCCCTGGAGAGAGTAGTGAGGATCTGTTCGCTTTTTAATGCATGCACTGTGTGTGAATGGGAGGCAGGCTGTCATACCACTGAGCTCCAGTGACAGCCCCCAAACAATGTACATTTATGTCTTAACAACAACAGAAGCAACAACAACAAAAACTAGTTTGAAAAACTACTTGCAAGCATTGTCAACAAAGGTGTAGTCAGGGGAAGCAAGAAAAGTCGTCTTTGAGATCATCCCACTGCCTTCCCCTCATGTCTGGTGCTGAGCTCAGTGAAAGACTGTGTAGACATAGTTACCAGGATATACACTACCTTCTTAGCAGCCTGGAGTGTTCGGGTGTCCCCAAAGGTGCTTGTGGTCACTGTGTATGACCCAACATGTGGCTTGAAGGGATTTTTGTGAAGTGGTCACTGTGGCTTACATGCATGGTATTACATACTATTATTATATTATAATAATATATATATATTATATATAGTATGTATATTATATTACATACTAGTATTGCGTCTCTTTGGGAACTGACATTTATATCAGGCTGTTAGGAGCTTGTGTTGTTTGGGAGGGTTAGATGGACCTAGGGCTTCGGCAGTTTAGTGCTTGCCAACTTTATAAAACACAGAAATTGCTGAGGGCATAAGTGACATCGGACAGGAAGTCCATTTCTCATGCAGTGAGACATCTTGACAAGAAAAACCTGTGCTCTTCTTCCTATAATGATTTGAGAGTTAAAAATCCATTCAGTTACTAAGTGACAGGTGCAATCCTGATTGAAGTATATTGTTCGTGAAGGCTAACAGAATTCTCTCAAAGTCGATTTGTACTTTCTTGGCAATAGGAATATTGTGGAACTCAGTTCCTAAAAGAAGGGTTTTTGAACAAGACTGTGGTTTAGTGATGCTACAGGTGATTTGTGTGTCCAAAGGCTCTGGGTTAAATCTACTACTACGACGATGATGATGACGACGATGACGATGACGACAACTACTACTACTACTACTTATACTACTCTGTGAGGGTGGGGGGAAAGGTTTTACTGAACTGCTGTCCTTTTAAAAGCTCTGAAAATAAAATTCTAAGTTGGCAATGTTGTTATTACTTAGCATGTGCCACTTTGGTGTCTGAAATGTTGATTTGTAGCCTTGGCATCAGACGCATTTGCCACTGTCAATATGCCTGTGCATTGTGCAGGCATCTTAAGATGATTTGCTTCACCCTGGAAAGACAAACTTGCTGGGCAGTTAGCTTCTGACTTATAATCAGAACAATTATGAGGTGGCAAATGAAGCTCTGAGATGCACTCGTTGGCCCCTTGTTATATAGATTATAACTGGTGTCTCTTTTCATTGTTCCTATTTTAAATTTTTTGACAAGTCTTTTAGTTTTGAGACAGACTGGTCTTATACCTTCTGTGTAGCCCAGGATACCACTGAATTCATCCTCCTACCTCTTCCTCCTGAGTGTTAGGATTATAGGTTTGTACCATCACACCTAGTTTATGTGGTGATGGGGACAGAATCCAGTGCTTTGTGTGTGCTGGAAAAGCGATCTACTTTGTTTTTAAAACCGTTTAAGAATTTCAACTTTTTTGTCTTTTGTTATTTTGAGTTGGGGTTTCATTTGTTGCCCTGGCTGGCTTGGAAATTGCTCTATAGACCAGGCTGATGCTGAATTCACACAGGTTTATTTGCCTTTACTTTCCAAAGAGTATAATTAAAGGTATGGATCAACAGAAATGCCTTTAAGTTCTGTATCTACACACAACAAAGTAAATGTTGACTTAACTCTGAGGGAATTCTACATAGGAGCTATGGGCTGTAACTTATTGTGTCTGATCATTACATTACGAATGGCATCTTTTCAAGGTGACCAATAGCTCAGCTGTTAATCTCTCAGATGAGCTGCTATGAAAATGACTCCAGTTGACTTCTCGGAGTGAATTGCAGCTCAGTCTGGACAACTGCTTAGCTCCTGGTGCTTGATGGAATTCATTCATCCATTTTATTGGCAAATGTCATCAAGAAAGCCTATGCCTGTGGCCTGTGGATCAAAGGTGATTCTTTGAGTACTAGGAACTTGGCTGCCAGTTAGGATTCAGGAAACAAGCTAGTGATGGTGGAGTTATATCTTTGGTCCTAGCCCTGAGGAGACAGAGGCTGATGGATCTCTGTGAGTTTAAGGGGGAGACTGTTCTACAGAGCAAGTTCTAGGCAAGCTAGTGTTGCATAATGAGACACTTTCTTCAAATAGAAAACACATTCCAGAATATAAGCACACTAGTTTCAAACTCTCCAACTGCGGTGCTCTTTGTACCAATTCAAAGTTTCCTCTACCAACCTCATTAATTTCACAAATGTTTTAACTATTGAGAAAGGGATGTCAGAGAATTTTTATCTTGCCACTTGTGTGAAGGACTAGGCTTTTTGTCTATGCCAACTCTTATCCTAATATATTTCACCTTCTCTATGAAATGATCTTCATTTACTATAGAAACAACATAACTGAAATTGAATGGGAAGACAGTCTTCATGACCACATCAAGCCTTCATAGTATCGCGCTTATAAAAAATCAAAATCTTCTATTATGTGTTCTTCATACTGGTTATGTAGCTTTATTTTTGGATTTACCCACCCTCACCCCACTGGAGCATCACAAACCAAATGATAACACAGATTAAATGCAGTCAAGTATGTGCATATAATGTTTGTAACATTGCATACAGAAAAGTGAAACATACTTGTAAAATCATTTTTTAATTCATTATAAAATAATGCCATACCTTGTTTTTATATCGGTCCAGTTACTGCACCGATGCAGTTAATGGTTCTCATTAATTGCCCTGATAACTTGTACAGCTGCCTGGTCATGCAGTTTCTCTTTTTTAGCTGCACAAATATAAGGTGGCTGAGTCAAGACAAGCTAAAACATGGAGCTGCAGAGGTAGCAAATACTCATACAAAGCTATTTCCTCTAGGCAGTGTGCATTTTGCCTTGCCCCAGTACATTCCATAAAAAGATTTGCTACCTTTCTGTTGAAGACACTATCAGATCTATAGTCTAAAACATATTCATCTCTGTTCACACACATGCAATGCCTTCTATTATTCTCTGGTAATTTGTTACTCATCTCTCAAGACCCAGTAGAATTTTCCCTTCCATGCTTTTAAATATTTTGTCTTATTTTTAAAGTAGTGTCTATTTGTGTGAAAGACGGTTTTCTGGAATATTAGTTGAAAATGTGTTACATTCATTTATGCTGTGTAATATTTGTTTAATGATGCAAAGGTGTATTGCATTCTTCTATGTTGCACTTGTTTAACTCTTTGAAGCTGTGTTACTTTGCCTGCCTAAAACACTTGATTGGTCTAAAAAAGTGCTGAACAAACTATAGCTACATTGAAAAGGGATAGGTGGGGCTGCAAGGCAGATTAAATAATGAAAGAATAGAGAGAGGGGGAGTGAGAAAGGGAGAAGGGAAGGAGGATTCCTGGGGCTAGCTATCCAGACACACAGCCAGGCATGAAGAAAGAAAGAGAGGTGTATAGAATAGAGAAAGGTAAAATCCCAGAGGCAAAAGGTAGATGGGAGGATTTAAGTTAAAAAAAGCTGCCTAGAAACAAGCCAAGCTATAAGTAAGAATAAGTCTCTGTGTATTTATTCGGGAGCTGCGTGGTGGGTTCCCAAATAGCTAAGTATAAAAAAGAACCAACGACAAAGACGACTGTGCACGTGAGTGTGAATGCTGATGTGAATCCAGAGGTATTGGATCCCTCCCTTTGGGGCCAGAGTTGAAGACAGTTTTGAGCAGCCTGACTTGGGCACTAGTAACCAAACTTGGGTCTTCTGAAAGAACAGTATGCAGTCTTAACCACTGAGCCATCTCTCCAGCCTTGCAAGTGATGTTCCTTTATATGTAATAGCTTTGTTTTTAGGATTCTTCTGGGCTTTGAAGCAAATTTTTGGGTTCCGTGTTTGCCATTGGTTAGTTTGCTGTTTGGTAGCTGGCACATAGTAGATTAATAGAGGTGTGTGGGATTTAATGGATGGTTAGTAAATGCTTTAATTTACTTAGTGTTGCTTGCATCCTGGGGTAGTCTTTAAGTACTTTAGATAGTTCATTGCAGCAGTGGGTACCTGTGAATCCCTTAGCTTTGCAGGCTGGGAACTGATGAATTCACCCTTCTTTAAAGTCAGTTGTGTGAATGATGAGGATTGATGTATTTTTTTTTCTCTAAAATTTCTTAGAGTGCGCATTTTTTTTCTTGAAAAATTGATAATGCCGCTGCTGTGGTGAAGGTAATAAACATGTGAGCTGTATGTCTATACAATGTAATTTTTAAAATGTGGCACAGTGTGCTTGTACTTTGCTTTATGAGTAGCTGTATGCATCCCAGTGCTCAAAAGAAAATCTAATTTTCAAAGCTATATTTGCTGATTTATTGTTGTATGGAGCTGTCCAAGCATAACAGCCATCATCATCAGAGTAGCTGTGATTACTTGAAAGAGCCCTAGAGATCTGGCCAGTTGGCACTGACACATAGTAATGTGTGGGAAGGGGAGGGTTACTGGATCCTCTCTTGATTTCAGTTACTCCCTCCTGTTCCTTTTGTCCATTTGTATGTAATTTTTCTTTGATTGCTCTGGCTGTGGGTTTCTGGAGTGCTGGAGTATAGACCTTAGAAGGTTAAAAGAATGCAGAAGTCCATCTATAGTGGTATGGAGAAGTCATTATCCATGCTGCAGTGAGATGTAAGGGTGATGCAGCTATTTTGAAGTCACCCCCTCTTCACCCATACTTAGTCTGTCAGAAAGCCTAATGAACTCATTGGTTCCCTACATTGGGCCTTGAAAGATTGCCCTTTGGTTTGTCATTGGTTTCCTATCAGGAAGGGATAGATGTTTATGTCTCCCCAGGAAAAGAGTTCCTATAATGCTTGGCAGTGTCAGCAAGATCAAGATAAAACTAGAATGAGTCTTGGAAGAGCAATAGCATTGTTCCCCTATGGGTAATGAGACAAGCAGCTGAATCTGAGCTGTCTTTAGGGTGAAATGACTGGGGAGCTATCCTGACATTACTGTTTTTATTCCTGTGGTTTGAACAACCATGCTTCATTCCTGTAGTAACAGTTGCATTGCCCCTGCTAGGGATCATAAGATGTGTAACTAAGGCTGAGACATTGAAAGGAAGTATGTGTGTTGGAAGGCTCTCAGAATACCTGACTTCTGTCATACCCATACAGTGGTGTGTGCATTTTTTGATGGGTGGGCTTCCTGATATGACTAGGGAGACTTTTTGAGAATAGTTGAAGGTCTGGAGCAAATTTCATAGTTTCTGACAGTAGCACATAAGATATGAGAATATGGGCAAGCTACAGTGGAGTATTCTGGCCCCTTTTGTGTGTAGTAAGACAACATCTGAAGCTGTCCAGATGGAACTGGTTTATATGGAGGAGGAATTACAACTGGAAAAAGATAAATTGCTTGGCATCCCCTGAATTGGCTTCTGATTTGGTAGGTAATTAAGATGAAAACAATGGGGGAGATACAGGTGTTGACTTGGTGCTTCTTCCAGCCTGAGGTCTGAAATGAGAAAACAGATTTAACCAGTGACCTTCTAAGCCCCAAGATCCAAATGCTTGGAATCCATTGCAGGAGTCAGATAGTATGGAGGATGACAGAGGAGTGGTCGAAGACACCCCTCAGGTCAGGCCTTTAATACAGAGAAATGTAAGGTCCGTGATTCCTATGCAGATGGGGACCTCAGTTGGCACTGGGGCTGTCTGCATTAAAAAATCCTTTAAATAAGCAATGTAACAACCTTTCTGCCTAAGTCCTGAGGCCCTTGTTTATGGTGGCAGATGGAATTGGTCTACCTGCTGCAGAAACAGAGAAATTGAGTATTAGAACATGCATTAGATAACTTGAGGCAGGAAGAGGGGAATGGTCCCTCATGGTCCTCATGGATTCCAGGGCCTGAATGACAATACAGGAGGGGCAAACAATGCTGAAGGAAATGGGCATGCAAGGGATGGAGTCTGATGGCCAGTTGACTACAGAATTTAGAGAGAAAGTTTATCAAAGGGTGGAGCTTTGTTGGTGTTGGTGAGCCCCATGGTGGAGCAGGATCTCTGTAAGGGGCTTTGGCAAAGCTAAATGATCTGGACCAGAAAAGGGTTTGGAAATTGCTAAATTAATAAAGGGCAAGGTGATAGATGGGCAAGCTAGGCATCACTGTAAGTCAAGTGTGGCTAGGTCTTTAGGTACAACACTGATAGAAAACCAAATTCCATGCCCAAGGAAGGCTTGTAGGCCAGACCAACAGTTCACTACAAATGTTATGGGAACAAAAAGACTGGGAGGTTCAGCATTCTCCACTGCCCACCATCTCTCAGGATGGAACCTTCCCCGAGTTGCTTCCCTAATGGTATTGCCAGGGGCTCACACAGGTGAGAACTATCCAGCTCTTAGTTCTGAGGGCTGGCTTCATGGTGAATTACAAATTTATTGTTTTTCTGAATATCAGGCTTAGGCAGGATGTAGGAATCAGCTGTGAAGCTGTTAGGCAAATCAATTATATTCTCTTTCAGCCTCTTCCTAGGTAAGATGGCCCGTTTTTTCCAACATAATTTTTTAAACGTTTTTGTTTCTGTTTAGTGTTTTATCACAGCAATACAAAGTAAACCAGGACACACATCAACACATTAAAAATAAAAAGATAAAATCAAAACCAAGGACCAAAATATCCACTTGCTGACCTAGTCCTTGTTAATATTATCCTTACATATTTAACACATTATCCAGCCTAGAATTGGAGAATATGATAATGGCATATATAGCAGTAAATTACAAAGAATTGGCCTCACTCCTGACAGGTATTGCTTTCAATACCTATTTTATGCAGATTTTAGTATATTGTTGGAGTGATTCTTAGTAAAAGCAGTTTCACAAAATTGGTGGACAGGACCTCTTTAAAAATGCACCCATCTTTTGTTCTCAGCAATTTGAGGCTGATTATGAGGTCTGATATCTAGGCCTCTCTCTCAGCCACTTGCCTCATGTGAAATTCTTAGAGCTACTGTTGTGGAACTCAATTTTCTAATAGTTTTTTTACTGGTTTGACTAAGTTTAAACCTTAACCCTTGATAGTGTGTCCAGCCTGCCACCCAAGGACCACGTGTATCTCAAGACAGCTCTGAATGCAGCCTGATACTTATAGTTGACTATGTCATTGCAGTGTCAAAAGGTGGAACACGTCTTGTTTTCATAGCTTTAAAAATCACAACAGTGAATACCTCCCTCCAGTGAAGTTATCCCCTGAAATGTCACAGGGATGCTTGAGTCATTAGTGTTCTTCTTGTAGAATAGCGGTGTGATTTTCAGCCTTCAGGAAGTAGTAATTACTTGTTTGTCAGCTCTTTTGCCAAGAATTGCATTTTCATTGTATCTTTTTGTGCGGTTAAATTACAGGACTAGGTAGAGTTGATATTACCTGATGAGATAGGTAGAACCAAGAGGAACAGCAAGCAGGTGTAATAATCCTTAGATAAATTGGAGTGGACCATCACAATCCATCCTCCTTCTTATATGCCTTTGAGGACTCACATTGGATTAACTGCGGCATCACCAGAAGCAGCCAGTAGGATAATGAACTCTTGGGTGTTTTCTAGAGCCCCTCTGGGGAATCTGATAAGGGTGAATACAGGATGGAAGCTGAGTTTTCATCTGATCTCTCAGATTTAACAAGGAACACTATGCTTTTAGCTGGATTTTCCCTTAACAAGAATTCATTGTGATACTCATTACTCGACAAATTCAAGTAGAAGAGGGCCTTACTTTGGAGAGAGGAATTGTGACTTGAACTTAACCTATGGATGATTTGTGTGCTTTAAAAATGCCTTTCCCCACTCAATCTGGAAAACTGATATTAAAAACTGTGGAGGTTTTGTTTGAATGTATGCATTTAACTAGATTTTATACAAAGAGGCAGTAGTCAGATTTTAGTTTCTAGTTATACTTTTTGTGCATTCCCCTTTTCCACTTGTATAACTTTTTCTAAAGATTGAAACTCTTAATGTGGTTTTTCTCTTTGAAGATAACACTTCTGTTTATTTACTTCTACAAATTGTTGAAGAAAGCATAAAGGTATCCATTAGTATTTGTAATAAATACTTGTCTTTTAAAGAAGTTTATAGGGGTCTAACTTCTTCATGATTGAAAGGGTACTGAGTTAGCCAAATAAACATCAAACTATTTGTAAATCATTAAGCTATCAATATAATTACAGATAAACACACTTTATGGATGGTGTCAGGAGTACTAGGATTCCCTCTCAAGCATCAGTGAGTCTTATCGAATTGGGAAGTAGATTCTGGGAGATAGACTTTGTTGTTGTTGTTTATAAAGAGTGTTGCAAATTAATGAATTGTTCCTGTTATTGAGGAGTCATACTGCTAAATTCAATGCCTCATTTACTAGTGATAGCATGTGTTACAGCATGTTGTTCCCGCCGGCCTCCTGGTCCTTCCGCCATTGTCCTGCAACCACGTGTGCCCCAAGTAACACTCAGAGACTCTGTATTTGATACAATCCTGTTGGCCAGTTACCATTATTGTTAATGGGCTAGCTCTGCCTTAATCATTAACCCATTTCTACTTATCTAAGTATTTCCACGTGGTCGTCTTATCGGGGAGCCGCGCGGCAGGCTTCCTGCTCCTTCCCCGGGCTACATCTCGACTCCTCCTCTTCCTCTCTCCTCCTCCTGGTCTCCTAGCCCCGCCTATCTTGTTATCTCATTGGCCACAGTGCTTTATTAACCAGTATGAGAAACATATATACAGAATCACATCTCCCATCAAGCATGTGCCTCACGATGTTCTTATTTTTAAAGTCTTTCTTACTGTGGCATTGGACCAGTTCATGGGTCCTTGACAATGTATCAGGAGCTCTCTGAGTCATGGTATCCCTACCAAAGGGTTTCTTGTCTTTATTCCATATCTGAGTATACATACATATATGTATGTATATATGTATATATTGTATACATGTATATACATACATGTATATAATGTTAAAAATACACGGCACTCAGATAAAAGAAACATTTTGCTCATGGCAGCACTAGAAAGTTAGCTCTTATTTTGAAATCACCCTTCCTACCATTGAGCATGCTTTAGTAGACACTTTTGTTTACCTATTTATCTATATGGATGTGCCTCAGGTGATTCATGTCTTGAGGAAGTTGTGAATGCTGCTGCACTAACCATGGGAGTGCAAGTGTCTTTGATGCATGGACTCCATTTCTCTAGGCTTGTACACAGACGTAGGATATTGGGAGCATATAGGTCTTCTTTCACTCAGCTTAGGGACCTGCTTACTATTGTCCATAGTAGTTGTTTCGTGTGGGGTGTGTGGGATGTGTGTGTGTGGGGGGGGTTGTCTGTTCCTCCATCCATCCCCCCCCCACATTGCAGTGTTAGGGGATCATACTTGAGGCCTTCTGAATGTCAGGTAAGCACTGTGTTTACCTCCCCAAGATCTTGATTTACATTTCCTTGCTCTTCGATAATGCTGAACATTTTCCTGCTCCTTAACATGTATTTATGTGGCTGTAAGTGTGTGGGCGTGTTTGTGCCATGTTGCTCATTGGGAGATGAGAGAACAGCTTGCAGAAGTTAGATCTGTTTTTCCACTATGTGCCTTCTAGCGATTGAACTTTGGTCATAATGCTTGGAGATAAATGCTTTTACCCTCTGAGGTATCTGAAACATTTTCCCATATACTTTATGACCATTTTTCTTTCAGTTTTTGAAGAATGTCTATTCAGATCATGTGCCAAATATTATATTGAATTATTTGTTGCTTTTTGTAAATTGTCTTTTAAAATTCATAGAAGATTATAGATACTAGTTTCTTGTCAGACGAGAGTTTGTTTACTTCCATGTTGGAATTTTTTTCAGTTCCTGTCCACAAATCTTCCCACTTTATATAATCGCTTGTATTCATTTTTGCTTTTGTTGTCTATGGTTTTGAGATCTTAACCTTCAAAACCATTAGTGATACCAACATCTTGAAGTATTTATTCTGTGTTTTCTTCTCCTAGTTTCCATGTTTCTGGACTGATACTTAGGCATTTAGTCCATTTCCAATTTTTCTTTTTTTTTAATGTGGTACTTGTATCTTTTATATGGTAGACCACATTTTTGGATGACTTCAAGTTCATTTTCTGAAGAATTGTTGTCCTTTCTTTATGTATGTGCATGCATGTACACATGAGAATGTTTTCTTTATACCTTTGTTAAGTACGAACTTGCTATAAATTCATGGTTTTATCTCTGAAATTTCTACCGTCTTCCTTTGGTCTGGGTGTTGGTGTTATGATCGATGCTGTCTTGGTTACTGCAGTCCTGTAATGAGTCTTGAATCCAGTTGTGGTGATGTTTGCTGCTTTGTTATTTTGTTCCAAGATTGTTTTGGCTATTCAGCGTCTTGTTTGCATCCATATGAATCTTTGGATATTGCTTCTTCTGTTTATGTGAAGAATGCTATGGCTATTTTGACAAGAATTGCATTGGATCTTTATAAATTGTTGTAGCATTATATTTATTCTTACAAAATACTCTAGATATTGAACTTTTAAAGAGAAAATGTTTATTTCAGCTCATGGTTCCCAACATTTCATTCTACTTCCTCTGTCAAAGAAGCACAGCACAGTGAGAGTATGTAGCCAAACAAAACTAAGCCAGAAAGGAAAGAAAAAAACTGGCTAGTCCTCCATAGTCACCAACAAGAACAATGACTTAGGGACCTCCCACTGGGCTCTGTGTACTACTTACTACACACAGTACACAGATATATAGTAGTATCACCATGAGAATACCCTTGATTCATGGGTATACTTTTGAGAGACACCAATCCAAATGATGGCAGGAAATAAGGGTAATTAACAACTACTTTTTTTCCAAATGGTGAATATGGGAAGGATTCACTTAATCATATGATTATTTAATTTCTTTTATTGGTGTTTTACAATTGATATGTAGGTCTTCCAGTTCCCTGATTAAATTTATTCTTGTTTGCTCTATTTTATAGCTAAATGTGAATAAAATTTCTTTCCTGATTTATTTTCTTTGCAGCAAGTTTGTTATTGGTTATAAAAGTGCTACTAATTGTGTTGTTGGTTTATTTTTGTGTAATATAACTGCTAAATTTATTTGTTCTAAAGTCTTTTGGTGGAGTATTTATGTTTTCCTCTGTGCAAAGTTGAGGGTCAGTGTGATAAATGGCAAAGTTCCCTATGTTCAAGTTGCCTACCAGCAATGTGGAAATGCATTTACATTGAGTTTCTTCATGTCTCTCCTAAATCACTGGCAGTGTATATGTGTGTGTGTGTGTGTGTGTGTGTGTGTGTGTGTGTGTGTGTGTGTGTGTGTGTGTGTGCGATCTGTGTATATATGCATATTTGCATGTGTGCTGATATATATGTACTTGTGGAGGTCTGAAGTCAGTGTCACATGTGTTGTCTTTCTTGATTGCTCCCTACTATATTGATTGGGGAAGGTTCTCTGGCTAAACCTAATCATCATTTCCAGCTAACTTAGCTATTCATTGTTCTCAGTGGTATTTTATAGAGGGAACATCATGTTGTTTTTTGTTTGTTTTGTTACTTGGAAGGAAGTAACCCTTGGAAGGAAGGGTTTTAGTTTTGTAGCCCAGGTTGGCCTTAACTTGCCATCTTCCTGGCATAGCCTCCTCAGTGCCTCATTGTCTGATGAGCACTTTGTGAAGAGATCTTGTGCTGGGGAGATAGTACTTAGCATTGGCACTGGAGAATAGTGGGTTATAGTCAAGTAGTTCTGTAAGCATGCTGGAGTATCTTACGTGCCCTCAGGCCCTCTGCTTGCTCAAGGGTGTCTTTTTCTCCATCCTATCATCTCCTGTTCCCTCTTTCCTTCCATTTCAGCCTACAGCCTGTTAGAACAGAAATCTGTTTCTGAATTTAGTATGCTATTTTTCCCTTTCCTGCCATCCTTACCGACAATAAGCACTCAATGATGGCAGCTGCTGTAGTAAGCCCAAGAGCTTAAAAGATTAAAGCAACCACTAATGGCAGTCAGGAAGACGTTAAGGGCCTTTCTTTTTTCTAGAGGCTTGGGTTTTCATTCTGGTGGTTGAGTAGAAAATTGCAAACAGGCTGTGTTCAGAAGCTGGAATGTGCCCCAGCATCTGGGAAGACCCAGCCTTCTGTTCCCTTTCCATTCACCAAAGGGTGACCAGCCTGTGGTGGGAACTGTAGGCACAGACATTTGCATGTGTATTGTTATATGTGTACATGTGTCAATTGTCCTTTTTCTACTCATTGGCATTTCTTTGTTTATTGTGAATTGTTTTTTCATATACACACCATCTTGCCCTCCCTTTTTCCTAACTCAGACCAGTTGCTTTGCTGAGGAGAGGCCTCAGTAATGGAAACAGCTTTTGGCTCTTGGTGAACTCTCACCGTGGAGGCAAGAATGACTATTAAAACTGTGTTTAGCCCTCTAACTTTACTTCATGGGAACCTACTGTGTGGCCCTGTCTCAGCAATTCTAATTATTTAAGCATCCACTATACACTTATCTGTTCTTACGTTTAATTTGGGAGAGGGACAGGGAAAGCTGAGACCTACTACATAGTTAATAATGACCTTGAATTTTTGATCCTCCTGCCTCAAGCTCTCCAGTACTGGAATTACAGATGTGCATCTCCATGCCTGGTTTAGACAATGGTATGATGGAACCAGGGCAGTGTGGGTACTGGGCTGGTGCTGTACACCCAAGTCACATCCCAGCACCACCTCTTTTTTTTTTTTTTAATAAATTTTTATTTAAATTATAAACAGTCTTATTTTACATAGCAGTCAATCCCAGTTCCCTCTCCCTCCCATCCTCCCCTGCCCCCTACCAACCTCCATTCTACCCCTGTCCATTCCCCAGAGAGAGTAAGGTCTCCCAAGAGGAATCATCAAAGTCTGTCACATCATTTGTGAAGGACCAACACCCACCCCCCCCCCCGCCTTATCTAGGCTGAGAGAGTATCCTTCCATAGGAAATGGACTCCCAAAGCTCTTTCGTGTACTAGGTATACATCCTGGTTCTGCTGCCAGAGGCACCATAGACTGCCCAAACTCCCAACTGACACCTGCATTCAGGGGTCCTGGTTCAGTCCTACCTCGCACCACCTCTCATCTCTGATAACTGCTCAGAGATTCAGACTGAGTAGAGACATATTTTTTGCTTTTTTTTTTTTTTTTTTTTTTTTGCTGAATTCTTAAAGTGCAGTTAGAGAACATTCTTAAGAAAATGAGACTCTTTGAAGGTGGATGTAGACTGCTGTGTTCTTCTTTCGTGTATCTTCAGTTTTTTTTTAAATTCCAGGTAGAGTATTATTGTGCTGGATCAATGCCATAGGAAAGTTTCCTGTGTTGTGTACTGGATGTATTACAGATTATGTAATAGAGACAGGTAGGTTGCATGACAGATAGTAGTGTTTGTCAAGCTTTGCCCTGATTTTACTGGTTGTGTCGATAATTCACTCTATTGACCTGTCTGGACAGTGAACCCCAGGGATTTAAATTATTTCCCCAAGCCCTGGTATTTCAAGCACATACCACCATGTCCAGCTTTTTACATGTGTGCTAGGGATGGAACTGAGGCCCTCGTGCTTGTTTGGCATGTACTTTTTCCTCTTAGCCATCTCTCCAGCCTGAGACAGGTTGATTGTCAAGGTGATATTTCATTCTTGTACATATACACTTTATTCGCCAATGGCAATTTGCCTTTTCTACAATGTGAAATTGTCACCACACTCAAGATCATTAGCACACCCTTAACCCCCCATTTCTGTGGTGAGAGTACTTATACACTAACAATACCATACTATGTTCTCTCTCTCTCTCTCTCTCTCTCTCTCTCTCTCTCTCTCTCTCTCTCTCTCTCTCTCCCCCCCTCTGTCTCTCTCTCTCCCTCCCTTCCCCCCCTTCCCTCTCTTTCTTTCCCTCTTCCTCCCCCTAACTGCTAACTGATCCTGGCTGTGCTGTGCTGTGTGGCCTATATTAAGCTTCCTTACCAGGTGTTCTCTTCATCACTGATATGAATACCTACTGTGTGCCAGACTTCCTTAGGAACCTTCTGGCTTCCCAGAGCACCCACAGGCACCTTTTAAGATAGGTATTATTCTCTCTCCTTTTTATGTAAAGAAAGGAAAAGCCTAAAGAAAGTGTGTGTCTTCTCTAAGTGACATACTCACTATAGGCATGATATTCAGATGAAATGTCACCTCCACTTGGTACCCTTCCCAGCATGTCACAGCTGCCGTCTCACCTCCTCTGCTTCCTTCACTTGGTATTTCGACCACAGTGGCTCTTCCTACACCCCAGGGTATACTTCCTCTGGAAGTACTGCTTTACAAACTTTTCTGTCCCTGCTAAAAACTGCCATTCCTAGCTCCAGGGGATCCACCATGTTGTTTATTGGGCACTATACTCATGTTCACATGTGTACATGTATACACACGCACACCTTTAGAAATACAGCACATGTTCATGTATGTACATGGCCAAATGTAGATGCACTCTTATACATATGCATAAGCATTAGGAAACTTACCCACCATATGATTTCTGGAACACATAGAGAGACAAAGGCACTAAAAATCATTCATTTTTAACATCTAGTTTCATATTCTGCCATCATGTGAGCTCTGTGTCAGTCAGGCCAGCACTCCATAGAGTGTGAAGAAAGTTCACAAAAGGTAGTATAGATTCAGCCTTTAGTTACTACCATTTGAAGACCTCTTCCCGTGCCCGTAGCTTATGAATTATATTTTTTACTTCCAGCAAAGAGGGCTTGAAGAGATTAGCTATGGTGATTTGAATGAGAATTGCCCCCTATTTGGTCATGTATTTGAGTATTCATGAAACCTTCAGAAAGTGGAACCTTGCTGAGATATGCCACTGACTTTGAGGGTTTATGGCCTCCCCCTACTTCTTCCTCCTCTCTCTGCTCCCAATGTGTGGACAAAAATGTGATGAGCTAGCTTCCTGCTCATGTTGCCATGCTGTGCTATCACCATCAAGATATACTTTGTCCTTCTGGAACTGTAGGCCAAAAGAAACTCTTTCTTCCTTACATTGCTTTTGGTCATGGTACTTTAAAACAGCACTAGTAAAGCAATTTATACAGGTGTCTCACTGATTTAGAACACTTGATGCTCTTATAGAAGACCAGAGTTTGATTTCTAGCACCTGAAAGGTGGCTCACAACTGCCTGTAACTCCAGATTCTGGGGATCCAGTGTCATCTTCTGGATCCCATGGGCATTTACATGGATTTTGTATGACCATTCAGTTGTCTCAAGTTTAGCCCATTGCACCTGAAGCTTCCCTGTTCTTGGGTGACTAGTCTTTTAGGGCAGTGTTGGAGGGGAAAAAAGAAAGGAAGAAAAAGGACCTATTGGGGAAGGCTACCTTTCATAGCCTTTTCCCACCCTCCCTCTTGCTGCCAGTGTTTTCTGGCTGTCTGCTTTGTGAATTTCTTGTTGTAACGGTCCTGTGGGTTGGGAATAGCTGATTTCTTGGTTTTACTGAGAGCGCCAAATCATAACCACTAGACTGCCAGGGAGTGACATTGAAAGGCTGACATTTAAAGAACTCTGGAGGGATTGTTGGTGCTAGGCATTATGCAAGTTTCTCATAGAATACTTTTCAGCTCCCTCACATTCTTGGGGGGGGACGTTTGTTTTCATCATTTTCAGATGAGGTACTATCTCAACATAAATATGCTTACAGATGATCACCACAGCCAAGCTTCTCAGATGTTTCTTCTGAGATGCTCACCTGTTTTCTCCTGTTCATAACTGGACTTCTTTGTCACCCAGGGCTACTCCCTCTCCTTGGCTTATGAATGCCAGTGTCTCTACACTTCAGCTCACAAGCTAGACAGAGTTCTTACTCCTACTGCACCCATAGACATAACCATTCTCTTAATAGAACTAACTCATACTAAATCATCTAAGTAACTATGTAATAACGTTCTCAAGAACTGTTTTGTCTTACTTACTTTGTTTCTTAACCCACTGCATGCAGTGCTTGGAACACTTGGTATAAATGATTTAACTGAGCTGCGTGTGTAAAACCAGCATGCTAGTCAGGTCTGCCTCTCTTGATGATACTGCTGTTGTGTTCCATCCTGGCTTAGCCTTGAGGCATAACTGTTTCTAGCCTGGTGTGGGTGAAGAAGGAATTGTTCAATAGGATGTGTCGTTTGTGTAATGCTATGTCATATCCATAACCAGTGTGCTCTTAGTAGACAGTTTCTCATTTTGCCAGATTGCATTCTCTTTTTTCAACTTAAGTTCAAACAAAATTATTTTAGACACTTCCTAAGCATGTTTGAAAACATGACTTTATGAATCTCTTGTCCCCTTAGCGTGTGTGTGTGTGTGTGTGTGTGTGTGTGTGTGTCTAATTACTAATTGCTGTCATCTTAAGTAGACACAGATGATGTATATGTTTGTGACAAATTTCCAGAGGGAGAGCTAAGTAACCAGACTCATTTTTCCATAATGTGAATGTTATTCGCTAACTATTACCATAATTAATGTACCAAGCCACTGTAGGGCAAATAATACGCTGTGTGTGGGTAGCAAGCTAGTAATCAATGAATATTGAAGATAAAAACTGCAGTTTAAAAGAGAAGCTTTAGTTAGAACCAGCCAGATTCATACTATCAAATGTGTTAAAATTGCCTGGTTGCCATTTCTCTGTGCTGTTCTCTGTGTAAAGTGGTTCCTATATATAAATTGTGTGTGTGTGTGTCTGTGTGTGTGTGTCGTGTGTGTGTGTGTGTGTGTGTGTGTGTGTGTGTGTGTGTGTGTGTGTGTACATACATTTTCTACAAGTCACCATACTAACTGCAGAATCCTTGATTTCTCAACAGCCTGGGATGGTAGAGATGATGAGAACATGAAAATGAATGGGGTGAAATGGCTACCGAGTTAGCTTCTATATTTTCAGAAGACCATCCTTTCCAGAAGGGGGTCTACCATCTACTCTTTGTCCTTTTTTATACCGACTTATCAGTGCCTGGGCAGTGTGTCAATTTAAACTTGTGGATTTGTCCTGTGATCCAGTAGGGGTTCTGTGTTACGGTATGTTGTTCCCAGCCGGCCTCCCGGACCTGCCGCCATGGTCCTGCAACCACGTGTGCCCCAAATAACACTCAGAGACTCTGTATTTGATACAATCCTGTTGGCCAATTACCATTACTGTTTATGGGCTAGCTCTGTCTTAATTATTAACCCATTTCTACTTATCTAAGTATTTCCACGTGGTCGTCTTATCGGGGAGCCGCGCGACAGGCGTCCTGCTCCTTCCCCGGGCTACATCTTGACTCCTCCCTACTACTTCCTCTTTCCTCCTTCTGGGCGCCTAGCCCCGCCTATCTTGTTTCCTATTGGCCACAGGGCTTTATTAACCAGTATGAGAAACATATATACAGAATAACATCTCCCATCAGTTGTGTGTCAGTAATTTTGTGTATAACTAATTTTCACAGTCAGTCCTCTGTGTTTTAGGTGAGATTGTGTGTGTGTGTGTTATATGCATATATTTAGTATGTATGTGGGTGTGATATGTATAGTATATATGTTGTATATATGTATGGTGGAAATGTGAGAGTGTGGTGTGTGTGTGTGTGTGTGTGTGTGTGTGTGTGTGTGTGTGTGTGTGTATGTAGTATATATGTATATATAAGGTGTAGGTCCCTAACGTTTATTAAGAAGGTCTTGATAAAATAGGGAAGGTTTAGAACCAGTTTTGTTTTTTATGTGTTTTTCTGTTAAAATTTATTTTTATTTTTATTTACATGTGTGGATATTTACGGAGGCCAGAGTAAGGCTATGGGTCCTTTCGAGCTGAAGTTTCACAGGTTTCTGTGAGCTTCCTAATACTGGTGCTAGCAACTGAACTTGGGTCCCTTTATTTGCAAAACATACACTTAACTGCCAGTCTCTCTCTCCAGCCCCCTTTAATAGTGTTTTTGATGGAGCACTTAACCAGAACTTACACCATAGCTTCTAGGAAATATCTAACCCTCATCTTTGACAAGCTCTGAGATCAAAGAAACAGGCTCTTGTTTCTAGATGTTGAGACTTGTACACATGTTTCAGATAAAGACCAATTGGTGGAAAACTTGGATATCCTTATAATTTAAAATAGGTCATTGTATATCTATTCTTAGAACCCTTTTAGAAAAATCAAAGTGTATTTGAATGTTTCCCTTTGACCATATAGCTGTTCCTTCTACACTAGGAGCATCTGCCATCTTTTCCATTTATAGCAATGAAAATATAGGCAGTTTTGCATGTCCTTTCTTAGCTCAAAATTCCCTTGTCCTTTATGTCAGAGTCAATTTATTCAACTAGTTTATACAACTGGACATATTTCTATAACAGAAAGTTGAGTAAATAGAATGTCCCCTATCATATGGCTTGTAAAGACAGGGCCCATGTCCTGGGGCTGGTGTAGCTCTTTCTTCTGAAGATGATGTTTCCTTCCTTTAGTCCATTATCAGAGACACAAAAGAAAGCCTTCTCATGGCTATTTTGGAAATTGTGAGAAAACATAGTAAAATGAAGCTGAAGAGATCTTTCTGTCAGTAAAGTGGTTGCTGAGTGTGATCCCCAGAACCATGTTAAAAACAAACAAACAAACAAACAAACAAAAAAATCCAAATGCCAGAGTTGATGGCTTTTATTTGTAATCCTAATACTGGGGAGGTGGAGACAGGTTCAAAGATCCTTGAGGATTACTTTCCACAGTCAGGGCCTACTTAGAGATTTCCATATAATAATCAAGAGAACTTCAGTTTAAATGAGCAAAAATAGATGGCTTTCTTATAATCTCCAGCCTCCCTCCACAAACAGATGTGCACTCATGGGTGTGCGTAAGTTTACTTGTACATCAACCCACATAAATGCAGTATAAAAAGAAAATCATAAAAAATAAAAGCAAACAGAACAGTAACTTGTGCATTCTAATCAAATTGTCCATGTTGGAGTGCACATGTGAGAGTTAGTGCTGGACAACTGAATTATTATCTGCAACTAAAGATGAAGAATGTTGCATGCACTCAACCATGATGGCATGTGCCTGTTGGCCCTGGTGTTAATTGCCACAGAGAATTCTTTTGTGTAGGAGCATGTTCAGGGAAGAAACTCTGAGTGACCCTTCCAGAGATTGCTGTTCTCCCCATGTCTTCATACATGATGATTTTGTGTCCATGGAGGCAGCTCACCCACCTGGAAGATCCGAGAAAGGCCTAAACTTTTGTCTAGTACTCTGGAGGATACTTATCTTAGAGCTTGTGCCTTTTGAGCTGATTCTTGGCAGTGGGCCCTAGCTTCCTTCCTTTTAGGCCTAGTGCCTCTTAAGGGCAGAGAGGAGATCAGATGCAGATAGCTCAGGCATAATTTTTGCCTCCTGAATCTCTCAGCTGAAGTGTACTTTCCTTCTTCCCTTGGGCTGAAGGAAGAACACATTCATCATGTAGAGTAATGAGCAGGAAAGAGCTGTAGCTTTCTCTACTCAATAGCAGAGTGTAGGATGAAAATTCTTTCTGTTTACAATTCAGCTGTCTCTTTGTAGTTTGCATGGAACTTGAAGTCCTTTTAAGCTGTGCTCTTATGCTTAACTTTTGTGAGCCAGTTTGTCTATGAACTCTTTCCTGGAGGTTCAGGGGAGGCTTTTTTAAAATTATGGAGGTCTGAGGGAGGTGTGTGTGTGTGTGTGTGTGAATGCACATCTGTGTGTGCATACATATATGGGATTGGCTGGCTAGGAATCAGGATGTTGACAAAAGATGACTACTTACTCTCCAGCCTAGTCAATGCCATGCACAAAGCTTGAAGACACCTGTGGCTCTCCACAAAGGAGTCTTCCTGACAGTTTTACAGGCACTGCAGCCAGCCTTCTTTCTGAACAAGGGGGCAGGTTTTGAGCACCTATTGTCCAATGCCAGACTCAGGAAGCGGTTGCTCCAAGTGCAGCTGCCTTGGAAAGCACAGTCTCTCACTGCAGCTGAAACAATTCCTCCATATAGCTTGCCCCATTTCAATAGTAAACTGTTTAAAGCAAAACAAAAAAGGCAAGTGAGAGTTGCAAGGAGACTTCATGCCAGGAAATGGAAATGAGTTCCCGAAGAAGTCTGTTTTGGTTGTGGTTTCATAGTTATTAAACAGGCTCAATTGCTAGTTTGTCACATCTCTGTGTATGTTTCTGTGAACTTCTAATTCTCCAGAAACATTAGGGCTAAAATAGCAAGTCAGGCTTTAATTAGAGAACTCACCACGGTTGGGAGAAATGACTGGTTTGTAGCTCATAAGCCTTAACATCCTGCACCAATTTTGCCTTCCAAGGAAGTAGGTAGAGTTATAATGTCCTCTGGTCCCCCTTCTTCCTTCCTGATGGCTTTGAACTAATCAGAGAGTGATTAAGGCTGTCAGAGAAGGTGGAGTTTGCCTTTGGAAGAGATGTTTCAATAGTGTTTCCAGCTGGCTCCAGGTATGAAGCAGAGGATAGGAGGTTGTGATGTCATTTAAAGGTAATTTGTCATTACCTTTCATCTAGGTGGAGTGTGAACCTGGAGCCGTTCTACAGCTGTACACCATTCAGTCCTCGAGTTTTATTATAGGCTTGATTTCTCTTATTTGCGGATAGAGAATTGATGAGGGAGAGATGGATGGTTACTTGTCTTGGCTGCCATGGAGCCCAAAGCTATTCTGTGCAGTCACTACCTGCTGAATGTAATCTCTCCAGGAAACACCTGTTTCTTCCCACCTCCCTCTCTCCCCCACAATAGTACAACCAATAATCAATATACCTGATTTTCTGAGTTTCAGCTTCTTCATTCCCACCCTTCAAGTAACATTCTACACTCAGGTAGTACAGATATGGAGGGTGTGGTGGGTTTTAGTATCAACTTGCTATAATCTACAGTTACCTGAGCAAAGAATCTTCAGTTGTGGAATCATGTTTATCAGTTTGGTCTATGATCTCATCTGTTGTGTGATGTCTTTATTGTTAATTGTTGTAGGAAAAGCCAAGCCCATTGTAGCTTGCACCATTCCCTATACAAAGGGTTCTGGACTATATAAGATAGGAAAAGGTTATGAGAACACAAGTAAGATGAACCAATTCATTGCTTCCTTATCTTGACTGTGTATCTGATATGGCTAGCTTCTTGGGTTCCTGCCTTGACTTTCCCTTAATGATGGACAGTTATTGGAACTGTAGGACACATAAACACTTTTCTTCTCCTGAGTTGCTTGTAGTCCTGTTATTTTAACACAGCAACTAAAACAAAGAGTAAATTATGTCTGCCCTTCTTTCCCTGGCTCCAAGGCAGTTTACATGTTCTTACTAATTCCCACTATACCACAGACATGTCATGGAGATATATGGCACAGTCAAATCTAGTCTTACCCATCATTCAAGAGCGATACTCCCATGGAGAGTCAGAAGAGATCCAGGGAATCTCCAAGACTCACCTGAGCCACAGACTGGCTGTGAGGCCATGGTAAACCACTGTACTTGTCTGGGCTTCATAACATCTCTGTAATTTCTGGTCCAGGTCGGTTTCCACCGGGGAGAGAGCCTTTATCAAGATGCTAAATATGGCATGTGTAGTTCTCATTGATTTACAGATACCCTTTTTTCAGATATCTGCTGAAGAAAAGGCTTATAAAATATAAATGCATCAAAAAATCATTATCCCATTCTTTTGTCTCCTTGATCAGTAGATGAATGCTAAAAGTAGTATCTTACCACATAGAAGTATTGTTCCTGATTTTAGAGGGATCCTGTTCATATAGATCATGATGTTTTAAATAAAGTCTTAAAATCCTTCCTCAGCTAAAGTGTTCATGAGGCCTATGAATGAGTCTAGCTACTTAACTATACACCTTCTAGCCTTTTAGAATAGTTGTCTTTCATTCATTCTCTTCGAGCACTTATGCCCTTTATGAGAAATGAGAGAGGCCATGAGGAAATGGGCAGACATTCAGATATGATGCCCTTCAGGCATCTGACATGTAGACACCATATATTTCTGTCATTTTGTCTTTTTGTTTCTTTTTTTATTTGTTTTTCAAGACAGGGTTTCTTCTTGTAGCTCTGGCTGTCTTGTAATTTGCTGCGTAGATCAGGCTGGCCTCCAACTCAGAGATGAACTGCTTCTGCCTCCTGAGTGCCATTGTGAGTGGAACCCTTTCCTGGGCATTGTTTCCTGACCTATACAGGACTGGGGCAAGCTAGGTGAAGTAAGTACCATGAGTGGATTTTTTTCTCTCTGCCATTGATAGGGAATATGTAGTAACTAGCTGCTTCACTTCCTCACCTTCTCCATGGACTGTAATCTGGATTTAGTAGCTGACTGAAGCTGGTCCTCCCCTAAGATGCTGTGGTCAAGATGTTTCATTGTAGCAACAGACGTGAAATTAGAACTGAACTTAATTATTATTTTTTTACTAAATATATGATAATTTGTTCATGAGGTTGTAGGAAACAGGGATGTACCATCATAGTAGAAAAAAATTATCATTGTTATTAATTACTGTTTTCTGGTAGCATTTTGCTGTATTGCTCAAGTTGGTCTCTGCCTGTTGATGAGGATGGCCTCAAAGTAAAGAGCCTTTCGCTTCATCCTCCAAGTGCTGAGATTACAGGATCTGACTTCTGCTTTCTTATTTTAAAATTGTTTGGTGAGCCACTGTTTTTCACAAGTTTGAATATTTCTAGCTTATTTCTCATGGGGTGTTTTTAAGCCGTGCTCACATGATTTCACCCCATGTACTTAACTCTTACAAATAAATGCTGATTCCATTTCATAATTAACCTTCAGAAGTTTTTGAAATTTAATACAGAATTACAACAAAATCCTGAATGTTCTCCTTTTGACTCCAAAAAGCGTTATGTGCAAAGTATTGTTTTTCCAAGCTTGCAATTCTTGACGAAAACCAGCAGCTGTTTCAGTGGCTGGAAGAAGTAAAAAGCAAGAGACTTTTCTAAAGACCCTGAAATGGAGTCTTGTGCATTCTCTACAAGCTAGTGAGACTGGACTCTTAATGTGATACGATTCATTCTCCTTTAGGCAAGGAGTCTGGACATGATAGAGTTAAAGCCTTTTCCCCCTGCTATGGCTCTGTCAGAATAATGTTTGGCCAGGTGTTAATCTGTGTCCTGAGGAGAGGGCTGGAAATCATTATTCGTCTCTGGGGAGATGGGAGGGGAAGCTAAGGCTTGCCTTCTGGGAGGGTACCAGGGCTAGGGCTTGCCCCTCACTTACTGACATGTGCCATTTGCAATGAAGACAGCCCAAGTCCATCTGAGGAGTTCTGCTGTCAGCCAGCCAAGAGAGAAACTCAGAGGGAGAGGCAGGCAGCCTGGCAAAGCTGTCAGGAGTGTAGTTTCCAGAGTGCTTGGGGATGTAAAGAGGTAGAGGGCCAGTTTGGAAACTGTATTTTCCTGTTTACCTCCTCTGGCTCCTCCTACTTTCAATGTAGCTCCATCCTTTGGAAACTTGGAATCTGAAAAAGAACCCCTTGTGGACACTATACAGTGGGGACTTTTTCTGCGCTTTTCCTTTCCCCGACTCTTTGCACTGAGGGTAAGAGGTGAGATGATGATCAAGTCAAGCTGGTTCTACATTAAATTCAAATACTCAGACAAGGTAAGTTGATATGTTTTCTTTTCCCAAGGGAAGCTGCTTCTCCCTGAGGTCTCATGTTGACAGGTCTTGTAGTCGCTCTGGGAAGCCAAGGAGCCCGGGAGTGTTAACTGTGAATGTTTTCTCTGGCTTCAGGATTCCTGGGTGAAACCTTGGTTAGGGCTTTGAATTTGACTTTATCACTGACCAAGAGGAAGGACCCTTCCCTCTGCTTAAGAGGAAACCTTCTTTAAGGGGAAAAATAATGAAGCTATTACAACAGCCAGTCAGTACGGCTATAGAAAGACTAGAGAGCCAGATGATGTGTACATTTGGTTCTGTCTCTTTACCTTGCTTGCTTAATCAGAAGGCTGACTTTTGCTCTTACTTTACTGATTTTATTTTTTCACGTATAGATTATCTTCATAAGGGTATGTGGGTGTTGAAATCATCTCCCCCATGTGTTTTGCTGATACATGAGACTACTGCTTTACTCTCTCCTTGGGGATAACATTTTAGGGAACAAATGCATTTTGGTTGCATTCTTCCTCTAACATACCACTTGTGATAGAATCCTTAACAATGACAATTTCATTCATCTCAGGCACTTTAGACATACTCACTCCCCCCACCACATGTCTTCACTTACCTGGGTCTGTTTGCCATGGTTTTGATTCTGAGTATTGTTCTTTTAGGAACTGTTGAAATTAGAAATGAGGTTTTTACATGTCTGAACATGCTTGCTTCTTTGAAATTTTCATTGACTTGCTTGTTCAAAACATGGGCATGCTAATGATAGAATTAAGCTCTGAGGGTGAGATGGGGATGTGGTAAGAGAGAAAAATTGTGTGTGTGTGTGTGTGTGTGTGTGTGTGTGTGTGTACGTGGTTGTATCTGTCTATATCTATCTCTTTCTTTGTAGACAGGATCTCATAGCCCAGGATGGCTTCAAACTTACCATGTAGCCAGTGATAACATTAAACTTCTAATCCTCCTCTATTTCCTAACTAATCCTCCTCTATTTCCTAATTGCTGGAATTATAATTGTGTACAAATATACTAAGTGTATGTAATATAATATAATGCTGGAGATTGAACCATCAAGCTTCATACATACTAGACAAGCATTCTAGAAACCAAACCACATCCCCAGCTTTTCTTGCTTGTGAATAAGTATACTTAAGCAGTTTAACCAAAAATGCCTCAGTTTTAAAATTTATTTTTGGTTTTGCCATTTCTGATAATGTTTATTTTATTTTCATCAAAGCTATTTGTTGACCCACAATGAAATTACATGGTTTATTTGTTTTTTGTTTGTTTGTTTTGTGTTTTTCAATTGAAAAGCCCCTTGTTCCATTTTAAAGCCATTTCCTTTAAGTGTTAAAACTGTAAAATACCAGTCTTTATCCAACCTCCTTCTTCTTTGTTTGCTCTTAGGAAATTTGTTAATTAGACTTTTGCTCTGCCTTTTAACCTTTTCCTTATGTTTTGAGTGTTTGTTCTTGGGAACTCGAAATTGGGAGTTAAGTCAGATGAATAAGCTAGTTATAACAATTTGGGGAGGGTGGTTTCAATAAAGACTCTTCATAGGAAGAAAAAGTAAGTAGAAATTAAGGTCTTCATTTCAGTGATCTCATTTCACATCCTCCAGCATTCAAACAAAGAGAGAACACTTTACATGCCAAGATATTGTGTGGCAAAATTGCAAACTGTATGAGGCATAGTGCATTCAGGTGAAGGGACTAGGCCGCTAAGTGTATTAATGAGAGGATTGTATGCATTATCTAAAACTAGATGATAGTCTCATTGTATTACAATATTGCCTATGCTTGCTTGTCTCAGATCAAGTTCTGTGTGCTGTGCTGCTACTGGGGGGTCAAACGGAAGGCCTTCTCTTTGCTATGTAAGCATTTTATTAATGAGATAAATACCCAGCCTACACCTTAATGTTTTTGCGTGTGACTGTCTGGTTTTCTGTTAAACAACTCCATTCAATAATCTCCCCCATTGAATGGCCTTGATACTCTTGTGAAAAGGGTCCAGGCATGGGGAGTAGGGTCTATTTTCAGGATTCAGTTCGGGGCAAGTAAAGGCAGCATGAACTAGAAGCAACTGGTCCCATCACATCTACATCAGGAAGTAGTGAATGGTAAGCACAAGCTGCCTGCTGTTCAACTCCTTTTCTCCACATACAGCTCAGTATCTCAGCCAGGAATGTGGCCAAGTACAGTACATAGGTCTGTGTAGATCTAACATCTCTTTAGTGTTGTCGATACAGGCATGCCCAGAAGTCCATCTCCCAGGCAGTTCCAGACTTTATCAAAAGTTGACAATTAACACTGACCATCATCACAGTTACATTACCTTACCTTATGGCAGTATATTACTTGGTAATTATAGCTTTGTAATATCCTTTTTTGAAACAAGACTGAAGTGATTAGCATTTTGTTATTGTTGTTGTTACAGTTTGCAATGAATCAATTTGTTTCTTTGAGTAATAGTAGTCATCTTCACCCTGAGTTCATGAATTAAAAATAAGGCCTAATAATAAATCCATGAACAGTGTAGTTCTTTCAAGTGGTGTGTGTGTGTGTGTGTGTGTGTGTGTGTGTGTGTGTGTGTGTGTAGTTTTTTTGAGCAGAAAACAGTTTTCATGAGCTTCTTAATAAATATGGATTTTTGGACTTACAGATATTTTTTCTTTTCATGTGTTTGTATATATTATATGTATACATGTATGCATGCATTTTAATAACATGTTGTAGGTGACTGTCTGCCTTGCTACTGATGTAACCAGGCCCCCATGTCTGCCTTGATTTTACATGGCTCCTGGGTAGTCCAGACTCTGGCCCTCAAACCTGCTGCTTACAGTTAATTTGGTTTAACCTCAGCCATTTCTCCAGCCCTAACATTTCTTTCAATTCTTTATTGCTTTTTTTTTAATGTTATTGAGACAGACTTCTTTGGTGTATATCTCTGGTTTTCTTCTTTGATTCATATGTGTTTGCAATTGTTCCCTGAAACATTTTTACAGTGTGTGTGTTAATCCTAGTGGTGAGAATACTACTACTGTAATTTGAGACAAATTTGAAGCAAGCTTGATTTTTATTGGGGTGCACCCAAGAGCTGGCCAGCAACTGCTTCCTAAGCCAAGTTAAAGAGAACCTCCCCCTTAAAGAGTAAATCTTGAATAGTTTTACAGAAGGGAGACAAAGAGGCAATAAGGAAATATAGAAAAAAAATTCTTAAAAATATAAAATCACGTCAACATGTGATTAGGGATGGTTCAGGGACACTAAAGGTATACCCCAAAACAAGTCAAGGTCATGGGTTGGGGAAGGTTAAGTTACAGGAGACAGAGCAACTTAATTTTTAAACAGTATGACATAATGGCTCCTGCCTTCAAAATGGAGTCAGGCATGTTCCTCACATTGTTTAAAGTCTTGATCAGACAATATTGGTCTTTCTATAATCAAGGGTTTGTGTCTACTCTTTTAAGAGTGAAACCAAGAAAGAAATTTGGCTGAGTTTTGGTGTAAGGATAGAGATTTAATTGAAACCTGGATATTTTAGATATTAAGTTTGAGATGATATTGTCAGACATGGTGGCCTATCCCTTTAATTCAAATATCTGGAAAGCAGAGGCAGAAGAATCTCTGTGAGTTCAAGGCCAGCCTGGTCTTCAGAATGAGTTTCAAGACAGTTAAAGCTAGACAGAGAAACCCTGTCTCCAATTAAAAAAAAAAAAAAAAAAAAAAAAAGGTATTTCTAACCTTTAGATAAAAAAGATATTATCTAACCTTCCATTTCTTGCTGTCTCTCTATAACAGTTGTTTGTAAAACATGGGGACAATTACAGGAAGCTGAGTCCCAGCTTAATGTGTGCACCTTGGTTTTTGTCATGTGTGCCATAGCTCTAGGCAGACTCTGTTGCTTTTGCCTTGGCTGGAGGATTACTGTGTAGCATGTAATGATTTATAACCACTGGATAATGCTGGAAGTCTGGGATATTAGAGATAAAAGCAAGTGTGTAAGTGTGTGTGTGTGTGTGTGTGTGTGTGTGTGTGTGTGTTGAAGACATTTCTGTGTCCTTCCTTCCTTCCTTCCTTCCTTCCTTCCTTCCTTCCTTCCTTCCTTCCTTCCTTCCCTTCTGTTTGGAGTCATGAGTTGTATGAGCCCTATTCCCAATCCAAGGGCTCTCTCAGTTTTGTTAATTGTGTTTTCAGGTTCCAATTCTGTATTAGTTATTTCCTTCTTGTTGTGACAGAAGCAACTTAAGGAAGAAAGGGTTTATTTTAGCTTACAATTTGAGAATGCCATTCATCGTGGTGGACATGTCAGGGCAGCAGGGGTATAAGGCATCTGGTCACAGTTGCTTCCAGTCAGGAAGCAGAAGGATAAGAATACTAGTACTTGGCTTGATTTCTCCTTTTATGGTATCTGGGTACCCAGCCATTGGAATGGATCCACACACATTTGGGGTAGGCTCTCTCTGTCTGGAAATGCCCTTATAGATATGCTCAAAGGGGATTCTAAACCTGTCATATTGACAGTGAAGATTAAGAGTCACAAAGCCTGTTTTCTCTCCACCTTCCAGAATCTAATTGTATTTGTTATGGCTATAAAATGTGTTTACTTTCCCGGAAGCAGAAGAGCCTGATGATGCACAGGAGTAAGAGGTGATTAAATGTTAAGCCAGGTGTGGTGTGCACTTGTACTCCTATCTCTAAGTGCTGGGAGCAGGAGGAGCAGGAGTCATCCTAGTAGTGAGAATGAGATGATCTGGTTGTGTCTGCATTACACAGGATCCAATAATAGTTTCTGATTGATTTTGACCATGAGCTTCATCTGCTTCTAAGGGTCAGTGTCAGTCATTCTTGCTAAACTGTCAAAATCGCCACCATTTTAAATTTACCTTACTTTGTGTGGATCCTATCATCAATCACATATACATAGCTTCATATATCTCTCTGTTCCTGTTCCATCTAAATATAGAAACCTAGAAGCAATATCATTTTTTTGCAAGTTTTCCTTTTCCACATTATCTTTTACATTTATTTATCCTACTTGTGTGTGTGTGTGTGTGTGTGCATGGTACATATGTGTTAGTTAGAGGATAACTTACAGGATTTGCTCTCTCCTACCATTATGTGGGTTTTGGGGAATGAAACATAGATTATCAGCCATGCTGGGTGCCTTAATTTAGAATTACTTTTTTTGGCTTTGTTTTTCAAATGTTAACCATCTCAGCCATTAAGAAGATGATAGTAGGAATAATACATTTAATCTTATATTCCTTAGTGTAATATGAGACTTCAGATTAGGGAGGAGAAAGTGCGGTTTGTTTGTAAGACAAAAAGAACTTTTAAAAAGAACTCTGAGGTTAAGTGCTATCAAAACTGATCCCAGCCTCCCTAGAACCTCATACTGTATCTCTCTATACACTGTGATGCTCCAGCTCAACCTTTCACTTCAGAGTTAATTTGAAATTGATTTATACACTAGGTATGGGTAATTTACCTAATTATGATGACTGTTTTTAAACTATTAGTAATATTTTATCTAATTTTATGTTGCTTCTCCCATTCAAATGAAGTAGTATATTCTTGTCAATACAGCAACTGGGAACAGGCAAAGAAATATAAGCTGGTGAAACACAGGTTGTGAGTCATGCCTGGGAATCCCTGGAGTCTCTATTTAACCAGCCACGGTACATGGAAGTTCCTTGTTTCGCTTTCTTTTTTTGTTAGTATAGTTGAACTATACATTTCAGAGACCTGTCTATGCTGTAAAATATTCACTGTTCTTAAGATGGAGTCATTTGAATGTATAGATGTTTTATGGCTCTAGCAGCAAGGAATTGGGGAGATGGGCACAAAGCCCCATCCTTACCTGAGGAGTAACTGGCCAATTAATAGTTGTTGGGAAGAGTCATTTTCTTTTTAAAAAGAGTGTTGCCCCATGTGGGTTCATCACTGTCCTGTTGGTAGACACACATCCAAGAATAGATGGAGAGCACAAACTGGACTCAATTTGTTTTTTAAAGTAGGAGACAAGGTTGGGTTTGTAGGGAACAAGTGGGATAGATCTGAGAGTAGTGGGTAGAGCATAGAGCAGGTTGAATATGACCCAAGACTGCTTAATTATGCACAATACTGCTCTTCCTGCCCCAATTCTTTATCTAAACCTAAAGCTCAGGTTGTAGCCCTAAAGATGAAGTTGGGGGTGACTGAACCCCTTTACTTAGTCTCCTATCCAATCAACACACATTAAGTCTCCTCTCTCTGCTTTTCACCCTTACTCAGTGCTGTTATTGGCTTATAAGGCCAAGGCTGTGGGGCTGGGGGAGCCTAGCCCCTGTTACTCAGGAGTTTTTTGTCTTGTGTCTCTGGTTACAATGTTGGTTTGTTGTCACTGGTGGCCATGTTTTATGTTGAAGCTGTCATCTGTTCAGAATATGTTTTCCTTGAGGAAAGAGTTTATTCTTTTCCTGATGTCCTGGTGTAGTTTTGCAGTATAGCACATGGCTTTCAGAATGTTAACTGAATTAAATATATTGAATTCATCCTTGGATGTGGCCTTAGGAGACCAGGTCCTAAGAACGTTTGTCTTGCCTTTTCTCCACAGGGAAAGAAATTGGAGTCTCAGCACTTAGAGCAAGCATCTTGTCCTGTGCCTTTTCTTGCTGACTGCTCTGTTAGATTATCTTTCAAGAACACAGAGTGGTTTAGCACAGTGAATTCTAAAGGGAATGCATGCCTTTCCTCTCAGGGGACTTAAGTAGTGTTTAACACCAGGGTAAAGTGCTCAGCTGTGCCTTCCTTTCCTTTAGGATTTGTCTAAGAAAGACTGGAAAGAACAAGGAAGGCTCTGTATGCTAAGTTTCTTCTTCCCTCTGCAAGGGGAAAAAAAGAAGCCACCACCCCCTCTGTAGTGCACATAGCACATAGGCTGAATGTGTGAATCTCACAGACTGATAGAGGAGAGTGGATAACAGCGCTCACCAGTCGGAGTCACCACCTTCAGAAAAAACATGAACAAAATGTGTTCTACTGAATGTGTTCCTGTGAGGCTCGCTAGCAGCCACTTCTTTTCATTGAGTTCCACAAGGTGCCATAGACAAAGCAGGGGTCCTGGCTTACGATAGAACAATGGCTCAGCCATTAGCTTATATAGATTGAAGCAAGGTGGGTTATACTCCTGACAGAAGCAGGCCTGTATAGAGATTTGGAAGTGAAGGCATATAATTTGGGCACTCTATTCAGAAACACTCTTGTATTTGAGAGCTTCATTACAGGTCCCACCATTCAGCAAGGAGCAAGGTTCATTACAGGTCCATTCAGCAAGGAGGAAGGGAAGGCTTTTTAATCTGTTTTATCCTGCAGCCTAATTCTAGGTGGCAAGGAAAATCTAAGCAATAGTTTGAGTGCTGAAAAACAATTGGAATTGGTTTGAATATTAGTAGTGCCAGCACACTGACTCTGCCGGAAGCTGCTGGCATAACTGAGCCCGAACCTTTCCTTCTATTCTGTACTGACTTTCTTGTTTGCGCTAGGAACACTGGGCTCCTGGTCTTGGTGCCAGTACTCACTTTAGCTAATTTTCCTCTCCAGTACTTACTCTCCGAGTTTATCTTCAGTTGTTTGTACTTTGATATCTTCCTTTTTGCACTTACCACACCCCATCCTAATGCTCCTAAGCAGCATGTAATAGCTCCTATGGGTTTCCGTTATAACTCAAATTCTTTTTCTGTAGTTACAAAATATGTTAGTATGCTACTTCCCTTTGATACTACAAAGTGTTAGGACGAATTATTAAGCTATCATCCAAGGTGGAAGCACCAAGGCTTAGGAATGGAAAACAGTGAACTATAATCTCTCTTTCGGTGTGTGTGTGTGTGTGTGTGTGTGTGTGTGTGTGTGTGTGTGTGTGTGTGTATGTTTTATCTAAGGGGATGTTAGTCACCTTTCTGTTTGCGCAATTAAATATCTGAGAAAATCACAAAGGAGGAAGTATTGATTTTTGTCTCAAGGTTTCAAAAGTTGTGATGACTTAGTTCTTGTATCTGGGCCCTTGGTCTGTAGTATTTTATAGCACAGTGTGATGACAGAGTAACCTCCTTGTGACCAGGAAGAAGGGAGAGTAAAAAAGAGAGCAGGGGCATGACAAGCCTTCAAGGGCATGCACCCTTTGATCTGCTCCCTCCAAGTAGTGTCTGGGTAGTGCACTCAACTTTGTATGACCCCATGAGTGACTCTGTGGATAAACTCAGAATCTTCCTGACCTGCTTACCGTAGAGTCACGGGCTGGAGAACAGGTCTTCAGATCATGAGTAGTTAGGGGGATTTAATATCAAACCATAACAGAGAGCTCATGGTTAAAGAGTCTGAACCAGGCCACCTCAATTTCACAGGCTCTACCTTAGGTGATCTGCTACAGCTCCAGACTTGGCTTCTTGTGTTGTAAAAGGGCTGACATTCTGGAACCACTACCACAGTACCAGGGATGAGTTCTCAGACCCAATCAGAGTTCTCTGCCTTCTTCAGTGAGACATTGGGACCAGTTGAATCTTTGTCACTACTTTGCCTTTCACTGAAGTAATTCTGACTTTTCACACACATCCTTCCAAGTGGCTAGAACCCTCAACGTGCTGGCAATCAATTAGTCCTACATCGTTATATGAACAAAAAGTAAAGAAAAGGAAATAACAATAATATATTTTAAAATATGTATATTTCAGGTTTCTAATTATTTTTTAGTCCCTAAAGGCAAGAGAAGTAAGGGGATCTCCCTGAAGTCCAGATGCAGAGTGACACAGTAATAGCTTCCTCTTGGCAGAGTCAGAAGTCAAACAAAACTTGAAATAATGACCTTCAGAAAAGCAGAAGCTTTAAAGAAGGCAAGAACCAGGTTAGCATGTAGAAGAAAAAACTCACAAAGCTAACTGCTTCAGGCCCTGAAAAAAAAAGCTTACTTGTGAAGGTTGTATCCATGACCCTCATTTAGAGCTTCGGGGATATGCTGGGAGAATTAAAAGACATGTATTAAAAGATCTTCCATTGATATTTCTGTGCTTAACATGCTTATGCTTAGAAGTCAAGACATCATTGAATCTGGTGGTAGCATAGAATGTGAACTGAATATCAATTCCTGCTCTCGGTTCTGACTCTCAGCTAAGTATTAACAGACACACTATACTATATACTACACACACACACACACACACACACACACACACACACACACACACACACGCACACACGCACACGCACACACACACACGCACATGCATAAGCACTCACCTCAGCTGGTACCATATCCTGGGTTTGTTTCTCAGCTTTGGAAAGAAACAAAGGAGCGTTCATTATATGTATATGCCTGTATTACTACCGTTGACTTGTGTAAACAGTATTGTTCTTATTTTAAATAACAGTACAGTGGTAATCCAGCAGCAGCATTTTGCTTCAGTCACAAACTTTTAAAACAGAAAGTATTTGTGTCTGTGTCTGCAATTGCAGGCAGGCATGCATGTGTTATGACACATTTGTGGAGGTCAGAACACAGCCTTGTCCCTGGCTTTCACCTGGCTTGAGGCAGGGTCTCACCACTACCATGTGTGCGGGGCTAGCTGGTCCATGAGTTTAGGAGATTCTCCTGTCTCTTCCTTCCATTTTATCTTAGCAGTGCTGGAATTACAGACATGTGCTACCATGTCTAGCTTTATATGGGTTCTGGAAACACAAACTTGGGTACTAATTAAAACTAATACTAACAGAAAATTTGAAGCTACTGTATTTAAAAAAACAGTTTTATTTTTGGTTGCGTGTGTGTTGGGGGGGTATGTACATATGAGTACAGGTGTCCAGGGAAGCCATAAGAGGACATTGGACCCCCTGGGGCTGGAGTTACCCGATGTGGATGCTGGGAACTGCACTCAGGTCCCCTGAAAGAACAGTGCTTGCTCTGAAGAGGTTATCCTTCTCTCTGGGCTTGTCTTGAGGGTAGTTTTTCCACTACACTCCCATATCACATTGGCCTACGTGTTCCATAAATAGCACTCTCAGTCGCCACTGGGACTTCCTTGTCATGACCTCACAGACTTGCACTTTGTCCTTAAGTCGGCTTGAATTCCCCAACAACAGTTTCTCAACCCCAGCTTGTGTGGTCTTAGGTTTTAAAATAAATGGAGGTAGTCCCTGCCAATTTCTAACTGTTGTTGTATTTGTGGTAATTAAATGCTGGCTGTTGGAGGTTTAGCGAAAGGTTTCAGATTAACAAGTTCCAAAAATATCATTATGTTCCCAAGCCTCTCTGTAAATGTGGTATTGTAAGAATAAGATATGTTTTGATTAGATGGCTTACTGTGTTCAAAGTATTCTCTGCAGATCTTGTGGGATCATAGCATATAATGCCCAGATTCTGACAAAATCAGACTCCTTAACACTGGAGGTAGCAGATTATCTCCCTGTTAATACCCTGCTGATGTGTCAATGCACCCTATCTCCAGCCAGCTCCTCTGGCTCAGACTCTTGCAGTCTGTCACACCAGGTGGACACACAAGAAAACCAAATAAAAAACACATGTGATGTGAGAGACTGTGTACATGTGCATACTCCATTTTCTTTTTGTTGGGAAATGTTTTAAATTCTGTAAATTCATTACAAGAGACCCATTGTTGGGTGGGCCTGTTGTCATCCTTGGGCTCTTTATCTCCATGCTGCCCTGTGTCCAAAACTACCTTGTGGGTCCTGACTGCAGGATCATTTCCCCAGACTTCAGGGACTTGCCAGTCACATGGGCTTGCCTGGCTTTGTGGCACATACCAGTTGGCCTGTCACCAGAGTCCCCTGCACCGGAACACCTATTGGAGTCTGGCCCTGTGTCTAGGGCTTTAGAGCATCAAGTGCCTTTTTTCAACAGAGCAGACAGACACTTTTTGTTTCAGGCTCTCTAATGTTAGACAAAGAAATTCAGTTGTAACCGTAGACCTCCGTTTTTGTGCTTCTCTTCCCCAGCTAAGTTTTGCTCTTACAAAAGCTGCCAGTGTTGGGTCTGAAATAAATGTCACAAGTGAATAATAATTTCTTTCATTTACATGGTAATTAAACCTGTTGAATACTGACTTAATGGTTTACTGCACTCTAATTTGACTGGAAGATTTTGCCTTTGTGAATGCAAACAAGAAAAGCATATATTGATACCCACTGAAACTGTTAAGAAGGGCATCTTTTAGAAGTTTTTTTTTCCCCCTCCAGACTCAGTGTCCTGTATCTTCCATTGCAATCTGAGATGCTTAATAATCAGGGGATATTCTGCAGGTTAGTCTTTTCTCTCACCTGGTGATGCCTTCTCCATGAGTTTACTTGGACTCATCTGCTGCTGTCACTGGAAATCACCCTTGTGACCTCTCTGAGCATTATAGCTTGGTTATTGTACTAGATAGTTTTATGTCATCTTGATACAAGCTAAAGTCATCTGGGAGGAGGGAACATAATCTTAAAAATGACTCCAGGAGATTGTGGGGCAGGAAGCTTTATAGGCCATTTTCTCACTCAGTGATTGATGTGGAAGGAACCAGCCATTCTTAGTGGTACCATCCCTGGGCTGATGGTCCTGGGTGCTATAAGAAAGCTGGGCAAGCCATGAGGAGCAAGAAAGTGGGCATCACCCCTCCATGGCCTTGGCATGAACTCTGCTGCCAGGTTCCTGCCCTACTTGAGTTCCTGTCCTGACTTCTTATAACCATCAATGTGATGTCAAAATGTAAGCTGAATAAACTTTCTTTTCCAGGTTGCTTTGGCCCTAGTGTTTCATTGCAGCAATAGTAACATTATAATACAGTGGTTGTCCACACTTTGTTGTTTTTTTTTTCTCTATTGCTCCAATTCCTGGCAGTATGTCAGTCAGTTTACATGATCATGTTCTGCCAAATCTGCTTGGGAATTTTTGGGAGAGCAGTTTAGGAAGCCATGGTGTTCTCCTGACATTCTTTGCTTCTGTATAATTGGAAAAGGAAAGTTTACTATTGTGAGTGTGACACGTGTTTGGACATGTATACTGTGCTATTCATGTGCAGACAGTTCTCATCTTACACTTTTTTATATAGATTCCAGGAATGTACCTCAGGTCACCAGGCTTACACCGAAAGTGTCTCTATCTATTAAGCCATCTTATTGTCCCCTTCTATGTATACCTTGTGTTTTAACTTGGTGTTCCTTTGTCTATCAGAGGAGTTCAGAAATGCCTTGGTGAAGGAAGGGAAGTACTATATAACACATGCCAGGCTTTTGTTTAGTGTGGGTGTTTGAAGACAATGTACTCCAGGCTAGCTTTAAAGTCTGTAGTTGAATTCCTACCTCCACTTCCTAAGTAATAGGACTGCTGGTGTGGTCTGTAGCTTGGAAGGAAGCCTAGGACTTTGTGCATGCCAGGAAGCATTCTACCAAGTGAGCTACACCCTCAGCCCACATGGCAGTTTTTAATCTTCAATTCTCAGGAGCGAGTGTCTATACCCTCCCTCAAAGAGGCTTCTAAATTCTCATAGTGACAGGTTCTCACCTGATCAACGGGCTGCTATTTTTATCTGTTGAATAGAGAGTGTTGGATGCTCTGTGTGATGAAAATCAATGTAGGCAGGAAGTCTGGCTCTTAAAAAACAAACAAACAAAAAAAAAACCCAGTCATTGGGAGCCCTCCTTTGCTGCTCTTTTCCACTATCAGAGTTGCTGGAGGTCAGGACCAGGTAGGTTAGGTCCATCAAAGAGAAGAAAGCGAAGCCTGTGCAGATTGTGGAGGGCAGGGACTTCCTTGTAGAGCTGTGGGGAGCAAAGATTGAAAGCAGGGGGCTGCAAGGCCTGGCCTGTGGCCAGGGTCTACTAGGAAGTGTTAGTGCCTTACTCTTAGAGTAGACAAAGGGCACTGTTTCAAGTGTTCAGGAGTGGGGATGCAGGTAGGAATCTCCTGTAGATACTCCTCTCCCCATTGCCCATGCTCATGTGGACAAGTTCATTTTTGCCTCCTTCCTCCGAAGTTATCATCTTGGTTATTTAGAACAGCGTTTTCTTACATAGGAACTTAAAAAGCTTTAAACATGGATCCAAATACAGTAGTATTTGTGTTTTTATTGGTGTGTGTGTGTGTGTGTGTGTGTGTGTGATTCGTGGGTCGTAGTGGTTGTGTGATGTGTGGTTATAGTGGTGTGTGATGTATTTGTGGTTGTGGTATGTGATGTGTATGTAGGTGGTATATGGTGGATTGTGTAATTGTGTGCTGGTGGTAGTGGTGGTTTGTGTGTTTTATGAACATAACCTCAGCCATCCTCAGTCACTTAATCTACTAAATTGGAATTTGCAGTCTAAAATTTGAGTTTTCAAGTTGACCGTTTAATAAAATAACTGAGATGATGTAAAACAAATAAGGGCTTATAGTCTCCCCTTCCATAGTTTAAATGAATATCCATGTATAGTTAAGTTTGTCAGTGTTTCTTTTTAGCTCCTATGTTTTTCCTGAAAGTGAAGCTGGAGTTCTGGCCAGATGCTTCTCAATTTCTGAAATTAAAGCTGTGAGATGGCCTCATTCAGTCCTTGTTAGAACTTTGTGTGACACAGCTGATACCATTCGTATTTTCTGATGAATGATTAATAAAGATACAGAAATGAAGCTGGAGAGATGGATCAACAGTTACAAGCTCTTGCTGCTCTTGTAATGGGCCAGAGTTCAGTTCTTAGCACCATGTTAGGAGTCAGAAGGCTCAAACTCAAGCTCCAGTAGATTTAGCACCATTTTCTGGGCTCTCTGGGACCCTAACTGAATGCTTGTGATATACATGAACTCACGCAAACACACATTTACACGCTTAGATAAATTGAGTTACTCTGTCTTTAAGAAATAAAATGAAATAAATAAATCTATGGGGAGAAAGGGCATGCTAAGATCAAGAATAACAGTCTAGATGTGCTGACATGTGCTGAAATCCCAGCATCAAGGAGGTTGAGGCAGGAGTATCATTTGCTGCAGCCCCAAAGCCCAGTAGCATCTCATCCAAAAATGAACATTACTTTTTCTTCTAAATATTACACTGTTTATATTACATTAGCATATACTTGGGGATGCACACACCTTTTTATTTGATCTTCAGAATGTTCATTTTTTTATGAACTTAAATGGGCCCACTCAACATGCATTGGAACCATTGACTTTTGCTCTGAATTCTGTTGAATTCTGAACCCTGTAGGAAGACATTCTGAGCTCCTTTTGTGAAACTCAGTGGGAAAGATAGTCAACTTGATACATTAGCTCTATTACTGAACCATACATACATATGGCTATGAGTGAATTGTACAGTAGAAGCAGTTTAACATTCTGCAGTTTTTCAGAGGTTTCAAAGTGAAACATTTTGTTGTTTGAGTTCATCGATTTTGTATTTTCAGCTGTGATTGCTTTTTTTGTTTGTTTAAGAAATGTGGTTTGTTTCAGTTTTATTTATTTAATGTATATGAGTGCTCTGTCTGTATGTATGCCTTTACACCAGAAGGGGGCATCAGATCTTAGTGTACATTGATGTGAGCCTCCATGTGGTTACTGGGAATTGAACTCATGTCCTCTGGAAGAGCAGCTGGTGCTCTTAACCACTGAGCCGACTTTCCAGCTCCAGTGATTGCTTTTGAATGCAGTTTGTGGTACATATTCATTATGTCCTAGTGTGTGTGCCTATGAGCATGCATGTCATGGCCAGAGTAGAATTTTAGATGCTTTTTGCCTTGTTGCCTTGAGACAGGGTCTTTCATTGAGCCTTGACTTCTCATTGTACTTATTTTGGCTAGATGGTGTGATGTGAAAGCTCTTAGGAACTACTTGTCTGTATCCTCCAATACTAGGCTTTTAGGCATACAGCCATGCCCTGCTTTTTCATGTCCACTCTTGGAATTCTAACTAGGGTCATCACTCTTGCAGGCAAGTGCTCTTACCCTCTGAGTCATTGCCTCCGACTCAACTTTGTTTTTAAGAGCCATTGTTACAGGTGCCATTGTTGGAGAGGAATGATTTGATCTTTCTCCATAGAAAGGGGGATATGTGGAACACATCCACTTCAAGCAGTAAAAATCACTTTCTGGAAAGAATTTCTTACAGTTCTGAGAGCTCCTCTTGGGGAGGTGTGTGCAGGGAAGCCACTGTACAATAAGAGCTCAAAAGGATTTCATGGTTCTCGTGCATTTGTTAAAGTTGCTTGAAGACAGAGTCCTGGCTCTGTGTCAGGGTTTGATTTCATCCTCGGGGTTGAGAGATACATGCTGTGTTTGCATGTTTCTCTGCATTTGGTTAGGGGTGCTTGTTGATGTATGCCAGGGTGTGTTTTGGGTGCTGGATGTTATAGTACCTGTTTTAGTTACTTGTCTTATAGCTTTGTGAAAATATCTGACAAATAAAAGCAAAGAGGGATTTACTATGGTTTACATTTCCTGGAGCTATAGTTCACTGTGCAGGGAAGTCAAGATAAAAGAGTTTGAGGAAGTGTAGGGTAGGATCTTGCGCTTAGCTTGTTCTCTCCTTTCTATATAATTCAGGACTCCAGCCTAGGGGATGGTGCTGCCCTCAGTCAGGGTAGGTGCTCCCAAGCCATTTAACTTAATGTAGACAAATCCTTCGCAGACATGGCCAAAGATCTGTGTCCTTGGTGATCTCATCCAGTTTATAATATTAACCATCATAGTATACAAAACCTAGGGAACGTAGTTTCAGGAGTGTGGTAGGTGGGTGGGCAGTCAGTATGTGAATTTCAAAGGTGAAATACATTGTTAAAGGGCAGCAGCATGGCTGGAGGGAGAGAGGCATCTTCAGTTGAAAACCAATATAGCAGACTGAATTCTGAAGTATAGTATGAATTTGTTTGTTTTTGGTTTTGGTAAAACTTACTTTAACCTAGAATGTTTGTTGTAGGAGACTTTAACATTTTTTGCGTGTAAAATGTAGTTGACTAGTTCAAGTCATTTCTTGGGATAGGACATGTTTCTTGTGCACCTGATATGATTTGTGTATCATCATATAAAACTTCATATGTGATAAAAACAAAAACCATATTGAAAATAGTCATGTGGTTTTACATGTGTTCACTCCCTGGAGAAAGGGCCAATTAAATGTGGTATTTTCCAGCCTTCTCTTGAAGGATACCTCATGGTTGCTTGTGGAATGGAGCATTTGAAGAGTTGCAGCTTGTGTGTGGGTCATGTGAGGCAGTGGAGAGGTCTTAACACCAGGAGCTGCTTAACTGTGCACAGTCAGTAGAGAGGATGTGTTGAAAAAATTTGCTGGATATTCAGACACAGTACAAGTCAACAAAGTTCAGTTTTCTGAATTTATGTAATGCTTCCTACAGATGAAATTGTACATAAATAAGCAGTGGCATCCATGTGGTCCTTAAATGATTCTTGCCATGTAGAGCACATTGGAACGAATTCCTGTTTTTAAAATGAGCTCCCTGGCAAAATTCTCTGTACCGAGAAATACATATCTATCCTGTGCAGTAGGAGAGCTACAAATAGAATGACCAGTGAAGTTTGTAAAAAATGGCATGGCAGCATAGCTACAAGAGGGACACAATGGTTGGATCAAAGAGCTTTGCATCTCATGTCAGAAGGTGCTGTAATCAAACCTTCCTGTATGAAGCTATGGATGGGACTCAGATGCTTCTCTAAAGAGCTAATGTAAGTCATTACTTGATAAGATGTACAAATTAAATTTCATCCCAAAATTGAAGGAAGGGACACACCTTCAGAGCCTCTCACTGCAGGGTGGGGCATTCATGTCTTTAGTTAACAGCTGTGGGGTGGTACTGTTTGGAAGGAAAATGCAGGAGAGAGTGAGAAATGATTGGATCCTGTACTCTGCCTTCTTCTTTCTGGTTGCACAGAGATGTGTGTGTCTATCATTCATTCAGATTGTTAAGCAGAAATGGGGAGGAAAATAATGAGAGCAGATGATTGAAGAGCATCCCACCTGCCCCGCCGCCAACCTTTTCTCTTTAGCTTTGATTCCATTCACATTAGCAGATGGCACCGGCTCTTGGCCGGTGCTCATGCTTTTCTGATTACAAGGGGTTGTTCTTTTGCCCGCCTCCTTTAAAACAACAACAAAAAAAATTGATAATAACTGACTGCATGCACATTGGCCGGGGCGCTAATTCCTGAGGATAAGACAGAAGCTTGGCGATCAACCCGGCCTTCTGTGTTGTGTTAAGATGGCTCTGCCTGGCAGCAGAAGCTTGGCTGGTTAAACCTGCGCTTTAGGTATTGGAGAGCTTGTTTGGTGGTGGCTGGAAAAGAATTTGTATTTATGTGTCCCCAAAATCTAAGAAAAGAGTGACTGGGTGATGGCTAAGTCACTAAAGGGATTACTCTGAAAGCCTGATAACATGAGTCTGACCACCCAGAATCCATGTGAAATGCCAGCATTCATGATTCTCACTTGTAATCCTAGCTTGGCTGGGGGAGGGGAGGTGCATCCTTAGAGACAAAAGGATTCCTCTGGCCCATTGGCCAGCTGGCCTAACTGAACTGATGTGCTCCAGGCAATGACAAACCCTGTCTCAGACAACAACAAAAAGATGGACAGCACCCAAGGATGCCTTCCATATGACATATGTGCACATGTACCCACATATTTATACAGATACCTGTGCAATAAACACACTTATACACACATACCCAGAAAACGCAGGGCCTCTTACATGTTTTCTTTGTACAAAAGCCTGTAAAGGAAGGTAGGGAAGAGTGCTTATTGCCCATGTGAGTGGTTTGATGTTAGGTATCACAGAGCCCAAGATTCATTAGTTAAAGCTTTTCACACAATTCCTTCATAGAAGAAAATGTGCTTTAACTAAACCAGAGAATAAAGTTGGATAAATGCAAAAGAAGTTCAAAGTAGGATAATACATTGCAAAGAATAATTGTAACCCATAGAGAATGGACCCAATGATCATGATGCATAGGAAAACACTGTGATATCTCAGGCAAATGTATTTTTTTCTTTAATAGAAAAGAAAAAAAATTTGAGTTTAATTTGAGTCCTTGGCAGGGGAATTTCTGAACAAGTGTTCTATAAGTACAAAAGAGATGATGCACTCCGATAGGGAGGCATTATGAGCTCACCAGTTTGTGTTGAGGTGACTTTTCAGGTGTGCTGGTTAACTTCTTTATCCAATTAACACAAACCTGAGTCACCTCAGAATCCTGAGTCACCTCAGAATTGAATCTCGGTACAGAGTTTTCTAGATCAGGTTAGCTTGTCTACATGTCTATTGGGGGGAGTTTCTTTTCTTTGTTTTCTTTTTTTTTTTTTTTCCTTTTGTTTTTTGTTTGTTTGGGTTTTTGTTTGCTTTTTGTTTGTTTGTTTGTTTGGGTGTTTGTTTGTTTGTTTGTTTTGTTTTGCAGTTGAGGTGGAAGACCCAGGTTGATTTTGTGTGGTATGGTTTTCTGGGCTGGGTCCTGAACTGTGTAAGAGTCAATGTCACCTGGACAGGCTAGCAGCTGGCAGCATGGGTCCCTTGTCTCTCTCTGCCATTGACTGTGGATGTGGTGTGACTGGATGCCTCCATGACCTTGCTTTGGTTGTGGACTTTGTATAACCTGGAATTGTAAATTAGATAAAACCTCTTTCTATACCAAGGTTGCTTTGGGTCAGAGTGTTTGTCTCAGCAACAGAAATGAAACTAGAACACCAGGGCCTATTTTTTGGACTTCAGCCAGATTTCTGTCTGAGTTCCCCAAGATCTCTTTATGAACAAGTGGAGAAGATCAAGTCCAATGACACTGTGATTATCAAGATCCAGAATTAATTTTCTAGCTATTTTCAAGATAATCATTTAGAACAGTTTTTCATTCTGCTTATAATTTTGTTAGGTTGGTAATGTAGATGTCTGTCCTCTGCCAGGTTTTGTCCTTGGTTGAGATTGTGATGTAATTTCTAATGATGATAACACTGAAGAGGAAGGAGACAGAACTTACTCCTTTCTTCTTACTTTAACATGGGCCAAAGTGGTATTTAAACTGAAAATAGAAAAGAGAGGTGAGACTGAGCAGTTTTCAGCTGATGTGTCCGTGGAGTCAGCAATATGTCAATGGACTTAATAAAATTCCTTTTATGAGTGACTCTGCTTTGGCATAACCTCGAGGAAGACTTAGAGGTAATGTTACACTGAGTACAGGTATTGACAGTGCTCATATTCCCTACGCTCTGAGTCACTAGGAAAACTCAGTGGATCAATATGTGCTTTTGTAAGGAAAAAGGAAACCTGTATTCAGAAAGGGACATAGTGAATTTAGCTTTTTTTTTTTTTTTTTTTAAGGTAGGTAGGTGAGTGTGTGTGTGTGTACATGAGAATGCAATTTTTGGTGAGTTCAGAAGTGAGTGATGGATTTCCCCCAAGCACTGAAATTATAGGTCAGCTGCCCAATATGGAGCCTCAAGTTTTCTGCATGGGCAGTCCATGTTTTAACCTGCCTGGCTAATGCCCCCATTGAGGGACTCCTGTGCCTCTTCTGACATCTGAATGCATGTGGACATAAGTCCACATACACACAGAGGGTCTCACACACACACACACACACACACACACACACACACACACACACACACACACCTACATAAAATAAAACCAGTCTTTTAAAAAATAATTTAGCAGGAACCAGAAAAAAGTTTGAAGATAAGGGGATGGAAATTTAATCAAGAAGCAACCCCAAAGAGTTTCTTTCTTTCAGGTTTCTTTGACAGAAGTGTCAGGAAGAAATAGGACAAAAAACGTGAGCTTAAAGTTGGGCAGACATGGAGACATTCTTTTACAGATAAATTTTGGAAACTCCCTCTCCTTGCCACATTCAGATATACCGTTCTGATTCAAGACACAGGCTGGATGATTGTTTTTGTTCATTTGGGGCTTTGAGATTCCTTCTCCATCATTACTTGCATCTCAGAACAGTGGGGTTTCAGTGATTAGATATTCTATAAAGTTCTTGGATTTAAATTTCAGTTGGGCTTGTTAAATTCCTGTGTATTTCCCTGAAGACATTTCTTCATTCCTTCAGCTCCTGGAACACTGCCTGGAACATAGTAGGTACCCAGTAAATATTTATGAGTATTAAAAGCGTGTGATTGAGATCAATATCCTCATTTAACAAGGTACAAAATGAGCCTTAGCTTCCTTGTGTGATTTATCTTTTCACCAATAAAGGAGACCTTACAAAAGGATGTCAGTTCTTGTATTTGCCAAAAGAAACTGAGCCCTGACCTTCACCCGCCAACCCTCCACTCCCCCACCCCACTCCTGACTCCCACTTACCCAAGAAAGATACTTCCTGTAACTTGATTAGCCCTGTGGCAGGCATGTGTTCTTTCTCTGTCAATCTGTCTCCTAGCTCTGGAGTGAAGGTAATTTGAAGAAGGGGCTAGAAATGTAGGATCAGAATCTTCAGAGCCAGTATCTACATTAGTTACTTTTCTCGTTTCTGTGATACAATATGGTGACCAGTAACAATGTACATAAGAAAGAGTTTTTTTTTTTTTTTTTTTTTTTTGTGGCTGCAGAGGGAGAGAGCCCATTGTGGCATGGAAGACATGGCATGGTGGCAGGGACAGGAAGCTGGCTGATCACACTTTATCCCCACCAAAAGCAGAAAGCAAGAACAGGAGATGGAAAGAGGCCATGAACCCTCAGTGTGATATACTCAGCAAGGCTTTACCTCCTAAAGTTTCTATTACCTCCTCAAACAGCATCACCAACTGGGGACCAAGTGTTCACATACGTGAACATATGGAGAATGTTTCTCATTCCAATGTCATTCATTTGTCATGCCCCAGGATCTAGGGCACACCACACTTAATTAATCACCACCTCTTCTTCACCAGTGAGCATAATAATCCATGTTTCTGCTTGTGTTAGTTGAGGATGTCAGAACTATACAGGCTCTGGGAGATACCTGCAGCACAGTTCCCATGTGAAGAAACGTCCTAGCAGCTGAGCTACTTACCATCTATGCTTTGATGGACATGTACAAATGTGACCTCTGGTTTTGTGTCTAGTTTCCTGTCTCCCCTTTTGCTAAGGTCATTTCATACAGTGCTATTTTATATGGACACTTGGTATCTATTTTATTTAGTAAAGTCACACATTGCTTTTTTTTTCTTTTTTGTACTGATGCCATCAATTTCACACATAAAATAGTGTTCTTTTTATAGAGCTCTGCATTAAAGGGCCTGGATGTGTATCTAATTGAAGTTTTACTTGGAGAGAATTCTGTTTGCTAGTCTATTTTGAAATGTATTAGGAATCCCCTCGCAGACTTCCTTCATCAACAAGGGGCTGGTGCCATGGCTCAGTGGCTGAAGAGTACTTACATTCTTGCAGTAGTGCATATCCCAGCATTTGGGTCAGGTAGCTCACAATTGCCTTTACTCCAGCTCTAAGGAATCTAATGTTCTGGGCATTGTGGGGCACCCACATATATGTGGTATACATTCCCACACACATACCTGTAAGTAACAACAAATCTTCTGTAAGTGGAAAACAAAGTAACTTATCTATTGAAGTCTAGAGTTAGGGAGGACCTCAGCATTGTTAAAGTCTGTCCTAGGGCATGTCTGTCTTCTGTTTAAATCTACGCTGTCATTGCCACCACTGAAGTTGCTTCTTTTTTATTCATGGCTATCAATAGCAGTCTATAGCTGTATGCCTTGTTTTCATACCTGTTACTGCATGTTTTTTCGGCCGGCTGCTGCCGGTCCTGCTGTCATGGTCCTGCTGCCACGTGAGCCCCAACTAACACTCAGAGACTCTGTATTTGATACAATCCTGTTGGCCAGTTACCATTATTGTTTATGGGCTAGCTCTGTCTTAATGATTAACCCATTTCTACTTATCTAATTATTTCCACGTGGCTCATCTTATCCGGAAGCCGAGGCTGGCGTCTTCCTGCCTGGTCTACATCTTGACTCCTCCCAACTACTTCCTCTTTCCTCCTTGTCTCCTAGCCCCGCCTATCTAGTTTCCTATTGGCCAACAGGGCTTTATTAATTAACCAGTATGAGAAACATATTTACAGAATAACATCTCCCATCACATACCCAATTCCAGAAAGATGGAGGTGAGGGCAGGGAAATTGAGAGTGAATGAAAACAAGCTGGCATCTCTCCTAGACAGAAAAATATAGCTGTCCTCATTTCTGTGTCTCTAGACCTATTTAGGACATGTGTATTCAGCCTGTCACCTTGCAGTTTGCAGTTTGACCTATGCCATATTCTTGACTGACTTGTAGCAAGGGGAAATGAGAAGGTTTAATTGGGCTTAACCAGATCTGGAGTTCTAGTTGGCTTCCCCAGGCAGCATTGCCTCTGCCCAGGAAAGGAGCACAGAATTGTTGTTGGAGACTCAGCATTTCTTAAACCTTTCTTCAAACCACTGACCAAGGTCAGCTAATGTGTTCCATTAAGAGTATGGATTTTTCTTGAGTATGAATATTGTCCCTGGCTATAGATGTTTCAGTTTTGTGTAATTCCTTTTCAGCAACTGTATGTTTATTTCAATTTGAGTAAGTAAAAATTTGTATTGTGAAAATAGTCATATGGAGTGACTGATGATAGTAGGACACTTACTCTCCCTAAGAGTTTAATTTCATACATAAGGCAATCTGAGCAAGCCAGTAAGTAGCATTCCTTTATGGTCTTCAATTCCTGCCTCAAGTTTCCTGCTTTGGCTTCCTTCAATAATGGACTGTAATCTATAAAACATATAAGTCCTTTCCTCCCCAAGTTGCTTTTATTCAGAGTGTTTTATCACAACAAGATAGCAATCTGTAAAAGTAGGACATGATATATTTTGAGCTGGGAAGTATATAGAGCAATGTTGAGTTGAACAGTCATACACCATATTTTTAGTATTTGTTTACATGAGAGAGGATCTCATCCCAGGCTAACCTCAAACATGCATGTACATCTGCTCTGGTATTGTCACTGGCCTCCTAATCCTCCTGCTTCTGCCTCACCAAAGTTGGGATTACAGACTTGTTCCACCATGCTCATTTTATGTGTTGCAGGGGTTGATCCTATGGCCTCTTGCATGCTAGGCATACACTTTATGAACCAAGTCACTTTACATCCCCTGTATGTATATATGTTAGGAAGACCACTTAGGCTACCATGTTGAGGGTAGGAACTACTAATTTAGAAATGAGAGTGGCTCATTGCTTACCAATTAAGTAGTGAAGGATTCTGCTGGTAACTGAGGCAGTATGCAAACTAGTTAGATAGCTGGAAATGTTCCTATCTCTTTCAACAGAGTAACAAGTACTTCATTTTGCTTCTGTGTTGCAATTGAAACTGGAAAAGATCTAGCAAATAATGTGTCACTCCATTTGAGTATGTATCAGTCTGTGAACAGCATTTTAAACACTTTTGTCATTTCAGTTCATGTATAAACTCTGTGATAGTTTTATTTTGTAGAGGACAAACTGAAACTGAGTTAGGACAATGAAGTCCAATGTTGTGTATCTAATTAGAATTTTCTCATAAGCATATTTGTCTGCTGAATCTATTGTAAAGATTGGTTTTTGTTTGTGGAACATTGACTGGGCCTCTTTCTTGAGAGGGCTGGTTTGTAGTTCCACATTGTCTTATTTATAACATGAAACATGCTAAAAATACTTTTTTTAAAAAATTTTAGGTATAGTGTAAGTTTATTATATTCTACTCAAACTCTAAGTGCCATGACATATAGTGACAATCAATAGATGCTAAAAGTGTGCAATATTCCAGGCACCACCTTTCCTATGATGATCAAGACAGTGTTACCTTCTTCCTGGAGGTGTTCACATAGAGTTGAGATGGACCAACTTCTAAGCAGAGAAATTGCTTAGCACTATGCTCAGTCATCACTCCAAGAGGGAGTTTTGGAACACTGTTTGACTCCTCAGAGTTGAGCTTGCCTGATACAGGCGAGGCCTGGGTACCAGCTGTGCACATTCAGGACAAGAATGTGGCTGATGGAGCCTGAAACACCGAGATTTTGAAATGTGACCTGTGGTGTCCAACACAATTTAAAGGATTTTACTCTGTAATTTTAGCATATTTTATGCACATGTGGCACAGTTGTTGAAGAATTGGTTTTATGTGTGCAGCAGATGGGACCACTCTAAATCTGAGTATTTTATTAACATCAGATGGCAAGTCCTTTGAAATTCTGACTTTGGGCCATGCAGCCTCTCTACACCATTACCTGCGTCCTGACTTGAGACGCTGGAGTCTAAAATGGAAGCATGTGAGCTCTTAACTTAGTGGCCGCTGCAGTTAGTGAAGAAGCTTGGCCTCTCTTTCCCCAGTCGTCTCTTGGTGTGTTGGCTCCTCTTGCCTCACAGCATTGCCCACTGTCTCTTGTTGTTAATTATTCCTGTGCTCCTTGGTTGGATTCAGCCCTGATATACTAGTTTAACTTAGCAAACGGCAGGAAGCAGAACACGTGGCTACATTTTTTTTTTCCCTTGAAAGTTTCATGGAGGCTCATATTGGTGCTATTCCTGTGCCTCCCCTCCCCCTATGGTGACTTAAAATTCATTCCACACTGCCTGCAAGAGAAAGGAGGCGGGAGAGAAGCCTGTGCTTGATAGGGAGTGCTTGAAGGAAGAAAGGCAAGCTTTCAGATGTTGTCTGAACAAAGCCCTGGGATGTGAGGACAGCAGCATCTGGAGGCTTTCAAACACTCCGGTGCTGCTGCGTGCTTCCTTTGCTGTCAGAGGAGCAAGAAGCTGCTTCCTGTCATTTCCCATCTTGTCACTTCCAGGACCAACATCTTGCTGCCTCTTTCACCAGCTGCTGTTGTGCTCTCCCTGATCTACAGACAGATGGTACCAGAGCTTCCTCCATGATCTTCCCCACCCAACCCTCCAGTGTGCCCCCTCCTTGCCTAATTCTAAAGAAATCTGCTGCGTGCTACCTTTCATGGAACAAGTGTGTGGCCCTGCTACTTACTCTGCTTTGTTTAAAGATTTCAAATATCGGGGGGCAGGGGGGGTTGGCAGGAGGAGACCTGCTGGGGACACTGTGATGACAAACCTGCACTGTCACGTACACTGGGTGGTACCTCACAGAAACCCATTTGCAGGGACTTCTCCATTTTGTTTGTGAAGTTCTACTCAAGAAAGGTCTGTGGGTTTCAGAGATTCCTTTCTGTAAGGGCTTGGGGTTCCTTATCCCCTTTCTAAATCCCAGGTAGAAATTTCCTTGATAACCTTGGATTGGTATTTTGTCATTTCACAGGGCAAGCTATGAATTGTTAATGGACTGTTTTAAATTTTTGGTTTTTCAAGGCAAGGTTTCTCTGTGTAACAGTTCTGGCTGTCCTGGAACTCCTTTTGTAGACCAGGCTGGCCTTGAACTCGCAGAGGTCTGCTTGCCTCAGCCTCCCGAGTTTTGAGATTAAAGGCATATGCTCATCCAATAAGCACTCTTAAACTTGATATGGGTTTCTGTGTAGCTTGTTTTCTTCAGCATCATTTGATGTGTTAATCGTGTGTATTGACAGACCGCCCTCATTCTGTTGCTTTTTTCCCAAGTACATTGTGTGGCAATAGTTTGCATCATAGACATACACAAAATAAAGGTTTACTTTTGGCCTACTTTTTAAAACTCTATGATCTACACTTCCTTCTGATTTCTAGGAGTTGTGACCCTCCACAGTCCTGGAGAGTGCTCAACTGTGTTCCTGTTTTCTTCACTACTATCAAATCCAATTTTCCTCTTATAGGTGCTTGGAGGTGAATGATCATTTTTTCACCCAGCAGCCCTTGCCGACTAGAGGGAGTAGGCATTTTTCATGTGATATTGATCATTTCATTTTATTTGTGAATTGTTCATGCCCTGTCCTGCTGCCGTTATTGATCAGTTGATTTTTGTGTACAAATTTATCATGGGCCAAGTATCTTAACCTTGCTTGTGTCATGTTGGTTAAAAAGATGCTTTCGTCTGTAACTAGTTTTCCTTTTTTATTGAAAATAGATTTCTTTTCATATAATGTGTTCTGATCATAGTTTCACCTCCATCATCTGCTCCCAGGTGCTCCCCACCCATCCAACTCTAGGCCTTGTTTCTCTTTCCCTTTAGGAAACAAACAGGCCAATAAAGAAGCTCACAACCTACAATAGAACAGAGAAAATAGTAGAAAATAGAAAAGAAAACAGCACAAGAAGCAAGTACACATACAGAGACACATGCATACACAGAAAATCCATAAAAACACAGGCCTGTAGTTTTCTATGTTTTAAACAAATATTTATGTTAACTTTAATTCTAGTGTAAAATGCATTTTATTTTTAATTGCATTTATTATTGAGTGTGTGTGCATATGGACCATGGCATATGTGTGAAGGTCAAAGGACAACTTCAGGAAGTTGGCTCTCCCTTTCCATCACGTGGGTTTCAGTGATTGAACTTAACATTGTCAGCCTTGGCAGCAAGCCTTTACCCACTGAGTCATCTCGCCTGCCCTGAAATTTATTTTAGTAGTTGGCACAGGATGATGCTCCATTTGTGTTTATGATAAGTAATGGTTTCCCTCCTGCCAATCTGTTTTTAAATTACTATGTATTTTGTAGGACATTCTTGTATTATGTTATGATATATATATATATATATGAAACTTTCATGTATCTTTCCAGTGTCAGAAATCCCTTTTTTTCTCATCTCTAATACAGTACTTGTTTAAGATTGTACTTTTATAAAATGTACAGGCATCTTTTCAGTGAAATCACCAATACCTCATCCTTAGAAGATCCTCCTGTGAATCTCAGTATGACAGACATCATCTCTGCTTGTCACCTGACCACATCTCTAAAGTTTAAATCTCATCAGTAACGGGAATGGAAAAATAGGTAGAGTTAGAAGACTGAAATTCTAGGCTTTTGAAAAGTGGGCTCTGTGTGTGTGTGTGTGTGTGTGTGTGTGTGTGTTGGGTATGAAAGCAGCATCACTATCTGCAGTCCTTTAAATATATAACTATCTGTATGAGGATGATTCAAGGTAGAATATGTCCCTGGGTTTACTTTTTCTATTGTACAAAGAGCTGCTCTCATGGCTCATATTGCATACATGAAAGTGGTTTTTTGTTTGTTTTTTTGTTTTTGTTGTATCCACTGGAATTTTTATTTTTGAATATGTACTTATCTGTGTGAATTTGTGTATGTGCAGGTACATACAGCAGTATGCTTGTGATGGCCAGAAAGGGCATCCAAAATATTGTATCACACCCCACCTACTTTTTTGAGGCAGGTCTAGACTGGAAGCCAAGAAGCCTCAGTGACCCTTCTGTCTCACTCCCTTGGAACAGGAGTCACTAGTAAGCATGGGATAACGGGCTTGTAATGTGGATGCCTGCATTTGAACTTTGCACATTATGTTTGCACAGCAAGCACTCTTAAATGCTGAGCCATCTCTTTCATGCCCTTGAATGTGCTCTCTCTGTCTCTCTCCCCCTCCCTCCTTACCCCCCCCACCCGTCTGTCATAACTGACTTGCCACTAGCAGAAACTGGAAAGGCTGTTTCAAAAAGTTCACTGGAGTTTGAGGAAGGAGTGCAACATTTCTTGAAAGGTTGTAGAACACCAAAGGGCCTTGAAGTCAAGTATAAATCATCATCTAAGCTCTTCTTGAATTAAGCAAACTATAATACAATCTAGCAAAAAAAAAAGTTTTTTTTTTTTTTAAGAAGTGACTAGGTTGTTTCATGCACTTGTTAAATGCAGCTATCTTCAGGAAATGATCTTCTGCAATAGAAAGAATGTCTTCCTAGTTAGGAGGTGCGTGTCTTTGTTTCCTATGTGTTTGCCTGCTTGCATGTACAGTTCAGCATGCATGTAAAAGTCAGATGTCAACTTGTAGGAGTCCTTTCTTTGGCCATCTGCATCCTGAGGATCAAATTTGTGTTTATCAAATTTATGCATGCTGACAGGTGCTGCTCATAATGCTGAGTTACTTCACCAGCAAGTCGAAGTGTATGTCTTTATTTTGATCTCTACAGTAACCCAGTGATGTAGTTTGCTTCAAAGTTGTATTATCTTCATTTTATGTAGTGAGGAAAAGTATGAGTACAGGACATGACAAGATACTTCCCAAGATCACATGAATAAACCCTACATTAGTTCTTACTAGATCTAAAGCTTTATTAAAGTTTTCAGACATTTGTGTTGGTCCCAGGATCCCATTACCGGAGATCTGAGGGTGGCCAAGATCCTTGTATAAAATTCATTGTGTAGTACCCTAAGTACATCTCATGCACAATTTGTAGAATAATGAAAAGTCCCAATTAAGAGCAGGACAAACAGCTCAGTGGTAGAGATCATACCTAGCATGTTCAAGATCCTGAGTCCCAACTCAATGTGCCATACTTTTTGATTCCCCATAGGAGGATATACCGTTTCTGAGTGGATGGGGATGGGTTGGGGGAGGAGAGAAGGGAGGATCAACTGTGGTTGTTGTGTAAAATGAATTTAAAAAGATTCAGAGTTCAATCCCCAATATCAGAAAATGAAAAAAAAATAATAAATTAAGTCTTATTTCAACAGTAATTCCTGTCTTAGGTTCTGTATTGATTTTTACCTTGGTTGTCCTTCATAAGGAACTACAGCTATAAGCAGTAGTATTTCCTCCCCAAGTTGTTTTTGGGTGTGGTGTTTGTCACAGTAATAGAAATCTAATTAATGCAGTCCATAATGGTGGGGAAGTCATGGCAACAGTTGTTACATTGCATCTGCAGTCAAGAAGAAGAGAGAAATAAACGCTGCTGCCCACCTTTTTCTTTTTATTCAATCTGGGATTGGGGATTGCAGCTCATGGGATGCTGCTGCTGATATTTAGGGTGAGCCTTTCCTCTTCGCTTAACACAATCCAAAACGTCTCTTATAGGCATTCCCACAAGGTTCTCTCCCAGGTAGGTGATCTCACACCTTGCCATTTTGATGATCATGATTAACTATCACACAACAGATTCTTTCCCCTTGAAGTCTAGTCAAAAGACATTGGAGGCAGAGATAATCAAATTTGTCTTTTTTTGCCCAGAAACTACCACAGATTTTAATAACCTTAATGAACAAGGTGATTAATTTTCCTTCTCAGTTTTGAGTTGGTATTTTGCAAGTTTCATTCTCAATTGTCTGTCAAGGCTAATGACAATTGGGGTCATAGTTAAGGATATCTATATGTAATCACCCTGGACTCCTTTCTCTTCTCCTTCATTTGCCCATTTACTTTCGTGTGGTATTAGGATTATGTTTTCCAGTAAAATTACATGAATCTAGATACTCCCTTGTCTGCATTTCTTTCCTCTGTGCAGAAGAGCCGAACTGAAGTTGGTGGCCCTCCACCACCCTGGGTACCTCAGAGACTGAGATACAGAGCTTCTCCTGACTCATCTAGACACACACACAGCCAATGAAAGACCCCTCTGTGCTTCTTTTCAGCTACATAAATTGTGTGGTTGAGCTCTCAACATTACTTAGTCTATTCCGACAAAGACAGGAAAACAGGAAAATGGCTTTTGTATGTCATACAGGTTTTGGCTATTCATTCTAAAGATCTTAAATTTTATCCACATTGGATTTTCTGCAGTATTGTCAAACAGGATCTATGCATCCTACAGTGCTCACAATGGGATTTGGAAATTGGGAGGGAAAGATTGGGAGGGGAGCTCAGTGTGCAGGAGCAAAGCTGCAGTGCTGGACAGCCACAGCAGAGATTACTAGAGTCATTTTTGACACATAAATGATTGGGTCTTTAGTGGCTCTGGACTGCCAGATAACCAGCAATTCTTACTGGGGACTTTCCTTTGAAATAGCAGCAGGAGCTGCCTATATGTCAGTGTGAAAATAGAAAAAGGGTCAAGATTTCTCCCAAGGGCCTGTTTTCCAAGCATAACTAAATAAAGCAGGAAGGGAGCCATTGAGGCAGGAAAAGGTCACTGAGTCCTTTTGGCTGATGAAGAAATTAAGTTGCTTCATTCTGGATTAACATCCAGCTCGGACATGCTGGAGGAGCTGGACCTTGACAAAGCACTGTTGACACTGTGTGTGTGTCTTTCCCCTGTTTGTTCCCTCTCTTTCACTTCTGTTTCCTTGTTTTATTTTTGTTCCTTGTTCAGCAAGTTCTTTGTTATAGGGAGGGAAAAAAAAAGCAAAACAAAAAAGTAGATAAGATACATTGTTTTGTATCCATGTCCTCATTCAGTCCCTTAAGTCCAATTAACCCATTTGTTTAAATTATATTGAAAATTACCAAGATGGTCTTAATTTCTTTTGAATCCCTGGTCTCTGGGAGGGTGTGTAGATACTAGATGGGTGGTATAGATCCCTGGTGTGTTTGTTTTAGTGACTTTTTGGTTGTTAATGTTGAGACTTGGTCTTATTATATAAAGGATGATAGCCCTGAACTCTGTATTTAGTTGAGGATAAGCTTGAACAACTGTTCCTCCTGCTTCTAGCTCCCAAATACTTAGCTGTTTGTGTTGAGAAGCAAACCTAGGGTTTTTGCATGTTATGAAAGCACTCTACTAACTTAACCACACCCAGACACTGCAGAAGCAGTTTTTAGACCCTTTTCAACTGTCTTTTCTTATGTCAAAGTCGTATTTGCGTAATAGCAATTGATTGTGTCCTTCCTGGCTCTCTGTAGGTTTTGACCCTTAGATTGACCGTTTAAACCTTTCTACCCTGACTAGGTATTGACATCTCCACTATGTCTGCCTGTATTGGTTTAGAGGCTGTTTTCTTGGTCTTACTCTATGCCCATGAGTATAAAGCACAGAATGTAAGCCTGATAATGCATGGTGTCCTTTTGCTCTGAAGCTGAAGGCTTCACACATTTTTTGTAGGACTGCATTACTTTAGAGTATCCAGCCTGTGTGTGTCTGCTTTCTCTTACCACGGTGCCATCCTCATCCTTACCCACCATAACCCTCTGCCACGTCTGAAAAGTGCTGGACTCTATGAGGTACCAGCTGGCACATTGCTGCTCTGTGGAAAAGGCAGTCAATAAGCAGCATTTGACAACCTTCTGAGCTTATCACGGGGGACTTGGGTGGACTCTGAGGGGTGGTTCAGGGAATGAAGTTGAGTATACAGGTCTTTATGTAGCCATCGCTCATCCCTGGCCTTTGGCCCTGTTGAATGTTCCCGCCTGCCTTCTGTCTTAATTATCTTTAGCACGTTTTGCATAGGCTTTCTGTATAGACATACCAGTTTATTGTTGTACCCACCTGATTTAAAAGCCTGTTTATGGAAAGCATCATATGGAATATTCTGAATGATGTAGAGGGAGGCCATATTGGTTTTTTTTCCACATCTAATTATTTTATAGTTTGCATTTACTTGCTTTGACTTTAGTTTTTGTTCTGTTACTGTATAAATTTTCATCAAACTGTTAACCTCATTTTGAACATGGTATTTGGGGGTCACCTAATTCCAAGCTCCAGGATAAACTCTTGGCCCCTTTTAGGTGAGTATCCTGTTTAGATGAGTGCTGTGTTTTTGCCTGGACAGTATTAACCTGAAGCAGTGAGCGTCCCCTCCTCACCTAGCAAGGCTGTGTGATGTGTAGGCATGCCCCCCTTGTCAGTCTCACAGAAATTCCGTGAAGGCTGAGAGCTGTCATTATCTCTGCTTTTACAGATAGAAAAAAAAAGTTGAGGTTAAGTAATTGCATAGAATCTTGCTGCCGTTAAGTGGTTGAGCTGGAATTTAAAAGCAGGTATATCTGAATCCTGAGCTCTCATTTGTAACCACTCTGTATAAGCACCACATAATAACTTCCTCAATCGATGACACCGTCCTCTCCTCATATGCTTTTATAAGGACAATAAAAGAGAATTAGCTGAGACGACACAACTCATGTTGCGAGTGGATTGTCTTTTTGATTCACAGTTCGCACTGAGAAATAATATACATCATACTTCGAATAACACACCCCACAAAATGAGATTTCATTCTTGAGTGAATTATCCATATCTTCCTTTAAGAATAATTGGGAGAGTGTTTCACTAGTCACGGCTTAGGGAAGTGTCTGTATTTTGGTTCTGTCTGAAATTTATTCTGTAAGTACTCTCTTTTCTTAGCATCCAGTAGTCATTCTCTTTTCCTTTTAGCTGTGTGCTAGAGGGACGCAGAGCTATTTCTTAGAAATTCTGTCTCCCTGTCAGCAATCGTTGAAATTTCAAATCTTAAACCCAGGCTGATGTCTATATTTCTAGCACTTGAAGCTAGATTTAAGACTGCTTGGTTTCACATTGAGTCTTTTGGTTCCTACCCAGAAAAAAGTTTTGTCAGCAGTGAAGGCAGATTTCAAGGCATTAAGAAAATAGCAAATGGGAACTGGAGAGATGGGTCAGGAGTTAAGAGCACTTGCAGCTCTTGCAGAGGACCTGTGTTTGTCTCCTACTACCTATGTCATCACCATTCAACAATTAGCAGATTGAGGACTTTCCTCTGACCTCCAGGTATACCTGCAGATCGGTACAGTCACAGACAGACAGACACACACACACACACACACACACACACACACACACACACACACACACACAGAGATAGAGAGGGAGAGAAAGAGTTGGAAAAAAACTGCAAATGTGTTAAATAAAAACTCCAAGGTGAAAGATAGATAGAAACAGGACTGAGGGGACGTTTTCTAGATGGTAGTGAGTGGACTGAAAGTAGATGTTTGTGTGATTATTTTCTTTGTAAGTCATCAGTATTCTACGCTCGTTTATGTTAGCCAGTTGACATTGTTAACATTAGTTAAGGATTTCTAGCACCTAACTTCCTCATTTAGTCACCAGAAGTCTTTGATGTTTGGACGTGACATTCAGAGGACAGTCAGGTAGTTATGAAGATGGACTTTGATTAACTCCCCACCCTGTGGGTTGAGAGAATGAACAGGAATCCACAGCTGATTGGTTAGAAGTCTTTTTTCCTCCTTGTTCTCGAAAAGAAATACATTTTATTATCATGTATCATCTGTACATATTGAATTTCACTGTGACCTTTTCACATGTATGTATATATTTTGATCATAGCTGCCCTCATGACACTGTCTCATTCATCTTGCAGATGTTCTTCTTCTTTACGATGGCACTCCCCTTCTTCTAATTTGATTTTATTCCTTGTTTTGTGTGATCCAGTGGCTTTCCTTATGGATGCTAATGTATGAGAGTTTATGTATAGGAACACATACAGCTTACATGTAACTGCACCACTGCAGAAATCCCTCCCTCCTCCAGTCATTAACAGTGTATAAATCCCGGGGGACAAGCAGTTCTTGTGAGCCCTCTGCCCTAGCAACCACCAACCTTATATATATCTTCAGGGAGCACAGGGACTTGCAAGGTTCCTCTCCCAGCAACTAGTAAATATATTAGATCTCTAGGGACGGTGGGGTCTTGTGATTACCCTCTCTAGGCTTATAGTTTTATTTATGACTGTCACACAGCTCTTTTCACATGACACAGCAAGCTATGAGAAGAAAAGAAAATTGAACATTCACCCAACAGAAGTTTCCATTTTTGAAGCAGTCACAAATAGCACAAGCAAATACATACTTACTTTGATGTTATGCACAACGACCAATCTAGCAGTGCTTGGCAACCTCAAATGTTAGGAAGTTTCAAAATCTCTGCAAGACTTCCTAAAAAGTTGTACCTGGCCCTTCAGCTACCAAAGTAACAGTAGTCCCTAAGGGATTTTGAATTCCCCCCCCCCCAGGAATCTTAGGCTGATAGAAGGGAAAAGGTGAAGCCTGGTACCAACTAGAAGAAGAACTTGTTTCTAGAAAGAGATTTCACACAGTCCTGATAACCTTGTTTCATGGCCTTGTGTGAGAGAGCAGAGCCAAGGCAATTAAGGTGCAGTAATGGGTAGGACCTCTTGTCCTTTATTTAAACCTACACCTCATGTCAGAACCTTAAACATGGACTGTGGTCAGGTGGAGGCCCTTGGTCCCCCCCCCCTTTTTTGTTACTCTTCTCAATGTGGCAAATGTTAAATAAGTCTCCTTTCTCTGCTTTCATTATAAATTGTGTTTTCAGTTGGCCCGTTGACGACTGGTGGCTCAGCCTGTGACTCTTGACAACCTCACTATCAATTCAGCTTCTAAATGCAACTTTAGTACTTCCATCATTTGCAACAGAACCAAACCAAAGGAAGGAAGTGTTCAGTCACATCAAAGAGGGCTGAGCAGAAGGGAATGGGATTTTCCCACAATGCACTTTCTTCTTGGAGAGGTAACAGTTTAGAGTGGAAGGGCAGTGGGATGTGAAGTTCACAAGAGATTGATCAAAACCAAGTGTAGCTTGCCCTGTTATGTGAATCAGAGATTTGTAGTTGAGTGGATTTGATTTTGCCCTATGTAAATTATAGTCCTTAATCACTGTAATCTTAAAATCTGGCCCATGGCTGCAGGGCAACGTGAGGCTTCTCTGAGCTTATGCTGTCATTTCAGGGGAGGCAGAGTATCCAAGTCTTGTGTAAACAAAACTTCTTGTATATAGTCCTCAGGGTCAGTTGCTTGCCTTTCAGACATCTTCCAGAGCAGATCCCACAGGGCCAAGAGGCTTCAGGGGACTGACTCTTCAACTCAAGAAGTCTTTCTTGTCACATAAAAATGTTTTCAGTTATTTTCTCTGCATCATAGTGGGCATCACTGACAAATGCCTAAGAAAAAATAGTCTTTAGATTTTAAAATTGGAAACCTAATTATATTGTGATAGCCCATTCCTATGTGGGTGTGTGTACACACTCGTGCATGACTGTAATTAAAAAGTGATCATTTTTTTTTCTTTAAAAAATACCTATCTGGATGTGAGGATGGTTGATTTACAGAGAAATTAAGTAAGACATTTGGGAGGTTATTCAGATTAACTCATTTTTGCTGGTAATAAAGTTGAGGATATAGAACCAGTTTGGTGGTGGTGTTGTTGTTGGTGGTGGTGGTGATGGTGGATTGATACACATGTATTAGAAGCAGACATCCACTTAGGTTCCTTGGCTTCTTTTGCTTGCAGTTTTCTAGAATCAAACAATTATGTTAAGTTCCCTATAGAAATGCAAATCTATTTGCCCATCATAGTTGGCACATATCCCCCCACACACACACATACACACAGTTTATTTATTATGTATGTGGCGTGCTAATGACAGTAGTTGGTTCTTTCATTCCACCATGTGAGTCCTTGGGTTTGGAATCAGGCTTCGGCTTGGCAGCAGATAACTTTACTGGTTGAGCAATCTGACAGACCCTCAAAATAGTTGAGTGATTATGTAAGAGCCTCTTCAGAGTCTTTACCTTGAAACTGTTCTTTTTTCCATACTTATGTGTTCCCTTTGGACTGTATTGATTAGAGTGGTTTCTTTCCTATGGTTGAAAGAATTAAAGCATATTCTATATAATTAACTGTAGCTATGCTGGTCTTCTTTAGATTCTGTGAACATGGGAACTTAGAAACCAGATCTTACTAGGACTTAAAAGCCTAGTGCCGAATTTCAGATTCTTGTTTTGATGAGGAAGCTGAGAGCCAAGGCAAAATGCCTTGGTCAAAGCAATTTGCTATGGCCAGTTTGAGGTCCAAAGCTAATTTGAATTCTAGTCACTGCTCCTCGGTAAGTTATTGTCCTTTCCATATATAAAAGAAAATCTTAGAGTTCTAAATGTGTGATTCAGTTGGTCAAGTGCTTGCCTAACATGCATGAAGCCTTGAGTCCCTTCTCCAGTAGTCAGGCACGGTGGTACAAATCTGTAATCCTTGCATTAGGGAGGTAGAGGCAAGACGATACCGAAGTCATCCTTAGCTATATAGTAAGTTTGAGGCCACCTTGAACAGTATGTGATTCTATCTTAAATACACACACACACACACACACACACACACACACACACACACACACACACACACCAAGAGAGAGACATAGAGAGACGGGGGGGGGGAAGGGGCGGCTTGAATTACAGGCGGTTGTGAGTCACTGAATGTGAGTGTGAGAAACAAACATCATGGCCTCTGCAACAGCTATGCTTTCTTAACCCCTGAGCCATCTTTCCAGCCCCCAAACCTCCTTTTTAGTACCCTTATCAGGGTTAGTCTGCATGTCGTACTTTATCTTTACTGGGAGAGTTACAATTTAAGAAGACCAGAGATCACCCCTGGGAAACAATTGTGTCTGGGAGGAGTGAGGAGCCTTTGCTATAATTCCCCATGGTGCACCCTATGGTTCTAGAGGCTCTCCTCAGGTGTGTTTTAGGCTGCGGCATCCGGGTAGCACCCTAGGTACACTAATGTTGACTGCACTAAAGCAATATGGAAGGGTAGAGGCACTGAAGGGTAAGATCAGAAACCCACAGAGCCATGTTGCAGAGGACATGAAGGCTATGCAGCACCCCTCTCCTGCTGCTGTACCCCATGCTGCCTTTCTTGGGTCACTGCCCTCTGCTGCCATTTAATTCCTTTGAGTTTTTCCAAATTGGCTCATTGATTTGCAAGGATTATACAGATTTACATGTGATGTTCATTCTCCTTTGCATCTCCCTCTCCTAGGAGAGGGAACTTAGATTCAAACACACAGGTTTATCTCTTTGACCTTTAGCTAATTATTAGATTGAGATAAATGTGTGTAGGTGACAAATTGCCTTTAATAACATTTAATGCGTGTGCTGACATTAATGTCTGGTTCAGTGTTCCAGTTCCATAGAGCAAGGAGCATGGACTTTTATCTTAATTTGACCTATTTAAAAGGTGTTTGCCATGTGAGTCAATTTCTGATTAACTTAATAGCATGTTTTACATGGGAAGTGATCAAATATTGATGTAAGAAGAGGATACTAGATGATATATTTCCAAGTCTGAAGTAATTGACAAAAAAACATTGGCCAAAGTGACACTTTCTAGTTAGCTAAAACTGAATGAGTCTTACATTCATTACTTTACAAGTCACTGTGACCGAGTACTTGGGTAGAGTGACAAGGGAATGGGGTGTTTTGACTGACAGTGTGAGGGTAGCTGTCCGTTATGATGTGGACATCATGGTGATAGGTTCAGTGGTGAGAGGGTGAAGCTACTTTGCTGACATCTAGGATGCAGTTAATGAGGAAGAGTTGATGCAGACAGGTAACAGGGGTTTGGAAAGGATTGAGTTCTTATAGCCCCCAAAGCCAGCCCTGTAAAGATTCACTTCCTCCTGCATGCAAGGTTTTGTTTCCTAAAGGTTCCAAAAATCTCAGGAAATGATCCACCTCTGTTGAATGGTGAGAGGCCGCAGAAGGTGAGTGACTGAAACAAACAGGCTTTGGAGTCTCCCTCGATGGTTACCTGGTGACATGAGCAACCTGTCCCATGTGCTTTGATTTCCTCTGAATATGGTGTTTAAGTTAGTGAAAACTTGGAGGACTGCCTGGCCCCTCATGAGGATGTGTGAGGGAATTAATTTACTAGAAATAATGTTCACCAGACTAAACACACCCAATAAATACACCAAAAAGTTTTCTAATGGAGTTGGAGAACTGCCTCTTTATAACCCAACTTCGGTTCCCAGAATCACCACAGTGGCTCACAACCATCCATAACTCCAGTTCCAGGGAGTCAGATGTCCACATCTGACTTATGTGGGCACCAGGCACATACATGTTTCACAGATGTACATGTAGGTTAGAGATATTTCAATGATAAGATAAATCTTTTTAAAAATTAATAAAAATATTTTTTAAAATCTTGAGGAGAGACTTTAAAGAAGGGTTAAGACCTTCCAGAGGATCTTAATTCATTTCCCAGCATCCTTGGTGTTATTTCACAACCACCTGTAACCCCAGATCTGGGGGGATGTGATGCTGTCTTATGACCTTTGGTTACCTACCCACTTGAACATATATACAATTCAAAATAAATACCCTTTTAAAATTTCCTAATGAGAGGACTGGAGAAGTGGCTCAGCAGTTAAGAGCATCGGAAGGTCCTAAGTTTGATTCCCAGCCCCCACGAGGTGCCTCACAGGTGACTGTAGCTGTAGTCCTATGGACTCTAGTGCCCTCTTCTGGTGTGCAGATCTAAGTGCAGGCAAACCGCAAATAAATAAATAAATAAATAAACAAATAAGCTTTCAGAATTTCTTCCCAGTGAAATTATAAAAAACAAAGAGGTCTCTTGGCAGGGAATAACTGAGTTGAATCCATGTCTTGGGAATGCAGGCCCAAGCAAGTGTAGTTTCCATATAATTAGAAGGATGTTGACCCACAGCCCCGCCTCCTTCTACACAGGCTATCTGCTGTAATCTTTCCATGTTCTTCAGAGACACCTCAGCGAACACTGGGGAGAGAGGGTCGTACACTGCATTTACATGAGATGGTCACATGGGTGTCAGAGGGACAGAAGAGTGAACATTCAGTTGTTCTTGTGCTAGGGTGCCCACATCCATCTTAACTGAGTTCATAAAAACTTATTTTCCCGATAAAAAAACCAACAAACAACAAACACACAGCTACAAAAATACCACAAGACCAGATTGAAAGGGTAGTTTGAGAGGGTGCCTGTGAGAATTAAGTCATTTAAAATGGGCTCCCAATTGTGTCTTAATGCAATTTTTGATAGAGCAGTACGCTTTCAAAGAAGTAGGGACTGAGTGGTAATTGATAGAAATGTTTAATGAATGAGACCAACATGCAACTGATCAAATTGCAGTGAAACTCTTAAACATTGCAATCTTGTATTGCTTTTTAAGGCATTCTGAATGTTTGCTGATATCACAGGGCACTGAGGTTTTTTTGTTTTGTTTTGTTTTGTTTTGTTTTGTTTTGTTTTGTTTTTCTCCAGTATTGCTGTAGGACTTGACCCAAACTTGGGAGGGAGGGAGGAAGTGAAGATACCTATGGAGGCTAGAGGTGGACTATATATCTCCCTTGAGTTGGAATTACTGGGGGGGGGTGTTGTGGTGGGCTGTCTTACCTGGGTACTGAGAATCAATTCTGTGTCCTATCCAAGGGTATTATGTGCTCTGGGGTTAAGATGACACACTAGGGTGCTGTCTCTCTGACTCCAACAGGTTTTCTGGCAATTAGTCAGATGATGGTGGTGGTAGTGGCTATTGTGCTTGGAGGTGTGTGTCCTTCTTCTGAGAACAGGAGAATCAAGTTCAAGTTATCCTTGTCTGCACAGTGAGTTCAAGTCCACCCTGAGCTGTCTGTACCCCTGTCATAAGAAACTGGGGAAAAACACACCCTTTTCTGTTTGTCTTTTGTATAACTCTTTTTCTGTATCCACCTGTTGCCCTAGTGCATCCACTAATTATTTCATAATTGGTTATAATGCTGTGATTCACTTGGATGAAAAGAATAGTAAATCTCTATCCTTTTGATCAAGGTCTTTACCCTCCCTCTTTGTATTTCTTTTCTTCTTTCCCTTCTTCCCCCTTCCTCTCCTCTCCCCCACCCCTCCCTCTTGCCCCCTTGCTTTCCCCCTTTTTCCTTCCCCCTCTCCCACTCTTCCCTTCATTTCCTTGTTCCTCCTTCTTACTCTCTCTTCCTTCTTCTTCTCACCCCTTTTTTCCTCTTCACCTCTCCTTCCTTGTTCCCCCAGGAAGCTGATCCAGCAGCCTGGAGTCTAGAGACAGGTGACTGAAGGTTAGAATGAATGCACCAGCCTTTATCATGCCAAGAAGACAACAAGCTGGTAGGGTGGTTGGAATGCCACCTCCCAGTGCTCTCTGGCCCGGTTTCTCCCACTGATGCATTGCTTCCCTGTTGTCTGCCAAACCCTTAATGTGCTGGCTCAGCAAGCAGAGGCTCAGTTACAGCTGACAGGCCCTACAGCTGCAGGTGTGGGACATAAGGCTCTGGGGGTTACCTAGGACTCTGTCTGCCTGGGAGAATTACCTCTACAAGGGAACATCCCTAGTAGGAAGTACTGAGGGTAGCTTCACTCACAGACACTGATTCTAACACTTTCTTTTCTTTGGAGTGTCCCCGTGTTACCTTCCATCTCCCTTTGCCTGGCCCTTGTCACAGTGCTAGTGCTAAACCACTGGTAATGTGAAACAGACCTGGCCTGAGAGGCCCAGGAGCTGCTGTGAGTCCCCTCTGTGGACCTTGGCTCTTAGAGTATGCAAGGCAGGCTGGCCTTGCAGAAGGATGTTAACAGCACATTCAAAGGAAGGGTTTGTTGGTGCTTCCAACGCCTAATTGGAGATCTAGCAATTTCCTACAGCTTGGCATGGAGCATTTTGGCTGTTTGTAGATGGTGCTTGACTTATACCATGCCAACTTTGGGTTTTGGCAGATCATCTTTAGCAGGTTTATTCTAGAGTTGGGAACATATCCTAGCTTCACGGGTTTCTACGGGGTGAGAGATGGCATTTTCAAGGAAGTAGACATTCACACAAGGTCCTCTTAAATATATGTTAATAGGCATGCAAATGAGTTCTTTATTCTGGGCTGAGGGAGGGAAAGAAACTGCAGGAGATGGGGACTTGGCTAGATGAAGCTCTAAGATGCCAAGAATTTGGCTTTTTGAAACTTCTGCCATCCTAGTACAAGTTTTTGTCCTAGTTTCATTGTGTTGCTATGAGAAAACACTCAATGACCACAAAAAAAAAAAAAAAAAAAAACCAAAAAAAAAAAAACAACAACTTAAACAACTTAGGAGGGGAGTGGTTTATTTGGCTTCCACTTCCAGGTCACAGTGTATCAGAGAGGGACCTGGAGGCAAGAACTGTAGAGGAATGCTGTTTGCTGACTCATTCCTGGGGTTTTTTAGTTAGCTTTCTTATGTAGTGTAGGACCACCAGCTGAGCAATGAATCACATACAGTGAGCTGGGCCCCCCTGCAGCAGCCAACACCCTAAACCCAGAGCTGGGACTACTAAGTCCCTTAAATGAGGATTTTGTCTTTCACTTGGCACTCAGCTTTATTAATTTGATAGTGCTAACAGGGACAGCTCATGATTGTGGGGGTGTGTCTCTTCCTTTGGATTACTTAAGGACTTTTATGCTTTCCTTTTCAAATGTGTGTTTTCTTTCATTATTTTAGTGTTGCCGGTTGCCCATGTGGTCCAAGCAGTTTCAGTGTCTTTTGCTGATCATATATTTTGGTTTCCTTTCTTAGCGTTCTTCTTTTGTTACTTTTCATGTTTCCTTGGTCTTCTCACCTCCTAGTTATCGGTCCTCAAGTGTGGTCCCCAGATTAGGTACTCTTTCTGCAGCCATTGTTCTGTGATCATCTCAGAATGTGTTAGAGATGACTTCAACTGCGTAAAATGCAGGCGTAGATGTTACATCTAGATGTATAGCATCAAGATATTTTACTGATTACATGATGATGGATGAGGGTGGAAGCCCGGTTTGTTAATGAATCTGTTTCTGTTCCCTTAAGAGATTAAGAAATAGTAGAGTATATATAGAGTCTATTGCCCTATAGTAAAAATAGGATGGTCATTAGCTACATAGCCAAGACGTTTTATGTTTCTTCTTTACATAATCCAGGCAATGTAAACCTCAGAGGTTATATGGGGAATTATTTTCTTTCTGTTGTGGTTGTTTTAAATTTGAGAAAGCAAGACACTCTAATTGCCTCCAGAGCTATTTGCTTTTAATAGTAAAATGCTGTTTAGAGGTCATTGTGGTCTCATGAAATGTGGACGCAAGACCGTTGTGTTATCAGTCACTTTTTGCTTGCCCTAAATCTGTTGCTACGTCCATTCTTTCCTGCTCTCTCCAGAGCCCACCCTCCCACAGGACATGAGTGTTCCCTCCTGCTCCCACCTCCTTCTCCATAATTCTTTTCCTTCCTCCTTACACTGCGGTACCCATCCCAACTTCATTTCTTTCTCTTCCATCTTTATTCCTCTCTATCCCAGTCCTTTTCAGCTCACTCTCAACTTCAGTGTTTGCACACACATTCTGTGAACCTCTTAAATCTGCTCTATCATGTATCCCATTGAAAAGTGGATCACTCTAATGGTTTTGTAATTTATGTTTCATGTGTCTGTGTCTGTGTGTGTGTGTGTGTGTGTGTGTGTGTGCGCGCGCGCGCACATGTGTGTACATAAGTACATGCAGGTATATGGAGACTGGAAGACAATCTCAGCTATCACCCTAAAGAGTTTCTGGTCTTTATGTTTACAAGGCAAAATGCTTTACCAACTGAGCAATCATGTTAGCCTTTCCTAATTGACATTTGTGATCAGCCTCTCAGTGATCCATCAGGCTCACCAGAAGGCCTTTGTGCCTTGGCAGGGTTCCTTAGAAAGTGTTGAATTTTCCCTGTCCCCAGTCATCTTGGTTTGGTTTTAAATGAATCATTAGCTCCTGCCTCATGTTCTTCATAGGCCAGCTCATGGCATGTCATGCTGTCATACCCAGTGCCTCACGAGTTTTAACACCACAGCCACTGAGCTCCTTGTTCTGAGATCACATCCTAGGAGTGCATCCTTGTCTCCCACTCACCTGAGCTCAACCGCTCTGTGCTTGCTCATTCTTGTTCTTCCTCAGGACTCACATCTTAGTCTTGCATTTCTCTCTTGTTTGTGACTCAATGTTACAGCCATGCAGCTTGTTTGTACATTTATTTTACTTGTGTGTGTGTGTGTGTGTGTGTGTGTGTGTGTGTGTGGTCTGCGTGTATGTACTGGCATGTCACATGACTGTAGATACCTTAGGACACCAGAAGAGGATGCCATATCCCTTGGATGTTGGGAATTAAACTCAGATTCTCTGCAAGAGCAGTAAGTCCTTCACCACTGAAGATGTATCTATTGCCTACACTGTCCTTTTCTACATGCCGATGCTCTTCTAATGTCAGTCTGTCACTCTGCTGTACAACAGTCTATTTCTCCCTTTACTTGAAATCCTTGTGTTTGCTGCAGAAAATTCTCCAGGGCTCTGTCTCATTGCCTGTGCCTGTACAGGCTGCTCTGTTTGATCTTGAGATCTTCAGTATAATGTCCCTCACTCCCTCCTGCAGTTCTGCTTCTCCCAGCCCTGCCCTCTAGCGAAACAGGATGAATGTATAGGTCTCTTCCTTGAAAACTTCTCTCTGTCTTCAGTGTATGGTCAAGCATAGAGATGGGTGTGCAGTCTAGAGGGGGAGAGGCTGGTCAGGTTTAAAGAAAGTCAATGTTTCATTTTCTTATCTGCTGTTACCATGAGTTTCAGGAATTGCACGGACTGACTCCCTATATATCCCAAGCTGGTTTTGAACACTCCATCCTCTGCCTCAGGCACCCAAATAATGGGATGATAGGTCTGTAGCTCCATACCATGCTTAAGTAATTTTTTTGTTCTTTATGTTTGTGAATGATTGTGGTAGGGCGTTTCTCTGTATATCAACTTTTTAAAAATTTGTTTTTATTTAAAGTCACCTGTTGCAACTTGTTCCTTGCTTTATAAATGTTATCATGAATTTGATTGATTCTCTTGTTTTCCTGATAGTTCTTTGAATCTAGAGGTTGGTTTCTAGTAAGTCTTGGGCATTGTGGGAGCATAGTAAACATTTGGTGAGTTAGGTCATATCCTAAAGATGCCGCCGCTGAAATGTCATAGAAACCTCCCTCTGTTCTGAGAATGTTTATTTGAAAAATGTAGTCTAATTCTTCAAATTCAGTTTTATAACTTAAAGATTAAAGACTTTTTTAGGTGTCAAATGTCTATACATAGAGTCAAGTATAACTATTTTGCTCACACATTCAAGCATAATTGCATATGAGAAGCTACAGAGAAGGCTCAGTGGATGAAATGCTTTTTATGAAAGCAAGAGGATCTGGGTTCTCTTCTTAGCAACCACAGAAAAGCTGTTCATGGTTTGCATGTCTGGGACTCCAGTGATTGGGAGACAGAGATAAGAGGAGTACTGGGGCTCGCTGTTCAGCCAGTCTAGCTGAAATCAGAAAGATCCAGGTGCGTTGAAAAATTTGACTCAAAAAATAATGAGATTCATAGGAGACACCCAACATCAGTCTCTGGCCACCATGCACATGTATTTGTGCACATACATGTACATTCACAAGCATACACAAAATATACTTAGGCAAATGCATATGTGCATATACAGAACACATGTACACATATATGCATGCATAGGTTAGTGCATACACACATAGATAAATACATACTCAGAGGTATGCCCACACATGCCTGCAGTATTTCATCACTATATAATGTTCAAGAGTATTGTGAGCAGCAAGATAGGCAGCCAGTTGCTTTAATCTGTAGTTTAATCCCTCTTCATGAAAGACAAGGGCTTGTGGTGAGTTGTTTCCTCCAAGTGAGAAGCCTGTGGGTTTTTTTGTTTTTTCCTGTTTTAATTATGTGTCTACTCAACTGAGTAGCCTCAAGTGTCATACAAAAGCCTGATTATATAACAAAAACCTGGTATGACCACTCCAGCTCACTGTGTCCTTGCATAGTGTTTATGTTTTAAGAATACTAATTTTAAACAAGTGTGATGATTATTCAGAAACCCCATACCTGTTAGAAACCCCAACACTGTAGCAAGTATGTTTTCCGCCAGCCTGCCTGGTCCCACTGCCACACCAGCCCCAAATAATAATACACAGAGACGCTATGTTTGATATAAGGCTGTTGGCCAGGTACTAGTTTTTTACCGGCTAGCTCTGTCTTAATGATTAACCCATTTCTACTTATCTAAGTATTTCCATGTGGTCATCTTATCGGAGAGCCAGCCAGCATGCTGTTTTCTTTCGGCTCTCCATGCTGACCCCTCCTTACTCTTTCCTCTTTCCTCCTTGTCTCCTAGCCCTGCCTATCTTGCTTTCCTATTGGCCAACAGTGCTTTATTCATTAACCAGTATGAGAAACACATTTAAAGAATAACACCTCCCATCACAACACTCCATCTCTAACTGATTAGAGATTGAATGTTCTCACGCACTAGGTAAGTATCCTTCTCCACATGGCCGCATGAGGAGTCTGGCTGGTCACATCCTTTCTGCCTTGGGTGATTCCTGGTGTGGCCACTGTAGTGTTTGTGTGTGAGAACGTGGTGCAGTTTGACACACGCCTGAAAACGTGTGCAGATTTGGATTTCCTTAGATCAGAAGATTCTTTCTCTGGAAGAGATAAGGTACCTGTAACCTAAAGCAGCACAGTGAAGATCATGTGACCTACTTAGTAATGACAACACCAGAGGTTGGCCAATCATAGTTCTCTTGTCTTTTCAAATGAAGTATCAGTAGAACACAGCTGGATCCACTCATTTATATGTTGTGTATGACTACAGCTGCTGATACAGTTTTAATGGTGACAGCATGGCTAGCAAGATCCTACCCTTTGCAGGAAATGTCCACTTACCTCTAATTCATATTTATAAGTATTTATTTCTTCTTTCCTCTCTGTGTGCATATGCGTGTGTGCTCAACTATAAGTGTATATGTGTATGTGATCATGTAGTTGCAAGTACATGTACATGTTTTGGAAAGACCAGAGGACTCTCTTAGATATCTTTCTTCTTCAGGAACCATTAGCTTTGCGTCTTGAGAAAAGACTTCTCATTGCTTTTACTTTGGCTAATATAGCTAGGTTAGCTGGCCAGAAACCACCAATACTCACAACACCAGGTTCCTCCTGTCTCTGCCTCCCCTATTCTGGAGTTAAAAACACATACTGGTATATCTGTCTTTTTTTTTTTTTTTTTTTTTTTTTAAGGATGAAACTAGGTTCTTCATTCTTCACAGACTAAGCCATCTCCTGACCCCAGAAAATACTTTTAGTCCTACATTTTGACTTAAAACCCTCTAGTCTTCTCCCTTTAGAATGATTTGACAGTACTGTAATGTCTCAGCAGCACTTACACTCCTAGGGTGTTGTGGACTTGCTTGTTGTCCTCATAACTGGCGAAACAAAACAAAACCACGGATCACACATGGACCTTTCTGAGAAGACATTATCGTCCTCTATTGCCCATGGCTGTGATACCAGCAGCCTTACTGTTCTTCATCTCACAATTTATTTTACATTGTAAACCTATCTCCTAAAAGGTGCAAAAATGTCTTTTACTTGCTGAAAAATAATAAGAGAGAGGGTGGGACAGAGGGAAAGAGAAGTAGATGGAGTAGGTGAGCTGGGGTGCAACAGAAAACGTTCAATGTGTCACCACATGCTTCCTGTCCAGGCTGTTCTCACTGGTTTATGGTGCATTTGAGTTGATCTTCCCCTCTGTCATGACTCAGTTTACACGACACACAATCAGACGGGACAGTGTTAATTCAGTTAATGACTGCACCCAAAGTTTGTCCTGGTGTTCAGTGAAAACAGGAGGGCAGTGTACAATCCGTGGAAATAATGACTGTAACTTTTAAGAGCAGTAAACCTCAGAATGGTTTGTTCCCTGGGTTTATTAGCTCGCTGTTGACCTTCCCTTTCAGCATAACCGTGGCAGTCAGAGGAGAGCACTAACATGCCGATTAGCATGTATCTAAAGATAGGCTGCTGTCTGTCCCAGAGTAAATTAGTTCAATCAGACATAAAGAGCTTGAGAAACATTTTCTGCTTTATAAAAGGAATTAGATGTTAGAACAGTTCATCTGGCATCTCATGCAGAAGATGGATTGAGCCCTTGAATGTGCTCATTTGAGGAAGGTGCTTTGAGGGTATGGAATAATTGAACAGATTTTCCCACAAGATTGATCAGGGGCTCTGGGTTCCCTACACAATTGAGTGATGCCCTAATTTTTGGCTTCTAATAAGAACTCCACATCTGCTCCTGCTTCTGTGTATTTCTTTAGCAGAAATGGAAATCTGTTTTATTAGTACCTAATATGGCACCATGGAAATCCAAGACACAGAGCTTATGATCTGATGGAAGAGATGAGAATTTCACTAAGATTTTCCGTATGCACGAGCAAGAGAGCAGCTGAAAGCTGCATAAAACTGCCTACCATGCTTGTGTATAATACATTTCTACAAGTCCTCTTCTAAAAATGAAGCACATTTTTCTCACACTCCATTGCAGTCTTAAGGATTCATTTTCCTGACCAAGGTGTTGGCACCACATCTTCTCACAGTCAGTCATAATCAAAGTAAAACTCATAAACCTCTCTGGTCATTTAAAAACTTAAATTATGTCCAGGTCCTTAAAAAGGCATAACTGCACTTGTGTAACTGGATTTTATTAGGTGCCCCAAAGTCCTGTGAAGTATACATAGAGTACATAAAATCTAACTCTGCTCAGTTATAAATTTGACCTTAGTGAAATGAATAGTATCCTGTATGGCAAACATTCACAAAGGCCTTAAGAGCTGCTATCTCTTCCCCTTACTAAATGTTTTGGTGAAGCCATTTAGTTCAGCTCTGTTGATAGACTTGGGTCTGGATGTTTTATACAAACCTCTGATTGTATTTTAAACAGTAATAATGGCCCAGAGAGATGACTCAGTGGTTAAGAGAGCATATTGATCTTGCAGAGGATCTGAGTTCAGTGTTTATCAGTCATGTTAGGTGGCATACAACCATCTCTCACTCCAGATCAGGGGAATCTGATGCCCTCTTTTGGGGGAACTGCACCCATTTGCATACACCTTCACAAAGGCACACACATAGACATAATTAAAAATGAAAATACAGCTGCACATACTTCCTGTAAGAACCTGGAGTTGACATTCTGGTCTTTTCCAGGATATCTGTGGGACAGAGGATATGAAGCCTATCTTCTAGGAATCCCCTGAATAGATGGAATGTTTTAACCTGTTGCAGTGAGGGGCTGGAGCATGATAGGGCCCCTTACTTTATACTGCAAGGTAAAAGGCAGCAAGCCTAGTAGCCCAGTCAGCTGTGTCTCCCACCATTGCCTGCACAGTAGAGCAGTTTTTGGCTTGGGTAGAGACAGATTGGTATTGAGAGAGGATCCTCTTTCTTAGTTTGCTGTAGGCCACAGGCCCCATGTTTTTCCCAGAGCTTAGACTCATGTGTCTTCCAGAGCTTCTCTGAGTGGGTAGATTAGTCCTGAAGTGCAGCAAATTTGTTAGGGTGCAAGTGCTAATGCAAAGTCGGTTTTGGACCTGTCTGTCCTAGTGGTTCAGAAGGGCTCCTTTGCCCTCTGTGGTTTAGTGAGCTTCTCTGTGTTGGGAGTACAGCCGAGGTGTGGGCTGCATTCCAGTGCAGAGAAGGTCCCTGCCAATTGAGGTCACTGCCAATACCAGCATCAGCAATCAGTAGCACTCATTTGCCAAGGCTTTAGTGTGTATGATTCCCCTGAATCCCTCAGCATAGAGGTTTTGGTTGCAGAGCAAGCAGGTGTTGTGAGAAATGAAGCCTTGTATGAACTTGTACCAGGAGCACGGTTGGAAGGTCTGCATTCACAAAGTGGTCATCCCAGGTCACAGTCTCTTACCTCATCCTCAAGCTCCCAGTAAGAGACTTTTGATTGTGGATGGGTATCAAATTCTCCTCCTCCTCCTCCTTCTTCAATGCATCAATTAATTTACCTTGCATGTGTTAGAGGGTATGCCAAAAGGCATATTGAAAATCAGAGGACAGTTTATGGGAGTCTGTTGTCTATTTCTACCATATAGGCACTGGTGATCAAACTCTGGTCATCAGGTTTGGCAGCAAAGTGCCCTTACCTATTGAGCCCCATGTTGGCCTCATGATTCACGTTCATTCATATTAGTTGTACAGTTGGATCAGTGGGTGCCACATTTCTCAAGGAGTCCACAAAACCAATGTGAGCTGTGTACTAAAACAGCACACAGTGAATTGTATGCTGTGCAAGTTTATCTCAAAATAATTATCTAAAATATAGGTGTGATACTTCATTATGTAGCTCTGAACTCTGATCGGTGCACATCTTCCTAATATCATGTGTACGTAGAGTAGTGCAAAGGAATGCCCTTGTATGGAGTGTTTGATCCCAGTGTGAGCATGTGGGTTGCAATACTCATACATGATGGAGAAAACGGCTGAAGACTGCATTTGGGAAAGCGGAAGGGCCCTGCACAGTCTAAATGAGTATTCTTAAAGCACACCTGCATTAGGAGGAGGGGCTGGCTTCAGATTTGTAGCACACAGGAGCCTTGGCCAGAGGGCCCCAAGTAGCTTTCAAGTACATGTAGGGCAATGTAGGGCAAAGTTGCTCCAAGTTTAGTGTTGCAGTGCTAGAGAAGCAAAGGCCTGTGAATTGAATATGATGAATGGAATAAGAAATCTAGTTGAGTACCTGACCATGAAAAATACACTTTGACACAATCCTTAGTAATTTTACTATTTAGGTGTGTGTGTGTGTGTGTGTGTGTGTGTGTGTGTGTGTGTGTGTGTGTGTGTGTGTGTGCATGCGCGTTCATGCATGTGCATGCATTGCATGAGTACCATGGTATGCTTGTACAGATAAGAGAGCAATTAATGGGAGGGAGTCCAGTCTCTTCTTCCACTGTCTGCATACCAGGGATGAAACTGAGGGTAGCAAGCACCTCTACCCAAATTTTGCAGTAATCTCTACAAGATACACCTAAAACAAATGCTGTTTTAGGCTGGACAGGCAGTTTTGTGGCCAGTATTAAGTTAATCTTGTATTTGAAAAGAACGAGAAGCCTTGCTTCCATGTAATCCCCTCTGCCATGCTCTGACTGCTTCTTCCCTGGACCTGTTCACTCTCCTCCCATCACCCTTTAATCATTGAAATGCTAAGAGAGCAGCAGAGTAACTGTGCACAGATCTCCAGACAGCAGACATGTCCTGAAGTCTGACTCCATGGAGCCAGATACTGCAGATGAGGTAGAGGAGGGTCTGCCAGAGTATTCCAAAAGAATGCTGCTTGCAGCAGAAATTGCAGAGTCAGTCAGCAAGCCAATTCTACTGGCACCATAGTGTCTGTCCTGAAACCTTCACTGAGATGACAGAATGGGAACACTTCCTCATCCTGTAGATCAGTCAAATGCACTCAATGAGTGCATTCAAGTGGGTGACGCTTTGTTGACATTCGTTGCGGATACAGTTTGGGCACTGTCAAATGCAGACTGATTCTCTCCTTGCAAAACTGTTATCTAATTCAGTAAGCAGGCGTGCACCTTTGCAAGGTCCTTTTGGACATATTTGTGGTGTATATTTGACAGGTAGTTTATTTATATTGTCAAGTTAGTGTATACTGTATGGTCGAATATTACTCAGCTTTAGAAGGGAGATCCTCCCTGCATTTGTCACCGTGTGGGTGGACCTGAAAGATAACTGTGCTAAGTGAGCTCCTCACAGAAAGACAATCGTTGCATGTGCTCAGTTATATGTGGAATCTTAAAATATTTTAGAAAGTCAGAAATTCTGAGCTGAGGAATAAACTGCTGCTCATCCTTATTGTCTGTGGATGGGAAATCAGAAAATTTAGGTTAAAAGATAGAAGGTAGGATATGAGAAGATGTCTCAGGGGTTAAGTATCAATACTTCTCTTAATGGAGAACCCAAGTTGTCTCCAACAGTTCATTCCACAGCACCTGTGTCAGATGACTCAGCCTTCTGTAACTCAAATTGCTGAGAATCCACACTCCCTTCTGCCCTCCAAGGGAGCCTGCATTCATGGGTGTCTGTGTGTGTGTGTATGCACATGGATAATTTAAAAATAAAATTAATTTTTTTAAAAAGAAAAGAAATATCTGATATTAAAAATGAACTTGTCCAAAGACCTAATGTGAAGCACCTGGACTACAGTGAATATTATATATTATATTTAGGCTTTTTTTTGCTAAATGAATACATTACCACTGTTATTTCCAACAATGGGAAAAAGGGATATAAAGTGAGAGGCAATAGATATGATAATCTGATTTTTTCAGTAAATGTAAATATTAACCACCATGCATAACAAATATATCCAACAAAAATAATTAAGAAGTCACTATGTGTAAGAATGTTTTAATATACACAATTAAAACAATAGAATAGTGTTTTCCTTTACAAATTGTTAGGTATTTTATTGTAAATTGTGGTCTGGAAAGTGACTCTTTCATCTGTCTTCTTGTTTTTCTTATATGTATGTGTGACAAATGTGTGTTGACCCGTGGGTGCACATGTGTGTGTAGTTGTACTGGCTCATGTATGCACATATATATGTGGATGTCAAAAGTAGATGTTGCATGTCTTCTTAGATCATTCTTAGCCTTATATGTTGAGTCAGTGTCTCTTACTGAAGCAAGAACTCACTGTTTTGGCTACATTGCCTAACCAGCTTGTTCCAGGAGCCTCTGCTTCCACTGCCTGTGTTCTGGGGCTGTAGCGAGCTGCTATGCCTGTCTAGCATTCACATGGTAGCTGTGCCAACTCTCTAGCCTAGAACTTACTGGCCTTTAATGAATACTGGGATTATCTATAGGCAATTTTTTTAGTGAAATTGTAAAGCATGACTTTGGTAGTATGAGTCTGAATCCCACCCTGCCTTGTCCTGGCTGTGACTCAATCGTGTCATCTGTGAAGTCAACATAATAGTGTCCACTCTGTGGTGGATTCAATAATACATTACACATGAAACACTGAGTGTGAATCCTGATGGTTACTAGGACGTAATGAAAGATAACTGTTGGAAGGTGACTGGAGAGATGGCTCAGTGGTTAAGAGCCTTTGCTGTTTTTCCAGAGGACCAGAGTTCAGTTCCCAGCATTCACATTGTGTGTTTCATAAGTACCTCCAACTTCAGTTTCAGGAGAACTTAATGCCCTTTCTGTCGTCCCTGGATATTATGAGCATAGACAGGGACATATACCTGTATACATCACTAAAAATGAAATGTATCTTTTAAGAACAGTGGTTGTCGTTGGAACCTTGCAGAGCAAGACTTGGGATTTTTGGAAACATCTTTTTTAATACCCTAGCTCCCCCATTCTATCTGACTGCAGTTTCAGTAGAAGTCCAGCTAAAAAGTAAAGGGATGAAGCCAAGAATGGAGAACTGCAACACAGGGACACAGATTGGGTTTTAAAAGCCAGCTGTGTCCGACAGCAGTGATTGACAAGTGACTGTGTAGCATTTTATGGTAGAGAGTGGAGACACTATTAACAATTTAAGGGCCTCTAGCTGTGACCTGAGTTATCTGTGATACAGCTTAATTCAAATTGGGATCTACAATTTGGGACACACACACACACACACACACACACACACACACACACACACACACCCTCATGAGTGCAGTGCCCTTGGAGACCAGAAGAGGGTGTAAGATCATCACACACACACACACACACACACACACACACACACACACACACACACACACACACACACACACACACACACCCTCATGAGTGCAGTGCCCTTGGAGACCAGAAGAGGGTGTAAGATCATCCTGGACCTAGAGTTACAGGTGAATGTGAGCTGCCCAATATAGGTGTTGGGGACTGAATTCTGGTCCTTTTCAAGTGTTCCTGATCAATGAGCCATTTCTCCAATCCCCAAATCAGGCTTGTTTTTATTGTATTAAGGACAGTAAACATTCCACTGAACTGTCTCTTCAGTGACCTTGTCTTTATTTGTAAAGTGGACTTGAGATACCCATAAACTTATTATTAAAAACTGGTACTTATACGGGTGGAGAGCCTGCTGCCTGGTAGGCACTCTCTCTTTGTTGACGTTATTTATATCATTGCTGTTTAAGTTGGTTGTAGTGGTGATTCCTTAAAGTGGAACCTATAGTCCAATAGTCAATACAGGTATGAATTTTCAAAATTCACTGAATGTTTCAGATCCTGATCATCACTCAGTTTTAATAATTGATTTAATTTTTTTTAAAAAAAAACTAATTTATTTTGGACACAAGGTCTCTTGCATTTTCTTCTGGCATAGGTAGCACTCACTATGTACTGTTGCATGACTTTGAACTCATGATCTTCCTGCCTGTACTTCCCAAATGCAGGATTACAGACAAGTGCCACTATGCCTGACTTACGTGGTGGTGGGAATAGAACCCAGGGCTTTGTGCATGCTAGGAAAACACTCGGCTAGCTGAACTCCCATCAATCTTTGATTTCTTTTTTCTTCTATCTGCATGTATGGTATGTGTGTATTTCATTGTTATATGTATACAGGCACTTATGTATAAGGATGGGTGTCTATACCCAAAGTTGATATCAAATATTGTAGTTCAAATAAAAATGTCCACCATGGTTTCATAGGGAATAGCACTATTAGGAGGTGCGGCCTTGTTGGAGACATGGCTTCATTGGAGGAAGTGAATCATTATTGGTTAGGCTTTGATATCTGATACTCAAGCCATACCCAGTATAACAGTCAGTTCCTGCTGCCTACTGACCCAGAGGTATGTAGACCTCTCAGCTCCTTCCTCAGCACCATGTCTGCTTACATGCCACCATGCTTTCTTTGGGATGATAATGGACTAGATAGACCACTGAAGTGTAAGTCAGCCCCAGTTAAATGTTTTATAAGAGTTGTCATGGTCATGGTGTCTCTTCACAGCAATAAAACCCTAAGACAGACACCTTCCTTGGGTCATTTTCAACAGTATATTTTAAAAGTAGGTACCGAACCCAGGCCTCTGTAGTTCATGTTCTATGTCTAGCCATCCTGCTCCAGGAATCTCATCTCTACCTCCTTCATGAGCCTCCATGTCTGTTCTTGGCATCTAAAGTCTGGATTTCTTGCTTATATGTTTACTGCCTTACCTGCTGGCCTGTTTCCCCAGTCCTGATTGATTTTTTTTAATAGTAAGTTAGAGATGTTTCATACATGTATCCTGCAGGTTTCAAAACCTTCAAGTCAATTCATTGTGTATTTCATGTGAGGGTAATACAAGGGAGAACTGATTGTTTAAGGTATTGATTTGCCCTAATTCAGTGTGATAATTTACTTACCGTTTTATTCACTGCTTGCCAAGTGCCAAATGCATTCTTGTTGGACACAGAGAAGCATCCCTTATCTCTTTTCTTGAAGAGCTCAAAATAGCAGAATTCATTTAGTTTCTTTTTGATGATATGGGACAGATATGCAGGAAATAAAATATCTGTACATCTTGAGGAGGAAGAAGTTAAGAGACTGAAAAGCCATGTGTGGTTTTGAGGAGTTGGCAGAGAAGGTTGAAAAGATGGAGCAGAGAAAGTTCTTAAGACTATGAGCTACACTGCAATAAATCATCATTGTACACATATAGCAACCTACATACAGTATCAGGAGAGAGCCTGCACATAGAGCATACTGAGAATGTGGCTTGATCTATTACTGTAATAGATGGACCACTGTGTTAGGGAGAGAGATGCTGGGGTAGCTTTTCAGGTGGCAGCTCTATACCCTTTGCTCACTGTGGCTATAAACTTAAGGCTACTTTAATAAGTAAAGAGGATTAAAACAAAAGAGAACTTCTTGTGGAGCTAATAAAAGTGTATATATATATCAAGGTGGGGTGTGTGTGTGTGTGTGTGTGTGTGTGTGTGTACATAGGCAAGTTTGGTTGTGTGTGGGGGTGCACATGTATGTGAGTATGCTTGCATATTTCTGAATGTGGAGGCCAGAGGTATTATATTAGTCAGGGTTTTTGAAAGAACATAACTGATAGAATGAATGCACACACACACACACACACACACAGACATACACACACACACACACACACACACACACACACACACACACACACACACACACACACACACACACGGGACGGGGGCGGATTTATTTGAGTGACTTATAGGCTGTGGTATGGACAGTCCAACAATGGCTGTCTCCCAAAGGAAAGGCCAAGAATCTGGTAGTAGTTCAGTCCACAACAATACATGTTTTAGAAGTTCCATCCTTGTGCTAGAGTTGCAGAGGTTTCCAAAAGAGCTGCTGATCTTCAGTCTGTATTTAAATCCTGAAGAAGTCAGTTGTAATACCAGCAAAGGGATCCCTCCACAAAAGGGTGGGTGAACTTGCCAGCATGAGTGAGGGCAAGCAGGCAGAGAGCAAACACTTCCTTCTTCCACCCTATTTATGTTTTAGTGGGGTGCCAACAGAAGGTGTGGCCCAGATTTAGGGTGGGCCTTTCCACTTCAAATGATCAAATCAAGAAAAATCCCTAACAGATGTGCCCGGCATTGTAGCCTTTTGACAACCAGGATTAAGCATCATTCCTCAGAAAACTAGGTGTCAATCCTCAGAAGCTACTCACATTGTATTTTGAAATAGAGCCTCTCACGGGAACTGTGACTTCCCAGTTAGCCAAGACAAACTAGCCAGCAAGCCCTTTGGTATACACTTGTATTCATTACCCCAGTGCTCAGATGACAAGCATGTACTATCATGCGTAGCTCTCTGTGGTTTCTGGAGATCAAACTCAGGTTCTCATGCTGTAAGCAAGTATTGTACCAGCCCTGAGATGGTGAGTTTTGTTTTGTTTTGTTTTTAACAACTCAATGTAGATGTGCTTTCTTCAACTCAGATATAATACACTGTGTTCAAAACAAGCTGTGCCGTCATTTAAAAAAGAAAGGGCTTATATTTTTACCAGTCATCGAAGACAGCTTGATTCGGTGACCCGTGTTTCAATTCCTGTTGTCACCAACTAGTGTGCTTGGTTACCTGGGAATATTTTAGAACCTGCAGAGGGTTTAGAACAGCAGGGTACAAGCAGTGTTTACATAATCCACAGGGTTGATGTGGCAGGCCTCTTTAAGGGAGCCAGCATGTGAAGCAGCCCCAGTCACCTCTGAGCCTTCCTCAGCTGTGCCTAAATGAGGGGGCACCCAGATAGGGTGTTGTTCTCTTGAGCTTTCTTACATCAGTCTTTTCATCTTGTGGGGAGCAATAGCTGAATTTAATGCACAGTTTTAAGACATGATTGCAATGATTGCATCCCTTTTTTGAAGCTAGTTGCCTATGTATCATTTGCAGTGACCTGTGAGAAGGTAGAATATCCCCATTTGCCTTTCCTCGCTGTACAAGAAGTGGGATGGATATAGTAGCTTCCTCCAGTGATAGAACTGCAGTTCTGTGTGGAAGAAAAAACAGGTTTGCAGCACCATCTACAGGCTGATTAAGAGGAAGACTTTGTGCTTAGCTCCTAGATACAGAGATTGGTGGAAAGGGGAATGAAAAGAACAAAACCAGAGAACAAAACCTTACTCCCTCTCTTTAAATATATTACATATAAATGTTGCCAGTTGTATCTTGTTTTTATTTTTTATTTTTTGGTACCTCCCATGCATGTGCATCTCAATGTGTCTGAAGTTTGGAATGTTGGCCCAATAGGGTCTGTGTTTGCATTAGGATCTGGGGTTTTATTCCTGCTTACAGGTTCTCTTCATCACATTGATTCTATAACTATGGGATTAGTGGGATTACTTGTAACTGTTTACTTTATGAGACCTAAAACAGGAAGCCTGCCAGGCAGGGACATTTTGTCTCAGCTTGTGTACTCACAGAATTTATTTTATCATCCACCACCTTTCTGGGAGGAAAAGTAAGTGCACACACTCTTGGTTGCTTTCTCTTTCTGTCTCTGTCTCTGTCTCTGTCTCTCTCTGTCTCTGTCTCTCTCTCTCTCTGTGTGTGTGTGTGTGTGTATGTGTGTGTGTGTGTGTGTGTGTGTGTGTGTGTGTGTGTGTGTGTGTGTTTACGTTAAAAAAAGAAAAGAAAGCCATCTTACCCTTCAGGCTCATTATGATTTTTGAGACTTTTCTATCCTCAAGGTTCTGTGATGTCATAATCAGTTTCCCAGAGCACAAATAGTTAATACAAAAGAATGTGGAAAACCTGTCCTTTTGATGTTAACAGTGAGCGTATTTCATTTTTCACTTTTTTTTTTCTTTTGAGTATGTCTGTAAGTGTATGCCACATGTGTGTAATTGCTCACAGAGGCCAAAGGAGGGCACCAGATCCAATGAAGCTGCAGTAACAGGCAGTGAGCTGTCCCATATGGGTCCTGGTGATGAAACTTTATACCTAGGTCATTTCCAAGAGCTTCAAGTGCCCCTAACTGCTGAGCTCTTTCTCTGGCTCTGGAAGTAATATTTTAATTTTCAGATGCACGAGCAGCTAGGGGATTTTTGTTTTGTTTTGTTTTCTGTAAAAAAGCAATGTTTTTTTTGCCAACCTTGAATATTTTATTGGCTTATTTGAAGGACAGCATTATAAGTTAGAAGTAGCCTTGTCTTTAATTCTAGCGCTCAGAGGCAGAGGCAAGCAGATGTCTGTGAGTTTAAGGACAATCTTGTCTATAGAGGGAGTTCCAGTATAGAGTCCAAAGCTACAGAGAAACCCTGTGTCAAAAGATACAACAACAAAAACTTTTAAAAAAGGAAAAAAGAAAGAAAGAAATAGCTTCTGAGGATTATCTTAATAAATAATAGCCCCTCTTGTCAATTGTTAGGTTAACTGACATTTTATTCTTTTGTTATTTGATAATTTACTAGGAGGTGTTGGAATATTGCATAAAATGGGTCCATTAAATCATCCAACAGTGTAAAGAGCTTCCCTCTCAGATATTGAGTGTATATACATTTTAAAAATGAATAGAATTTTACTCCAGTACTGCTATTTTTAGAGCTAAGAAAACTAGAGTCACTACATAGTTTTTTTAAATCACATTAAATGGTTTCAGAGTTTTTATAGCTCGATTGCTAATATTTCATACTGATGGAAAAGTTAATAAATGTTTCTTTTCCTTTTTCAAAAAGAATCCATTATGTGTAAAAAAAAAAAAAAGAAAGAAAGAAAGAGAAAGAGAGAGAGAGAGAGAGAAAAGTATATATATGCACGAAACACTAGGACACTTCTGAAGGCAAAAAAAGAAAAAAAGAAAAAAAAAAAAAAAGAAAGAAAGAAAGAAATACAGTCATTCTCACACCAGGAGAGAGAGGTTCAGCATAAGGTTCTTGTTGAAATTCCACAGCTCATATTTCTCCCTGTATTTCTCGCACCAGATGGCACTGTTTAGTTCTCTTTTGCAGTCTTGTTCTGGAACTTTCTGTGGGAGAATCTATTTCAGTCCAGGCTCACCAGTGTGACACCTCTGTATCCTGCATGAAAGCCTTTGTGGATCCCGGAGAGAGGGCCTGGACTCCCAGTAGCTGAGTCTTGGAGGACTTGGAAGCCCAGTGGCAGGCTCATTAGCCAAGCTGAATAAACCTATGGATGGATGAGAGCCTGCATATTTCTCCCGGAGCTCAGCCACTGTTTTGATTGCAGATATGTTACAGTGCTCTAGATTTTCAGAATCTTCACAGGCAGCTATCTACTATCTGACACATTTTAGAAATATCCTATGAGTCAATGTGAGGCGGAAGTCATATGGACACCATCATTTTTATGAAGTATTGTGGAGCCCTTCGAATGCTCTGTGACAGTCAGTTGGACTGTTGGACTACAGATTCATCAAATTAAATTACTTTAAGATTTGAAAGAACTATCCATGACCTGCCAGTTTATTCCCACAGCTAGTTTATAAAGAAATTACTAGACTTTGGATGTCAGTGTTGTGAAGTAGGTAAGTTTTCACTTTCTTGCTACCACTGTGGATACAGTAGCCTCAGCTCTCCTTAATAAAAATACATCCCATTAATGAAAAAAATCCCATCAATAAAAAAACGAGTATCTCTACAATAAAGAAAATCCCATTGTCTCTTTGTACACTCCCTTCACTGATTTTTTTTAAATAACTACTTTATTTTGAATTTGGTTTTAGATTTACCTTATTGTATGTGGGTGAATGTTTCGCTCACATGTATGTCTGCACACCACATGCATGCCTGAGGTCAGAAGAGGGCATTGGAATCCCTGGAACTGGAGTTGCCAATGATTGTGAGTCCCCATGTGGGTGTTGGGGATTGAACCAGGGTCCTCTGCAAGAACAAGTGCTCTTAACTGCTGAGCCATCTCTCCTACTCTTATTGAGAGAGAGAGAGAGAGAGAGAGAGAGAGAGAGAGAGAGAGAGAGAGAGAGAGAGAGAGAGAGAGAGAGAGAGAGATATTTTGTGTGTAGATGTGAGTATAAATGCCTGCACAGGCCAGGAAAGTGTACTAGATTACCCAGGAGCTAAAGTTACAGGTGGTAGTGAGCCGCCTGGCCTCCGTGCTAGGAAGGAAAGTCCTCCACTGAGCCATGTCTCCAGCTCCCCACTTCCTTTTTAATTCAGTTACGTTTAATTTTGAGGTAAATCCTACGTAGTACTGGGATTGCAGCCGTGCTCTAGCACAGCCCACTGACTCCTTTTTAGGATTAGTGCAGACACACTGAGCATCATGGTGAGACATTCTTGTGAAGGCAGCTTTGTCTTTTCCTGCTGTTTCTCAGAAACCGTGTTTTCTTGACACTCGTTGAACCTCATGTAAAGGCAGCACTTTTTTCTATGCCCTCCTTTCCTCTCTGTATGCTGTTTTTTTTTTTGGTGATTCCTTGTTGGGCGTCCATTTGGGGTTCTGTGATTTAGAAGTAGGAGTAGAAAAAGAGCCTTCGCTCTTAAATGCCTCATCAGAACGTAGTTCTTGGTGTCATTAAATTTGAGGGGTGAGTTTCTGGTGCCTTCCTCCCCTCCTCGTCCCCCTCTCTCCTTGCTAACCCCTCTTCCTTCTGCTTCAGTCGTGATGGGCATGTGTTCAGTTGCTGACGGCTGGGCCCTCCACACTGAGCTGCTGCTGTCTATGGGAGGAAGCAGGAGACAGGCTGCCTCCATAAATCACACCCTGGGTTTTATTAGGGTGTTTATGTAACCTCGGTTTATGCGCTATAATTCTTTGCTTTGCCTTGAGTAATTCCCAAAGAGGGTGTTTGCTCTTTTGCCACATAAATGTTCTCAGAATGCACTTTTTGTTTTTATATTCTTCCCCTCCCACTCTACTCTGCCTTTAGGGGTCGGGTAAGGGTGTCAACAATAATTGGTGGCTTTGAACTTGGGAAACCTTGCCTGTCTGTGGTTGGCCTTACCCTGTTCATACCATGATGGTACAGTAAAATTGACTGCTGAGAGAGACTATTTTGACAGGATTTAGGGCGAAATTGACTTTTAACTGAAGAAAATATCAGGGTGCGATGACCATATTCAACTGTGCTCCATGTAGATAACTATATACAGAGAGAACAGTTGTCTATTGGAAATAAAGACAATTTGACTCACACAGTGTGTTTTTCAAGACATGAACACGTACTGCTATTTTCCTAATTCCTTCTTTGAGTCTCTTATTTGGCCAGGAGATGATACATGTGGCTGGGGAAAATGTGAGTAGTCCCGATCTCCCACAGTAGAAGTATACACCACAAGGTTATGGAGTTACCAGTTAATGCCTGGTCTTTGCTTCAGATAGCCACATGTATTCATCCTTTCTACTTTAAAGTAAGTAGTGATTAAGCGGGGAAATCTCTAAAGGACATACCCACACAGCACCATCTTCTCTCACTTAACAATCTAGAAATTTGGATGTAAGTTTTAAAACTTATGCTGCTCAATACTGTAGCTGCTGGTCAACCATCAGTGCCTTCTGAGCAGCTGAAATATGGCTCCCTGAGATGTGTAACAATAAAATACAGGAGAATTTTGCATCTCAAGCAGAAATATGACCATGTATACATGTATAACATCATATAATATGTTAATAATACATACTAATTACATGTTAACATATTCCTTTGGATACATGGTTTAAATGCAGTATGTCATTAATGTTAGTTTTTACCTTTTCTGCATTTTTAATGTAGCTATGAGAAAATTTAAAATTACAAATAAGACTCGTTGATGACTCACACTCTCATTGGTTAGCACTATTTCAAAGCATTCTTAATCAATAAAGCTTCCTAAATTATACATTTGAAAAATTGATATCATTCTCTCTCTCTTTCTCTCTCTCTCTCACACACACACACACACACACTTTTTTTTATGTGCTTTTGAAATGCTCTACCAGTTAGCTACTTACCTAGCCCTCTTTTTACTTTTCATTTTGACAAAGGGTTTTAATTTGTTGTCACTCTGTAGCTCTGAGTGGCCTTGGACTTGTTATCTTTTGGCCTCAGCTTCCCAAGTAGCTGGTCTGAAACTGCTTGCATCCCCAGACTTACAGTTTCAGATTAAATATTGACACACAAATCAGTGAGAAGGCATAAATGAAAACAATATTCTTTAAACACAGCTTTAAGGTTTAAGTGGGTGTGCTGACCAGGAGGGAAGTGCTTTCTCCATGTCAAGCTGACCAGGGTTCTTACCTGAAAGGGTATAGAAGATGAGAGCGTGAACTCAAGATTGCAGTCCGAGTGTAGCCATAGGCCTTGTGACAGGAAGGAAGGTATTCCTCAATCTTGTGCCTCAGCTTCCCTGTGTGAAAAACTATAGATTATATTGAGATACACTTGATGCATTTGCATAATAAATAAGACAAAATGAATGAAGCATATCCAGGGACTCGAATGTGTTATGTAAGGACTGTATAAGTGTTATCTATTATAGTGATGAATATTATTGTAATGATTATCTTCTCATTAAAGTAAGTACTGCTCTGATAGACGATTCAAACTGAAATTCTCTTCTTATGTGAATGGAAGCTGTTGGTCTTACCAATTAGCTTGACATTTTGTTGTTGAAAATCAGAAGCAGCAGGCATTAATTAAGAAAGAAAAGGTAAATGAGCAAAATGGAGCACATTTATTGGGACATGAATAGAATGTTCTATAAAATGGAAGCAATGGGGATTATGGCTGGAAGCAGATCTATATTTGATTTAATAAAAAAAAAGAATATTCCATATAATTTTGCTGTAGTTTTATCATGTTTTCTACCCATGATACTTGGGAATGTTTATATGTAATATATACTAGAAATGAGATAACTTGATAGTCCTGTGTGGACTGACAGTTTTATATTGTGTTAGCATGCTCTAGAATTTTAGGACAGCGTGAATGTGTATTTTTAAATGTAAATTATGAAACACTCCCAGTATGCCTGTTAAGTAGGGTCAAATAACCAGAGAGTTTTTATTTTGCTCATTCAATTTTTTAGTCTGGGTCAGTGCTGTAAAACCAAATTTTTTAAAGTAAAGTATGGCTCACAACCTTTCAAGGTATCCTGTATCTGAATGTGATGTGAGGCGTGTAAAATTTTAGCAACTAGTCAGTCTGTAACCTGAGCATGAACAGAGAGAGAGAGAGAGAGAGAGAGAGAGAGAGAGAGAGAGAGAGAGAGAGAGAGAAAGTTCCCTCTAAAGAACCCTGATTAATACAGTAGTCTCCAACTCTTGCTGGGTGATATTTTCTCTGTGTCTCCCCCACCCCACCCCCACACACACAGAGACTGGCTTGTACATTTTTAGTCACTAAATAATCAAGGAATGCAGGAAGTCACCACTATTTGATAGTGTTTTTGACCATAGGGTCTCTCATAGCCCAAGTGGACCTTGACCTGGTTTTTGGGGTTTTTTTTGTTTTGTTTTGTTTTTTTTAATATATAGTTGAGGATGACGTGGCACCTCTGATCTTCCTGCTACCATCTCCTGAGTTCTGAGGTTACAAAGTGTTCACTACTATGTCTAGGATGGAATCTAGTACTCTCCATGCTGGATAAATACTCTACTAAATGCCATGGCCACAACCTCCATAGTACTGTCCAAAGCCTCTACTGACCCTGCAGTAACGACACAGTCATCCTTTTTAGTTCTTCTGTCTCCTGAATTAATTTAGCATAGGGTTTTGGGCATATTTCCCAACACCAAACACCAGAAAAAAGAAACCCGAGAACATGAAAGCAAATCATAGTAAGATAAATGCGCTGTTTTCCTGGCAAACTTAAAAATTCAGTTTTGGAATCTAATAGCGGTAGGCAAGATATATTTATTGAAACCAAGATTTTTAGTGTGGTTTATCCTGCTCATGAGTAATTTAATACTACTTTTCTTTTAAATGGCTTTTTAATTTTGTAAGAATTCAGACTTGTTTTCAGAGTAAAAAGTACTGGGATCTGTGGGAGCGGTTGGGGTTTGGGGTTTGTGTGGGCAAGATTCCATTTACCCACAACAGTCTTTGCTTCCCCCAAAGAGTTTTCCCAGATGTCGTTTACGGAGTGAAATTTAGAACAAGTGTCTTGTGTTCTGCAGTCTGTGGTCTCTTCGAGTCATCAATTTGGAGAAGGACGGAACAGAGAAGATACAGGTTATAGAATTGGTGTCGTGCCAGGCATCATGCACACACATGTCCAGCCTGATAATAAAGTGCTGTGTGGTGCTGCCTCTCTTCTCATAAAATGGCTTCTTGTAGTCACCAAATTTGGGGAATAGGAACCGTGTCTCTATCTAGTCTTTTTCTCTCTGTCTCATTTTCTGCCTGTCTTCTTTTTCTAGCTCTTTTTCTTCTCTCTTCCTCTGAATCTCTTCCTCTTCTACTTGCCCCTTAAGCAATAGTCAACCTATGGCTTCTTTACTGCATAACTGCATCCCTTAATGTTCCTTCCTCTTCCCATTCTCCTCCCACTTCCCTTTCTTCCTGTCTCTTCTTCCTGTCTCCTTACTTCTATCTCCCCTTCCATGTTCCTGCCTTTCCTCCCACATATTGATAGAAAACACAAGATAATTTGTCTTTCTGAGAATGATTTCTTTTATTGTGCTCCCCCACTCCTGCTTTTGTCTTTCACCCTTTGTATATTTTCAGGTCAGAACCAGCTTGTGGAACGGTGCTAGGACCGCCTGGTGAATCTCTCTGGGGCTTCCCTCAAAGTCACACCAGAGCCGAGTCTCCTAAGTGACTAAATCTATTCAGGTTAATGATGAATATTACAGATTCCATCGTGGGCATCAACCCTCACGAAGCCTAGATGTCCTTGTTCTGCCTTTCAGAAACTTGAGACATGCACATCGTGTGAATTGGGAGACTTCTGTTTGTCCTTCTTGGTTTTTGCTAGCCAGAAGCCTTTATTGTGACCTCTCTGTCGTGGGTTCATCTGCTTCCTGCCCCCTCTCTGTTTATTGCTTCTTCATTCCATGCCCCATGGCTCTCCTCCTTGGATAACTCACTTTTTCTTGTTAAGATGAAGCGCTGCTTGTTTCTTTCTGGTTGTAGGCACTTTTCTCTGTTCCTTTCCTTGTAGTTTACTGGACATATAAACAACACTAAGATTATGTAAACACGCCAATGCTTAAATTAAATGTTCTCCTTGTTTCGTTTTGATCTTTATCTTTTAACTCTGGATCTGGTTTTAAGCCTCAGATGACGCTTGTGGTTTCAGCTATCTTGTCCATTTATGGAGTCCCCAGCTCCTAGATAAGCTGTGGTCATTCATGTAACTGCAGCGGACAGAAAAGCAGTTTTTCACCTCAAAAGGTTAAATGCGATTTTACACCCCTGGCTGTGGAAGTTTTTAAGGTGAATATTGACAGGATATGTTAGTCACATGTGCCAAGTGTCTTTACCTCTCTGAGACCTTGTGGTTGTAATTCTGTAGGTAGAAGGGACTCTGCAAGTGTATCTCTGAGGCTCTCCCTGTGCACTTCATTGCCCCTGTCCTATTTGCTCCCTTAGCTCCACTTCTCTTACCATTATGTCTGCCTTACTCTGCGTTTCCCTGCACTCTCCAGAAGTTATTACTCCCTGCCCCTTATTCAGGGTTGTGTCCTCAGTGCCCAGGACCTAAGATGGGGGTGGTAAGCACTCACTGGGTATTTTCTATTAAATCTAGAGGCAGGAGCAGTGGTTCTGCTATTGCTATTGCTAGAACCAAGAAAATATTTCTTATACCCTGCATAGAAGACCTATCTGTAGTGATTGATATTCACCTCCACACCTGTAGCACTTACCATGCCACTTTTGGGTGGGGTCACAGGTGCGGACATGACCAGGTAGCAGGGTTGGCATCCTTGGAGAGGGAACTCATGGCAGTCATCTGTTTCTTGTGTAAGTGCAGTCTCCCCAAATAAACTTCACTTAACCTGTACTAAGTCTAGTGAATCTTGATTCCCACACAATATCTGGTGCTGAACGTGGCCCATGACTTTGGGATTAAGAGACCCATGCTCTATCTACTGAGCTAGCCGGGTGGGCATAGTCAGTACTACAGGTATGGATGTGGATATCACTACACCTACTTGAATGTGAGTTAGTAAGGTAGTGTGTGAGTGTGTGTACATGTGCGTGCGTGCGTGCCTTGTTCTTACATTGCAGACCCCAGTGTTTCTAGTTAACACTAACATGGCCCTTCTGATACAATTCCTTATATACTATGACTGTAAAAGCTTGCTCTTAATCCAGAAGTCTTTGCAAACCCATGGTTTTGATTTTTCTTCTGGTCTGGCCTCAGGGCTTGTTTTAAAGCCTGCTCCTTTTTTGGCTCATGTCCTTTCCTCAAAAATACAGTATTTGGAAGGGGTCTTGTGGCTACCTTACCTGCTTCAGTTTATCATGTATACTCACACACATTCATATATGTGCGTAAGCATACATATAGACATATGTCTTTGCAGGTCTCTGGAACCCCTGCTTATACTTACCCTGTGTAGGGCTCAGGTGTTTCTGTTTGTCATTTCCTTCAGTGAACCTTACTAGAACTTTAAAGATGGAGGAAACTGCCTACTGCCTGCTCATGTGAAGATTCCAGGGTGGCAATGCCAGATGACCTGGTTGGTGTTGTTCTGAGGATAATGTATTGGTAGCTCCTTGATTCAAAGGCTGTGAGTATCTTCTACCTGGAGAGTGACCTACCAATGGGTAGTCAACTGTCCAGAGGGCTCTATCTCTGATTTCTTCCTTATTTTTCCAAAACTACAATAGAAAAAGCATTGTCATGCCTGCTGTAAAGACAAAAAGCAGGGGCATAGTATTCATTACTAAAATGAAAGCTTCTGTATTCTTTTTTGTTTCAAAGCTCCTAGATCCCCTGACCATTTTCTTTACTGGCTTTGAAAGAGCCTGCCAGCTTAACAGGGTGGAGAGATTATCCCTGGGAGATGTATCAGCATTGCCAAAGCTTCTGGTACTTGATTCCTCCTGATAGCTCAGGACTTTGTTGCTAAAGAAATATTTTATCTATGTTTGTCTACTTGAAGGAGTACCAGAATCTGTATACCGAGGGACGATATGTCTCGTGATAAAACAAAATAAATAGCAACATTGAGAATGGGCTGGAGAGAAGGCTCAGTAGTTAGGAGCACTTGCTCTTCTTCCAGAGGACCTGAGTTTGTTTCCTAGCACATGTGCCATGTAGCTCACAGCTGCCTACAGACTCAGCTCCAGGAGTCCTCCAAGAGGACCAACAGGCATGTTAGGAACCCTGCACATGAACACACACACACACAGAGAGAGAGAGAGAGAGAGAGAGAGAGAGAGAGAGAGAGGGAGGGAGGGAGGGAGGGAGGGAGGGAGGGAGGGAGGGAGGGAGGGAGGGAGGGAGGGAGGGAGAGAGAGAGAGAGAGAGAGAGAGAGAGAGAGAGAGAGAGAGAGAGAGAGAGAGAGAGACTAAAAGACAACAGAGAGCACTGCGTAAACTTTTACTTATGTGCATAAATCTAAAAAAAATGCATGGTTCATTAGCATGGGTTCTGTTAGCTCACAGAAACTCCTGTTTTTTGGCATATTTTCAGATGAAAGGTTTTGCTGAAATAAGGCATATGTGAAGCTAATGCAATCCATTCCATACCTATAGAAAAAAAAACTGTGGTTGAAGAGACATATTTTAAAAGCACATTAAAAAGCCTTGCTAGATGTCCACTTAACTGTCAGACAGAGCCAGCTGTGCAGGAACCAGTCTAGGTTCTCCTCTAATCTACCACATCTGGTGTTCTGCAGAAACATCCATGGCCTTGCTCCATTAGCCAGGGAACATGGAGGCCTTATAAAACAATTGCTTGATTCTCAGGTAAATGTCCTTGAAAGACGAAAAGCAAAGCCGGTTTCCAGGATGCTCCCACCCTAGTAGCATTATTTCAACCCCAGGGGATATTTCCAATCAGTTCCTCCAATGATTTAAGAATAGCTTTTAATGGCCTTACAGTGGCTATACAGGCTTTGAGATGGAGGATGAAGTCATTGTAATCTGTCCTGTTTATCTGCCTTACCTGCTGGCCTTCTGTTTCTAAAATAAACCAGATCCCTAGGTCTTTTTGTTTTATTGTCTAGCTATACTAGGCATGGCTGACTGCTCTTGGAAGACTCAGTTTTGATAACATGTATCTCCTTATGTACAAAAAAAATGCATTTTAAATTTTTCTATGTTTTCATTTTATCATTTTATTCATTTCTTGTGAGTGTGGCAAGGGAGTGTACATGTGGATGTCCAAGGACAAACTATGAGAGTTAGAGTTCACTCTTGACCATGTAATGTCGGTGGGGGGGGGGAGTAAACTCAGGTTTCCATCCACGTTTGGCAGCAAGTGCCTCCAAGCCTCTTGCTTGCCCTGTATATTTCTTTAAGGGTAATTTTGGGATCATAGAAAAATGAAGCCAAAGGAGATTTTTTTTTCCATGCCTGCCTGCCTCCTACTTACTGTGCACCTTCCCTCACCGTCAACATGTGTCAGGCACCAGAGGGTTCATTTATCACAGTTGATGAATCTACACGACAGAATCTAACCATACAACATCCACAGCTTACATTAAAATTCATTCTTTTGCTTCATACATTCTATGTGTTTTGACTAATGTGTAATGACATGTATTTACCATTATGGTTTCATACCGAACAATTCCCATGCCCCAGATTATCTGTGCTCTACTTACTCATTCCTCTTCCTCCTTCTGACTCAACCTGTGATGTTTTTAGTGTATACATTTTGGCTATTTTAAGGCTGTTGCTGTTAGAAAAACAGGAGATAGTGCATACCTTAGTTTAGGTTCCTATTTCTGTGATTAAAAATAATACTCCAACATATGAAAATTAAAGGAGACAAGTTTTACTGGATCATGTTTCCAGATTACAGGCCATCAGTATAGGTGGCAGAGACAGGAAACATAGCATCCAGTCAAGAGCAGAGAACAGTGAATTCATGCATGCTTCCTTGTATTTGGTTCACTTTCTACACTCTTATATGATTTTGAACCCTCTGCTTGAGGAATCGTTCTCCCCACAAGGGGTGGATCTTCCAACCTCAGTATAATGAAGACAGTCCCCTCGAGACATGCCCAATTCTAACACAAGTCAGACAGTTCTCCATTGAAAGTTCATTATAATTTTAGATATGTCAGGTTGACAAAAAAGCAATACCACAGTGTGTATATCTTTAATAATCTCAGAACTTGGGAGGTAGAGACAGGAGGACCAGGAGTTGAAAGTCAGCATTGGCTCTCTAGTAAGTTCAAGGCCAATCTGTGCTAAATAAGACCATCTTTTTTTTTTAAAAAAAAAAAGAAAATGGAATAAAACAAGACAGTTATATTTGAAATTATTTGTAGCCTTTCTGATTTGCATCCATTACTCAGCTGTGTGCCTCTGATGTTCATTTCTGGGTGTCATTGAGTTAGCTCTTTTCTTTCTAGCATAGTATAATTACTCCATTCTTTGTACATTCCACACTTTCTCTGTTCCCCCATTAATGTTGGTTATCTCTTGTCAGGACAGAAGACTAGTATAGTAAAGAGCAATGGAAGGAGGCAAAGACGGAGGATTAGGAAATCTGAATTCTTTTTGGGGGTCATGGTTGGTGTGGGAAATGGTAGATGAAGGTGACAAGCCACTATTAATTTTATTGCTTAGCTAATGAAGGTGCCTTTGTGAGGAGAGGAAGTATCATGACTGACTACTAGTTTGGTCCATGTGATGAGTTCTTTCTAGCTTACTGGGGTAAGCAACTAGTTGAAAAGTAACTTGATTAGACTTAACTACAGATACCTGGCTTAATATGACATTTGTAAAGCAATATCCTCCCATTTATATTGGCCATCAAAGTAACTTCCTCTGTAGATGGTTCAAGTTAATGGAATTTTTCTGTAGTATCTCCTGTTATATAAAAGTAAAATTCCTCAGGACATAAAACAGTCTGCTTTGATACTCAGAGACTCCAAAATTACAGAGATTACAGTAATGTTTAATTATAAGCCCCCCTCTCTTTGTGGGGGTTATATGCACACATATGGGTGAACATACTTTTGTGAATATGCTGAGGCCAGAGATCATCAGGTTTCCTTCCCTATCCCTTGCCATCATTCCCCTGAGGCAGGGTCTCTTGCTGAACTGGAGCTAGGCTGGTGAGCTCCTACTACCCTCTGTCACTGTCTGACCCTCTGTCCACAACATAGGTGTCACAGGTGTATGTGGCCTTGCTTGGTGCTTTACGTGGGAGCTAGGGTTCCAGAATCAGATGCCCATGCTTCTGCAGCAAATATTTGAGCTGTTTTTCTTGTACCCAGGTCTGACTTGTGTCCCGTGGTGGGACAGTTAGCTCTTTTATAGATTCCAAGAGTCAAGAAACATTTTCAATTAGTTGAGATAGCCATAGTTTAGACCCATTTCTGTGGAGTAAGCCTGCCCACTTAGGAAATCAAACTGAAGCTTGTGAAAAATGACGTGTATTTGGACAAATGTGTCTTATTTGTGCACAAAGTGCATCTAATGACTGGCCTTGTGTTTCTGGTAAAGATAAAGATAGGAATAATTCAAATGGTAGACTATAGAGAAGGAAGGTTGTGAGAATAATTAGGAAAGTGGAAATGGAATTCTACCCACTTTCTTATCCCAAGCCAAATTCACAAAATGAATGGTAAAAACTTCTAAGCAGCTTCTTTTCTCTAAACCATGATATTAAAGGTATAAATTTTCCCATGTCTCCTGTGGCACTTATCAAAGTTTCACCCTAAGTATCTTTTATTAATTTAAGGTGTAGTAGTCTCTTTTCAATCTGTTCTTTCAGGGACATTATTTGGAAACATGATGACCTGCTTGCCATATGTATTGTAGTCACGTTGTCCTACTCTCTAACAGTGCCTAAAACATTTTAATAGGGGGCTTTAACTAACTTAGTATTTTAATACAAACCTAACACCCTTTATTCCCTTGTCACAAGAAAAATGAAAAACAGTCACCTGTTTAAATTTATTGGGGGGTGGGGGGAATGCCAGAACCGGGAAGTGAGGCTGTTTGCTTGTTGCTTGAGAAGCTGTGACTGTGCTGAGTCCTTTCTGGCTTGTCAAGCACTGTTCAGGATCCTGTGTTGAGTTATTGTCCTTTTTTCTTTTGTTTTGGCTCACAGTTCAAGGGTTCAGTCCATGTAGTTGGAGAAAGCATGGCAGCAGAGAGTATAGCAGCTGTTTGTGTCATGTCCACAATTCTGAAGCAGAGATGGATGAATATTGATACTCAGCCAAATTTCTCCTTTTTATTTGGTCTGGGACCTTAGCTCATGGAATTGATGGTGCTGCCCACATTCAGGGATGGTCTTATAACCTCACCTAACCCAGTGTAGAAACTTCCTTACAGATGTGCCCAGAGGTAGTATCCTAGGGAATTCTAGATTTCTAGATCCTGGCAAATAAACAATTAAGATTAACCATCACAGATCTTAATAGAAAGTTTGGCATCAGGTACCACATCATTACCAGCAAGTACTGCTTTCATGTTGCATATAAATAGGAATGAAATACATTCTTAACATTTGTGTTTGTATGTGTGTGTGTCTGTCCATCTGTCTGTCTGTGTGACTGTGTGTCATGATGCATGCGTGAATGAAAGGGTCATCTCTTTGCTTCTACTATGTGGGAATTGAATTTAAGGTGCCACATTGATACATCTTGCTTTCCTAGGAAAAGCATACTTGTAATATCAAAGTTCTCTCAATAATGAAGAAGGAATAATGAAATGGATTCTAAATTGGTCACCAAGTTCTGTAAGTATGTTTCCAATAAGTGTGACCTCTAGGTGACATCCAGAAAGAACCAGTAATCTGTCTGTGTTAAGTAGAGGTTCTATTGTGACAAGGTACCATGACCATGGCAACCCTTACAAAAACAAACAAAACAAAAACATTTCATTGAAGTAGTGGATTAGTTTCAGAGATTTAGTCCATTATCATCATGCCAGGGAGCATGGTGGAGTGCAGACAGACATGGTGCTACCTACACCTTGACCAGAAGGCAGAAGGAAGTCAACTGTCACACTGAGTTAACCTTGAGAAAATAGACCTCAAATCCTGCCCCTACAGTGATGCACTTCCTCCTTACTCCAACAAGGCCATACCTCTTAATGGTGTCACTCTCTTTTGGGGCTGTTTTCTTTCAATCACCACTCTGTCCCAACTCTATTTTTTTCAGGCGGAGACAGGTAGCTGGGTTTGGTAGCTCTTGTTTGTGGTCCCAAATTTTGGGAGTCTGAGCTAGGATTGACATGAGTTCTAGGACAGCCTGGCTACTGAGTAGTGTCCTGTTTCCTACTTTCTGTTCATTTCCCTGTAAATAAAGTTGTTCCTCCTAGCCAGTCTTTCACAGGTGGTGCATTATGTTTCTGAGATGAAATGCCTGTCATTATAAACAAGGACTTCATGTGTTGAATGTTGAATAACTGGTCTATCTGCTGTTGGTGCTGTGTTGAGAGGTTCTAGAAACTTTAGGAGGTGGAGCCTTGGTAGAGGGAGTAGGCCAGTGGGAATCATGTCTTTGAAGTAATACCTTGTCTTTGGTCCATTCTCTTTCTCCTTGAATTTTGTGCCTGCTCCCCATAAACTTCTGTGACCATGGGACCTAGTAACCTTGACTGAATGTCTGGAACCATGAACAAAACAAAAGCAATTTTATAAGTTCCTCATGCAAGTTACAGGTGGTTGAGTTCTTCACAGCAAAAACTAAACAACTGTCAAGACACTTGAAATGGAAAGCTGCTAGCTTCCACAAAAGGAGTAAATCTCTGTCTGCAAAGATAGACTGTGCATGGCATTTTAACCTATCAATTTGTAAGGGATTAGGGAAATGGTTTAGAGACAGAGCAGTTGCTGCACAAGCTTGAGATCTTGAGTACAGATCCCCAGCACACACATAAATAGCTTCCTGTCTTTATGTACCGTCAGTGCTGTGGAGGAACAAAGGCAAGGAGCCCTGGGGCTTGTTGGTTGCCAGTCTAACTCCAAGTTCAGCAAGAGACCCATCCTCAAGGGAATAGTGAGGTATAAAGTGGTAGAGTGGAGCATTCATGTCTTCCTCTGGCCACTCCACATGCACAGGGCATGCTTAACCATGCACACATGTGTCCATATACCACAGAGAATAAGATATACCCAAGTTTGGGTATGGGCTTCTCAAGGGAGAGTCACAGTTGTCTTAGCATTAACCACATTAGCCAGTTAGTGGATCACAAATTATCAGAAGGCAACTAAAAAGGTCCCCTCTTTCTCTTTCATTGGATTAGTGAGATTATGTCATGTGCTTTTGTTTTTATAGAGAGTGTCTTTGGTCTTTGATGACCTTGACATTCTGATCCTCTTGTTCCTGCCTCTCTGAATGCTTGGATTTTAAGTGCACACCCCTATGCCCACATTATGTGGTGCTTGGGATGGAACTCTGCACATGCTGGGCAAGATATTTACATTTCACTTGTGTTTTTTCTTCATTTTGTCTTTTTTTGTTAAAAAAAAGTTTTAGCACAGAGCTCAGGATCCTGCTGTCCTACACTGCCCCTGCTTTCTAGCTGTCTGTCATCTCTCCTCTGGGAGCTTACAGGAACATATACCACAGAGGACCCCTTCATGGGTAAGGTCAGCAGCAAAGACACCATCTTCCCAGTTTTTCCTTACTGCTTTCTCCAGACAGTGGAGTATAGCGAAAGCATACATATACCTTTTAATTCCAGACTTCAAAGTACTTGGAGCTCCATCTTCTTTTTCTCAGTGGCAGACCAGAAGGCATCCCTCATTGCAGAAGAACCACAGCACGTCCCCAGTGGGTGTGGGTTTCTCTGAAGCATCTCTAGCTCAGCGAATGAAAGCAATGGATTGTGTGCAGCACCAGTGTGCAGCAGACTGCTTTTTATCCCTTTAGAGAGTCCCATTTGTCTGCCCTCTGTCAAGGGCTCATGTACACCATGCCGATTTAGAGCTAACTGGGATGATTAGAGAGGCCTGGTATGGCGCTGTTAGCCAGATCTGAATTTGTGACTTCATCCCCTGACCCAGCTCCTCAGCGGTCTGCTCTGCCACACATTTTCAGCAGCAACAAGAAAGCTCACTTCACCCAGGCTTTTCTAATAGACCCTTTCACACTCACAACAGTAAGCAACACAAATCCAGCAAACACAGAGTGGATGATGGCTGCTTTAACCACTGGACAAAAGGAAGTGCTTTACCCTCATCATCCTTTATCAGCAATGGGGCTTTATGTCACTCCTGAGGACCAGGAACTGATTTCCTCCTCTTGAAGAGGGCTTGCCTACTGGTGCTCATTGTTTTCACCTGGAGATATAATTGAGGGTTGTTTGGTCAGAAAGACATCAAAGTAGGAACTAGGAGTGTGGTTTGTTAGAAGACTGCTCTCTGCTCTCCTGGCTTGCACAGAGCCCTGCTTCTATCCCTATTTCTGCATCAATGAGGGCTGGCAATGGATACCTATAATCCCAGAACTCAGAGTAAAGGCAGAAGGACCAGGAATTCATATTTTTCCTCAGCTACACATAGTGAGTTCGAGGGCAGCAAGGGTTACATGAGACCTTGTCTCAAAAAAATAAATAAATAAATAAATAAACAAACAAACAAACAAACAAACAAAAAAAACCACACAAACAAAATTTATTATTATTTTATTTATTATTTTCTGGACCCTGAGTGGGTAAGGCCTCCTGTCAGAATGAATGATGGAATCCGATATTTAGAATGGAGATGTTCTTTTATGCTGGTTTCTCTGCGATCCTAGAATTGCAAGGTGTGTCTTGGGTTGCCTTATCTCTATCTGTCTCATTTTCCTTTGCTCTCTTTGGTATCACTTTATTGCTTGGTTATATGCATTCGCTTACGATTTCCTCTTTGGTGGATTACTGTAAACATGTATAACCTTCTCTGAAAACATAGCACATGAGAACAAGTCTTCCTTTTAATAGCAGGGGTGGGGTGGGGGGTCATAAGTGCCAAAGTACAGGTGCAGAGGTCAGAGGACAATTTGAGAGTTGGTTCTCTCCTTTCACTTTGTTGAACAGATTTTCTTTGTTTGTGCTGTGCTATGTACTTCATGGTAACTGGCTTTCAAGCTTTTGGGTGATTTTTCCCATCTGAATTTCTCATCTTCCTGTAGGTGGGAGTGCTGGCATTACAGATGTGGACCATTGCATCCAGCTTTTTGTTTGTATTTGTGGGATCAAACTCATCTTTTCATGTTTGGGTAGCTAGGGCCTTTACCCACTGAACCAACTCCCTGGCTAATGAGTTGATTTTATTAATCCATAATAATAATAATCTTACTATTAATTAACAATGAGGAATTTTGTCCTTACCATCCCATTCATCAGCATTTCCTATTTTCCCCAGCCTTCTCTGAGGTACATTTTGGTGACACGTCACATTTAAGAAAACAAGCAAACATACAACCCAGACTTTCCTTTTCTATACTTTGTTGATGAAAAGGAAATTAAATATACAAACCAGTGCATTAAATCCATAGGATAGGAAAGTCTAATTTGTCACCAGAACCCCAAGGGAATTCTGGGAATAATGTTTGTGTCTTTATTCACAGAACTCAGGAGGCAAAGGCAGGTGGTTCTCTGTGAGTTGGGGCCAATCTGATCTCTACCATGAGACCCTATCTAAAAACAAGCCAGCAAGCCAACAAGCAGGAATGCAGTGGTGGGGAGGGACCATCAAAAACTTTGCCAGCTGAATACTCTCCTGAATCATAGTTTGACCAAAGAGGAATTAGACATTTTAAAGGTTTTCTCTGAATTTTCTTTGTACTTTGGGGGTGTGGCCATTGCTACAGTAATAAGGAAAACCATTAGTATAGACAATTTTGTCTTCAAGTTTTAAAGTATTATAATGGTTAAACATTCCATGCCTCATATCATTTTTGCATCTCTTAGAGTCTAAATTGGCAATTTATAATTGTTTCTCTACATGGGTATATATAAAATGATAGGATGTTTGTCTTTGGTGTGAGTCAACATTAAGTATTAACTTTCATGTTAATACTTAAAAATTCTTTGTGGGTAGAATATTTGAAATTCATTCAATCAGCTTTAAAAAGTGAAGTACTCTGTTAGTAATTATAGTTACCATGCCCTGTCTAAGATGTTTTTCCCTTTGACCCAGCCTATGTAACCACTATTTTTGTTCTTTGCTTTTATGAATTCATTTGTTTTAGTTCCACAGATAATTAAGAACATGCAGTGTTTGTCTTTCTGTGCTTGATGTATTTAATTTAGTTGAGTATTCTTTAATTTTATCCATGTTGTTGTAAACAGCAGGAGTTTCTTTTTTTAAGGTTAAATAGTATTTCATTATGTATATCCAGCCTTAACAAGAAAAAAAATCTCTTTGTGGTTTAACTTTACAGCTTTTTGAAGTTTAATTTTGCTTGGCTTTTTTATTTATTTAGTGGGTTTTTTGTTATTGTTGTTGTTTTGTTTTTTTGAGACATGGTTTTTCTGTGTATCCCTGGCTGCCTTGGAATCAATTTTAGTTTTTAAAGATTTATTTTATTTTTAAGTATGCTTGTTTTTATGTATTTGTCATGTGTGTACTGTGCCCAAGGAGGCAAGAAGAGGCCATCAGATCCTCTGAACCTGGAGTTACAGGCTCTTGTGAGCCACTGTAAGTGGATGTCAAGAACTCAACTCAGGTCCTGCTCTGTAAAGAGCAGTATTTGCTTTCAACAACTAAGCCTTCTCTCCAGTTGTTTTTCAGATCTGTCACCCAGTAAATAACTTATAGTACCTGAACAGTTCTCATTTAGAACAAAACAGTTTATGGGCCTAGGCTTTCCCTAACTTACTCTTCTTCCTTCCCCTCCCAGCACTGTGTTCATGTCTTCACAGCCCTGCAGAGCCCATTTATAGCCCTATTCAGGTGACAGGGAGGAGGCTTGCTGACTCATAGGATCCTGCCAGATTTTATGTACATTCTTCCCTGTTCCCATGTAATGACACTCAACTCTACCTTGTTCAGGAGCAGGTTGATAGTGAGGAGTGTAGGCAAAGTACATCTTTACATCCTTAGGGTACATTCCCATTGCTGCCTTTAACCAAAGAATTGCCAGCAGAGCAGTGAGTCCTCAAAGTCTAAGGCATTTAACTTCTCTCCATTAGATTAGCTGAGTTAACTGGGAGGCAATACAGCCTCCTTTGCAATGAGAAAGGGAATTAGGAGTCTAAGAATTCAATATATATAATCAAGGAGAGCAATTAAAAGTGCAGAGGAGAAATCTTTTTGCACTTAGGAAAATAGTAAGGCTTTCTGGAAATGAAACCCCTGCCAGTAAGAAGGAGAAAATGGAAGAGTTTTCTCTGCAGACCCTGGAAAGTGTCAGTGGAATGCTGGCGATGACCTTTCCCAATGTTGGTTCGTTTCGATTCGTTAATTGTCTGGAACATTACTGAGAGACACAAACAGATTCTAAGAAGATCCCCCTACAACCAAAATACTTTATGTTTAGTGATACCCAATCAACTTATGTCACTTGTGGGTTTGTGTGTTGTATATGCATGTACATTCATGTGGAGGCCAAAGAACAGTCTTTGTTCTTCGTGGTTTTGAAGTAGAGTTTTTTACTAGCCTGGAACTCATAAAATATACTAGGTCATCTAGCCAGTGAGTTTCTGGTATCCACCTGTTTCTGCACCACCAGCTCAGTACTTACTTTATATAGATACTCACATCAAATTTATGTTCTTATGTTTGCAAGACAAGTACTTGACCAATGGAGACACCTCTGAATTCCAATTGATGTTATTTATACATTCTGAAATTTTATACAGAAATTAAATATATTTTCAAAGAACATATAATGTAAGAAAAAGATTTACTATGTTTTACCTTTGTTATAGAAGTGTTTACATACAAGACTATTTAAATTATGTAGAGAAAATGAGAAGCTAGTCTGTGGAATACTCGTATGTAATTCCATCACTCTGCAGGGGAAGACTGGAAGATGATTAATTTGGAGTCTAACCTTGACTACATAGGATGTTAAGAAAGAGAGAAGGAGTCATGGTAGAGACAGGAGGCAGAGGTAAAAAGACATAAGAGGGATGCAAATTCACAGTGATTAGCTTTTGATTACCACTACATCTGTGGACAGTCCATGTATCAACTGTTTGAGAATTCATAGGAGTTTGTTTCTGAGGTCACCGTATAGTCCTTGGCATTTCTTCTGAAATAGAGTAGCCACAATGGTGGGGGTTTGGTAGGATGTTGTCCTCGTCATTTGAGTGGATTTAACAATGGTTAATACTGAATGCAGTTATCAGAAGAAAGTAGTCAAACCGAGCAAGTGATTAAGTCAGCCCCTGGGCCTCCTGTCACATCTTTGCCTGACAAGCTTTTTTTTTTTTTCTTTTCTTTTTTCTTTTTTTTTTTTTTTAACCAAAGCAGAGGTGCTTAAGTAGCCATAGAGAAGTGACACACATGTCAGAGTGAGATCCAAGCTGTCACTCCCTTTGCCTTGGGCATGTGCACTTTTTGAAGTAGTGGGATTCTCAGCCTGAGACCTTTCAGTAAGCAGTGATAATCCACAAGGATTGAGGCAGTCATCCCAGACTAGAGATTTCCTTTCAGTACTAAGGCATTTGGCTGTCGTTCACATCTGAATGGCTTCCACGTCCTTTTCTAAAGCGTTAGGGCCTAAGCCTAAGTCCTGTACCCTTTTAAGTATGTGGCCAACTTAACTTGAGGCATACCGGGGCTTCAGGGTGATTAGAGTAGTTGTGCAGGCTGGAAGAGACAGGACATAGCTCAGAGAGGGGGTTGGGAATCCACACACTGAGCGGGAGCATTCACTGATTTGTGTGTGGACTAAACCAGGTATCTGTGCTGTGTTTTGTGTGTGTGCTTGTGTGCAAATGCATTCGTACACTCGCTGTAAAGGGAGCATTGCTGGCTTAAGTAGTTACAGGACAATTTGTAGGAGTTGGTTCTTTCTTTCCATCATCTACCAGGTCCTTCCTATTTTTTTGAGAGTGTCTTTGAATCAGCTTCCTGAGTCAGTTATATTGGTGGCTAGTGAGTCCAGGGATCACTCTTTCTCTCTGCCCTTATCCCTGCAAAGCACAGGGTTTACAAGTGCTCACTACAGTCCTTGTATATTTTAGATGAGTGTGGGGCATCTGAACTCAGATTCCTTATGCTTGTGTGGCAAGAATTTTCCTGACTGAGCCATCTCCCCACCTCTCCAGCCTACTAGCCCTCTGCTCTTGGTGACATATGAACCTCACATCCTAAATGTGAATTTGTCCATAGGTACACAGCGTCTCAGCATGTGCCAAGCTAGACTTTATGCTCTCTAGGAGTGTTCAGACACTCAAGTATTGATCCCTGAGTTCTTTAGGACTGTGACTTCATTAATTTCACCGTGTAATGTAGGATCAATTAGGTTGGATTTTCCCTTTGTAATTAATCCTAATTGTCCAGGCTATAATGTGGCTAATAAATGTCTCTCTCAGTAACCCTGTCCTGCTTGAGGCTTCTCTGGTTCTGACAGGTCTATCCCTTGGTACTATTCTTTAGACAACAACTACTTCCTGTAAAATGTACCCTGTTCATACCTGGATCTCTATTTTAAAATCACATTTATCTCATGTTAGAAAGAGAGTTAGCTGTCAACTATTAGCTAGTGCTGTCTTCAAAATCGACTTGGAATGTCTTTCTTTCAACTTCTTTATTTTCTTCTAGATCAGGGTCTTGCTGTGTAGCTTGAACCAGCCTGGAAGTTGCTGGAAGTTGCTATACTATCTAGGCTTAGCTTGTGTCTGTAGGAGAACTTTCTGCCTCTGCCTCCCTCATGCTGGTGTAACAGGGGTGTGTGAGCATTTCCATCTTTTCCATTCACTTTCTAACACATGAATTTCAGAATATAAAACTAGCTCCCAAGCATTATTGGGCGACTACCTATTATGTCAAAAACACACTTGTTATACCTTCTGGAACAAGTTATTGTATAATAATTATAAGGAATAGAAGATGAAAAGTAAGTAAAAACCTATATACAATGAAAAATTAAATGAGAGTTTGCTAATAGAATCAAGAAAATGAGCATTAAACTCGTTGCTTTCAATACTTTTATCTTACATAGGACAAATGGCTAAACTTTGTCTAGAGGCACCAAACCTGGGAGCTTTGGTTCTTAGCAATAGTCAGAGTAGGATGTTGTGTTCGCTGATAAAAGCTCTGCCTCTCTTGGTATCCATGTGTGCTTACAGGGGAGAGGGAAAGGAGCCTTTGCTGTCCTCATACACAGTTTGGTGGCTGTATGGGAGAAGGGTTGTTTGGTGTGTGTCAATGATAGATGTGCTTAAGTTTGAGCAAAATGTTTGAACATAAGAAGGCACTGGGAACAACAGAAGGGCTTCGCATTTGAAAATCCTTGTGTGAGTGAGATAGGAAAGCCTGTCTGCCCTTCCTATGTTTCTTCTGGATGTCCTTGTCAATGATCAATTCACTGTGTGTGTTAAATGGTTGATCACCTTTAGGTTTCAATCAATTACCACGGGAGCCACTGCTTGAAGAATCCAATTCCATGGGGAAATTTGGAGGAGCCACTCTCTCAAGTGTTTTCAGAAACAGGTGCCTTGCTGAGCAAGGACCACTGATTATTCAGTGTGTGTGTGTGTGTATTTATGTATGTATTGGTATGCAGGTACACTTGTGTGTATATGTGGATATGTATGTATGTATGTATGTATGTATGTATGTATGTATGTATGTATGTATGTACTAGAAGACAACCCTGGCCATCAATCCTCAGGTCCTGATCACCTTGTTAGCATCTGACTGATTTGGAACTCTCCAAGTGGGCTAGGCTGGCTGACCAGGTAGCTCCAGGGGTCTGTCTGTGTCCTCCTGACCAGTAGTAGAATTAAAAGCACATGCCACTACACTCAGTATTTTTTTAAGGTTGGTTCTGAGAGTTGAACTTACATCCTCATTTTTAAGATATATGCACTTTACTAAGTTGTATTTCCAACTCCCAGTCATCCATTTTGAAGGCTTCCTGTGGTATGAGGAACTCCTGCCTCATCCCTCCCATTCCTCTAGTAGATGTGACAGAGAGAATGTCTATCATCCACATAGCCATGTGGAAAAAAAAATGTAGAAGGTGTGCTAGTGGTCGCTGGTTGTCAGCGTACCCCTCCCCCACTTATATTGGCTTGTTGCTACAGGGTCCAGTGCTAGCAGATTACAACTCTGTAGCTAGTCATTTTCGATTTACTTGAACCCTTTTCTCCCGACTGCTGAGCTTTCCAGGGCTAGCATCAATTCAGACACCTCACAATTCCTCAGAATCTCTATCCCCATCAGATGGTTCGATCTCTGAGAAATTTAGCCTGAGGCATTTAGACAAAAAAGAAATATTGTGGTTGGGGAAGCATTCAAGTTAGAGGAGGCAGCCAGGGCTGTTTTATTACTTAGGCCTGTGTCACCTGTGATGACCCACGAGAGTAGAGAATATTGATCGCTTGTCACTCAAGGCAGTCAGCAGATTGCATTGACAAAGCTTGGCAGGTCTCTAATAGCAGGGTTACTGGCCTTGGCTGAGGCCCAGGGGAGAACTCCACAGCGCCTATTACTTGGCAGCTTTTAACTCTTACACTGACAAAAGCAAGGACATGATTTCACATTTCACAGCTACAAATGATTTTTCTTGCTCCCCTCATCCCCTTTATAATTTCACTTTTTTTTTCTTCTTCTCTGACTTACCATTCCCCCATGATCCTTGCTCACCCCTCCTTCCCTGTTATACTATCAAGGTAGTATTGTTTTTTATTCTGTGTGCATGTGCTTGTATTTGTATGCGTGAATGATTGTACATGCTTTTGGAGGCCAGAGGTTGATGTCTGATGTCTTCCTTGATCTTTCTCCACATTATTTATATGTTGAGGGAAGGTGCCATTTGAACCCAGAGCCTGAAGATTTAGTTAATCAAGCCAGTGAGCTTGCTTTTGGGATCTCTGTCTGCTTCCTGTATGATGGGATTATAGATGGATTTTCATGCCTGCCACCTGTATTTATCTAGGTGCTAGGGAGCTGAACTGTGGTTCTCATGATCTTATGACAAGCACTTTATTCACATTTACACATGCACACATACACCCCCCTATACACACAGAGCAAAGCTAACTGCATCTCACTGAAACTTAAATTATCATCTTTTAATCTGATAGCATATTAACATTTATTTATCATTTTATTATTTCTTTATTTATTCATTTAACCTTTCTTTCTGCCTCCTTATATGTCTAAAGGCCTAAGAAGGCAGAATAAGAATAACTGTGTAGGTCAGCTTTAGGGGACTCAGTGGCACTCTCAGAGGCAGAAGTCTGAAATTACGGCAAATATCTGTGGGATCCATTAATATTCTATGACACTTCCAGCCACTTTGAATTAAAATACTTATCTGTGAAAGGGTTTATAATTCATATGACCCGAAATAATTCTCACCTAATTAGATTTTGTCAACTGAATAATTCCGTCTCGTGTTGCTTCCACAGAATAATTTAAGCACTGTATTTTATTCTCAGAATAGCTGTAAATGTCAAATTAATTTTGTTGACACGATCAACATGTAGAGGAGCTACTTGGCAGACTTGTTTGTCAACTGAATATATTATGGTTCCCCACTAAATATGTAGCTTCATCAGACTTAGATGCCTTTTGCAGTTTGTTTCCTAAAAAGACATCTCTGGCTTGGTTACAAAATGGTTCTGGCTGGACTGGAGACTGAGCTCAGTGGTTACGAGCACTTGCCATTCTTTCAGAGGACCTGAGTTCAGTTCTTAACACTTTCGTGGGGCAACTGCAGCTCAGAGGCATCCAGTGCCTTCCTCTGGCCTCTGCTGCACCTCCATTCATATGCATATATGTAGCCAAAAACAGAATCGAAATATTCTTTACAAATGACTACGTGTATATGCCTGTATGGTTGGAAGCTTCTAGAAAGGGGGAGATGTTTCTTCTGTCATGATTCTGTGCACAGTGTCTCTCTCTCCCTTGAGGAGTTAGCTTTTCATCATGGTCAGCCTGGATCCTGTGTAATTCTCACCATGTTTATTATATACCCTGTGAAGGCCATGTGTTCTTTGGTGAACACTGACCATGTGTAAATCATTTCCAAGTCTTACCTATTTGTTTTGTGCTGTTATTGATTTTTATTTAATTATTTTTTTTTCATTTTTACATTCCAACTCTAGTTTCCTCCTCAACCCTTCTCCCACCCTCCCATCCACTCCTCTGAGGGGATAAGGTCTCCCTTGGAGAGTCACCAGAGTCGGGGATACCAAGTTGAGGTGAGACCAAGTCCCTCCCCCCTGAATCAGGCTGGGCAAGGGATCCAACCATAAGCAATGGTCTCCAAAAAGCCAGATGATGATGCACCTGGGATAAGACCTGGTCCCACTGCATCCCACCCCACAAACAAATCAAGCAACATAACCATCATCCACATTCAAAAAGGTGTAGTTCAGTCCCATGACTGCTCCCCGGGTGTCAGTCCAATGTCCATGAGCTACCACTGGCTTGGGTCAGTTGTTTGTGGTTTTACTCATCATGCTTTTGACTCCCTTGCTCATATGATCCCTCCTCCCTCTCTTCAGCTGAACTCCAGGAATTCTGCCCAGTGCTTACCTGTAGATGATTGTATCTTCTGCCATTAGTTACTGGATATAGATTCTATGATGGGAGTTAGGGAGGTCACTAATCTGATTTACAGGTATCCTCTCCACTATTGCAAGGAGTCTTAGCTGGGGTCATCCTTGTGGATTCTTAGGACTTTCCCTAGCACCAGATTTCTCCCTAATCCCATAATGGCTCTCTCTATCATGACATCTCTTTCATCGTTCTCCCTCTCTGCCCCCCCTCCCCACCATAGAGCTCACATCCCCTATCTCCCTCCCAGTTTACCCAGGAGATCTTAACCATTTCCCCTTCCTGGGGCCTTCCTTTTTTGTCCCTCTTAGGGTCCTCCTTTTTACCTAGCTTGTCTGGGGCTGTGGATTGTAGCCTGGTTATGCTCTGCTTTACTTGGACTGTTATTTTACTTGGACTCTGTTCTAGTTTCTTTTCGTTTACTGTGATAAAACCCCTTGACAAAAGCAGCTTAGGGGAGGGGAGGATTTATTTGGCTTACAGTTCCAGGTCATAGTCCATCAATGAGGAAAGTCAGGAAAAGAATGGTGCTTGCTGGCTCACTTTCTGGCTGGTTGGCTGACTGACTGGCTGACTGGCTTATGCTTTGCTGGCTCTCTTAGACTATCTGCAACATCTTTTCACTCAGATCACTGTACCTATAAAGACCCAAGTGCTTCCAATATTTATAGGGAAGAAGAAAGTGAATTTTAGAAACTATAGACCAATTAGCTTGCTGTCGATATTGAAGAAGATGTTGGTAATTAAAGCTTTATGGCAGCTGGGGGATAGAGCTCATTTGGCAAGATCTTGCCACACAGCTATAATGACATGAGTTTGATCTCCTGATATTGACATAAAAAAGAAAAAGCTTAGGATGGTGGCACAAATTCAAAATTCAGCTCAAAAATGGGAGCATCCTGGCCATCCTAGCCTACTTGACAAGTCCCAAACCAATGAGAGTCCCTGCCTCAAAACAAACTGACAATAAAAAAAACAAACAAACAAAAAAACAAGGTAGGTATCTTTTGAGGAACATCTGAAGTGGATATCTGATCTTCACTATAGAGGCATATGTGTCTGTGTTTATCTGCACATGCACATACATGTTGAGCACATAAAACAAATTGCAAATATGAAGAATGACCTGTCATTGTGTGTCCCAAGCTCTGGCTTCAGGTTTTTTGGTGTTTTGTTTTGTTTTTTTCCTGTATGATCTTAGCGAAGGTCAACCCCACTTTGAGGTCAAATGTGGTGCCTGATACAGAGAGATTACTTTAATATTGGGTGATAATGGAAGTGTGATCCCAAAGAGACTGAAGTGGCAACAGCAGTTGAAATCTAACAGCCTGAAGTTTTAAGGAGATGGATAAGCAATTCTATGTCCAGAGCTAAAAACACACTCATTTATTTGGCTTTTGTGTATTTATGCATGCATACATGCTTGTATGTTATGTACTAGGTATACATGCTTTGCTTGTGTGTGTGTGTGTGTGTGTGTGTGTGTGTGTGTGTGTGTGTGTGTGTGTACATGTGGAGCACAAAGGTTGCTATCAGGAAGTCAGGTGTCTTCAGTATTGTATCAAATACAGAATCTCAGAGTGTTATTTGGGGCTGGTGTGGCTATGGGCCCAGACTGGCGGCAAGCGGGATGGAGCCGGTAGGAAGGAAAAACATGCTGTAACAACTTCCCACCTTATTTTTTCTTAGAATCTCTTCACTCAGTTTGAGTCCTAAACTAACTGTCTATTGAGCTGTAGGAATCCACAAATTTTCTCTGCCCTGATGCTTGGTCACAAACCACCGTGTCTGGCTGCCACCTGGATGCGGGGGATCCAGATTCAGATCCTTGTGCTTACACAGCCAGTGGGCCCTTTTCTAAGTTCCTTAAAACTGCAACTCATTGGTATAAACAGAGACAATGAAAACAGTTCAACACCAGCCTGTGTGAATAAGGCTGGCAGAGCATTTCATTTCCAGTACTTGCAGAGATAGTTATCCAGGTGGATGAAGACACTGGGTATCATGTCCTATTAGCAATGGTTGAGGGAACTGGAGGTACTTAGCCTGGAGGGATATATGATAAGTGTCTTCAATTATTCAAAGAACTGTCATGTAGAAGAGGAATTGGACTTATTCTAAAGATTCCCAGAGGACAGAGGAAAAGCAGTGGGTAGAAGAGACAGGTAGATCCAATAGAAGAAGAAGAACATTCTGGCAATTTCAGCTGTCTAAAAGAGGGATGGCCATCATTTAGAGAGCTGAAGCCACTGGGAATATGAAAGACAGATCTGACCTTGTAGAACTGTTGCTCCATTGGGAAGACAGGATCCAAAGTATCCCCTATTTCATGTAGATGTGTCTCTATTGTTAGACACTGCCAGATAGCTGAACAAACACTGCATTTTCTTACTAGTGTGTACTGAATACTGGATAGAATCTAAGGGAATACCGTGGGAAAAGGTCTTCCTTGTCATTATCCACCTTATATTTGAGTCAGTGTCTCTCCTTGTTCCTGGAAATTACCAGGGCAGGCATACCCTATGGATCTCCCCATGTCTTCCCCACTATTGTTGGGGCCATACGCACCACCATACAATATGGGTTCTATTGATCCCAAGACAGAGCACTGTTTCAACAGCAGCACTTCGTAGATTAAACTATGTCCTCAGCCCCTATAATGTACAGTTTTCATTTGTAAGCTATTTTCCATACATAATTTTTGGCAATAAAATAGATAAATGTATACATGTGTACACACACACACACACACACACACACACACACACACACAATTTTTATATATCTCTTCCCAGAGTTGGTTAACATGCCTCTATACAAATACAAATGAGAATAGAGCTTCGTGTCTGGGGTTGGTGAGAGTCCTGTGTAAGTGGTGATATTGTCCCTTCTAACATGGCACAAGTGTGAGATACTGTATAACAATCCTGCCTGTTTTCAGGATACAAAGTCAGGGTTTTGAACTCCACTAACTGTAGAACACTCAAAGGAAAGAGTGGTTTTGGTTTTAAAGCATGGCGGCTGTATTTAAAAGACCATTTGAGTGTGTTGAAGAGAGGTGTTAAACGTCATTAGGACTTGAGCAAAGCTTTGAATCCCACACATTCAAAGATAATTGAAGGAGGAGTAGATTTGGACACAAAGCAGGCAATTTAGTTATCCAACACATTTGTGTCAAGTAGCAAATGCTTGAGGATTTATCTATTTGTGGTTTTTCTCCAAGAGCCTAATGCATGAGGAGTAGGTGCTGCCTGGTGGGGCTGTTTAAAAACAAAACAAAAACAAAAATTGTTGCTCTAAGTAATTCAACAAGAGAAATTTGGTGACCCAGAAACCTTATTCTTATCAATGAAAAAGATCTTGAAATATGAAGGTAGTAACTTCAAAAGCAATAAATTATGGTTGTGAAATGAAATATTATTCTTTCCCTTTCTTCTTAACCACTGAGAAAAATAAAAGTATACTTTTATGAGATAATTAGTTAACAGTAACAGGTGTTACTATTCTTGGTGAGACTTAAGTGTTAAAGAATATTTTTCATCTTACTTCATTTTGTATTTATAGTTTGTTTAGGCTGAATCTTCTGATGTTGCTCAATGTGACCTGTTATTCTTGATGCTCCTGTCTCAATCCCCATGGTACTGGGATTACAGACATGTAATGCCATGCCCTGGATGATTTTACAAAATACAGTTACTACTATTTATAAGCAAAATCATAATTCAGTTAACAGAATGGTAAAGGTATAGAAAGAGAATCCTCTTCACTAATGTTGACTGAAGGCAGTGTTTAGAAAGCTGGTAGGTTTTAGAGCAATTGATGCTCTTACATTGAACCAGAGTTTAGTTCCCAGCATTCAAGTGGTGCTCACAACTGCCTATAATCACACTTCTCTGAAATCTGATGCCCTATTCCCAACTAAGAGGGTACTGTGCCAATATGCATAAACATACATAAAACCACACACATACACATGATTAAAAATAAAATCAGTCTTGAGAACGAATTGAAAGTTGGTAAGATTTCTGTGAATTATGTGTGGTTAGTGCTGTTGGCTTGTTTGGTTTTGTGTGTCATGCACTCTTATATGCAAGCAGAAGAGGAGATAATGGAAAAATTATGGTTACCTACTTCCAGGATCCATTGCAAAAATAGTATTATTAATACTGAGTGAATAATAATGAACCTATACTAAAATAAAATGTTTTTATGCTAGCCTGTCTGGACTCCATGCCTGAAATGTTGATTTGCTAATACCTGGAACTTCCAAATTAAATTTTATGGTGTATGGATGATTTATTGTAATCTCCTACAAGGAAATTCATCTTAAAAAGTTATTTAGAGTCATTCTGTGCTGAGGAGGAGGAAACATTGCTAATGGGAAGCAGCAGTCAGCCCAAGATGAGAGGCTCCCTAGAGGACAGAGGGGAGGCTTAACTTGTTGAATGTGTTTTTAAAGTATCTGTAGATACAGTGAGACTCTTAGTGCTTTACTTCTGGTTTTAATGATAGAATTCCCAAAGGCCTAAAATTGTGCCAAACAGTCTGAACTGTGTCTGAAGTTCAAGAACAATCCACAGTGGGTCTCAAGACTTTAATCCTAGTTGGAAACATTAAATGAGAATGCTGGCCTTTCAGGTCTGTGTTTCGCTGACAAAATACCCCGTTCCCTTTATGTAGCCCTTAACCAACAACAGACTCTCTGGTCTTCTCTTTTATATAAGGCCACTCTCAAATTCCTTAGTCTCAAAACTGAGTCATATTTTGGCCTTTATTTCACATCCATCTACTCACTGGTCGATTTATCCAGTGCCTACAGCTACTGAGGATGCTTTAGAAAATTAGGGCAGAATACTCCTTTACATTTTTGGGCTTCTAGCCATCTGACATTGTTGAAGTTTGTTAATTTTCTTCCATCAAACTCCATGAAGACACTAAACCCTCAGTGGTGATAACCTTGATAGTTCTTTTAATGATGGTCTCCCCTGTGATTGTGCTGTAGCTCTTGATTTTCCTATGAATTGATTTCTGTGATACCTTCTGGCTATTTTAAGTTGGCCAACACTTTGGGGTTTTCATTTAGAATGGATAATATTTACTATCAATTTGATAGTATTTACAATCACCTAGGATACAAGCCCCTTCAAGATTATCTATATTGAGTAAACTGTGGTAGAAAGACCCTGATTCTGGGTAGCACCAATGCACAAGCTGGACTGAACTATAAAAAGAAAGCAAACTTTCATCTCTGTCTGCTTCCTGACGGTAGGTACAATATGACCATCTACCTCAAGCTTCCCCACTATGAAGAACTGTACTCTCACACTGCTAACCAGAATAAAACCTTTCTTCCTTAAGTTTCTTGAGTCAGCTTTCCTCCCCAAACGATGAGAAAACAAACCAATTCATTATCTATCTATCTATCTATCTATCTATCTATCTATCTATCTATCTATCTATCTATCCTATACTTTGTGTGAGCATTCTGAGAACTTAAGAGTTTTTCCCCACCATGTCCTAGCTCTCTGGGCATCTCCTATTGTTAGAAAGCCTTCAACCTAAGTCCATCTCCAGGGTGGGGAAGGCTCTGTAGTGAGTAATTCTTAAAGGGCAGGAGTACAAGGCAACTTGCCTGTAGATGATTAGCACTCTTTCCTGACATTCTCAAAGTCAGTCTTCCATGATTACTGCTGTGTAGCATACATATGTAAATAACATATGGTTTAACTTATTTGTATATAGAGATGTATGAGGGCTGAAATAGCACTCTTTATTTTTTTTAACAGCTTTAATAAGGTATATTTACCACGTAACATACAGGTCACAATTATACTATTTGATAAGTTTGGGCATATGCCTACTATAAATTGAGTTCTTAATTGGTCTAAGTAATAAAAATCCAGAATCAGACACAGAAGAAAATGCTGAGAGATCAGAGAGAAGGAGCAAGCCACCACCACACCTTACCTCCTTAGTGTCTCAACAGACAAGAAAGTGTGTTCCTGTTTCTCCCTGCTTATATCCTGTTTCTGCCCAGCTATTTTACTTCCTGTCTTTATAGACCTCCAAAACTCTATGGTTAGCTAGTGTCAAGCTCTATTCTCTGACCTTCAGACAAGCTTTATTTGTAGAAGCAAGATAACACCACAGCCTACACCCATGAAAGTATCAGCACAATTAAGAAAATGAAGATACCTGTCACTCCAAAGTTCTCTGAGTGTTTGACATTCTTCTCTTCATCAGCTTTCTTTTTACCCCTATTCCTAGCCTGTTCCTAGGCATTCATTAAATTCTAGACTTCTGCATAGATGTGATCATGGTGATGTATGTTTTGGGGGTCTGGTTTCTTTCACCATAATTCTTTAATTCATGCTATGGTTATATAAATGGAATCATGGAGTATGCCTGTTTTGGGTTTGTTCTTTGAGTCAGCATAATTAAGATTTATTTGTATTAACTGCATATATAGTTACTTCCCCATTCTCTGGATATAAACTATCCATTTCTTTATATATTTGTGATGACAGCCATGTGAACTTTTCCTGTTTTTGTTGTAAGCAACTGTGAACATTTTTGTGAAAGAACGGCATAGCTTATTTTCTATATAAATAACAGTAGGGAAATCACTACATAACGTTTTAGGTATATGACTAAAAATTTAAGGGTTGGAGAGCTAGCTCAGTAGTTGAGAGCATTTACTGTTCTTACAAGAACCCAAATTTAGTGTCTCACAACCACCTGTAACTACAATTCTAGTATATCCAATGCCTACTTCTGGCCAGTGCATACACCAACACTCAGATATGCATATTAAAACAACAACAAAAAAGAAACTGCCAGAAATGTGTGAAAGTGTTTGAACCGTGCATGGGAGTTGCAGATTTGCATATTTAGTTCAGAACTTGAACTGGTTAGTTTTCTTCATTATAGCTATCCTAAAGTGTGAACAATAGCACATTCCTATGACTTTGAGTTGTGCCTCTATAAGCAATAATGACATTGGCCATCTTCTTGTGTGTATGCTTGTCATCTCTAGATGTTTCCACCAGAGTTCCATCGTTACAAGAGTACACCTGAGACAAACAGCTTACAGGTGGGAAGATGTGATTTTGCCCACTGCTTTTAGAGGTCTCAGTCTATGATTGGGTTAGCCCATTACTGTGCCTGTTAGAGAAAATCACTCACCCCTTCCCCTCTTCTATTCCTCCTTTCTCCATCTTGTTGTCCCCTTCCCTCCCTCCTTCCCTCTCTCTTCTTTTTCACCACCAAAGCAGACTGCATCCCCTCTTGAACAGCAAGCCATACTATATTCTTATTTCCTCAAGTTGCTTTTTTGTTGTGGTATTTGGTCATAGCTAACAATAACAATAAATGTAACTAATACACTCAAGTCAATTTTGTTCTGTCACCTTCTTAAGTTTCCACTATAATAATAAATGTAGCTAATACACTTGACTTCATTTTTTTTTCCTGTCACCTCCTAAAGTTTCCAATAAATACCTTCTAAAAAGATTTGGAGATGATTGTAGTATTAGCAAGTATTGGGAAGTGACTAAGTTGACACTCTAAGTACATGTACATAGTGTGTTGTCTGCATGAAATCATGAGGCAGCACAGACCGTTATCTCACTAATGTGTCAATCTGTTATACTAGTCAGTGAAAGTCCCTGTGTGAAACTTGAGGGGAAACTTTAGAGACGAACACTGATATCTCCTTCCATCAATTATGTATTCAAGTCATTTGATCAATCATAAAATTGTTTTTTTAATTCCTGAGATTTGTTTTTTGCAGACAGACCACCTCCATAAAGATAATACATATATTTGTTTCCAGTTTATGACCTGTAGTTTTATTCTCTTATTAATGCCATTGAGCTAGGCATGGTGGCACATATTTGTAATCCCAGCAGTCAGGAGGTAGGCAGGAAGGTCACCTAATAGTTTAAAGCTGTGCTGTTCCAAATAGTTAGTTACAGGCGATCCATGTATACTTTGCAAAAACTTCTCCCCCATAATGTCTTAAATTAGAATCTTTGGTTTTACAAGACTTCAGTAGTTTGCTTTTATATGTCATCCTTTTGTGTCATACACAACCCACTGCTGTAACATTTCCTCTACACTTTCTGCTGGCAGACTTGCACTTCTAACTTTGATAGTTTGGGTATGTGATTCAGTTGGAATTAAATCTGTATATGAAGTAAGATATGAAATTAATTCATTTGCTGTGGCCTGTTTCTGTGTCACTGTTCCAATACCATATATTGAAAACCATGTCCTTTATCCACAGAATTTTGTTTGTGTCTTTGTGGGGAAAAAAATGTATATGTATATGTATATATATGTATATATATGCAGATTTAATTTTATAGTCCTTTCAAAAACTTTTTATTTTTTTTGCATGAATGCTTGTTTATATGTATGTGTGTACACTACATGTGTACCTAGGGCCTGTGGAGCCCAGAACAGGGCATTGGGTCTTCTGGAACTGGTGATACAGGTGATTAGTGAGGCTTAATCTAGGTGCTGGGAATCCAACCTTGGTACTCTGGAAGAGCAATCAGTGCTTTTAACTAATGAGGCCCTGCTCTACTCCCATAGTTTTAGTGTCTGAATTCTTTTCCAGTAGACAGTCTGTATGGGTTCAAGGAAAGCTTATAGCATAGTTTTGCATAGTTTCTATGTGCTGTGGATGACTTGTACTTTGCTAATGAGGTTGGAAATGTGACAAAGACCACCATATATCTTTTAAAGCAGACTAAAATATATACCATATGTTCCTTTTAACACACGCACACACACATACACATGCACACACACAATCATGTACATGTGTGTGTGCACACATGCTCATGTGCACACACACACACACACACACACACACACACACACACACACACACACATACACACACACATACACACTTCCTCTGCCTGGTCCATAATGGCCTCAATACCCCTTGCCTTGAATTCTTTGGTTTTATAGTATATTTTGCAATGTTGCTTTGAATATTCTTTTATGTATTTCAATATGAATTTTAGAATCAGTTTGAATTTCTGTTTTTTGAAGAATTATTTCACTTTCAACTATGAGTATGTGTTTGTATTTCTGTGTTTCAGTATGTGCATGTGAGTTAGATGGATGCAGAAGATGTAAGATGGTGGGAGATACCCTGGATCTAGAGTTACAGGTGGTTGTGAGCCATCCAGTGTGAATGCTGGGAATTAAACTGTGATCCTCTGGAAGAGCAGCAAATGTTCTTAACCACTGAGCCATCTCCCTAGCCTGCATTCTGTGTTTTTTTTTTAAGGTGTTGTTATATCGAAATTGTGAATCATTTTGGAGAAAATAACGTTTTAGGAATATTTAGATTTAATACATACTATTTTTCTCCTCACTTTCTCTCAATATATTTTTTTGTGATTTTTATGTGTATAGACCTTTCTCACCCATTACCTGACTTATCCAAACTTTCATTTATCTATCATGTCTTCTGTAGTGTTCATAAATTTACTTAATTGTGAGTTTGGCTCTTTTCTAAATTTGTTTATTTTGTGAGCATTATTGATTTGGTCTGTTCTAAATGAGAATGGTTTTATTTCATTTTTCTCTTTGCTACTTTCTAGTGTTTACATCCTTTACTACACAGATTCCCACCTCTAGTATATGATTGACTGGAGGCATTGAGAATGAACATTCTTCTTACATTCTTATCTGAAAGCAAAGCCTTTAGTTATCATAGACTATGCAAGATTAGCTGGAGGTCTCAGCAATTGCATTTTGTCAGGGTTCATACACTTGCCTTCTGTTACTTGTGTCCCGAGAGCTTTATCAGTCTTTATTCTGAAGCTTTGTTATTAGGTACTTAACTGTTAGTTAGAGATTGTATTTGTCTTCATGAATTGGCAGTTGTATTGTTTTGACATACTCTTCTGCCTAAAATACATTTTGCCTGAAAATGATACAGCTCTATCTCACTTTTGACGGTTGTGTTTTCCCATCTTTTTGCTTTTAACCAGTCTCTATGTTTACATTTATAGGGTGTTTCACATGGAGAGCATATGGTATATTTTGGTACTTACATCTTTTTTAAATGAACCTTTTTTTTTTTAACCGAGTCTTACAGATTTCTGCTTTTTGCAAACATTTAGACTATATACTTTGTGACTTTGATGTTGTTACCTTTAAATATTTCATTACTTTTCTATCTTCCCATTTATTCTTTCTTCCTTTTTTTCATTTGTTAGTCTTTAATAGTCATAAGTACTTATTAAGCAGATTTAGTTTTCTTTTATGTATGTCTATGTATGTGTCTGTCCATGAGTACTGCTTTCTTGAAGACTCTAAGAGGGCATCAATCTTCTAGGTTAGAAGTGGTTGTGAGAAGCCTGATGTATGTACTAGGAACCAAACTTGGGCCCTTTGAGAGAGCGGTATATATTCTAACCAGTTTCATTTTTATGCACTCTTGTCATTCTGTTTTGTCTCCTTTCTTTAGAAATTCTTTTTTGTTGTCATTGTTTTAGTATCTTTTGGGTGGATAAGTGCTTTTGGGTGGATGCTCCTTGACTTACAATGGGGTCATGTCCTGATAAACCCATCCCGTTTTGAACACTTACTATATGACCTCTAGCTGACTGAAAATTCACAGTTTAGCCATACTGTACTCTGCATTATTGGATATGTATACCTTCTCAACATTGTGGCCAAAGGATTAAAGCTGACTGCTATTGCCTGACTTAGCAAAACTGTCATGTAACCAGTCGTTGGCCCAGGAAATCTGAAGCTTTGTATCTGCTGTGTTTGTGCAACTCTCACAGTGTTTCGATGTTTGAACCATCATTCCATTGGTGACCATCATATCTTTAACTTATCATCCTATCCTGGAGTGCTAGACCAAGTACACTGCAAAGACATTATTCTATTCAACACTTGCTTGTCTTCTATTTGTTATTGCCGTCAGTTGTAAAGGTTCTACTATATCCTTAGAAACATCACATTAGTTTAATTCTCTTTTGAAGCAACAGTATAAAAAATGATACTAGCTTGTCATTCCTGGTATTTTTAATTCTTTGCATAGATCTTCATGCCTGTGCATTTTGCATAAATTATAATATACTGAAATGTTTATTTTTGTACAAGAATGTTTATTTTACATTGTTTAAAGACATTATAAGTGAGTGGTGCACTCAGGATGGTTTGTTGGGGCTTGCTGGCCACCCTTCTAAGTGTAGTTTCAATGAGACACCTTGTTCTCAAATATGGGAAAGTGTGATTGAACAGGAAATTTGACATAATTCTCTGGACTCTGCACATATACACACAGGTATATATACATATCCACATCCAGATCCACATATAACACACACACACACACACACACACACACACACACACACACACACACACACACACATTTTTGTTGTTGTTGTTTAAGGGCTAGAGGGATGCCTCAATTAAGAGAACTACTTGTTTATCTTAAGATGACCTGGTTTCAGTTTCCAGCACCCACTTGGTGCCTCACAGCCATCTGTCCCTCCAGTTCCAGGGGATCCATTACCTTCAACTGGCCTCCACAGGCAGCAGGTACACATACGATGCACATATACCTATACTGCCAAAACACTCATACACATAAAATACGAACATGTACCTATTTTTTTAAAAAAGTTTAAAGACATTGTCATTGCATATTGAATTCTAAATTCGTTTTCCTCCTGATTCAGTAGTTTAAAAGTATTTCCAGTATTTATAGTTGTAATTTTATGTGAGAAAATGAGCCGTCATCCTTACTGGTTTTCGTATATGACCTGTCACGTTTATGTCACTTCTGTCTAAATACTCTGTGTTGTTAGTTTGTAACAATTATTTTTGTGAGGGTCATTGTGATTCTTATGTCCTTTATGTGTCTTCTGCTTTGAGTCCTTTGGTTGGTTTTGATTTTGGGATTCACACATTTTGTTATATTTGAGAATGTCATCTTTGAGTACTGTTGTGGTTCTTCCTAGTTCATTTTTTTTTTTAGTGACCCACTTAGGAATTATATCCACATGCCAGTAAAGAAAACAATTCTTGAGTAGGTCATATCATACCCATTAACAGAAACCAAACACTTAGAGAATTGAACACAGTCTGTTTTGTGTTTAAGATCCGGTATTCAGAGCGCTCTTTTTATTTTAGATTTTAGTACCTCCCTCATCAGTTGTAACCTCATGTTATCCATTTGAAGTGTTTTCTTTATAAAAAAAAAAAATACATATATGTATGTGAGTTTATGAGTACCAGTGCTGATGGAGGCCATGTGTACCTGGAAGGCACAGTCGTGTGTCATGGAGCTGGACTTACTGGAAACTGCCTGACTGGGTGCTGGGAACCAGATTCTCCCCTTCAGGAAGAACGTGAAGTGCTCTTAACCATTGAGCTGTGTCTCCAGCCCTCGTAGTCTAAATTTTTACATTTCTTACCTTATCAGATGCTTGGCAGTTATTTGAGGGACAAGTTGTCTTCCAGCCATAGATGGTGACCCCTTTCTTTTGTTGGGGTGGTCATTGGAACACCATCTTCTCAGGTCTGAGCCAGCATGGAGGTCTACAGTAAGTCCATCTGTTGTTTCCCAGTGTTGGACTTACGAGAAGGCACTTCTCTCTTGCTGAGATGTGTAGTGACTCTTCACTTTACCTCAGTTCTGTAAAATTTGCTATGGTGATTTACAATGAACAGTCAAGAGCCTCAAATATCTATCTGCTGGCTATCAAGTTGAGGGTATTATTTCCTTAATCTGATTTATATTTTGTCACAGTTAGAACAGAGCTCCATGGGGCAGCAGTCAGATCCCCCAAATCAGAAGAATATGCTTTAACTAGATGGTTGTTTAAAAAAAAAAAGAAAGAAAGAAAGAAAAGAAAAAAATATCCTAATACATTTTGTTTTAAATCTCTCCTTTTTAATAACCCTGCTCTGATAGACAAATAGCAATCTGTGCTACAGCTCACATCTCTCACATTAGGCATATTTCAGCCTAATAAACTTAATTATGACAGGAATTTTCAAGCGACTCCACCTTTTTTCTTGCATTCAGTACGAGAGGGTTACCACACTCTATTCCTGAGCTGATAAAATCCTCTTTCTGAAAGCATTTATTATATTACAGCTTCCCATGAGCCGAGCTCCATCCTCACCCTGCGTTAAGTGTCTGTGGTAGATTTCATTACAACCATATACTGGAAGTCCTGCCAGTATCCTGGCAGCTGAGTCCTAGTGGAAAATAAATGGCAATAAAAAAGAGAAATGATAGCCTGTGTGAGCGACGAGGAGCACAGCTTTATTGAGACTGGACAACCCCAGAGTAGTGACTTGGCATGCAAACATGAGCTTAAGGGAGAGTGAGTGAAAGTTGATATTGGAATAACGACTCTGCAGCCCAGACATGGGAATAATTTAATTAATTGCACCGAAATTTCTTTGATGAATAGTTATGCGGTGCTAAGCGTGGGGTCGAACAACAGAATGAGTCTCAGCTTTTTAATGGGCCAGCGCAGCTGCAGTTTTGGACGCCTTCCCACTTTATTTTTGCCTGCAGCTCTCCACATCCACATCTCTCCAACCATGCGCACCACTCCCCGAGCTCCCTCTCTGTCTTGCACTCTGCAGAGTTCTGCAGAGCCAGAGGAGGATGAGTACATTTGGCCAGGGGAAGCCACTGGCTGGTGACTGCTTTGAAATGAAAACCACATCAAACTGAAAGAGAAAAAAAATTGTGGGATGGTTTCCTCAGGTTGGAAACCTGTGCCTCCCGTCCTCCTCCTCCTCCTCCTCCTCCTCCTCCTCCTCCTCCTCCTCCTCCTCCTCCTCCTCCTCCTCCTCCTCCTCCTCCTCCTCCTCCTCCTCCTCCTCCTCTTTCTCCTCCTCAAGTCTCTAGGATGCTTTTAGAGTCTTTGCTGCTAAATTGTATAAAGATTTTAATAAAAATGTCTTGTCCCTGGAGAAGGAGGCCGGCTTTTGTTGTCAGAGTGCCTGAGGGAAAAGAGCACTGCAGCCCAGCTGGAGCTGGAGCATTAATCCCAGGATTCCTAGCCCGTATTTTCAGACAGATCAATTACTTACGGCTGTAACCAATCTCTCCCTGCTCCCTCGCTGTGCTGAGCTCGCTTTGCAGACTTGGCAGCTGACATAACCTTCCAACTTGACAGGGCCGCAGCTGCCAATCTCTTTGGGGTCTGCTGACTCCTCCAATCATTGGGGTTATACAAATGAGTTGTTAAATAAAAATCAAAAGTCAAAAGTTGTGGGTGGTAATCTCTTTGTGGCTCAGTCACACCCATAGATCTAGGCCACATTTTTTAGTTGGATTAAAAATAAGTAAGTAAAAAGCCAGGATAGATGATGATTCGGCTATCTTGCTTTCTTCGCTGTGATGGTCAGGGCTCTGTAACAGAGGTGGGGGGTGGAACCCCCTCTCCAGAGGGAAGAAATTATCCACAGTGGATGCATCTCTTATCAACTTCTAGGTTGAAAGATGAACTCCAAAGTGGAGAGGAAAGAGATTAGGAGGAGACAAGAAGGGCATACACAGGTGAGCCGTGTCTAATGTATTTCACACCGGGTGAGTCACCCGTCCTCAGCTGCAAGACCGCCTGGGCTCAAGGCCAGGAGATGTCGGATCAGAAAAGAAGTGACCCTCACTAACACACAGGTGGTGCAGAACGTGTAAGCTGTTTATAGAGTGTATCAGTGTGAGAATATAGCACCTCTGTGACCAGCAGAATCAATGGTCTCTAAAGACTGCCCACAGAATTTATTTAGTGTCTGCACATCTTAACTGCTCCTTACCAAGCTGAGCCTTTCACAGCTGTGTCAAGCCACCCCAACCCCCACTAGAAGGAAGTACTTCGGGGCCAGATAATGGAAACCCTAGAGTTCCTTTGTGATTTCCCTCACATTAGTAGCACAGATGTGCAGCTCAGTCCTTTGAGTCTTTTGAGACTGTCTGAAGTAGTCAAGGCTGGGATTGAACTTTCTGTGTAGCTGAGAATGTCCTGGAACCTCTGATCCTTTTTTCTCCCGCTCTTCTGCTTTGAGAGTGCCTATCATGAACCATCTCACCCAGGGTTTTTGTGGTATTGTGGGTGGAACCCAGGGCATCACACATGCTAGGGAAACTACCAAACAGCTCCTCTTGATCTCTTGATCAACCAAATGCTCTCTCCCTCTCTGACCTCCTCTTCTTCTTCTTCTTCTTCTTCTTCTTCTTCTTCTTCTTCTTCTTCTTCTTCTTCTTCTTCTTCTTCTTCTTCTTTTTTTTTTTTTTTTGCTTTGTCCTTCCATGGTATTCATGTCTCATGTGTATTATTGTGGGAGGTCTTTTCCTTTTCCCTTCAACAACTACTGTGAAAACTTTCAGGAAGAACAAAAGGAAACAAGGACTTGGACAGAGCAGAAATGGTTTTATGCGTGTCCTGGGGATTGGGGATTCATGCATTTTGTGTGTGTGTGTGTGTGTGTGTGTGTGTGTGTGTGTGTGTGTGTGTGTGTGTTCTGTTAGTCTGTCTATCTAGGGGAGCTTATTATATATTGTTCCATGCTTCAGAAACCTTCTGCTATCTGGGACTTATTATTGGTGTCCCATTTGGAAGAGGTGTTCATGAACCCTGTCAACAGTTAAGCAAGTTTGTCCCTGCTGGCACAGGCTGACAAATACTATCTCTCCCCAGGCATTTACTATTACTTTTTTTTTTTTTGATAGATTCTAGCAATGCAAAAGAAACACAGAGAATATAAATTGTTTGACTTGGATGTTTAAAACCTATGTTTGTTTTCTTCCTTCTTTGTCCTCTCCTGGACATCCCCAAAGGAGTGCTAAAACACAGTTTAGGAGGCATGGTAACATCTTACCACAGCTCTTTGCTTGTGGACCTTCATTTTGTGATTCATTAAGCAGTGTGGAAAAGGGTCATTGGTAGCCATGCATGACAGTACCCCATCCTCAGAGCTTGCCAGCAATTGAAAGTTTGAGAGGGTGTAGGAAATAAAAGGTAGGTCAGATTTATAGTTAGTGAGTTCATGTTGCTTTTTTCCTCCTTGGAATGTTGCCTGCCTTATTAGGAGTTCTTTAGTGAAACAAAATGCAATGGTAGCTTGGAGAAATTATGGCTCCCTTCCAGCTGCCTGGGGGGAAGAAAGGGGCTTAGGAGTCCATAAGCCTTCTCCCCTGGTTGCAGTTAGGAAGCCAGTTGACAGTGTAATAGGCTTTTGAAAGTGGGTGCAATGGTTTGTGTGTTCTGTTTGATGTTGCAAATACCAAACCCCCAGGGAGCTTTGCAAAGAGGATATTCTGTTCTTAGAGAAAAAAAGATTAACCTGAAACGTGAACTGAAAAACTCCTGGGTTCTAAACAACTTAGGCACAGCTAAGGAATGCTCCTGTTCACTGCTTCAGGGACAGCATATGGTATGCTGCCCGCTGTAGTCAGGCAGAGGGCTAGGTGAATAGATGATTTTGATTCATGAAAGGTGATTGCAAGCAAATATAAAAGGATTAGTTTGCAGATTAGGGATGTGTTTGCTCATATGTGTGTTTGTGTCTGGGAAACTTTCTTTGCAGACATGTACAGAATCACATCCCCCCTAACACAATTATGTATATCTCCTGAAATCCTCCTAAAGATCCCTTTATTCATGTTCAGAATCATGTTACAGATCCATTAGGTAAGGATGTGTTTTAGATTCAGGTATGAAGCCAGGACTGTCATCCATGAGTTTGTACATTGAATTTCTACTATTTGCCTGCACTATGCTAAGCATTGTGAGATACCATGATTAAAAGGAAAAGAATAGGCCTAACAGGAAGACTCAGCAGTCAAAGAAAGCACTTGCCATCAAACCTGATGACCGGAGCTTGATCCCCAGAGTCTGCATAGTACAACGAGAGAACAAACTCTTGAATGTTCTTTTTCTAACTCTGTGTGTGCACTGTGGAATGCATGTACCTTTCCCCTAGTGAGAAATAGACTCAACAAAAATATTTATTTTAGAAGACAGATAAGAAAAATAGCCTTTGCCATACTGGAGAGAGAAATACAAAAACAAGTAAAACTAATTACTAACCTTCAAGTTTCATGTTGTCCTGTGTTCAACAAGTACTTACCAAGTCCCTGTACGTGGTCTAAATTTAGTTTATAATTGAGTTATCAAAGAATCAAAGCCTTTATTCATTTCTACTCAAATTAGTGGTGTGCCAGTTTCTGAAGAGGAAACTGGTTGCATTTACTTTTGGAGTTGAGCAACAACTATGCTCCAGCTCTAGGTATGCATGTATCACATGCTTCTTGGGCAAGAGGATTCCATTCTAGAACATTCTGCTGTATGCTTATTTGTAAACCCTGATGTACCCACTCATGTGAGAGCCTCTAATTCCCTGGAACCTCCACTGCTCTGACTTCAAGAACTAGCTTGCTTCTGTTCAAACTAGCGGGAGTCTACTTTTCTGAAATAGGTTCAAATCAGCAAAATGCCCATAAAGATGGGTTCTGAACATTGAATGTAATCATTGATATAAATATCCTTTATCAAAGAGCAGCAAGGAATTTTCATTGTTTTTTACTTATTCTTTAAGGATTTCTGTGGGAGTTGGAGTAAGATGTAGGTAGCTTTTCTCAACCCCATGACGAGCTGCTTGACAAAACAGCCTGAGGGAAACATAATTTATTTTGGCTCATGGTTTTAGAGGGTTTATTCCATACTGCTGGAGAAAGTGGCAGAGCTGCTTATACCATGGTGGCCAGTATTTCAGAGAAAATGGAGTGCTGTCATTCTCTGGATTTCTTCCCTTCTTAACCCCCTTTTTTCCCCTCTGGGATCCTAGAGTATGGGCTGGTTACCCTGGACCTCTGGATCCATCATTGCAGAGACACTCCCCCCCAAGCATGCCTCCATCTCCTAGGTCATTCTAAATGCAGTTTCATTGTCAATGAAGATTAGCTATCATAGGCCATAACACAGAATCTAACTCCATTTCATATCCTCTTTTACCACCAAACAAAAGGAAGATGATTCCTTCAAGTCCAAGGAAAATATAGAAATGATCTTCATTCATTCTATCTTTGTCTTGAAAGAATTAGAATTAAGTACTGGGATTAACTTAGAAATGAAGCTTTCCTAAAGGAAAAATTAACTGATGCTTCAGTTTCATTTCTCTTGTTGTGATAAAAATAACTTGACAAAAGCAACTAGAAGGGAGAATGAGTTTCCGTTAGCTCACAGTTCCAAGTTGTAGTTCACCAAAGCAGCAGGAACTTGAAGTATCTAGTCCTATGACATTCACAGTCAAGAGCAGGGAGAACTAAATGAAGGAATGAATGCACCCCTGTATTCAGCTCACTTCCTTCACCCTTGCACAGCCCATTCCTCACACTCTTGGAATGGTGTCACCTGCAGTGATCTGAGTCTTACCACATTGGTTGATTAATATGAGCAAGCTAATCTATTGCAGACATGACCACAGGCCAACCTGATCTAGATAGTTTCTCATTGAGACTCTCTTCTCAGGTATTTGTAGGTTGTATCAAAACAACAGTTTCATACCAAGTATGATAGTTGATGTCAGTCTGTGTGCACTCTTCTTGAGGTGATTTGGGGCAGTGTACCACGCCTGACCCTTGCCAGCAAGGAAGACGAGACTCGGGGTAGATCTTCTTCATGCAGGATCCTTGAAACATGCTTCCCCTGACCCGCGAGAGAGATCCGGGGGATCCCTGCACAGGCTTAAATACCCTTTCGTTAACCATCCCCAGTGAGCTATGTGGACCCTGCAGATAGGCTACTATAATGCTGAAGCAGACAGGTTGAACAGACTTAACCAGTTAAGGGCTTGTTTACACCAGAGAGCCCTCACCAACGGGAAGGTGTAAGGCTGAAGCCAGCGCAGCTTTCTACAGGCCAGCATTGGTGCCAGTCTTTGCTATTACACATCCTTTCCCTGTTTCTACTCTGTTATTTACACACACACACACACACACACACACACACACACACACACACACACACACACACACACACACAGGAAAAAACTGAACCTTGTGAATGTGTTCTTAGTGACTGCCTTCTGACACCTGGCCACGACCTCCATTTTTCGCAGCACTGAACAAGATGATATAGTTAAGAGTAGGATGAAATATGAGGCCACGCAAGAACAATCATTTAAACTGTGAACTTGGGCTGGAAAGATGGCTTGGATGTTAAGAGGTATACACATACATGCATTCAATGTACCCATACATACAAGCTAATAAAAAAATTAAGGAGAATGGATCTTGATTACACTGGGTCATATGATTCTGTAAAGTTGTCTTTTCTATAATGAAATGGGTAATTTATATGAATGAATTAGGAATTTTTTTTTCATCCTGTTTGTATGTCACATTTGAGTGAACAATGATGTCATTACGTGGCCTTTTGACTTTTTTATGTAGGGTCTTGCTATGTAGGCCTGGATGGCAAGAAACTTGCTATGTAGACCAGGTTCGTCTCTTCTTTTGGATAGTTCTCCTGCTTCTTCCTTGTAAGCTCTGTGTTTGTATGTGTGTGCAGCTATGCTTAGCATTTTGTGTAAGGGATATACATACACATATAGATATATATGTGTGTTTATACAAATATACACATATATACATATGTGTACATATGAGCCATATATAAGGGCCATATATATTATATATACGATATACATATCTCACATACACACATACCCTTGTTACGAGCAGGTGTCCCCCTATCCCCCCACCAGTCTGGTCCCGCCGTCACGCCAGCCCTCAATAACAGGCAGAAAGTCTGTATTTGATACAGTGCTGTTGTATGTACAGCATTGTATGTTGATACAATGCAGTTACTATCATTGTTTATCTGCTAGCTCTGTCTTAATGATTAACCCATTTCTACTATTCTAAGTATTTCCACGTGGCTCATCTTACCTGCCAGAGCGGCTGGAGTTCTACCTCTCCATGCCCTCCATGTTGACTCCTCCCAACTATTTCCTCCTTCCTCCTAGTTTCCTAGTCCCTCCTATCTTCCTTTCCTATTGGCCAACAGTTCTTTATTCATTAACCAGTATGAGAAACATATACAGAATGACAACTTCCATCATATCCTTTTCTCCTTTATGAGGGTGGATTTTCTTGAAGATCATATAGTAATTACTTTTGTTTTATTGTGACCATAATTCCTGACAGAAGCAAGTTTCTGTTCATGGTACCACATATTTCAGTCTTTCCCAAAGGAGAAGCCATGGCAGTAGGCACGTGTGATAATGGCTGTTCACGTTGTGATGGACAAGGCATCAGAGATGACTTGAATCAGACCTGGTTATAGCCATTAAAATTCTTCTCTTCCAGTGTTCAGCCTCATACAGGTTCCACAGCCTTACCATAATAGCACCATCTACTGGGGATGGTGCATTCAAACCATGAGCATCTGTACATCATTTCAAACACAGACTGTGAAAAACCAACCAACCAAACAACAGAATAAAATAATGTCTCACTGGGTTTCTTTATTTTTTCCTTTTTATATAACCCTTTATGCCCGTGTGTGTATGGTTGAGGATCCACTGGGGCATATACTGCCTGTCAGTAGCAAAATGTGTGCACACGCGCGCACACACACACACGTGCACACACACACACGCGCGCGCACACACACACACGCGCGCACACACACACACACACACACACACACACACACACACACACACACACACACCGGACTATCCCTTGATAGACAGCCATCAACTGTGAATATCTCTTCAGCTACGGTTGGGCCTTGGGAATCCTCTTCTATTCATGTTTGAGTTGTAACTGGCTTAATCTTTTACAAGTAGCTACAGGTGATATATCATGTCTAGGTTCCTCCTTAGAGCTTTAGATTGTCCTTACCAGAAATCAATTTCCTCCAGAGTAGCAAAGCTCAAATCAGAGCAGAAAGCAGTTGGTTACCCTGTATCAGTCATACCATCATACCGCTATTTCACCAGTAGGCACATTTTGCCTGGCATGGTGGTATAGCATGCAGGATCCAGTGCTTGTACTAGTGTGACTATCTATATCCTTGAAACTGCTCAGCACTAGATAAAATGCAACATTCTAGAAAGTTCCATAGTGCACTGGGTGCATCTATACACATTAAAACAGGTTGCAGATTCCCCCAACGTGTTGCTAATGGAAAAGCTGGCCAAGACAGTCCTTTAAATAATGTGTAGAATCAGCATCCTGCCTTCAAAACATGTCACCATGTTTATTAGCCAGGTTTGAGGTGAAGGTAAGCTCCCATTTAAAAAAGAAAAAAAGAGTCTCTGTAATGATTAGCAAGGGCCTAGTATAATTTAAGGTATCCTTTGGAGTTTATAAATATAGCCTCATAAAAAGCTAGAATATAAGGAAACTGTGACTTTAAGTCATTAGAAGCCCAATGGCTTGATAAAATAACAGGAAACAGACAATTTATTATGAACAGTCTCAGTAGCTCTGGATTATCTATAAAACTTTTACGGCCTTTCCCAAGAGGCAAGAAGCCATAAAACTTGCCTGAATGAGGGACTTGTTAATTTACTTGTTAAAGCAAATTAAAAATTTATAAGTGCTTTTAGGTAAATGAGATCTCCTCTCATTCCTGCCCTTGCGGGGCCCTGGAGTCCTAGGAGGGGAGAGCGGCTATGCTCAGACACCACCGCAGAACAATAAAAGCTATTAAATTGTACCAGTTTATTACAGCCAAGCGCTGCAGCTGTTGCCATGGCTAGCTGTGAGGTACTCACGGTTTACAGCCTGGGGTTGCACTAGGTTTTCTGTCTTATTCAAAATGAAAAAGGAAAATTAGGGGGAGGAAGGGAAAAGGTAGAAAAAAATAAAAAGGCTGTTTTTACCTTTAATTCCCTGTAGTTGGTATTCAGGTCATGCCTCTTTTTTTCTCCTGTGACCTTGATCTACAGGTTGTACCTTGTCTTTTTGTATTTCCAGATTTTATTTTTAACTGCTGGCTGGTGCTTGTACATCGTTTTATGATGCTTTTGAACCATTTGGTCTATGGACCAAGGCCAGATCTTTTGCTGTTTATATAACTTCATTAACATTTATTGAGAAACAAATCAGTCTTACTCCCTCTCTTTTCCTTTCCATACCCCCTCCTCTCTTGTCTCTTAGTCTCTCTTCCTCCCACTACCTAGCTTCCAAGTCCAGAGAAAGAACCCTGGGAAAGTGGCTTAGTCAACAAAGCATTATTCTTGCCTTACAAAGGCAAGATTCTGAGTTTGATCTTTGATAATACTTATTGTAATCCCAGTGCTTGGAAGCAAGGACAGAGGGATCCCTAGAACAGGATGTCCAGCCCTGCTTGGAGAGTTCCAGGCTGCAGAGAGACAAAGTTCCAAGAACAGGACAAAGGATTATGAGAAAGGACACTGAGGCTGGCCATGGTGAAGAAGTCACGGACTTAAAGCAAGAACAGTGTTGACACAATACAAAGAGTGTTAGAAGGGAGTATGTTTACATTCGTGAGTGGAGAGTATTTTGATGGGCCATACCTGTGCCTATCTTAACAGAGCTGTCACTATGAAGCCAATACAATTAAGCATGATAGCTTCAGAAAGCCATATATGGTGGTGCACACTTGCTATATTCGCCCTGGGTAAGTGGAGATAGGAGGATCGTTGGAGTTCACTGGCTAGCTAGAGTAGCCTACTTGGTGAGTTCCTGGTCTATTGAAAGACACTGTCTCATGTACAAGGTTGATGGCTCCGTAGGAACAACAATTCAGGTTGACTTTTGGGTTCCATATGTACATACACACAGTTTACATCTAGCTTTTCCTAATTATGAGGTAGAAAAGTATATATCTCAATTATTAACCCCTTTCTCTTCCCCCCAATTTTCTTTTAATGTAAGTGATTTTTCACACCAACAGATAAATAGAATAGACGTTCATCTTTCATATATTCACCTGTTGGTCCTTACACATGCAACTATAATATTTATTATACTGGAATTATATTTTTTAAAAAAATATGTTGCTGGCATTAAGGCAGCACCAAAAATCGATTAGAGGAATGTTAGTAAATGTGACAACATTGTATTTTGTGTTCTGGAGAGTATACCAGAGCTGTAGAAAGACATTAGCCTTTAAAACAGTCTTCAGTATTAAAACATTTGTTCCAATAATCTTTTCTTCATCTGGTTGGTCTTCATTATTTCAGATGTATTGCTATACATTACAACTACAAACCTCTTTTTATTATTTTTTAATATAGTGTGTGGGGGAGAGGGGAGTATGGTGTATGTTTGGGAGCACATGCCCCATGGGTCCACCTATGGGAGCCTGAGGCTGGCAATGGGTGTCTTTCTCATGTTCTATTGTATTGTACAAGGCCTTTCTGTACCTGGAGTTCTCTGACTAGGGGAGACTAGACTAGGCTTGCAGATGAGATCTTGGAGAACCACCTTGGTTCTGCCTCCCTAGGACAAGGGTTTTAAGCATGTGTCACCTATCTTGGCTCTTTGTATGAGTGATGGGGATTTGGTCTTGGATCTTTGGTGCTTATTTAGTGTGGTCTTTACTAACTGAGCCATGTCCATAGTCCATCAACATTTTATTGGCACTCGACATAGTTCCATTGGCATTTGTAGTGTCTCACCATCATTGAGATACTTGGCCACAATAAGAGGATATAACTATTGCACACATTATCAGTTTGCATTAGGGGTATCTTCTGGACTGAATCTGAAATCCTTTATGGATGGAATGTGTCATTCGATTAACCCATAGCTCTGACCACAAAGTCTGTAGACTTAGAGAGCTTTGATGGCCATCCTGTTCTTTTATTTAGAAGGATTAAACTAAGTTGTATGTGCGGAGAGAGTGGAGAGGTTTAAAAGTGTTAAAATAGCAAGCAATAGCAAATGATACGGGTCAGAGGTCAATAGCTGAGGAGATCCAGGAAGTGTTATAATAGGAAGATAATACAGTGTGAAACCTAAGGACAGCTGTGATGAAGTTATGGTAAGCCTTTCAGAGGAAGTAGCGGTGCCTCAGATCCTTCTGCTTTTAAAGAGTTCATGAGGAATTTTAGTGTATATGTGCACTCGTTAGTAATATTGATATATGTTGTATAATGATTGCTTAATTGCTAATTTTCCTACGCTAATTGATGTTTTTCTATAAAACCAAAATCTCGAGCTCTTTACATTTATTGAATGCCATCTGGCTTATGAATTTTCATAAGAACTGCCAAAAAATAAATAAAATGTAAGAAAGAAAATGGTGCAGTACCCCCTTCCCATAAAACGGTGGTGGTTGGGTCTCTAAAATGACTTTTTAAATGTGTCTTTGGGGTCTGTTTTTAAAGACTGAGAATTACTCATATGTGGGGCCTGGGACAGCTCAGCTGGTGGAGAGGGGCTCACACAGCTTTCTTAGAGACCCGAGTTCCATCCCTAGTAACATATAAAGGAGAGCCTGGTGGTGCCTTCTGAGACAGGAGCATCTTGAGTTTCAGTAATGCCTAAGTTTTGAACTAGGTAAGAATCTTAGGCATTACAGATTTTGAGTAAGAAATGAAATTGATTTGATTTGATTATAGTTTTGCACATCTTTTTATTTTATACCAATTTACTTCTTCAGATGAGTGAAATAAATGAACATTTACTCTTAATTGTTTGCCATCCCAACATGATCCTTTCACACTTCATAAATCTCTGTTAAAGAATTCATCAGTGGACACACATGTTATCCTAGTACTCAAGATTCTGAGGCAGGAGGATTACCAAGTGTTTAAGGCCAGCTTGCTCCACGTTCAAACCATTTTTCAAGCAAAAATAAGAGCTAAAGTCTTCAATTATTAAGTCAATCTCTGAAGAAATTTTAGACAATATTATTCAATTTACTTTTCATTTTATCATAATTAATATATATTAAGAGTTAACCCCATCAAATCATGTATTCATCATCATTTAGAATTGAAAGACATCATCATAATACTGCTAATCAAGATATATGATATAATTGACGGTTATGGTTACAGACACCTGTAGTTGCAGCACCAGCAACGATGAAGTAGGAGCATCCTGCTTTGATGGCTAGGCAGGAGTACATAGCAAGACTCTTGTGTTTAAACACATAGACACCCCACACACACATGCACCCACTAACACATGTATATGTGAAGTTTCCTTTCCTATATTACAGATCTGCCGAAGTGATTATATTTCATTTTGTAATTTATTACCATGACATTTTGGTCACCAGTTGAAAAAACATCTGTGTATGCAATATCTACCCAGAGACATAAAGCCACCACTCTTGGGTGTGTTGTGTCTGTGTTGCCTGTCATTTATGATATTACTTGTGATGACAGAGTAATATTTTTGAAGTGACAGGGAGTCTGGAATTTTTTTTAAACTGTCTAAAATTACCAAGTATTAATTTGTTTAACCTCAGTTAACCCTAAAATGATAAACAGGTACATGGGCAGTTCAGGAAGGAGCCTGTAGCACACAATAGGTTCTAATTAAGGATAGTGAAACAAGTGTGTGAACACAGATCAATGTTCCTTGTGAGTTCTAGGCTCAGCTTTCCAATCCATTCCTGGGTATCTTAATTTAGACCCTCAGATTTGTCTGTAAGGGGAACACCTTACTTCAAAAAATGTATGCAGAGATTCTATCAGACAATTTATGGGGGTAAAGAAAAGAGCTCAGCTGTTAAAGAGTGCATACCACTCTTGGAGTGGACCCATTTGTTTCCCAGTACTGATGTCAGATGGTCCACAACTGCGAGTAACTTGAACTTTGGGATATCTCACACCCTCTTCTGGCATTGTAAGGTATTACACACACACACACACACACACACACACACACACACACACACACACACACACAAATTAAATGAGTTATGTGCAATTATTTAAAATAATCATGTTTTAGAAGACCCAACATTTGTATACATTGGGAAAAAATGAAACTAGCTTCATGATAATGGGTTGTTTTGCCTTGTATTAGCCCTCTAAATGTGAAGATGTAGCATCCTGTCCTCTGTCCTGTCCTTCTGATACTTGGCTTCACACACATCCCAGTGGTAGGAGTTGCAGTTTAGGGAATTCCTGGGCATTTGAATCACAAATTAACTGAGTTATTCAATATATGCATCTTTTCTGGTCATAGATCAGTGAGGGGTTTTGTTATATGTCAAGTACTGCATTCATTCTGTTTTATTTTTGGGCAGAGGAATTCTCAACCGGAAGGTTGATTTTGTTAACTTGCAAGTGTGTGTACTTCAAAGCCACCATAAGAATAAATTTAAGCCTGATAGTGTACGAAGCTTCAGTACACATTGGCGAAATATCCTGCTGATTGCTGATTACAAACAGTTGTTAATTCTCTACTTCACTAAATTCAAAGTGGAGAAACTTTCCTTAATAAAGAACAGATTGAGGAGATCCAAGACCTCACTGTGTGGGAATTAATGGCAGATGCATACACTGGTAGTTAAAATGTTTCATTAGATGTTAATGTCTTGCTGTGTTTTTAATTGTTCAGGAATTAGCCTCTAGAATATTAAAACCATCTGTTTGTTATCATGATGAAACAGAATGCTTAAATAGTTATTAATTTGTGTTTCTTCTCTCTCTTTTTGAGAAATAATCTGTAAAACTTTGATCCGTTTGGAGTGTTGGGAATTTGGAATGGGAAAGTGAAGAATTTTAAAGCATACCCATGCTTTGAATAATCGACTTGCCATTTTTTATATAAACTGGTGTGTGTGTTTTATGTCCTCTCCTGTTCCCCTTTTTTGTTTCTCTCCTCTACCTCTACCTCTTTCTCCCTCTACTCTCTGTAGAGAGTCTAAGGCTTAGAAGCCAAGTTAACTCACCTTCCCATGATGCAGTGGGAGAGATCACAGCATTGTCTTTAGCACTGTATAAATTTTAGTCATGGCATCAAATGCTTGAAGTCATAGCATTTGGAAAGTAGAGGCAGGTGGATCTGAAGTTCAATGCCAGCTTAGCCTACATGGAACCTTATCTCAAAAAGGTTTCTTTTCATTTTTATCTGTATGTTATTTAGCGTCCATATGCATGCAGAACCTTCAGAGGCCAGAAGAAGGTAGCATATTCCCAGGATCTGGATGTGTTCTGCCATATGGGTGCTGGGAATTAAACCTAGGCCTGCTGAACCATCTCTCCAGCCTATAGGTTAGATATATAGAGTCCCAAAGGAGAGAAAGCAAGGTTTGTTTAAGTTTAAAGGTACCCATTGTTTCCTATTGCCCTCTATCTTTTCTCAGAAGCTGAAGATGTTGGCTGGTGCATATTCTGCCATTTTTGTGACATAGACTCATTTTTCTGTGACCTCAGCCTGTCAATTGAGAGGTGTTCCTTAAGGTGTACTGTTGTGGTGTACAGAAATAATGCACGACAGTCTCACAGTTGTTTTAGTTGGTAGTCTTATTTCTCCCTCTTTAGACTGTATGAAGTCCATATGGTATTTTGGATAACACCAAGAAAAAAATCTGGCTTACCTACATTGCTTCAAGTGCAGGGAGCAGGTTCTGCACATACCAGTCTGGGAGCCAAATGTAGGTATATTCTGCCTGTCCTAGTTAGCTTGGTCAATCTGATGTAGCCAACAGTCATCTGAGATAAACGCCTCAATTTGGGATTGTTTAGATTAGACTTGACCTGTGGGCATGTCTGTGGGGATTATCCTGATTTTGACTGTATGTAGGAGGACCCAGCCCACTGTGGGGTGTACCACCCCTGGGTAGGTCATCATAGGCTATAGGAGAAAGCAAGCTAATCACAGGCTTGGGACCAGCAGATTGAATTTCCCAATAATTCCTACTTCCAAGTTCCTTCTTCAGTTCCTGCCCTAATTTCCCCTGGTGATAGACTGTGACCTGTAAGATGAAATAAACCCTTCCTCCCGAGTTTCATTAGGTCAGAGTGTTTTGTCAAAGCAACAAGGAAGAAAGTAATTCAATGCTCTTTCCCTCAAAATGTCCCCATGACTATAGTAAATTGTCATTAGTGGGTCCATAGTGGGAAGAAGCAACCCTCAACATGGGATCCAAATTGCTGTTTCCAAGGGTGCTAGTGTTGATATTTGTCAGCCCCCCCCTCTGAGTTTAGTTGGGAACATTAATAACTTTCTTAAGAATTCATGCAAATTAGCTAAAATAATAACAAGGGGCTGAAAGTTTTACTTGAGTGAGTCCCATTGAAATGCTGTGTGTGTGTGTGTGTGTGTGTGTTGGGTAAGATAGCTCTGAAATTCATAGTTCTCCATGTAGATTATCATTAGTGTTAATTGTCAATTTCAGAGAATCTTCAATCACCTGGGAGATGGGCCCCTGCTGCCTGCCAAAGAGGGTTATCTTCATTTACTCAATTGGTCTCTGATCCATCCTTCGTTATGGGCAGTATCATTCCCTGATTAGGAGATCTTGGACTATGTAAAACACAGAGAGCAAGCTGAGCACTCACATGATCTGGCTCCTGATTGGGATGCTGCATGATCAATTCCTTCAGGCCCCTACTATCCTGACTTCCATACATCATGGAGTATACTCTTGAACTGTGAGCCACAATAAACACTTCCCACCCTTGAGTTGCTGTTGTCAAAGTATTTCATCATGAAAACTGGAGAAAAAAACTGAGATACTGCATATACTCCCTGTATCTCCCTTGCCTCTAAGTTAAAAATGCATTATCACCATCTCTGCATTATTTTACCTAGGTTAAAACCGTAATTTTAAACTTTGTCTTTGAAACACTAAGACATCACTGCTGTGTGGCTGTGAACCTGATTAGACCCTGAGCCTCTTGCCTCTGGTGATGGTTTCTTGGATGCCAAGGCTAGTAAGATAGATGGTGAAAGAACCATCCTGGCCTATTATTGAAAGAACTACTTGTAACTGCAGAGGTAATCAAGTTAGCATTCTTCTTCCTGAGAGCCCACCTCTACCCTGAGGAATGTGTATACCAGAAATCATGTAAACCTGTTTGTAATATGACAAGAAAAATCTTGTCTTCCACTGTCTCTAAACAAAGTTTCTGAGGGCATTAGTTTTTCCTCAGGAAACCACATTTTACTTTTATAACCATGTGAGTTTTTTTTGTACATATTGCTATTAATATTGAGCAATTAATATTTGATAGTATGTTATTACTTTTGGGGAGACAGAGCTATACATAGATCAGGCTGGCCTTGAACTTGTTGTGTAGACAAACATGGTCTACAACTCAAGATCTTTTCTACCTCTACTTAGCAAGTACTTGTAGTACAAGAATATGTTGCCGCCTTAAGTAGTTTGGTACTAAGGTTGGAACACAGGGCTTTGTGTATGCTAAGCTGGACTGTAATCAGCAACATATATCCCCAGCTTTATAAACGGAATTTTTTTTTGTTCTTTTTAATGATGCGGAAGATTGAGTCCAGATACTCACATATGATAAGCAAGAGCTCGCGGATTTACATCTCCTCCTGTAGTACATGTCTTTGAAGATTTCTACCATTGTAAGATATATTTGAAGAAAAATTATAGCTGGATTGGATTATAACAAAACAAGAAAAAACTTCTTTAAAAAGAAATTCTAAGTTAAATAAATAGGAATCTTAAATGCTTCACATTATCTAAATTATTAGAGTGGCAATCTTGTCAGTAAGCACATGTAATGCTTAGAGATCCATTAACTTCTTTTAGTGGTTTTTGACCTTTTGCAGAACAGGTACTTTTAAAAATCTCAAATGCCAGAGTGATAATTTCTTAACCTAACAGCAATTATATGCTACTTTCTTACTTATTTTTACTATACCTGACTCTTTGAAATAATTTAAATTACACATGATCGCTGTTTCCAGAACAAAATCCATCATCGTTTATTCTGAAAGATGAGGACTCCATGGACTTAGTTAACTAGTGTACATCACTCTTCACTTTACCTGCCTGTCACTTTACTCAAAAGAATGGCCTTTTATGACCTTGGAGTCTTCAGCCCAGATGTTGTCAACCAGGCATCAGGGCCAGGCCTCCGGGCCCATCATCTCCACAAGATCAGAGTGCATCTACCATGGTAGGCATATGCCTAAATCCAAATAAGAAAATTAGGTGAAGTGGACTGACCTGAAAAACTGTCCCATGAAGCTTTCTTAGAAAAGGGTCAGAACTGCAGGATGGAACTGTTACCAGGCAATGGTTAGTTCTTCTGCATTTCCATGTCTTTCAAGGGGAGGGATGGGACTCCATGCAATTGGTGTGCGTAGCCCGGGGTTTTATCCACAGCACCTCGTGACCTAGGTATGGTGATGCATGCCTAGAATTTCAGTACTCGCAGGAAACAGCAATAGGATAAGACGTTCAAGGTTAAACTTCGCTACATATCAAGTTGACACTAGCTTGGCCTACATGAGACCCTGTCTCAAACACAAAACAGAAACAAAAACCAAATGAAGAGCATAGAACTGAACCAAAACCAGATTGTCAGTGTTCTCAGGAATAATCATTTAAGTACAGTAGGAGGAGAGGACAGATTTTATTCATCATTAAATTGGCTTTGTTTTACTTTTAATAGATTAGACAGTGTGTTAGAGCCCCTTGCCCTGAGTTCTTATAAATTCCTTTGGCATACTATTGAAGAACTTGACAGAAGCAACCTTAAGACAATGCAGGGACACACACCTCATTGGTGTGGATCAAATGGAGAGAATAAGTGACACACTATAACCTTTGGGTTAAAAAGAAAAATGAAAGGGATGTTCAGTATGCTGGGCTTCTTTGTCTTGTTTTTCCTGTCTTTTCCTCTATGATGGGAAGAATGACACCTGGGCTGTTTGTATCCTAAAGAGAAGGATTGCATTCATTTACTAGGACTACTATAACAAATAGTATACAGTCTATATCTTAGACAAATATTATATTTTCATGCTCTAGAGGCTGGCAGTCCAAGATTGAAGCTGGGGATACATCTCAGTGGTAAACAGCTTGTCTAACTTGTGCAAGAGCCTAAGTATACTTCATTTCTGGAGTAGAAAATAAAACAAAAGAAAAATGCGAGGGTTTTTTTTGTTTTGTGTTTGTTTGTTTGTCATTTGGCTGTCTGGTGGGCCTGTATGCTTGTCTTGTAGGTGACAGCCTTCTTTCTGGGTTGTCACATGGCCCTTCTGTGTTTGAGGTTCCTGGCAGTTCTTTCATTATTGTAATGAATTACTTTCATCAGATTGGGGCACTGGTCAAAACAGATTACTTTGTGCTTGCTTTCATCCATTTTCTTGTTTGTAAAAGGATTCCATAGACTGGAGGGATGGTCGGCAATGGATGTTTATCAGGTTCAAGGTTTGGCAGTGTGGGAAGTGTCCCGGTGAGCTAGTGTTTGGTGAGGGCTCTAGGGTCATGTCACAACATGTGGACATGGATTGAGAGCAAACCAGGTAGAGAGAGAGGTTTAGAGGGGTGGAGGTTGCCACATATCCATGCCAGCAGTTAATTGTATCAGTCGTATATGGGTGAAGCTAGTCCATTTGTGAAGAGCCCTTGTTACCTAACCACCTGTATTAGTAGTGATTTTACCATTGCTTTGATAAGGTACCAAGACCAAAACTGCAGCTTAAGGAGTAAATGGTTCATTTTGGATTATAGTACCAGAGAAAGATAGGGTCCATAATGATGGAGAAGATGTGGCTGCAGGAGCATAAAGCCTCAAGGCCAGACCTCAGTGATACGCTCCCTTCTTCATGGTTCCATACTATCCTCAAATCGTGCATCCAGGTGGTAACCAAGTGCTCAAATGTGAGAGATTATGGTTGCCATTTGTCATTCAGACCATAACATTGCTTTTCCAAAGTATTGAGCTGATGAATAAATTCCCACAAATTGAAGCTTGGAGGATATATTGATAATACTGTAGTGCCACCCCAGTAGCCTTCTTGGAACTTAATTACTTCAGTGAATAATACAGTCATCCTCCAAAGTACTCTGAGGACTGGGTCTTTTTATGTATTTTCGGGAGCTACAAGTCTGTAACAAAGCATCCAAGATATTCTAGAACCTACATTTTCACCTCCACCTACTGAAATGTCTTCAATATTAAAAAAAAATAATTGATCACAGAAGTTGCAATACTAATTGTGCTCTGTCTGTACAGAGGTAATACAGCTTTCCATCAAAGAGTCAGTCCTTCAGTGATGATGAGAGCTGAACACAGTATAATTTTCAAAGATGGCTGTGGACAGAGGAGGAACCCTCACTGTAATGAGATTTTTAGTTTTGATCTGATCTGAAATGAGCTCAGTCCAAAAACTATAGCAAGTTGGAAAGGACCTTTGTGTCAACATTCATATCATAAAATTTTTGATCGCTGTCAACCCAAGTATTTTATATCAGAACAATTTCTATATACTCTTGATTTTTTCAATTAAAAGTGATGTGGGGCTGGAGACATGCCTCAGGAGTTAATAGTGCCTGCTACCCTTCCAGAAAACTGAATTTCAGTGCCCAGCATTCATATTGTGAATCATGTCTTCTTGTTGCTTCAGCTCTGGAGGATCTGTTGCCGTCTCTCACCTCTATGGATACCCACATGCCCGTGTACAGACATACCAGTAGGCACACATACATACACATGATGGTAAAAAAAAATCTTTAAAACAATGATATACAATGAGTTAATGTATACACTTTATGATTTACTAGATTTTAAAAGCCTTGTCATTATATAAAGCTTTTAAATTATATAATATACCATTTTAAAAGTCAGACACTATGGTGCACATCTTTAATCCCAGGCCTTGTGATGTGTAGGCTGAAGGATTAGGAGTTCAGGGTCCTCCTTGGTTACATAGTGAGTTGAAGACCTTGTTTCAAGTACACACACACACACACACACACACACACACAAGTTCAGTACTGAAGTAGAGATGACAGTGAAACCGATATGTAATCTGTATGTTCTCCGTCCAGAGATCCTATTCTCTTTACCTCCCAATGTGTTTGAGAATTGCAGCTCAGATATACAGGTATTCCATTCCATTCATAAATGTTGTAAATGTGCCTTCTTCCAGAATACCAAAATATAAGCAACAATTTTTTTTAAATATCAGAATTTAGCCAGTCTTAATTATCTCTGAGTTTAGCAATATTCCATTCAGATTAAGTGCAAAGTAATCTCCACCCATGGCAACTGGCTGAGGTGTATTACCTGTATCTTCAGCTCCTTTGTTTATCTTGATTTCCCTTGTGTAAGGAAAGTACCAGAGAACTGCATCTTCCACTGAACCATCTGCAACTGTCTGATTAATGATTAGAACTTAAGTGATATGGAGAGGTTGCAGTGTCACAAGTCCAGATCCAAATCGCCCTGGGCTATCTTCAGCCTCCTTAATAGCCCTTTGCTGCTCTCCTCTACATCTGTGTAATCTCTATCATGTTTTCGAACATTAGGTAAATCCTTTGGAATGTACAAACATAACTCTGGTTTCTATCAATCAAGACTAAGAACCCATTCAGATTGCATCTGAGGCCTATAGTAGAAATTTTTTATGCTTTTCTCTAACCCATCTATATGACTGTTCCTCTGTTTTTGACCTGCTTTGTTCTCTTACTATAAAATCTTGATCAAAGTGTTGCCATATTGGAACATTGAATTCCAGGTAACCTAAGTCTGTGTTTGCAGTCTTTGTTCACTTATATTTGACTCTAGAATGAAATATTTCTTATCTGTCTTGAAATGACAGCTGTGTTTCTGCATCATATTTGTTAAGGGAGTTGTGTACTTTCTGTCCTGTGTTTTTGTGACCGTTAATGTGTGATGGAACTTCTGTCCTACCTGCATTCTGCTGGTAGAATGTCAGAATCAGTCAGATAGCTCTGACTGCCTGATTGCATATGTTCACAACTATACAGTGAAATGGATCTTGGCTTATTTTCCTCTCCTTATTTTATTAACCATCTGTCTTTTCAACACTGTGAAATCCATTGAACTGCTTTACCTATTGAATCATGTATGTGTTGAGCAAATATAAGCAGTTTTGTAATTTTCAGTTTCTGAGAGATAGTCGTGTCCAAGTCACATGTGGACACATCACCAAAACAGTATCCTGAGTTTTCTTCTTTCCTCCCCTCTCCCCTCTCCTTTTTTCACTGAACCCAGAACCTGCTGATTTGGCAAGACTGGTCAACCAGTAAACCCTAGTGATCTTCCTGTCTCTGTGCCCCAGCACTGGGAGTAGAAAGGCATGCCCCGACCCTTGGCTTTCTTCTTAGATGCTTGAGATCCAAACTCAGGTCTTCATGTCTGAGGGGCAAGCACTTTAACAGCTGAGCTATCACACTAGCTCCCCCATGTTCTCATTTTTATTCATTCCATGACTTATGTTGCCTGTATTCATGGTGCTGCCTACTACCTCAATTAACCCAGTCTGGAAACTTGCTTACAGACATGCCCAGAAGTTCGTCTCCTAGGCAGGTCTAAATCCCATCAAGTTGACAATCAAGATTAACCATTCAGCCATTAATAACAGTTGACACTCTCCTGAGATCACAGTTCCAGAATACAGAGAACCTATTTTCCACAATGAAATCTAATGAAAAGAAAACTTGGCGTGTTATGTTTTATAAAAAATAATTGTGTTGATAGAATTACCACTACCCATGCCAGATACTCCTTCACTCTGTTTGGTTTGGTCTAATTCAGTTGCTTCCAGTGAAATTAGAGAATGGGCTATGGAAATTTTCATGTAAACACAATCATAAGAATGTAAAGCTTGCCAGTGAGATTTCTCACTGCCTGTGTTACAGCAAGCACTTTCTAATGCTGGCCACCATGGATGCTGGGACAAATCAATGCAACTGGATCGATTTTTCTCAGGTCTTTAAACGCTTAAGCTCACACCTGGCCTTTGTGTTGTCTCCTGCTTGTAGGTAATAGCTGAGAATTGCAGGTGAAGGATTACAACCTCTCAGCTACTTATGCTACCCACAAATGATCCGTTGGTTGCGGCTGAAAATAACAGTTTGAAAATATATTCGTGGGATTAGGAATGAGCATGTCTTCCCTGAAATCTTGTGGTTTAGCTTTAGTGCTTAGGGTAGTCAGCCTGTGTCTTTGAAATATTGAACTGGCTGACAGCTTAAAATCCTAAGTTTCCTTTAAACTTGAGCTGGGCTTTGGAGGGAAGAGGGATAGCCGGGGGAGGGGGGCAGATTTTATGTATGTCTCTCCAAATAGAATTCACTTAAGTGTGTTTGCTGTCAGGGCCTGGGGAATGCAAGCAAGCTGATTCCTTTCCTTCCTCCTTAGGTTCTGCCCTCAGCCCCGATCAACATTTAGTCAGATAATTGACATCTGAGCCTCTGAATTCTATTGTGGGCCTTGTTATAAAACCATTTCCCTTTCATGAAGAAGCATGTAAGATGGGCTAGGTACAATGTCCAGGTTTCATTAAGCTAGTTGTGTATAAGGAATATTCCTTCATATTCTTTTTTATTATTGTTGTTATTTTAAATTTCAGTTATTTCTTTGTGATCAGGCTTGTGTGTACATGGTGGTTGGAGGACAACTTGCAGGAATAGGTCTCTCCTACCATGTGGGTTCTGGGAATTGAATCTTCGAAAGATCAGCCCCCACCCTAGACATACTGAAATACAGAGGGAATGGTAATGCACTGTAGAATGCTGCCTGTGTGTTCTGTGTGAACCTCCACTGGGGAGTGAACACTGAACCAGGGAGCAGAAAGCAATAGAATTGTGAGTTTGGGTCCTAGATTTTGACCTAACTCTGTCTTCATCATTTGCTCTTTCTTCATCCACAATTGAAAATGTTTCTGCTTGTACATTGTGAGATAATCAGTTAAATAATACATCTTGTCTTGTCTTGCTTTTAAGACAGGGCCTCATGTATGTCAGGCTGACCTTGAACTCACTGTGTAGCAAGGATGACCTTGAACTACCAATAGCCCTGCCTCTACTTCCCCAGCACTGGGGTTGCAGGTATGTGTGTTACCATGTAGGGTTCCTATAGGCTTTTGTGCACTGATTCTATGAGTAAGCTATATATATTGCCAGTTAAGAATGAGAGTTCTGCTGCTGCTTATGTATTAGAACATATGTTCTACTTGCAGGTTTGACGTTCAGTGTGACTGTTGCAACAACACTGATTTCTTGCACTTGAAAATTAATTGGGTGAGAGGGCTCAGCTGCTGAAGGCTGTTTCCATCAAGCCTGATGACTTGTGTTTCATTTCTGGGACCCACCAGGTTGATGGAGAGAACTGATTCCCACAAGTTATCCTCTGGTGTCTATAAATACATTTTGACATGTACATATACACAAATCAATAAATGTATAAGATTCTCTTAAGTGCATCGTAATGAGGAGGACTTGAGTTGAAGTTCATTTGATAAGATCTCACATTCAAAGATGTGACAGTATGTCCTCCCTTCTGAGCCACATCCCAGCCCCCAAAAGCTTGCTTTATAAAGAATGAGAAAGTGAGCTGGGCATTTGTGGTGCACACCTTAGTCCCAGCACTCAGGAGGCAGAGGCAGGCGGGTCTCTGTGAATTCAAGGCCAGCCTGTTCTACAAAGCTAGTTCCAGGACAAGCTCCAAAACAACACAGAGAAGCCCTGTCTTGAAAAACAAAACAAAAATACAGTGAACATTTGAAAAGACATTATTCTGCCCTGTATTGCACTGTTTCCAAAGACATTCATACAGCCTCTATCTGGTTAGGTCAGAATTAGTGAATTTCACATTGGTGTAGGAGAAAACTCAGCCCTTAAAGGGCTCAGGAGGAAAGAAAGTATAATTAACCCTATTTTTTTAAGCTTTATTAGAGACAACTTCCTGGAAAAATTGAGGGGTGTGTAGAAGGAAAAAATGAAAATAGCTTTGTTGAGGAGTTACAGGCAAGAATGCTCCATCTGGGAGTGAGATGAACCCAAGTGAAGTCTGAAGTCTGGTCAGTCTGTCATGCCAGAAGACTAGGAATGTGACTTAATCTGTAGAATGCTTGCCTAGTATGCACAAGGCCCCAGGGTTCAGTCTAGCACTGTGTAACCCTGGGTATGGTAATGCTTGATGCCTATAATCCTAATAATTAGGAGATGGGTGTAGGATGTCAGAAGTTGACAGTCACCCTTAGATACACAAGGAGTTCCATGTCAATCAGCCCCATGAGACCCTGTCTCAAAGATGAAAAAAAATCAAAACAGCAATAGGATGTTTAAGAAGGGGAGTAGAGACAGAGGATCAGAAGTTAAAAATCACCCTCAGTTACTGAATGAATTCTGTGTCTCCTGGGCTACACTGTGTTATAAAATAAAAACAAAACCTAAATATATGGGGCTGGAGAAGTATTTAAGAACATGCACTGTTCTAGGATAGCATCTGAGTTTGGTTCTCAGCCCTCACATTTGACAGCTTACTGTCGCCTGTATCTCCAGCTCCATAGGGATCCAGTGCCCTCCTCTGACCACCATATCCCTGCCCTCCCTCACATGTGAGTATACATACATAGGCATGCATGCATGAACCACACATGCATATGTATGTCTTACAAGTTTAAACTAAATGGAATGTTGAGGTTCAGAACTTTAAATTTGCAAGCTTCACAGCTCAAAGACATGATGTGTGTGTGTGTGTGTGTGTGTGTGTGTGTGTGTGTGCACGGATACCTCTGACTTTATCCTGTTTTGCTTTTCTCTGTTACCTTCAGCTCAAGCCAGGACAGAACAGCTGCAGGGACAGTGACAGTGAAAGCGCTAGCGGAGAATCCAAGGGTTTTCACCGGAGCAGTTCTCGAGAGAGGCTCAGCGATGTAAGTTTAAAATGCATCCGACAAGTCCTGGACCACTGTACACTCTTGGTGCAAGGATCATGCCCTCCCTTCAGATGGCTCAATTGTGGGGGCATTGTTAAGCATGCTTTCTTGGTATCTGTGTTTGTGTGTTTTGGTTATTCTGTCATTCCAAAATGTATGTTGACCTAAAATGTGTTTTAACAAGTTATGGGGTTTCAAAGATGGCTAGTGAAAGGGCATGTGTACAAGCCTGAAATCAAAATTCAGATTCACAGAACCCAAGTAAATGCCAGGTGGTCATAGAATTGTACATAGGATTGTATCTGTAATCTCAGACCTTAGGAGGTAGAGACAGTGAATCCCTGCAACAGGCTGGCTCCTTCATGTAGCCACAACAGCCAGTGCAGTGTTCAGTGGGAAACTTTGCCTCAGTGAATAGAGATTAGGAGCTAGAGAGGTGACTCAGTGGCTAATAGCATTGACTGCTCTTCCAGAGGACCTGGGTTTGACTCCCAGCACCCACATGGCAGCTCACAATCATTTGAAACTAAAGTTCAAGGGGATCTTTGCTTCCATAGTGAAACTCCCATACACGTAAAACAAAAATGAATAAATGAGTAATTGAGGAATATACCCATTGTCAGGTCACTGTTCATACCCACAACTGGGAACATACATAGACATATGTACCTATAAACAGACCACATAAACATAGAAAAAATATAATGAAAATGGGACTCTTTTCCCTAAGAAACCAGAAATGGGCCAGCAAAATGGCTCAGCAGTAAGGGTGTTTGCTAGCAAGGCTAAAGAAGTGAGTTTGAGTCTCAGAATTGACAAGATGGAAAAAGAAATTACTGAAGTTTGTTCTCTGACCTCCAAATGCACATACTGTATGTCTTAGGGTTTCTGTTGCTGTAAAGAGACACCATGACCGTGACAGTCTTAGAAGACACCATCCATGGCAAACTCCCTGATCCTCTGGCTCTTCCTTTCTTTCTGGCCCCTCTTCTTCGGTGATCCTGAGCCTGAGGTGTGGGAGCATGTATTGTGCTGGGCCTGGGTTCCACAACTCTGCATTTACCACAATCTTCTTGAATCTAGGTGGGTTTTGGCGGCTTGGCTAAAGGAATAGGAAAGAAAAACATTTCTAGGCACAGGGCTCAGGGATCAGGAATTGTGGTGGCTCATTTACAGTTCAGAGGTTCAGTTCATTATTATCATGATGAGCCATGGGAGGCTGGGTCCAGGCAGGCATGGTGCTGGAATGGTAGCTGAGAGTTCTACATCTTGGCTTGCAGGAAACAGGAAGTGGTCTGAGACACTGGGCAGTATCTTAAGCACACAAAAGACTTCAAAGCTTGCCTCCATGGTGACACACTTCCTCCAACAAGACGACATCCTAATAGCGTCAATCTCTTTGGTGGCCATTTTCTGTCAAACTACCACCCTATGTGAAGCTCACTGACTCAGACTAAATAAATTCACTAAGTAAATAAAACCAAAAGAACTGGTAATATTTTTTATCAGAACAGCAGTCAGGGAGTATCATACATGCAAGATGACGTCATGTTGCTATGCTATGGCCCGCAGTAATTTATACCTTCAAATTTCATAACAATCTCTTTTTTGCTTTCTCCTGTTAGAATGGGATATCTATTGAGAAAGGGTAGATTCCTGTCTTGGCAAGAGCGGGAATTATTAATACATTTCCTAACAGATTTCAATTAGAAAAACGTTGAAAAAAATAGCTGAGATCCTGGATGTGGCTGTTCTCCTCTAGGCCCCTAGGCACCTGCAGGCCAGATCCCTTCCAGTCCCCAGTGTTACCAGGGAAACCGACCTCTCCTTTTTGGGCTCATAGTCTCCTCAATAAAAGAAGTTAGGCAGGGAATCAAAAGGCATCTCAAGGACTATTTTATTAGAATTTAAGAGAAAAACAGTATTGCAGACAATATGTAAATCTCTGCAGCTGCTGGAACCAGACTTAGGGTTCAAGGCCTGTGATCTAACAAACCAGTTTAGTTAAATTAATTAATAGAGCCAGATTAGTAATGAAAATCAGAATAAGGAGCTTTATTCAATGTAGTCACAGTGGGGCAAAGAGAACCAGCATTTCCCTAGAATCCTTAAAGGTAAGTTTTAGATAGAAGGCAAGAAATGCATCGTCAAGCAGTCTATCCAGAGGTAGTCTTTATTTTGCCATTGTCTTTGCTCCAGGTCTCTCCTTCAAGGTCACCTGTCAATCTCTTTTCAGGCAGGCAAGTTCCTCCTCTAGGTACCCTGAGGGCTTTATAGGATTTTCCAATCCCAGAAGGGGATTCCTGGGGAAATTCTAATCTCTCAGTGTCCATTCTTTCAATATTTTGATGGCCTAAGAGGGGAGCACACGTGTCTTGTTAGGAGACATTGATTCCTGCCAGGCGGGCCTTTATACTGCTAGGTGAAGGGGAAGGGCGGAGAAGACAGAAAGCCATGCAGTTTGCAAGCAACCACATGGACTTCAGAGAAACAGTGAAAACCCAGGATACCAGGGAAAGCACGCTGAGCCTTTGGCCAGTACCCCAGAAAGGGGATCAAGAAAAGTAAAACAAAAGTTATGCTATTTGAGTCCCAAGTCAGAATAATAGGCAGGCAGTGGCTGTACCAACAGGCTGCTTCTGGGAAGGGAAAGTAGATTATCTCATTAATAGGATAATAACCCCTTCTATCTCCTCCTGGGTAGCATAGCTATCCAGGGCTAGAGATGGAATTTATAACAAAGCCCAGGTACCTTCACCTTTCTATGAGGTCATTTAAAATCTTAGGAATGCCAAAACTGACATTTACCTTTCAAAGGAAAGGAGATGTAGGGTCCAAAGCTTCTGTAGCCTGAGGCTACTGTAGTAACACCCCCTACTGATCCTGAAATCCATCTTAGGACTCTCTTGGTCCTCCTGGGTCTGGTTGTCTGTATCAGCAGCGGCTGCTGTAGACTCTTTTGCCTCCTTTCTTCACTTGTCATATTAGCACTGTTCATGTCCAGTCTTTGCCCCTGTGAGCAACACTCAAAGCTGTCCTGAAACACATGCCGAATGGAGATACATTTTTATTAATGATGTCAAGAAGCAATGTTAGTAGAGTTAGGTGCAAGAAGTGTGTGGGGGAGGTATAAAGGAGAGAAGTTTTGAGTCTCAAACATTACAAAGTAGTAGAGATATGATGGATATTATACGTGTAAACAGTCCTTTAGCAAATCGAGTTATCTCTTCATACACTCTAAAGCAACAGTCATTATGAACAAGGTGGCATGTTGCAGAGAAAATACTACTGGTTTCTCATCAAGGAAAAAGAGACATCATACTTTTGGCATTAAATGTTATAAGCACGAAGTAATGCATATATTTAATTTGTATTACATTTTGTGTTTCAAAGTACCCATGTATATGTGGGTTGCACAATACATGGCTTATGCATGGCAGTCAAAGGAACAGCCTAGCGGAGTTGGCTCTTTCCTTTTATCATATGAGTGCCAGGAATAGTACTCAGGTCCTCAGGTGTGACAGTGAGCACCTTTATCTACTGAGCCATCACCAACATATACATACATATATATGCATACACACACACACACACACATGATTTTTTAAGGACATACATGTTAAGGTTTTATACAGCAAACTGTTTTTACTAAGAAATGTCCACCAAAAGTAAAGACTGCAGATGACTGCACTGTTTCAAACGACAATAACACATTTCTCAGACCATGTTTTCCATATAATGATACTATATTACCTCACACCATTCCATCTGCTGTTAATGTATTAAATCTGACTCATTTCCTAGGCTAATACTTCATTATCCTAGCTCTCTTAATCACTGTTCTATTTCTGTGAAAAGACACCACAACTAAGGCAACTCATAAAAGAAATCATTGACTTAGGTACTTGCTTACAGTTTCAGAGGCTTATACTATTATCATTTCAGCAGGCCAGCATAATACTAGAAAAGTAGCTGAGAGCTATGTTGATCCACAAGCAGAAAGAGAGAAGCAGAAACAGAGTGATAGACACAGGGCCCATCACAGGCATTTGAAACCTCAGATCCCACCTGAAGTGACACACTTCCTCCAATAAGGTCACACCTCCTATTCATTCTAATCCTCTCAAAGAATTCCACCCTGTAGTGACTGAGCATTCATATATATGATCCTTCTTCAAACCACCATACTGACCCACTCCTTCTGACAATACTATGTTACTCTGACCTATTCCATATAGTGATAACAGTCTTACTCTTACCTGTTTTGTATGATAATATATTACTATACCCCATTCCATATTATTACTTACATTACCCTGACACATCCATGAGATACTTTTTTTCCAGTGATGTTTGATATGACTAAATGATAATGTTACATTTTCCTGTATCAACCAAAGTAGATAACATCAAGACACAACTTTTTCCCCTACACTTCCAAGGAAAATTTGTTGTTTGGTGTGTGGAACTTTGAATTCTTAGAAGAATTATTGGTATCAAGCAAAGCTATTACTTTTACAGTATTCCTTAATATGTTAAATAAAGAGTATTATCTTTTCCTGTGAGTGTAATTCTCCATGTAAGAATGCTAGTTTTTTGATGGGTCTCATTAGTTTTATGATAGAATTGTACAATCATAAAATGATAAGTACTATGCTGACCTAAATTCTAAATACTTAATGCTTATTTAACTCTTTTGAGACTTTGTTATGCAATTTGTTCATGTTTGTTTTTGTATCTTCTAATAAAGGCTAGCTTAAAATTTGCTATTAGTCAAGGACAGCCTGAGCCACTGATCCTCCTGCCTCAGCCCTCCAAGTTCTGGCAGGCATTTCTTCCCATACCCACCTTGTACATTTAGTGTAAGGGCTTATTGACTCTGGAAGTATTCCAGGGTTATTTAGTCAGACTTCAGTTATGGCTTAGATTAGTGGTTCTCAACCTTCCCTACTGCTACAGCCCTTTAATATAGTTCCTCATGTTTGGTAACTCCCAACCATAAAATTATTTTTTGTTGCTGATTCATGACCATAATTTTGCTACTGTCATGAATCCTAATGTAAATATCTGATGTGCAGAGTATCTCTGACCCTTGTGAAAGTGTTGTGCCCCCCCAAGGAGTCATGACCCACAGGTTGAGAATGGCTATCTTCAAGGATGGAAGCCTGGTTAATTTAGGTTAAACACTGATTTCAATGGTGGTTGGGTGTTTTTGCCCTTTTTACCTGTTGTAACTTTCACAGCAATAAATCCCAGCCTCTTCACAAAATGGCCAAAAGAGAACTCAAAATGGATCAGTTAACACAAACATAGAAGCTGAAATCATGGAATACATAGAAGAAAATAGAGAAATCGTCACAAGATGTGATTCCCCACTGGGTTGTTAAAAGTTTGACACAAGGGCTGGAGAGATGCCTAAGAGTTCAAGAACTTTGGCTGCTCTTCCAGAAGACCCAGATTAGATGTCCAGCACCCACATGGCAGCTGACAACCATCCATAACTCCAGTTGCAGGGTATCTAACATCTTCAGATCAATGCACATAAATGTTTAAAAAGTATGACACCAAAAGCATGAGCAGCAAGAGCCTAATAATGAACTTTTGTACCTCAAAGGGAGTGATCATGAAATGGAAAGGACAACAAAATCACATAACTAATAAGAGTTTATTATGCAGACTATGCAAATTGTCCTTTATATCAACAGTAAAAGGACAGCCTATGTTAAAATTATGTTGCGAACTTGAATAGCTGTGTGTGCAAAGGAGAATTCCAAAGAGCTGCTAAATGTGTGAGAAGATCCTCAAAGTCCTTAGTCATTAGAGATGCAAATCAAAACCAAAATGAGGGGCCTGAAGACAGCTCAGGGGTTATGAACATACACTGATTGCCCTTGCAGAGGACCACATTTGATTTACAGCATCCTTCTTTCATATTCACAACCTACCTTGGTTCAGCTCCAGGAGATAAGTGTGTCCTGTTTGACTCAGAGGGCACCTGTATTCATCTGCACATACCCCTTTGCAACACAACACAAAATTAAAAATAAAAATAAAATCTTCTGAGAAAATGAAATGAGAATCAATTTACTACTACTAGGACTGTTATAATAAAAATTAAAAAAAAAAACAAATGTCAGTTGCATGGAAGAGTTGAAACAACCATATGTTTCTGACACTCATACACAATGTTACGGACACTGAAGAAAACAGTTTGGTTGTTCCTCTGAAGTTTGAAATGTAATGTTTACCTATGACCCATTAGGTCCACTTTCCAACCTATACCTAAGAATTTGAAAAATGAGTGTTTTTATTGAATTCTGAGACTCTGTTCAACAGTCCAAGAGTAAAACAACCTGTTTATCCATCAGCAAAAGAATAAAAAGAAATATGTGGTAAACATACAAAGGAATTATAGGCAGCCACAACAAATACTGGTATTGTAAAAATTGTCTTAATTTGCTTTCTATTGCTATGATAAAATACCATGACCATAAGGGGACTTGGAGGAAGGAACTGCATTGAGCAATAATGCTGCTTATTGGCTTTTGTTCATCATGATTTTCCCAGGCTACATTCTTTTATAACTCAGGACCACCTGTCCTGGAGTGGCCCTGCCCAAAATGGGCTGGCTCCTCCTGTTTAAATAAATTGCTAATGATGCAAATGCCCCCACAGACTTGCCTATGGGCCAGTCTAAGAGAGGCATTTTCTCAGTTGAGAATTTGGTTTCAATGGTTATTCTTTATTCTTAGCAGTGTTGTCACCTGGAAATTGTTTTATCTTTTTAAGGTTTCCTCCTGTGGTTTTTGTTTTGTTTTGTTTTGTTTTATGTTTTTCCATGCAGGGTTTCTCTGTGTAGCTTTGGAGCCTGTCCTGGAACTACCTCTTGTAGACCAGGCTGGTCTTGAACTCACAAAGATCCGCCTGCCTCTGCCTCCTGAGTGTTTGGGATTAAAGGCATGTATCACCACCACCCAGCCCCTCCTGTTCTTTTTATATAAAATAAGAACTATATTCTGGAAAGAGTATGTTGCCCATTTGCTTATATACTGAATGTTGCCAGAAGTTTCCTATTAGTCAGCATTATCATTACAGAGTTATCAACTAAGATTAAAAAAAAAAAAAAAAAAAAAACACCCTTCTGTCATTCACTCTCCTTGATTGTATTCGTAGATGCTTAGACAATGGAGTGTTACTCTCAGGTGAGGCTAATCAAGATGTCCTATTATTCTAGTTTTGCCTTTTTTTAATTTATCATGGAAAGAAGAATAAGGGAGAGAAAACCCCCAAAATTTGATGTAGTTGGAAGATTTAACTCATGGGCAAAGCTTGAGCAACCCAGTGGGCTTGGGTTTTCTATATTAAGTATTCCCAAACCATGTTGTCAAAGAGGGTATAATTGGCCACAGGACTTTGAGATTGTCTTCATCAAGGAGACATCATAACTTGTTCAGATTAGTCATGAAAGGAAAAGTTAAGGGAAATAATTGAACATATAAATATTCATGAGGAATTATTCAAGGGGGAAGTATCGCTTCTGATTTATACAAAATTTTATAATTGAGGAAGTTGTCAAAACTTGGGGATTGAGCTTGGAAATTTAAGTAAATGGAACAAAGTCTGGGATAACAGATCATGAGCATCTGCTACAAATAGAACAGAGATCCTGCAGTTGGTCAGGATCATTGTATGGATGTGCATTCCCCAGAGATTAAGATGTAAACGAGAACAGAGCCAGCAAACAGCTTTCCCATACAGAATGGGCTTACTTACAAGACAGAGGTTGAGAAGCCCCAAGATCTACAGCTGGTGACCAGAGACTGGGTGAGCTAGAGGTGAGATTCTCCTTGGAAGGTTAGCCTGCCTCAAATTCAATGAGTTTCCTTGCTTCTGACATCAGGTGGAAATAATGCTCTGGCATTACCTAAAGAGGGTCAGTCCTCCAGTTTTCTGAGGCCTAAGACTCAATATAGTCCATCTGTATTAGGACTATCTGTCTGCTTTCCTGAGTGTTCTGTAGATTTAAACCAGAAACTCCTCTAAGGCACATGGTAATGATGTGTGATCAGATATCTGGGCATCCCATTGCCTGGACAAGTTAATTGACATCAAAGTTAATCATCTGGTGTCTTATCCTGAAGTTTGGGGATGGGCATGTGGGATGGAGTTCATTGACACTTTTCAATTTCTGGTAGCTTGTTACTAAAAACATACTTTATGATGTGAAAACAGTTACTTATAAATTTTAGGTTTTCCCTCCAAGGGGGACACTGAGGCAGATTGTTCTTTTGGGGTAAGCGATTTATTAGTTAATTCACAGACAAGCAGACAATGGAAGGGGCTCTACAAAGAGCTTAGGCCCATGTGGCAGAATGAGAGTTCATTCTAAGAGCTTTCAGAGGTGTGCCATGTGGGCTGGAGAGATGGCTTGGAGATTAAGAGTAATGGCTGCTCTTCCAGAGATCCTGAGTTCCATTCCCACATGGTGGCTCACAACCATTTAGAATGAAACCTGGTGTCCTCTTCTGGTGTGCAGGCATACATGCAGGCAGAACCCTATATACATAATAAGTAAATATTGCCCTTAACAAAAAAGAAATGTCTTTGAGTTGAGTAGCCCATAGTGGGTATTGCTGTCTGGACTAGCTTTGATGTGGGGAGGCAAGAATCTAGAGATCCAAGTTCCATTAGTTTTGGGACCAGTGTTCAAGGAGTAATCAAAATTCAACCAAAATGGAGGATCCTTACAAAACAAAGAATCATGGCCCTGGATAAGAAGAGTTCAAATCTGGGCCTTGAAATACCGAAGGTAGGATTGGGAGTTGAGTCATGGAAAGGCAGAGGTTTTCTGAGAGAGAATAAGGGCATTTGGGTGAGAACTTGAAGAGGAGGATGTATAGTAGGACTGCAGATTTGATGTTGAAAGTCTCATGGCATTTCTCATGCTTTCTTTCAAGTTGTTACTCCATTTTTGTTTTTTGAGACAGGGCAGTCCAAGTTGACCCTGACCTTACGTGTTGAAGGCTGACCTTGAACTCCTGGCTCTCCTGCCTCTGCTTCTTGAGAGCTAGGTGTGCACCGCCATGCTTCCTTTATGCAGTATTAAGGATGGTGCCTAAAGCTTCATCTGTGCTAGTCAAGAACTCTGCAGCCTGAGCCACATGCCCCATTCCAGTGCCTTTATGGTTGATTTTCCCTGATAAAAGCATTGTCTATGTCTTGGTCAGTTTATAGAATCTTATCACCAAAGCACCAATTCTTATATAAGTGACGACTTTCAGATGTTTTCATTGTCATTGAAACAAAACAAACAAAAACCCAGGGGCTCAAGTGAGTGTTCAACAGTTAATAGACCTCCTGTTCTTCCAGAGGACCTGAGTTGAGGTCCCAGTACTGGTATCTGGTGGCTCTGAGCTACCTGAACTGTGAACTCTGTAAGTGCCTGTATTCATGTACTATGTATATCCACATACCAGTTTAATTAAAAATAATGATAAATATTTTAAAAACTACAGAAAAATCTATGAATGAATATTCTATGTGATCTTTCCTATGTGTATTGTAACTATGGCCATTCTTCACTCTCAATAGAGAACAGCATAGCATTAAGTTTGGAAGACAGGATGTCATATATTCCTGGTGATTTGCAAAGATTATAAAAAAAAATATTTGGGTTAAAGAAGCCCAAAGTAGCTGGACATTTGTGGCACAAGCCATCAGTCCCAGCACTTGGGAGGCAGAGGTAGGCAGATCTCTGTGAGTTTGAGATTAGCCTGGTCTGCAGAGCTAGTTCCAGGACAGGCTCCAAAACTACAGAGAAACCTTGTCTCAAAAAAACTGAGGGGGGCGGGGAAGATGCCCAAAGAAGAATGTGCATGCCTACCTGGGGGCAAAGTCTACACATCCATTTTGTATTTGTAAAACTTTTAACAGTAGTGTTATCCTCTGTGTGGATCTGTAATAGATGAAGCAAATCTATTTTAGATGGTGCATTAGTTACTTTTCAGTCATTGCGATAAAACACCATGACCAAGGCGGTTTATAGAAGGAAGGGCTTATTTGGACTTAAAATTCCACAGGGATAGAAGTCCATCATGTCAGAGAAGTACGTAAGTCGTGGGGCTGAGAGCTCACTAACTGGAAGTAGGGCATGCCTTTAAGCTCTCAAGATTCACCCCTAGTGACATACTTTCTTAACAAGGCCAGACCTCCTAAACCTCCCCAAACAGCAGCACCACCTGGGGGCCAAGTGTTCAAATTCTGGATCCTATGTGGGATGGGTCTCATTTAAGCCACTACAGATGGATAATCAATTTCATTGCATTGTCAGCATAGCTGCTGAGCTAAAGCCACTCTGGATAATCAATTTTGAAATCCCCTGTTGTCAGTAAGCTGTTAAAACAGAAACATTAACTTCATGAGTTGAATGATCAGCTTTGAAGACTGCTTAGTGACAGAGATGTAGAAAAAGGCAGGTTGGAAGCAGAGAGGAGATGAGAATAAGTACTTAATGGATATCTACTTTTAAGGGTAGCTTTTTTTCTCCTGGAAACTGCTTCAGCTGTGTATCCCATTACTGTCTCCTGGCCTATGGTGGCAGGAGACAGAGGCAGAAAATGTTCCTAAGGATGCCCAAGGAGCTTGTCGAGTTCAGAGTAACAAGGTAATTTGTAGACATTGCTGGGGCAGTGTCTGGCGGCAAACAGACAGACATACCCACCCTCCTCCACCCAGCAGGATGACAAGACCAGTCTAAACAGGAGCTATCTTAAGGAGCCCAAAAATGGCCTGCCGGATAGTCCAGTCCTCCTCCCCTTCTCTTCCACTGACATGCTTCTTCCCCTGCCTTCCCAGCCTCATGCAAATCTCCTTTCCTACCAATTTCATTGGAAATGTGAATGAATTGGTGAATTTTGGAGAAATGAGAACAAAGCACTTTTCATTTAGTTACTGGGGTATTTTTGCCCAAACATGGGTATTTTAGGTAATATTGCAAAGTTGTTTTGTTTTTGCTTTTGAGATGGTCTTATGTAGCCCAGAACTTTATGAATGCTACCAGTTTATCTACATTGTTATGAAATGAAGGAAGCATAACTTTCTTTAAAGGAAAAAGAAATTTAAATGTGTGTTTTGATCTATGGACATAAAATACACAGCTGGCTTTTAAAAATGGAGGGGGGGCTTTTCTTATTTCTCTCTCTCCATTTTACTGTTCTTTTTTGAGACAGCATGTTTCTTTGTATACCTGGTTGGCCTAGTCCTCAGTATGCAGACCAGGCTGGTCTTAAACTATTGATCTGCCTCCCAAGTGCTGGTTTTCAGGCGTGTGCCACTACTTCTGATGTTAGTTTCTTCTATAGTGGAGCCCCCCACACACACACATACAAATCCATCCCTTCTCCTAAGGTCCCAACTATAAGTGAAGGTATGGTTCTACCCAAGTTCGCTCTGGGAAACCAGTGAGTTTATTAGGCTTGCTTACAGAGCAGTGAGTGATGGGTTATGGGAAAGAGGATGGATGGCCATAAAGTAGGTACTCTAGAGCGGCTACATCCAGCATGGATGGTAACTACTTGAAGATTGCATACATCTTAGTATTTCTTAGTATACATCTTAGTGTTCCTCAGTTGATATACTTCAGGCTTTCCCTAAGGCCAGACACTTAGCGCACAATTGCACACAGCTTATTGAAAGAAGTGCCTGGTAAAGGTTCCATGACTCTCCTTAAACATCCTTCTGTGGAAGACGCTCAGTAGCTGTTGTAATATTTGCAATTGGAATAGTGCTGAATTCATGGAGTGGAGACTGCTCTTCTCAGTGGATAGTCTTATATACTGACCCTAACACAGTGTAGCCCAGGCTTGCCTCAAACATTTTAACTGCCTCCTTTATCCTCTTCAGTCACCATGACTGATTTGGTTTTTCAGATATGAAAACCTTAGCTTTTTTCCCCTTGAGTTTGGGGCACTTTTGCTATCTAATTCTAACAAGAATATGCCTGAGTCTCCAGACCCATGCCTCCCCCCTGAATGGTGGTAGCCACCTTCTTCATATTAGAATTCACCACAGAGATGACTCAGAGTGTAATGGTATTTGCTGCAAAGCTTAGGAACGTAAGTTCGATTTCCAGAACCCACATGGTGGAATGGGAACTGGAAATTGTCCTCTGTCCTCCATATAAAAGCCATGGCACACTCATGCCCCTGCACACAAATAGGTAGACACACGTGAGTAAATAAATAAATGTGAAAAATTAATTGTGTGGAAGAATATAGAAAGTCAAAATCAACATCACTTTGGGATCTGTCTGATCTCTTATAACAGGATGAGGCAGTGCCTCCTGTCAGTGAGCAATTCCCAACACATTTCAAGCTATGGAAACACTGTTTCTTAAGATTATTTTGTAGCACAATTGTTGTCTGTGGTTTGGAGGTTTGAGAGGCACTTATGTAATTTCTGACTTGGAAAATCATTTAAGTTTTCAAATAATTTCAGCTAAGATTTAGGTTGGAACTCAAATGAGCATAGATAGTCAAGACATTTTTCTGGGCCTTTAGGATGGCAAGAAGTCAGAGATACACGGAATTGCTAGTGTTGATGAAGAAAGAAAAAGGTCTTAACTCAAAAGGAATAAGAAATATTTTATTCCAGAGTTCGACATAAGTGACCATGTCCTGGGGAGACGGATTTAAGACATGATAATACTTGGATGAAGTTTTTATAGTAAAAGAATCAAGACACCTTCCGAATTTATGGTTGTGGACTAGAGTATGCAGGTTTCAGCAAATGCCAGCAATCTATTAGTGATGATACTCTTAGCTGTTTGGGAAGAATATGACTATTTGCTAAGGATGCACTTGAAGAGTTTTGATAGTCATAAGGATTCAAGGGTGGGTCTAGTATCCTCAGCACTGATTAAATATAACACAGGTGTCCCATGCTTGTATATCTAACATTGATGAGGTAGGGGCAGGAGGGGAAGGAATTCATAAATCATTTGTCATGTAAACATGAGGACCTGGGTTCAATTCTCCAGTGCCCAACTCATGTAGATTTGTAACTCCACACACATGCACACGTGCACAAATTAACCACAGGCAAGCATGCACTCGAGCATGGAAGAGAGGAGAAGTTTAAGGGGGCTGAGAGATGGCTCAGTGGTTAAGAGCACTTGTTATTCTTACAGGGCACCTGAGTTAAATTCCCAGCACCCATTTGGGTTGTGTACAACTACCTCTAACTCCAGCTCCAGGACATCTCATGCTCTCTTCTGGCCTCTGTGGGCATTCTACACCCCTATCCACACCACTACACACACAACCCTACACAGACACACACGCACACATACACACTCACAATTTAAAAATAAAACTTGAATTAAAAAATATTAAGGTAATCAGCTGCACAACATTTTCCCGATCAGCTTGCAATACAATAAGACCCTGTTATTCGTAAATAAAAAACAAATAAACAAATAATAAAATATTAATGAAAATGGTATGCTTAGTTCATTGGCAGTTGCAGATAATCCCTGATGCAATTCTCCATGTGTGCCTTTTGTAGACTCTGAAGCTGACTCCAGTACACCTTTCATATACAGGATGTTTCAGCATCTCTTGTTTCCCTGTGTCTATCAGTGTGTGTGTGTACCCATGTGTGTGGAAGCTGGGTGATAAGGCAGGGTGCTTAAATGCTTTGTTGCATTATGTTAATTCCTCAGCAGTGCAATCAAATTCATGTCGTAATTAAAGCTGTCAGTTGGAAGGCAAGCCAATCGCTGCAAAAGCACAGCATAACAAATGAACTGAAATGATTCCGCGTGTAGCTATACAATGCTTCACCAGGCATGAAATTAAATAAGTAATTTGATGTTGACATCAGAAATTGAAATGATACCCACTGTTCCCTCATTCAGTCAGACCTGCATAAACAATGGCCAGAGCAAACATGCACAACAAAGCCTTCCTCTCCACCCGCTCCCCAAGTAATGCACAATATATATGCAAAATGAGCATATCAGAGCTTGCTTAGACCTCAAGGATGTAATTTGCTTTGGTATACAACATGATGATGTGTGTGTGGGGGCAGGAAGCCCAGTTGGAGTGATCCTTCTCCTTCTGGGATAAAGTATTTTCGGGAGGCAGGATGAATGAGATCAACAAATCCCCTTGCATCTCTGTCATTCATCCTAAGATGAGTTTGTTTCCTAGAGGCAGGACTTCAGGCTGGTAGAAACATAACTTGGCTTCTGCCTTTACCTGGTGTAACAAGAGCTGGGCGTGCAGAAAATAGGTGACATTGTCACATGGTCAGCCAGTGGTAAAAAGCAGTCTCCATGACTACGGTGGGTGGATGGGTGGAATGAACTAATCCTCCCTTCCTTCCTCCCTCCCTCCCTTCCCCTCTCTCTCCCTCCCTTCTTCTGTCTTCTCTCTCCCTGTCTCTGCTTACTTCCCTCTCTCCATCCCTCCCTCCCTCCCATGCTTATAGAATCAAGAACACAGAAAGGTTTTTTTGTTTATTGACTTTTCTCTTAATTTACATCTACATGTGTGTGCATGCAACAGGCATACATGTGCCCAGGAAGATCAGAAGAGGTCATTGTGTCCACTGGAGCTGGAGTTCCAGATGGTTTATGAGTCGCCTGATGTGGGTGATGGGAACTGAACTCAGGCCCTCTGGAAGACCTTAACCACAGAGATCTTATTAGCCTTGCAGAAAGGTTTATCACAGACTCAACATGGTATATATGGTGACTCATACCTCTGAGCTTGTGGGAAACACCAAGATGAGGAAACTTTGCTTCAGAAATTCTGTGTCCCATGCTGTCTTTGTTGGGGGAGGACACAGTCAGGAAGTCATATCCCCTTCTGTTACTGTTTGATTGTGCAATGTCCCCCCACAGGCCCATGTGTTTGAACACTTGGTCTACAGCCAGTGGCACTATTTTAGGAGACTGTGGAACCTTTAGGAGGTAGAGCCTTTCTCTAGAGGAAGAGCGTTACCAAAGGGGTGGGCCTTGGTATCGTATAGGTCCCTCATACTTCCTGTGTGCTCTCTGCTTTGTGACTAATAATGCAATGTGTTGAGCAACGTTTTTTGGTGGGTTTGTTTTTCAAGGTAGGGTTTCTGTGTATAAAATCTCTAGCTGTCCTGGAACTTGCTCTGAGACCAGGATGGCCTTAAACTCACACGAGGTCTTCCTTCTTCATCCTCCTGAGTGCTGAAGGTAAAGGAATGCTCCATCATTTCCTGGCACACGAGAAGCAACTTCTGACTCCTGCTGTCATGATGAACATTATCTTCAAACTGTGATCCAAACTGCACCCTCCCTTCTTTAAGTTGATTTTCTCAGGTGATTTGTCACAGCAATATGAAGAGTAACTCAGCTGGGTGGCGGTGGCTAATCCCAGCACTCTAGAGGCAGGGGCAGGTGGTTCTCTGTGAGTTGGAGGCCAGCCTGGTCTACAGAGCGAGTGGACAGCCAAAGCTACACAGAGGAACCTGTTTTGAGAAACAATAAAAGAATAAACAAATTAATAAAGTACTCATACAGCTTCTCAGTTCATAATCAACAGAAATCATATCTGATGTTAGAATTGTCACAGTCCCCTTAGCCTCTTCTACCTCAAGTAATCCATTCATTTAGCTACACACCATTTCAACCGGTATTTCTGCATTGCATCTCGGATGCAAGACGAGATATGTTGGCACATGTCTCCTCATGCCTGTTGTTTAAAGAGTAGGAGATTGAATGTATGAGTAGAACAGCTAAAGTTAATGATTTTTGAATCAGGTGGGAGATCCGGCCTCCCTGTGGAGGTGATGGCACCCCTACGGCAAAACTGCTAAGCTATGATGGAAGGGCTGACTTGACATCAGGTTATTTTCATTTCAAGCTTATTTGGGGCCTCCCTTGGTCACAAAGAGGGTGTCAAAAAATTAAATAATTAAATAAGACAAGTTCTTCAAAAGAGCATATACACACAAAAGAAAAGATCCAGGCTTGGGGCTATAGCTTCCTTTGTAAAGTACTTGCCTGGCATGTATGACACCCTGGGTTCAGTCTCCAGCACCATGTAAACAAGGTTTGGTAGTACCCATCTGTTGTACCATCACTCAGGATATGGAAGCAGGAGGACCAAGAGTGTTCTTAATTACACGGACTGCACAGAGACCTTGTCTAAAGCCTGAGTAGAGGGTTGGGCAAATACTTTAGTTGACTGAATGGTTGCCTAACATATAGGAAGTTCTCTATTTGATCACTAACATTACATAAGTGAGTATAAGGACATACACCTGTAATTTCACCCCTCAGGAATCTAGGGCAAGCAGAGGCTACATGAGAACCTGTCTTGCAAAAGTGAGGCGAGGTTGTGTCCAGAGAAATAACTAATTGGTTCATTCACTCCTCTTGTAGAGGACTCGGGTTTGGTTCTCGGCATTCATATCAGGAAGCTCACAAATACCTATAACTTCAAGTCCAGAGTTCCAATACCTTTTGGTTTCTTCAGGGTATTTACATAAATTCATAGACATACATAGGTACATATGGATAATAGTAATATATACAAACAACTTCCATATTCATAGTTTGGCTTCTTTCCCCCAAGTATATGATACCCTGATTTCAGTTCAGATTTATTGATTTTTAGTTGTTCACTGTGTCAGAGCTGTGGCAGTCTGAATTGATATCATTGAGACAAAAACTGCTTCCGTCTGCCCATGGATTCTTTGCGTTTTAGTCAGCTAATTATGTTTACAAAATGTCTAATTTTTACACAGTGCCAAGTGTGTACTAACCAAAGCCTTCAGGGAATTAATTGGCAAGTAGGTCATATACCAAAAGTCATCCAAACCCATTGGGCTTTTTATTTTCAAGTCAGTCTGGGCTTTTTCCTCTTGCCTGCCTCTCGGCGGCCACAAAACCAAATAGCTTGAGACCCAGGCCTTGAATGTCAGGAAGTCAGGGAGGCAGGCTGCCACGTGCCTGTTTAGTCTCAGTTCAGGGCGAAATGCCATCATTAATTCATTACCCAGCTGCCTGTCAAATAAATTGGCAATTACGTCCACCGCAGAAGCTCAGAATCCAGTAAATAGCACGTTAGCATCTCTGAGTCGTTGAGAGATATAAAGGGGAAAATTAACCAACCCGTTCTGTGTATCAGTAGCAGATGACAAGGGGCCTCACACTCGGGCATGTGATGTCTGGATGAAAAGCTCACAAAGGGCTGGTAATGAGCTGTGTGGATGGGAACGTGTTAAAAATTGCTACTGACTTTTCCACTCTGTCTCTGTGCTTTCTCTGCAGAGTTCAGCTCCTTCCAGCTTGGGAACAGGCTACTTCGTAAGTCCATCTCCACTTGCACCTCCGCTCCTCGTGTCGCCATCCGCGCACTGCTATAACAAATCCTCATTACAGTGTGAACAAATAACATCTAAGGGGCCCCTCTTGCTCCTTGTGAGCACACAGATCTCTGCCCTCTCATTAAGAATTGTTTTATTTCTAAAGGGTTTAACCTGTTGGGCCCTAAGGATCAGGAGGCACCTGCCCAGGTGGGGTACTTAGCATGTTTACGAAATTTGGGGAAACATGATTGCTCTTGCCTGCCCAAATCCATATTTGCTGGAAATCAGATTGCCTATGGAGGTACCTTCTTCAAGGTGCTCTGAAGATGTGCGAAGTGACTTGATTCACTACTTTTCTTCCTCCATTTTGAGGGGAAGCAGCATTCCTTTAGTTTCCCTCACACTCTAGTTGGTAACCCATGTCTGGCTTCTATGTCACTGCACTGTGGGTATGTCAATACACCACACTGTATGTCAAGTGCAGGTGCATTATCTCCTTTCTGGTCCTTATTGTGAGCCCATGGGGGAAGGGAGGGCATGGAGGAAACATTTTTCTGAGATATTACATCATCTTTCATTCAAAGACAGAGAAATGGTTGCTTCATTAAATTTTTATAACAAAATTATCCTTTGTGGATTCAATATTCCTTTTCAAGATAAAAATGAGGAAGAATTACAAACCAGCATTATTTACACAAGATAACATAGCAGTGTTCCAGTTTGTTACAGTATTTACAGGAACTTGATTTTGTTCTGAAGGGACACTTGATACTATAATACCCATGACAGAACACTACTACAAACATGGTCAAAAAATACTAATTCAGTGCAGCTGCTTTTAGCTTTGTCCTTCTAAGATGTTAAATATTTTTCTGCTGACTCATTTCTCTCAGTGTATTTGTTAAATCATGGAAATAAGCATTGTTTTCATGAATGTTGAGTCTTTGCTAAGGTTGGCCAATCCCCCATCCCTTTTTTTCTTAGTCTGTCATCCAGGGAGAACAGTAAGGATGCCTCTGGACTAGCATCATACAGTTAGCACAGTTAGCATACAGGGCTTGAATATTCATGCTTACAGAAGGAGCAGGATGTGCCCAGTGTCTTGCTTCAGCAGTCGAAAGAACAGACGTGGTCCCATCTGCCATCTCTTCACACCAGGCTGGGTGTGGGTTGAGATGCTGGAAGTAAAATCTGGAGGCTGTTATGCCATTTCTCCATGCACAGGCTCTTTCCTCGCCCCACCTCCTTTTCAGAAATGAAGCCAAAGCCACTACCTTTGCCATGTTCAGTTACATCCCGAATAGTCAATTGCTATTTTTTAATTGTCAGTATAATTGCCCTGAAAGAAGAAGAATGTTATCTTAGGAGTGCACATTTTGTTCTAATTTTTACTTCCTTAGTTCTAAGAATGCTTATTTTTATTTTTGAATGATAATCTGACAACTGGAAAATTCTTAATTAGGATTTGGGGTTTTTTTTATTTTTTTTGTTTTGTTTTGTTTTTATGCTCAAACATCTTTGGTCAACTTTAAAACTTCTTTTTCTTGGTAAAATTGCTTTGGTAAAATTGACTTACCCTGCTTATCTTAAGAACTGTCTTGTTATTAGTGTACATGGAGAAGATGAGTACCAGATGTCTGTTCCACTCTTAGCTATGATAAAAATGCCCCTTGCAGAATGTGTTTCCAATACTGCATTGTTCTGTTATCACCCTGTGAAATCCTCGGTGGAGTTGCCAAGCCCTCATCAAAACCGGGCTCTGTTTCAAGTGTCATTCCAACAGTATCACATGTAATACTCACTTACAGGCACTAACTTTCACATTGGTGAGTTTCACGCTTTTAAATAGGAAAAAAAATGTATTTACAACTTTTGTTATTGCCCACTCCCCAAACATACTATTTACATTGTGCTCTGTGATTTAGGTGTCAATATAGCTCAAGTTGAGTCCCGTACTGATTTTTTTCCTCCCTCATTAATCTCCTTTGATATATATTTGTGGAGGGAAATCACTACAGATGAGATTTTTTTTTTATTTAGTCATAAATTGTTGCATTTGGAAATGCTAAAGTCCCTCATCTTTGGGGCTTAACCACCCAGAATTTTTCACTCTCCCTTTCCTCAGTATCCTTCCTTGCTCCAGAACCTTCTATTAGCTCCCATGTCCTGTAGTAGTGATTTTAGTAAACGAAGGTGAAACACCATTTGTTTTGTTATTTCATAAAACAGTTACTGTAATCCATGCATCATGATGTCTATATTTGTGCACATGACCAGTGTGTCTGAACCTGTGCCTACTCAATCTTGGGCCAATCCAGCCGGTTGTAACTGTCTCTCAGTTCTTTGACTTCATCCATCCTTTTCCGCTGAAAGGTTTTAAAGAAGTCTTTTTTTTTGATCTGGTTTTATTTGTTTATGCCTTCCTGGTTTTGTGTTCCAAAGATGTCTGCTTGGGTCTGTCAGTTTTCCAATCCATGCAAAAGCAGAAGATTTGAGAGATGGGGACAGCAGTGAAAAGCACTATTTACATAAGCATATTGCAAAGAATTCTTAAAGTAGACAAAATAGAGAAGGGTTGGAACAAACTTTGCACGTTTGGGGGAGGTTTAGAATACTGTGTTATACACACACACACACACACACACACACACACACACACACACACATACACTCATACACTCATTGCATACGCACTCCCTACTCAGCTCATATTCTATATATAAATGAAATTATAGTCTACTTGGAATCAATTTGCTGGTTTTTTCTTTTCTTTTTTGGCAAGCAATCTGAAACTTGTTGGAGTGTGTGTAGGGTTTTCTTTTTGTTTTTTAAACGTCAGTTCAGTGAATACATTTTCTGGTTGATTTAAACATTTCTGGATATCTTTCCTTCTGAAACATATACTTGAAATTTCACCCTGAATAATGTGTAACGAAGTATGGAGTGACAGAGTGATCCATGCAACTAGCTGTGTGACCTTGGGCATGGTGTTTGACATCTTTGTTTCTGCCTCATCGCCCACCTAATAGAGTTCTGAATCTTAAGCAAAATAACATAATTAATGTGTTCAGAACTGAACTCACTAATAGCAAGTAATAAACTATATGTTTTAATTGTTTTAATTTTGTGTGAGTAAATGTGTACACAGCCGTGTCAGGGCCTGTGTAGTCCAGAAGAGGGAGTCAGATCTCCTGGAGCTCCAGGTACGGTGTTGTGAACTCATGATGTAGGTGATAAGAACTGAGCTTGCAACCTCTGCACAGGAAGTGTGCCCCCTTTTAACCACTGAGTTCTCGCTCCAGCTTGTAAGTGCCTCTTTTTTTTTTTTTATACAGCAAGTGAGTAGATAACGTTTGTGTCAAACGATGCAGTATTGTGGTGACAGAGGGCACCACTCAAAAAATTAATAACATAAAAGTAGATTTTGCTTCCTTCCAGAGTTTTCACAGGGACCTGGAATATTGTGTTTGATTGACTGCTTAATCTATCATTCATTCAGGGTGGACTTCAAACACAGATGCTTTCAGTCCCCTGGTGATGGTGACGTTGGACTAACTTTCTCTGGGTTGTCTAAGCATAACAATTGTTCCCTTTAATCTTGTTAATGTTTCTTACCTGTTTTCCCCATGGGAGAATCTTTAAAACACATCAAGAACATTTAATATGGCTGAGGTTTGGCCAGTTAAGGAGTGTTTATTCAGTAATTCAAGTTTTAAGAGATTGGTTGTAGGCTGTTAGTGTTACTCTGTGATACCAAAATAAAGTGTTCTCAGGAGGTGTGGCCACTGGTAGGAGAGAGTGACCACAGGCAAGAGACAACACTTCTTTGGATTGGTCTCTCACTGGACTTGGAACTCATGCTTGGCTAGGCTCACTGGCTGCTAAGTCCCACTGTCTCTGCCTTCCCTGCACTGGGATTAGAGGCATGCCCCACCAAGCCTGGCTTTTGTGTATGGGTGACTGATGTGAATTCAGAGCCTCCTGCTTTTATAAATAACACTTATCTCTTGATTCACCTTTCCAGCCCCTGAACTGGTGTAAGTGCTGGAACCCTTGTACCTGTAGTCAGGTGACTAAGTTCCTTGGCTGAGCACATGTACTCTAGTGAAAGGGACATAAAACCCTCTTAGACCAGGTGAAACATGCTGTGTGTTTCCACATGGTAAAAAAGGGAGTAGTGACTCCAGTAAAGTTGTTCTGTGACCTCATATGTTCCCAGGGGATTCTAGACCCTGTCAACCTTATGATCAGCATTAGTGCCCAGACTATCTGTAGAATATCTTGGCAGTGGATGTTGCCAGATATATTAAGAATTTGCATACCCTTGAGAATATGGGAAAATGACCTTCAGCCCTGTGTTTCTCAGATTTTGAAGGAGAAGTCATTCAGGACAAAGAGAAATATCAAGCCTCCAAATAAGTCAGTTGGTAGAAAAGGGACTTAATTTGTGATATTTCATGTTTGGGCTGCAGAGTCAGTGATGTCTGCCACAGAGTCCTAGTGCTTCCTGTTGGCCATGCTGTATCTGCATGCTGCACAGGGCACTGTGAGACCCTGAGTGCTGTCTTTAGAAACAGGTTTCTGTTGGTGGGGTTTTTTGTGCAATTATATATTTCTTAATTCATAATTAAGAATTAGTCATTATTAATAGATATTTCAGGAGTTTTTTCCCTGCTAAAGTTTGCTCATGTAGAGATGTGTGTCCACTGAGAAACTACATGTGTTGGCTTCTCCAATAGCTAGATGGACTGACAGTCTCAGAGAGAATGGGCAGGTCATTGCATCAAAAGCTGAACATAACATTTTATTTTAACCTTTACATTTTTTTTTATGAAACAGGCTTCAAAAAAGATGCCCTTAAGTTTGTAGATGTCTACATCACATAAATGTTACATAAGTTGATGTGAAGTATATACCACTTATCCACAGGCAAGGCTCTCAGAGTTGTTCACACACACACACACACACACTCACATATTTACACATATACACACACACACTCCCATATGTACACATATATATATACACATATGTACACATATACACACACATGCACACACAATAAATGTATATAAATCAGCTGTTCTGGAGTTTTATTAGACACTAATCAAAATCTTTCACATTAAAGGACACATCACTTCACAACTTCCTGAAAATTTTATTTATCCCCTCCAGTTATAGATTAGATACCTCCCTACCCTTTTCATGAAAATCTTATATTTTGGTGAAACACCAAGAGTATTGTGAACGAGGTTAGTAAACCCAGCTGGGGTTTGTTAAAGAAGAGAAGTGCCATGTTGACTCCAGGTGTCACAGTTTCCTACAGTCAGCGCTGACCGTAGACAGCAGTTATTGGAAGCTGGGTGGGTTGGAGGCTCTTCACTGACTCCCGGTACTTGCCTTTGGAAGACAAACATTTCAAAAGCATTTTGCTCATATAGAAGTGTTTATCCGCTTAAAGTAGCAGTGTTATTTTAACCAGAGCACTTTGGTGGCATGTTGTTAGATCCAGCACAGTTAATAAACTGTCAGGTCCCATACACATAACACTCTGGAAGACCAGCAACCATCCAAGGACTGCTGTAAATCCCTTCTAACAAACCTTAATGTGCTTAGCAGACAGTGAAGGAGGATTTCTGATTTTCCTTTAGGAATTAGTTCCTCTAATAGCCATGTTTAAAGTGACCTTCTTTTTGCTAACTTTAATGGCTGTTCTGTAACCCTTGAATAGGAAAAAGCAAAAACAGACAAAAGCCATAGCCACCTTCACTGTGACTGTTGGTGATAACTCATGGTGATTTGGGGATGGTGGTTGTTTTCAAGTAGGTGACAGTGGTATGTCAGAGCTTGTAAACTGTCACCCCCAAGCATGCATAGTGTGGTGTTGTAAAGCAGGATGACCTCAGCTCCAAAGCTGCTGGAGGCCTCCAGTTTTTAAGGAGCACTTAAAAACACAGCAAGGCACAGCAGCCCTTGCTCCTGCTGCACTCTTAATATTTCCTGTATTCACCACGGCTCATAAACTCTTACCAGGACGGAACACAATGACTGCTTTATGTATACAACTGAAGGAATACTACACATGGGTAGTATTCCTCATAGGAAATTCAGAAGTCACCCTTACATACTGCCTATTGGTGACTCAAAAAGTTCTGTTCTAGAGCTGGAGAGGTGGCCTAGTTGTTATGGACTTTTGCTGCTCTTGCAAAAGCCCAGAGTTTTGTTTCTAACACTCAAATGCTTTGGGGGGGGGGGTGCAATCCTCTCTTTCTTGTGCTCTCTAAAGTCACCTGTTTGCACATGCACAGACAGACAGACAGACAGACACACACACACACACACACACACACACACACACACACACACGAGTATTCTTTTTATTGGCACAATAAACACCCTGAAAAAGCATCTTGGGAAGGAAAGGGTTTATTTTACCTTATAATTTGTGGTCCATCACTGAAGGAAGCCAAGGCAGGAACTGAAGGGGGACAGGAACTTGGAGGCAAGAACTGAGGCAGAGGCTATGGAGGAATGCTGCTGTTTATTGGCTTGTTCCTCATGACTTGCCCATCCTGATTTCCTATAGAACCCAGAACACCTGCTCAGGTATAGTACTGTCCACAGTGGACAGTGCTATAAAAACATCTAGAAATACACATAGACATGAATAGAATTTTCTTTTTAAAATGTTAGCTGATGTGAGTGTAGTCTGGCAACTAAGATACTTCCTAATGAGAATTGAGTTTTATTAAACTACTTTTTTTCTGCAAATGAAATTTATAATTTAATACATCGATAGTCTATGTATTGCTACGTATGCAATTTTTGTTTATGTGACAGATAGCTATTTTAATGTTTTTATTCCTGATTCTATTCTTCAGACTGACTTTATAAGCTCAAATTAATTCTTTTTTCAGTCATATCACTGCTAGTTTATTTATTCTTTATAAGTATTATCAAGTTTTTGTATATGTGAGATGTGTGTGTGTGTGCGCCTGTGTGTACAGAGTAGAGGAAAACTATGTGCAGCTAGTTGTCTCCTTTTCCTTTGCATAGTTTCTGGTGATGAAGCCATATCATCAGGTTTATACATCAATACCTTCACCTGATGAGACATGTCACCAACTCTGCTTTAAACCAGCCACAAAATATTGGGGATGGGGAGAGTGTGCACATGCTTGCCTGTGTGTGCCTTGGCAGACACATTTAATGATAACAGTGGAGTTAACCTCTATGTGGGTTTGAGGGGAATAGATCTTAAGCTATCAATGATCCTCTGTCTACATGTGTTTTACTAGCTGAGCCATCCTGCTGGCTTCTTTTTCATCTTCTACAGTAGTAGAAATGTACCTTTCGCTTGCTTGCATCTTCTGATTTCCAACCTCCATCCTGGTCTGGTTCTACAGCATAGGTAAAATTGTGAGCATGAGTGTGAATACTATAGGATGGCCTTGTTGATTGCTGAATATATGTAGTGATTTAAACTCCTTCTGGGTCATTGTGCTGCAGATTAGTCTGATTAGGAAGCTTTAAGATGTCACAGGCATGGCCTTTCTCTTCTTGGAGTTTCAGTTTCAAATCAGGAAAATGTAAGTGCTCTACATGTGTCTGTGTTCACAGATCACAGTAAAAATCAGACTGTTGTGTATTTCAAAGATCACTCACAATTTCACAACAGGAATAAGGTTATTATTGTGCAATTTTGAAGCATTCACAGTTTCACTGGAGAATTTAAAAATGGACATGCATATACATTTGTAGATCATGATCTACCAAAACTTCCAAATCTTTAAAAGTCACAAACTGGGTTGTACTTCAGTTTTTTGAGCAATCAGCTAGCATGTATGAAGTCTTGGCTTTCATTCCTAGCAGTGCATAAACTAGGCAAGATGTGAACACCTTTAACTTCAGTATTCCAAATATGGAGGCAGGATGATCAAGAGCTCAAGGTCATCTTGGTGGCATGGCATATTAGAGGCCACCTGTGGATACATGAGATGCCCTGTCTTACACATCACTCAGATACATACATCATCTAAGCAATATTTGGCAAGTTTTGTCTATGAAAACATGCGACTTTCTCAGTTTTTTTATGTCCTCAATCCAACAGATTATAGTAAATATTCTTTATAATAATTTTGAAATTCATATTATTCTCTTGAATCACAGATTTTTCTCCTATTGCTTGAAAAATATTCCTGAAAGACAATATAGGACATTTATTGTAGTCTATTCTCTTATATGTATATATATACTGAAAGTATTAATTTGCACACTTTCCTTTGTTGAATGACTTTGAAAGATACTTTGTATTTATGTTTTTGGGGGTTTTTTGTGTGTGTGTTTGTTATTGTTGTTTTTAAGACAGGATCTTTCTGTGGCCTTGAACTTACTCTAGTAGAAGATTCTGCCAATTGTAGGTTGTAGAGGGCATAAGAGAAAGAGACAAAAGGTGTTCTTACACACACACACACACACACACACACACACACACACACACACACACACACAGGAAAAAAATAGAACACCAAAATGACATTAGTAATAGTAAAAATAAAGCCTATCATCTCATCCATTTGTCTAGTCTATGTAATTAGTTCTCACTCTGCTGGGGTCATTGTGCTCTCAATTAGTCTGATTAGGAGGATTTGTCACATGCATGGCCTTTCTCTTCCTAGTGTTGCAGTTTCTAATCAGGAAATGTGAATGCTCAATATGTGTATGTGTTCATAACTTACTTTTTACACTTAAAAAGAAAACAAAAGGCTCTTTTGTGTTTCAAAGATCACCCAGTTTCACAACCTGAATGACATTAGTGTGCAATTTTGAAGCATTCACTAGAATTTCAAAATAGATATGCATACGCGTGTATAGGTCAAGGACTGTCCAAACTACCACTTTATTCTCATTTTTTGGACACAGTATGTATTTCTAAGTCTTTATGAGTCACAGGGGGTTATTCGTATGAAAATTTGTCTCTTGAAATTGCTAAGTGTTCTGGAAATCTCATGTCAGCCTGATCCAGGTCTTAATGTTTAAGCAGTGACTTGAGAAATCTCTACCCAGCCTGGGACAGTCCTTTACTCTAACAGGGGACTGCTGTTACTGCCTGTAGCTCAATGCAGAGCCTTCAACACATCAGAGTAAACCAAAAACCAATGTGTGACAGAGACTTAAAATGACTATGGTTAATTTGTCCCTTAGCCTTTTAAGAAGATAAGTCCATACAAGAACTCTGTGGCCAATAAAGAAGTGTGGTTTTTTTTTTTCTACTGTACAAGGTGACACTAATCAAACATCTGTAGACAAAACGTGGCAGGAGAACGACCCATTGGTGCTCCTTCCACCTCTGTAGATTCTAAATTTACAAAATAAAGCTAATGTAACTTACTTTATAGTCTCTCTCCCTCTCTCTCTCTCTCTCTCTCTCTCTCTCTCTCTCTCTCTCTCTCTCTCTCTCTCTCTCTCTCCCTCCCTCCCTCCCTCTCTCTCTCTCTCCCTCTCTCCCTCTTCCCAAATTGACACTGAGGGTTGAAGGTTGTGGGTTCCAGGAGTCCAGGAGGGCAGAATCAAATATCACAGTATTACCTAAGATTCTGTCTTAGGGTTACCAGAAAAACTGACCAAAAGCAAATTGGGGAAGAAAGGGTTTATTTGATTTCCACTTCCACATCACTGTTTGTCACTGGAATAAATCAGCACAGGAAATAAAACCAATACATCTGACCCTTTGTCAGCTAGGAACCTTGAGTCAGGAGCTGATGCAGAGACCATGGAGGAATGCAGCTTACTGGCTTGTTCCCCATTCTTACCTAACCTGCTTTCTTATAGAACCCAGGACCACCAGCCCAGGGATGGCACCACCCATAATGAACTGGACCCTCCCCCATCAATCACTGATTAAGAAAATGCCCTATAGCCAGATTTTATGGAGGTACCTTCTCTATTGAGCTTCCCCTCTCTGATGACTATACCTTGTATCAAATTGTCATAAAACTAGCCAACACAATTGTCAACTTGAAACAGAAACTCATTACTGCTAAGCCATAACCTTTCCTTTCTTACTCATCCTGAAGATCACACATTAGTATAAAAATCACAATAAAATACATTTTTATAATCCTCCAAAATTACAAATTCAAACACTTTAAAATTCAGTCCTCTTAAAAATCCAGTCTCTTTTAAAACAAAACCCCTTTAAAATTCAGTTTCTCTATTGTGGGTTCTTAATTTAAAAGTAACAATTAAATGCTTTCTTGTTTCAAGAGGGAAGAATTAGGGCACAGTCACAATCAGATCAAAACAAAACCAAACTTCAGTTGTTGTGTAATTTAGGCAGTTTCTAACATATAGATCCAATCGTGATTTTCTGGGCTCCTCCAGAGGGCTTGGGTAACTTCTCTAGCTCCTCGGGCTGTAGCACACACAGGGCTCGTCTTTTAGAATCTTGCTGGCTCCACTGCATGGCTGCTGCTGTCCTTGGTAGCCATTTCATGGTCCTGGCATCTACAAAATGCTCGGGTTTTCTGCTGCAGCTGAGCTGCACATTCACCAGTAGCTTCCCCTGAGCTGTCTTCCTTGTGCCAAGCCTCAACTTCTCAGCATGGCCCCTTTAATCTTGGCCCTCCAAGTTCTGTGGAGTCTTCGGCTTCACTCCTGGACTCCTTCAGTGCCGAGCCTCAGCTGCTCTCACTGACCCCACAATGGGCTGGACCCTCCCCCATCAACCGCAAACTAAGAAAATGCCTTGCCCCTTTCCATATAGCCAGACCTTCTGGAGGCTTTTTCTCAATAGAGGCTCCCTCCTCTCTGAAGACTCTAGCTTATGTCCAGTTGACATAAAACTAGCCAGCACAGGTGGTATTAGTATACACTGTGTTCAGTAATTATTTTTTTATTCTATACTTAGTTAAATATATGTATATATGTGTTGGTACACATGTACCATGCACCTGCACGGAGGTTAAAGAATAACCCTTGGGGATGACAGTTTTTCTTCCTTTGCCATGTGGAATGAATTCGTATGTTTTTACCTGCTGATCCATCTAGCCAATTCTAGTATTGTGTTTATTCTTAACTTGAAGTGAATTAGTAAGGGAGCATTTAAAGATTATGTAGTTCAAAATTTTAAGGCTATAATATTGATAATTATGGCCTGTGTACTTTTTCATATAGAAAAGAGCTCACTGAGGTCCCTGGTTTTTTTTTTTATAAAAAAAAAAGCTTATAGGGACAAGGGGGGAAAAAAAGACTTCACAGAAATACTGATTTGGAGCAAAACTGGTCCTTTCCTAGAAAACAAAGCATACATAATTGCACTTATTCAACAGTTTTGATATATATTAGTGTCAATTTTTTTCAAATCTTAAAAGTTTAAAACTTCAATGAAGTTTAATTTTTGAAATTTTTATACATGTATAATGTTCATTCTGATTTATTAAAGTCCTCTGTCTCCTCCCACGTCTGTCACCTGCTCTCCTCTCTACAAGGCTCCTTCCCACACTCTTGATTCTTTTGGTTGTTGATTTTCACATTGGCCAGTTTTGTTTTGTTCTGAGACTCACAGAATTTAGCTAGGCACATGTGGGACCACAGGTTTGGGACTATCTTTGGCTGGTAGACCCTTCATAGACATCTATGAAGGGTCTACTCTTTCAGAGTTCCGAAAGCTCTGCATACCTGCAGAAATAAGGAAACCAGTAAAAGGCTATTTATTGGGATGGGGGATTCCTTCGTGGAGGGTCCTTAGCAATATAAGAGCTATGCAGTGAGGGGAAATTTTGGGGTGCAAGAGAGCTGGGGGATAAAAAAACACAGGGACAGGAGGCTATGCTAAAAGTTAACTAATTTTGATTTCACAGAATAAATTCAAGGGAGCACTGCTAATCGTAAAACACCGTTCCCCCAAACACCTGCATGCTGGAGGGACACATCAAAACAGAACCAGTGGTCTCTCTCTTACATAACCTCACAAAAGAAACTAAATGAAAATGTTCATTAACTTAACCCAAAGGTGGAGAGCCTTCACTAAAGGTTATAAGAATAAGCAAAGAAGTAAAATTTTAGATTATGATGAGTTATTTGTGTTCTTCTATTCTTAATTAAAATGGCCTCAGCATCTGATGAATATCCATTAATAAATTCAATGTCATCTAATGTTTTAAGTTGCTTAAAAATCAAAGAAATGAAGTTCAAGTGAATGCACTACAAAAATTATGCTAAGATAATTTTATTTAATTAAAATATTGATTCAGTGTGATCAGAGAAACATAAAAACAGGATATAATATGAAGCACTAATGATTCTCAATTACGTATTAGTAAACATGTATGTATTACAGAAATGGATTAAAAATCACTGAACATATTACACTTGTTACAATAAATCTAGGAAGATCTGGTTGTTTTTATTAAACCAGTTTTTTTTTTCTCTAGCCTTGAGTGGTGAGGAGTACCTAAGTAAGGTAAATTTGAGTTTTTAAAATGTTTCTTAGTTGGTCTGTTGAAGAATTTTTTAATTGAGTGTATTTAAAGTATTAGGAACTTAATTTTCTTCTTTTTATGGAATTTGAGGGTTAGCATACATAAGTACTTTGACTTTTTATGCTTATTAGAACAAAACTCCCTCCAGTTTCTGAGGCTTTCTTGTTCAGTTAATAATATTATTGGATATACTAGAAGGACAGCTCAATGGTTAAGAGCACTTGCTACTTTTTCAGAAGATAGGAGTTCAGTTCCCAGGACCCACATCACCTGGGTCACAACCACTTGTACCTCCAGCTCCAGGGGCATCTGATACCCTCTTCTCATCTCTGTGGGCACCTATACCCACACCTACACACAGACACATACACATGTACAGTTAGCACAACACTGTACAAATGCAATGAAAAGCGCTTTCCTGGGTTACCGAGCCTGAGACAGTTAACTGAAGAATTGCAACCCCAGGTAGGAAATGAACACAGAAACACTATAATCCTCACTAGATCAAGTTGCAAAGAGCAGTCCTTCTCATTATTTATACTCTTTTTGAGTAATTCTGCCCAAAACAGGCAAGTAGAAGCAGCAAAATCAAAGAAAGAAGCTAAAGTTTTTCCTTGTTTTAGGTTTTAAGTTGCAGAGATGTATACTTAACACAGTTCTTAAAGAAGAATCCTTGGGGAATTTGTCCTTCATGCTTTCAGCCTCTGATGAAGTCAGATGCCCACCATCCAGCTTTTGTTATAGATTCTGTGGACACAAAGCATTGTTAGAAGTAGACAGCTAATTGCTGCAAGTTGCTCTGTGACCTCCACAGATGCACTGTGTGCACATGTCCTTTTTCCAACTTATGTCCCCACCATACATGCCCACTAAACAAATGAAATCCTGCCTTGTACCTCAGTTGCTAGAGTACCTACCTAGCATACACAAAGCCCTGCCTCCTACCCCTAGCACTACTTGAAATAAGCTTGGTGGTACACACCTCTAACCACAGCTGTGCAGGTATGAGGACCTGAGATCTACACACTACAAGTAGTAAATTTGAAATCATCATATCAGAGATGATGACAGACACACAGGTTACTTATGACCAAATGAAGGTTGTATTAGCAGTCCCCCTGCATGCATATGCTTTAACTAGTTCCCTGTTGACTGTGATGGTGTATTTAATACAATATTAGAGACAGGATATGGGAACTAGAAAGCCAGCATGGAATACAGCAGAGTGCACATCTTTACATGTTACCTGTACTTTTTAGAAAGCAGGCATCCATACACTCATGAGTGACAGTAGCAACATATGCAAGACACTGGACTCAGCTAGTAATGGACAGTGTTGCCTGGAAGAGAGGGAACAAGTATGGTGATGGTCCTGCTTGTCCCAAGATCTACCTTGAAGGGGTTTTAAGCCTCATTGGAGTTAGGAGAAGCTCAAGGACTCCAAGCAATCATTGCTCAGTGCTCTTCCTGGATTAGACAGCTAAGAGTGTGTTGTGACTTCATGTGTTCCCAGGTAATGGCACTGTTTGGGTCAGTTATGGAAACTTTAGTAGCTGAAGCCTTGCTGGAGGAAGAATGTTGCTAGGGGTTGGCTTTGAGATTGTACAGCTTGGCATCACTTTTCGGTCTCTCACTCTTTTTCCTGTTCTGCTTCCCAGCTACCAGGCTTGCTTCACACACTTCCTGCCATGTCTTTCCCATCCTGATAGACTGTGCCCCTTTGGGAAATATAAGCCAAAATAATCCTTTGCTTTTCTAATTTGCTTTTGTCAGTGTTTTATCACAGTGACAGGAAGATAACTAATACAATCTGGTAAGCATAAGGTAAGTAGAATTCACTAGACAAGGGAATGACGTGCATAGAGAAGTAGCACCAGATAAATACACACACACACACACACACACACACACACGCACGCACGCACACACACACACGCACACACACACACACACACACACACATATATATATATATATATATACATGTAGATATGTATATGTATACATACATACACATACACAACTGATACAGATACCAGTTTTCCCAGAAATAGAGATTTAAAAGTTATTGTGATTGTATTTCTTGTATTCAGAAATTTAAGTTGACTAAGACTCAAACTTCTGAAAGATAAACTACACACACAGACTCAAAGGAAAAAAATAGGTTAACAATAGAGTACACAGTGTGTTAAAGATTGGTGACAGTAAGACAATAGGAACTGCTCCAACTGTAACACAGAGAAGTTTTCAAAACTGGAGAAAGCATCACTGACTTGTCTGACAACTTCCTTTAGACCAATAATATGTAATTGGAATATTCAAAGAAAAAAAGTATTTGAAGAAATAATACCTGAAAAATTTCCAAATTTGGTACAAACTTTGAATCTATCTGTCTGAACACAAGTGTAGAGAACATACATCCAAGATTTTGAAAAATGATTTTAAAAGAGAAAAATTATAAATAGTTATGCTTTATTTTTATAGTGTTACACACTTTTAATTCCATAATTCAGGAGGCAAAGGCAGGGTGAATCACTGAGTTCAGTGCCAACCTGGTTGAGGACAGAGAAGCACTGTCTCAAGAGACCAAAACTAAAATAAGACAGGACAGCATGGTAATGCATGTCTTTAATCTCAGTACCCAAGGGGCAGAAACAGATAGATCTCCATGAGCTAATGGCCAGCTGATCTACAGAGTTCCCTAATAAATAAATTTAAAATAAAGAAGACTGAGATGTAACTGTGTGGGAGGACATTTGTCTAGTGAGTGCATGACCCTTGTTTGGTCCCCAGCACTGGAAGGAGAAGAAGAAATCACTGGGATCATGTTTTCAGATAAGTCACTATAGGCTTGGTTGACTGTTGCTGTAGGCCAGGGGCAAGGAGGGGCATGGCAACTCATGTGGTAGATGAGAACTGAATTCTGGATGCCAGCAGGAAAATGCGGAGAACAAGAAGGGGCTGGAGACAAACTCCTCTTTCTCCAGGGCACACCTGCATTTCTTCATGCTAGGCTCAGTTTACCTCCACCTCCTAGTCATTATGAATCTGTCTAGGAATATAAACCTGAACTAAGTCAGAGTCCTCAAGATCCTATCACACACACACACACACACACACACACACACACACATACACACTGCCCATCAGATGACAAACTATCCCTCCAAACACAAGTTTTCATTTCAGATTCAACTCACAATGTGTTTCAGTGTGTGTATCTCTAAGATGATGCTGACAAGAGTTAGGTGATAATTTCATATGCAATGCCAAATATTTACCCAATAAGACAGTTGTGTTTACAAAAAGCCAGGAAACCTCATTAATTTCTGGTAATAAGAAAACACCATTTTACTATCAAAGGTGAGCAGAATATACAAAATGATCTTATACCCAAAAGATAACATGGGATCAAGTAAGGATGTCATTGGGTGGTTAAAGGAAACCAACTGAGAATCATTGCACACCTATAAAACAATCTAAAGGTAATCTGCAGTGTTGCTGAGGATATTGAGGAATTAGTGTTCTTCCACACTACCTCTGGAGATGTGAAGTGGTACCTTTTTGAGAAATGTGGTAGTGTTTTATAAAATGTCAAATATAAGGCTGGGGAGATGGCTCAGTGGATAAAGTGCTTGCTGTGCAAGCATGAGTACCTGAGTTCAGACCCCAGGACCCCACAGAAATGCCATGTTTGGTGCTACACCTGTAGCTCCAGCATTGGGAGACAGGGGTATCCTACTTGCTGGCTAGCCATACTAGCTGAAATGGGGAGCTCCAGGTTCAGTGAAAGACCCTGCCTTCAAAACTAAAATGGAGACAAGGATGTCACCAGTAGATAAACAAATAAGCAAAGAAGATTTTCACATTGCCAGATTAGCAAACTGTAGACTTTAAATATGGGTGCCTTGTTACATTTCATTTATGTGTGAATAAAACTATTTTCACAACAATGAGAGAAACTAATTCCCTGTTGTGTTGCATCTTCTGTGTTCCATGTTTTAAACCTGTGCTGCATGTTCTTGTAAGTTGCATCTTCTGTGTTCCATGTTTTAAACCTGAGAACCCATCACATCTAGTACCTTTGTGTCATTGACAAGGTAATATAAAACCCTCACTGTGACAAATGTCAGTGGGTATTTTTATCAGAGAACTATCTCTAGTTCCTTTGTTGAGTGTGTAATACAGGATTGATCCTTGTGAAGCAAGCAACACACAGCTTGGTAGAGTTTAGGAAAGAATACATACAGAAGAGCCCATTCATTCACACCACACACACACACACACACACACACACAGAGAGAGAGAGAGAGAGAGAGAGAGAGAGAGAGAGAGAGAGAGAGAGAGAGAGAGAGAGAGAGAGAGAGAGACACTTACAAAGCAAGCCTCACCCAACTGGGTCGGATTTAGGGAAAGGGAATGCCTACAAAGGAACCCGTTCATCTGCACCCCATCCCCCACACACACATACACAGAAAAGAGAATGCATACAGAAGAGCCCAATCATTCACAACACACATACACGAATATGTACACACACACACACACACACACACACACACACACACACACACACACAGAGCAGCCTTTTATGGCTTGGCTCTGAATTGCCAAGTGATGAAATGTAGGCCACCAGATTGAATTACTCCATCGAGCAGTCGCTGCCCTGTGTTAATGGTAATTGCACAGATACTGCAGTCTTTCTGGGCAACATCTCAGATATTTACCTCCTACCGTTTTTCAATTCAAACCTTTGATGAAAATATTCCCAGTCCTTCTTTAAAGCAGACATCCAACTGTCTTTCTTGACAAAAGCAAGGTCTCTAAATCAGATCCCGACAATTTCTGACACAGCGGTCTACCTAAATCACCTTTTACCTGTGTCACTATGTCATTTCCTGAAGGAGAAAGTGTCCATCAGAGGAGCAATTGCTTTAGGTCCCAGGGCTAGAAGGTTGAGCCTGCCAGGAAAATGGAAGGAAAAAGGGGGGAATTATTTGTTCCTTTGACTTGAGCTGAAGAAATTCAATGAGGGGTTGACCAAATACAATAAATGAAATAGAATTGTTATTTGTCTTAGAGATTCATATATGTGAAGTAAGAGAAATCTTTACATACTGTTTTCAAGATGGTAGGAAGTAAAATTCAGAATTGTTTTGTATTAATCTATGTTGTGTATATGTGCATGCCCACAAAAGTTTATGCATACCACATGGATGCAAGTCCTGCTGGTGGCCAGAAGAAGGCATCAGATCCTCTGAAACTGGAGTTACAGATGGTTGTGAGTCACCTGTTGAAGGTCCTGAGAACCCACTTCAGATCTATAAGAGTATGCACTCTTAATGTCTGAGCCATCTATCCAGTCCCTAAAATTCCAATTTAATTTCCCTCTCTTCCTCCCTCACATCTTCTCCATACCCCATCTTCCTCCCTCCCCTCCCTCACTGCCTCCTTCCTTGCTTTTCTTCTTCCTTTCTTTGCTGTTGTTTGAGACACAGACTCATGTATCCCAGGCCTCACATAGTCCATGTAATCACACTTGACTCTGAATTCCTGATGCTTCTGCCACCACACCCGGCTCCATTGGCTGTTTTCTACAAGCTACAACTTTTAGTGAGGCAGTAAAACACAGTTATTTTGTTGTTGCTGTTGCCTTTTTAAAATTCATGGTTTTGATTGGGTACCCTAACTTCACAGTATTTATCAGTTCCTTTTACTCTTGGGGCTCAGCTGGGTTTCTGGTCTGTCTCTTGTCCCCAGTGGAAATGTGATATCTATCACATTTCAATAAATAAAGGTTTTCGGAGCAATGGCCCTGGCGTGTGCTGTGAACAGTTTGCCGCTGAGTCGTGGTGTTGCTCTGGCTGGAGACCTGGATGAGGAAGCATTCACGCCAGCTCTGCTGGGAAGGACTGAATGACCTGAGAGTGAACCTCTCTGTGTTGATCTCACTGGCTGGTGTTGGTTGGGCCCTAATCTCCCATTTTGTTGGAAGAGTGTACTTGCTAATTGCTTTTCTGGATCCGATTGTAGCATCGCATGTTTGATGGATGGAGCCCTCTGGGGACTTGGCTTTCCAGGTTTGGTGAATGAGCAGCTGAAGGCACAGCAGGCTTGCTCCCTGCTGCCAGCCTGAGTTTGTTCTTCCCAAGTGGATGCCTCATTATGGCATAAGCTTTGGAATGTTATTTGTCCAGAATACTGGCAGAGAGTGATAGTGGCTGGGGGTGGGGGGGCATACGCATGTGTAGGCACATGTACACTTACACTTGTATGTGCATGGGAATGTACTTTGGTACAGAGGCCAGGAATCAGTTTTGATATCTTCATCTATCCCATTTTGTTGTGGCAAGGTCTCTCTCATCCGTTAATCTACACTTCCTGGCCTGTGAGCTCCAGGGTTACAATGACTGACTTCTCATCAGCTCTAAAATTACAGATACACATCACTTCACCCTTCCTTAAAAACAAATGGCATTCATTTAGTATCTGCCCTGTGCTTGGTTTTGGTTTTGGTTTTTATGCAGGTGGTAGGGATTACAAGTTTGCACTTCCATGCACAGTTTACACAGTGCTGAGAATAAAACCCAGGGTTTCATGCATGCCGGTGAGGGCTCAAACTCTGGGACTCCAGCCTTGGATTGGAGGCTATGGCATCACTGCCCTCAAAGGTTCTCTCCTGCTTTGCATGGTCCAGCCAGGGCCTGATCAAATTTTAAAACATGGAGCAAAGATACACAGTGTAAACTTGGTAAAAAATTAGATTTATGAATAAAGCATGTACGTTTTAGCATCTCAGAGTAGAAAGAGTGAAAAAGGTTAAAAAAAAATGTTTTCAAGTGTCTACCCATATAGGTCCTTGAATGCAGCCAGCCATTACTCTGAGATTCCCAAATATGTTTAGGAACACAGGCTCCTTTGTGGAGCTTGTGTTTCTCCATTCAGAGGTTAAGGAAGGCGTACACTTCCTAAAGATATCTCTCTCAGTGGCTGCCATTTGTTCCTGCTCTCTTCTTGGTGTCCTTCTCTGACTTCTTTACAGATTAAAGGCTTGGGTGGGCCACAGGAACATAAGCAGCTTATTAAGAGAGTATGGATTCATAGGTTCCTGAACCCAGAATGTCTGTCTCTTCCAGTTGTGCTTGAGCTCTTTAAACTGAACCCCAAACCGTGTGTGTGTGTGTGTGTGTGTGTGTGTGTGTGTGTGTGTGTGTGTGTGTGTGTCTACCCAGTATTTATTATGTATAGATAAAATACATATAGAAAATATATAAAGAGAATAGATATATATCAAGGAAATATATGTATATAGAAAGAATACATATATAGAAACTATATATAAAGAGAGAATATGTAAAGAGAGAGTATCTAGAGATGGGGAAGGATGGAGTCCCCAAAATACCCTGTTAAGCATATATTCCCAATGGCCTATATTTTCCAGGAAAGTCCCTACTCCTAGCAGCCCATTCACATAATTCATGAATAATGTCTGTCTTCCTGTTTTTGTCATCTTTCAGGATCCCACCTCAGACTATTGCTGGGCCAGGCATCAAGGCTCCAATGCTTGTATTTTTATGGGGTGCTTCTTAATACCCAAACCAGACTGTAGACTACCTTGCTGTGTGATATATCAGAAAGTTTATGACAGACAGTTTATGGACTGTCAGGATCTGAACATCTCAAGCTGTGTTCTCTGAGATACAGAATAGTGTTTATTAAGCATCATTCATTCTCTGTCTGGTGCTCAAACACCCAGGATTTTATATATGCTTTTCATTGGGGAGATGGATATGTTGTTATTTCCTCATGGTGTCCTCCATTTGCTGATAGTTTGTAGCATTAAAAGGGCTTCTTCTAGCATACCAAGATCTTCTATCAGTATTTCATCCCCCAAACTGTCTTTTTTTTTTTTTTAACATGTGGCTTTTTAGCAACATGTGAAATTCAGGTGATTCTCAATCACCTTCTCATCAGAGGCTTTAACTCCTTTGAACATTAACAAAATATTTGATGGACAATACATTCGGACCATCTTAAAAAACCCATAATGTGCTTGATGAAGTATCCATGAAAGGTGGTTTACTGTCAGTAACAAAACTGACCAAAAGCAAAACTAGGATAGGAAAGGATGGATTTTTTTTTCTTATAATTCCAGATTACACTCTATCGATGATAGAAGTCAGAGCAGAAATTGAAGCAGAAACCATGGAGGAATGCTCTTGCTGGCTCTCTCATTGACTTATACATAGCTAGCTCTGGATCACCTGCCTAGGAACAGTGCTACCCACACTGGTTTTGGCTTCCCTGTATATAGTAGCAATCAAGGCAGTCTCCCACAGACACACCTGCTGGTCACTATGATTGAAGCAGTTTTTCTGTTGAGGTTTCCTCTTCACAGGAGACAGTAGGCTGTGTCAAGTTGAAAATAAAACCAGTCAGGTCCTTGACTTTCTGTAGTATGGATGGACAGCAAGGATGTTGAGGACTTGTTGATTGAGTGATGTTCTTCTAGCAAGAATACTTTGCTCTCCTTAGTTTTAGATGATAATGAGTCTCTCTCTCTCTCTCTCTCTCTCTCTCTCTCTCTCTCTCTCTCTCTCTCTCTCTTCTGTGTGTGTGTGTGTGTGTCTGTGTCTGTGTCTGTGTCTGTGTCTGTGTGTCTGTAGGCGCTCACACATGTGTATGCCATGGTATGTGTGTGGAGATTAGACAAGAACTTTGAGGGAATTGGTTGTTTGTTTCTTTCCACCCTGGGTCCTGGGTTTTAAACTTGGGTTGACAGTCTCTGTCTCTGCAGCAGGTGCCTTGACCCTCTGAATCATTCCTTTTCAGTCGTAAACGTGCAGATTCTTGAAGACGTCGTTAAGAATTACACTTCTTCAGGATCTGTTGGCAAAGTAGCTCCTCACTCATTAAACAATTCCCCCAATTAGCCTCAAAAAATGTGCTGTGTGAGGGGTTGCTAGGAGGTCTGGGTGATGAAATGTGATGTTTAGCAAAGCTGGCCTTAGACACAGATTTTCTTTTTCTTTCACACTGTTGTAAATTTCCTGACATTCCACTCCAAATACATCATGCTCATGTTGACTCGCCTCCTCATGGCTGTCAGAAGCTATGCTTCTAGACACTAACATGAAGAGATTTGGAAAGGCCTTCACGCTCGTCTGACACTGGGGAGCTGAAGAAGAATGCTCCAGCCACATAAAGCTGCCCTTGCTCTTCCCAAACCCATCATCGCTTTTGTAGTATGCCCTATGAAATTGGGACCTTTTTTTCCCCATTTAGCAAATTCTTCTGTGCTGGAGCTGTGATTTGCAATAATCTTGTCATACCATGCTCAAAATACGACTAAATGAAGACATTTGTGAAAGGCAATGATTGTAAATCACATGCAAATTTCAGCCTGGCTGGAATTAATCAATACAGAAACAGAACTTTCATTCCAGACATAATGATGCCACTGCTAATCCCATAGTGTTCTATTTCCATGGGAATTAGGCTTTTATTTTGAGTTAAACCTCCTTTCTTTTTCCATGAAGAGAAAGTACAGGGGTTTTTGTTTTTAAATTTTTTTTTTAAATCTTAACAATAACTTCTTTGGGAACAAGGATTTGTCAGGAAGGAAACAAGAGGAAAATCAAAGACTTCCCCTGTGGGGCAGTTAGCATTTCCTCTTACATTCAAGTGCTCATTTAGTGACTCTTCCCTTGATTTTTCTCCCTTACTTTAAAACTTTAATTTTTAAAAAGTCTTTGACAGCTTTATACATGCATGTAATGAATTTGAGTCGTTTCACCCCATTGCCCTCTCTTGTCCCCCTGTCTCCCCCGGGCCCCTCCTCCTCCTTTCCTGTCTTGTCTGGCTGGTTTTGTTGTGATCCACTGAGTTTAATTAGGGTTGCTTGCTTGAGCACCAACAGATTGTTTACTGGAGCATGGATAACTCATTTAAAGGTCCCAGGCTTGGGGCTTAAGAGGGTACTGAGGTGAAATGTCCTTTGGGATAGGAGATTCATTAGCAGAGTTATTAATGCCACAGAGAGACAGCATGACAAACAGCAAGGGACTAGCAGTTAGACAGATTCCCTGGTCATGACTGGGAATGAAGATGGTGACCTTCCAAGATGGCTGGCTTCTTCCTCACTTTCCTGACCTGAGGCAAAAGCCTAACAACTTAAAGACATTTACTACGGCCCCCTTCTAGCCCCTACCCCTACCATGATGAACTGAATCAAACAGTTTGAGGCCTGATAGGGGCACATGCTACAGTTGGGAACACTCATCCACCCTGGCTTCGAACCAACCAACCTTAAATGAGGGTCAGAATACTCTTCAGAGATTTAAAAATCCTAGCCCTAGAGAAGAAACTGTATTTCCAGCTTCCTGCGTCCCTTTCTTATATTCTCTGGATCTGCTGCATGTGTGTGTGTGTGTCCTCACCCCCAGTATATAGCCTTTCTCCAACTGCTGGGCCTGTCGACTGCTGTGGTTTTGAAGATTGTCCCACTGCCACCTGTTGCACTCAAAGTCTTCTTGCCCCTTGCTTTTTTTAACTGGCAGAGAAAACAGATGTGATAAATGATAAAACCCCTAGGGTTTCATCACCACTCCTGTACTGTATGAGCAGGCTTCTAGTGGAGAGTTCAGGCCTCTGAGACAGCATGAAAGTCCCTCCTTAGCTGGGACCTCTAACCAAAATCAGCTATGGGGAAGGGGGATCGAGCTGCAGGTGAGCAGCAGTGAGCAGTCATGGCCCAGGTTCTCACACTTAGCAGCGTTGATACAGGGAAGAAAGGGAACCCTTCCCCATTACCCATTAGCTGCCAGTGGTGCCTCCATAAGGGATCAGGATCCCTGCTTTTGTTTCTTTGGCTTTTTTTTTTTCCTCAGAAATTTTAGGGCTCATAAAATGGTAGGGAAGACAATCCTCATTACAGAAAACAACACTAGTATCTGAATGGCAGCTTACCTCGTTTTCTTTAAAGATTAGCAATTCCTTTCTTAGAGTGGACAACTTATCTTTGATTCCTGTCTGTTGTTTAGGGGTATATTTATTTTTGTTAATGTTTTTGTTGTTTTAGTTTTTGGTTTTCTGTTTGCTTTTTGTTTTTTTGTTTCAGAGACAGAATCTCATTCTCTGTTAGAGGGCCTAAAACTCATCTTGTGGCCTAGGCTGGTCTTGGAATTAATTCTAAGTGCCATCTCTTCCTGCCTCAGCTTCCTGCAAGTTACTGCACTACACATGTACTAGCTTTGTTTTGTTGTTTAAAGAAAAGTGTCATAAAAATATCACTTTGGGGGGAAATCTATTACAATTACAGCTGCTTTCCTGCTGACCTTGGCTGTCAATCTTTGTCATTTGCTTGCAATGGCAGGCTTTGTCTTTCATTCTCATGTTTGGCTACTTGATTATTTTCTTTTTCTTACATGTCTCTCATGTTTTTTATTCAAGCAGTTGTGGGCAAGAATTTGCAGAAAGCAAGAGTTGCCCTGCATATCTTTTATATTACCCCCACATCCTGAGAACCTGGCAGTTTGGTCCCAGCCCCTCTTGAGATCTCTTTCTTTTTTTAATTAATTTTATTTATTTGTTTTACATCTCATTCCCAGTTTCCCTGTCCTCTTTTTCTCCCGTTTCCTCTCAACTCCCATTCACTCCTGTTTTTGTTGAGAAAGGAGCTTTTCCCTCATGGGTAACAACAAAGCATGGCATATCGAGTTGTAGTAAGACTAAGCACCGCCTCTTGTATTAAGGCTGAGCAAAGCTACTGTGTATGAATAATAGGTTCCTCGAAGGTAGGCCATCCCCTGTTCCCACTGTTAGGAGTCCCATAAGAAGACCTCCCATAAGAAGACCATGGTACACACCTGTACATATATGTAGAGGGCCTAAGTAGGCTAGGTAGGTCCAATGCAGGCTCCCTGGTTGTCAGTTCAGACTCTGTGAACTCCTGTGAGTCAGGTTAGTTGTTTCTGTGGTTTTCTTCTGGTTTCTTTCTGTGGTTTTCTCCTTGACCCCTTTGGCTCCTATAATCCTTCTTCTCTCACTTCAGCAAGATTCCCCAACTTGGCCTAATGTTTGGCTGTTTCCATCAGTTACTGGATCAAGGCTGATAATAGTTGAGGTAGTCACCAATCTGAGTGTAGCTGAATGGCATTAGACATGACACTGACACTTTTTCCAGTCTTGTTTTGTTCTATCCTAGGTCTCTGGGCCCTCCAGCCTCCAGATCCTAGTAGTCCAGGCAGTTTCAGGGGTGAGTCCACTCACCTAGCATGGGTCTGAAGATGCACAAGTCATCAAATGGCCATCCCACAATTTCTGAGCTACACTTACCCCAGCACATTCCATAGGCAGGACAGACTGTATGTCAAAGGTTGAGTTCTTTAAGAAACCCCTTATAGCCCCACTTGAGCTCCAGTGGGTTACTCCTCACAACCTAACTGTTCTGGGCCTTTTTTTCCTTAATGTCAAGGTCTCAGTTTTTAGCCCTGGCTGGTCCAGAACTCCCTTGTTATGTAGTCCAATAGTGACTTGCAGTTGACCTCAAAGTCACAGTGGTCCACTTGACTCTGTTCTTAAATACTGTGATTAAAGGTGCACAGCACAGTGCCCATCCTGAATTTTTTTAAACAAAAAATTTCAAAAGAAATCACAAGGTCAGTGGTGCCTACTAAGGGGAAATCATGCTAGAGTTACTAAAGGGGGTACAGTTCCCACCTGCATGGCCCCATCAGAAGCTGTGACCTGCCCCTTTGCAGAATCTAGGACAGTTAACTAAGCCTTCTTGTTGAAACCCAGGAATAACAGCTGCTGATGAGGTTATTTTCAGTTATTCTCCTATCAGGGCAAAGTAAAAATGTAAGGACAATTGTTTTTTTTTTTTTTTTTTTTTTTACATTTTTTTTGTTGTTGTTGTGTGCGTATTTTGCACATCTATAGGTATACATGTGTGTGGTGTATAAGTACATGTTTGCTCACACATGTAAAGGCTGTTGTGAATCATCTTTGGTGGGTTTTCCACCTTATTAATTGAGATAGGATCTTTTAGACAAACCTAAAGCTTGCCCCCCCCCTCAACACACACACAGGGCTTTTCGGCTAGGGAAAGGGTGGTTAGTGGAGACATGGCTCAGTGGCTGAGAGCAGTTTTGCAGAGAATTCTTCCAGAGACACAGGTTCAATTTCTAACACTACTTGGCAGCTCACAGTTGTCTGTAAGTCTAATTCCAAGGGGTCAAATGCCCTCTTCTACCCTCTGCACGAACTGCAACATGCACAATGTGCGAAGACGTAAATGCAATGAAAGTACATTATAGAAAAATCAAAAACAAAAAAAGAATACTTTAATATGTTATGTTTAGGAATATCTTTTTAAATGAAGGTACAATTATATCAGATGAAAATACCATATTTATTTTTGAGGTAATTATATATAAAAAATTCTCTGCTGGGCCACTGTTTTTAGTGGTACGGTGTGATTATAAAGGTCGAATGACAGCTTGTAGGAGTTGCTTCTCTCCTTCTACCATGCAGGTCCCAGAAATCAAACTTACATAGTCACGGTTAGTGACAAATGTATTTTCCCTCTGAGGCATTCTATTGGTCCAAGAAATGTTAAAGGAAGCTTTTTAAGGAAGATTATTATGGTCCAGTTGAGAATACTTGGTTTTAATAAGGAACAAAAGTATGAGAAATGAAAAATTATTGATAAATATGAAATAAAATTTCCTTTAATATTTTGAAAAATATCAAAGTCAAAATTGACAAAATGCACATAAGCAAAATACAACTTCTGGTTTGTGTTTTTACAGCCCATGAGCCAAGTCTAAGTTTATTTTTTAATTGGTTTCCATTTATTTATTGTGTATTTATGTGTATGCATGGGACAGCATGTATATGTTGAGGTCAGAGGACAGCTGGGAGTCTCTTCTTCCACTATGGGGGTCCTGGGGATCATCATTGTTTGTTTGGCTTCCTCCTTCCCTTCCTCTCTCCCTCCCTGCCTCCTTTTAATGCTTCCCTTCTTTCCTTTCCTTCCTTTCTTTTTTTTAAGAGTTATAAGAAATACCATCAGGGAAGAGACTCAAAATGATCAGTGAATGTGTAATAGAGACCAATTGTAGCTCGAAAGGCCAGTTATTTGCTATTGGGTACAGGTTAAAAGCAACAATTGTAAGTGTCTTTGAGGACTTCTAACATATGTCAGAATAAAATTTTGACGTTAATAGTGGAAGGAAAATAGGGGAGAGCTGGAAATTTGACATGAAAATGTATGTAGTTGTAGATAAAGAATATAGCAAAATCTTTAGTGTAAAAATTAAGGTTATGTCTTTTGAAGTCTGTAACAGTCATTATGGAAAGCATTAAGGTAAAGTATAGTTAGTAAGCATAGTTAATAAGCCAATAAAAGAGGTGAGTGGAAATTATGGAAAATTATAGGTATAAAAGAAACCAAAAAAAATGTAATGGGTGGAAAAATGATTTTATAGTTAAGAGTGTTTCTGGTATCCAGGAACTAATCAGGGAGCTCATAGTTGCCTAAAATTCCAACTATAGGGAAAGCATCTGATGTCATCTTTCGACTTCCTCGGGTTCCTGCAGTCTTGCATACATAATTTAAAAGAGAAATTAAATAATAAAAAATTACCAATAAATGTACAAAGAAGAAACTTTTAAAAGTATAGTGGGACTCTATTCATCTTCATTAAAGAAAAGCAGTCAAAAAGTAGAGATTGCAAAATTTGATAGAAAACGTATCACAGTTTTGGGCTGTGTTTAAAATGTCATCCTAAATATAAGGATGCAGCTATATTAAGAATAAAAGGATATAAAATAGTATACTGTGAACCATGATTAGTATTGTATTAGTACTAGAGAAAATAGACTTGATTCCAACCATTGCCAACAGAACAATCTGCCTAGTGAGAAAAGAATAATGTAATGGTATGTAAAGTCAACGTCTGCATCAAGGAAAGAGATTGGATCTTGGAGACATAGACCATCAGTTCCAAATAGTTGCTGCACCTGCAGAAGACACAGGTTTGGTTCCCAGGATTCCCACTAGACAGTTCACAACATCCTGTAACTCTACTTCCAAGAGATTTGACAATCTCTTTTGGCCCTTCAGCGCACCTGGACATACTTGATGCACATACATAACTGCAGGCCCACACACATACACAAGAAGGAAGGGGAGGAAGGGAAGGAAGGAAGCAAATAAACTGAGAAATTGTAACAGTTTAAAGGTATATGTAAACAATAACAGAACTGGGAATGCATAAAGGAAAATTAATAAAACTTCGGAGAATGAACACAAACCCACCAGTGTGGGTAAAGATGTTTATACAAATTCACACAAGGTCACAGAGGATTCAGCCGTTGACTAGGTTGTCAATTGCAGAATATTTATCCCAACAGTTTTTAAGTGCACATGGGATATACCTTGATGAGTTTTATAACTTAGTAAATATAAAAGTCCTGACACAATACAAATAAAATTCACTGAGTACAGTAGATTTCAGCTGAACCTTGGCAACAAGAAGATGCACAGGATCCCACCACCACCACCACCACACACACCCCCCAAATCTTAGAAAATAAAGAGCATACACCTAAGTGACCGGATAACAAAGAAAGAATCACACATTCAACTTTGCTTTACTGCCTTAATGCTTGTTACTTCTGATCTTTTAAAAATTACATATGTATACTGTGTTCCTCATACTCACATATAATTAATAATAGTGGCAGTTATGGGCCTTTGTTGTGCTAGAATATATAATATATTTAAACTGATTTTGGCTTAGGGGCATACTCTTTTGATTCATTTGGGGAATTATCATTTTGTAAAAAAAATCTATCAATTTGACAACTAATTAGTATGAAAAAATACACTTGAGGCCTCCTGCCTTGTTTTTTTAAAATATGCATACTTATTTATTTATTCTGTGTGTGTGTGAGAGAGAGAGACAGACAGACAGACAGACAGACAGACAGACAGACAGACAGACAAACCTTCCTTTGGGAATTGATTTCTTCTACCATGTGGCTTGGCAGCAAATAGCACTGAGGCCCCCTTCCCACCAGCTCCTGCTGCCTTGTTCCTCAGGAAGTTCTGGAACTGCCACAAATCGATCTGGACTCTACACTGCAGTGGCTATGTTGTGAGTTGGCGAGTCCTGAGCTATCCAGGTGTGAATTGGTTCTGCAGATCTGTGAGCAAAGCCTGTCCCTGTGTTCACTGTGTACTCTATGACCAAGAAATCTTTTCCTCATGAGAATTTCTAGCCACTTTCCAGTAATTGTACCCCACTGGAACATGAAACATGAGGATGTAGATGACTGGGTGAGGAACAGAGTCTTTTATTAAACAGAACAAACTGAAAATGGAAAGGCTGGAGGTTTAGCTTGGTGGGTAGAGTGTTAGTGTAGCTCTTCCAAAGTCCTGGTCTGAGTCTCCATGACAAACTGTGTAAAACATCCATAGTAGACTACACCTGAATTTCCATCCCTTAGGAAGAGAAGACCAGTGCATCAGAAGCTCAAGGTCTTCCTTGACTGCATAATAAGTTTGAGGTTAGCCTACGAAACGTAAGATCTGTGTCAAAAGCAAGGAAAACAATGTACAAAATTCTGCTTTGATTTTAAAGAAAGCATGTGAATATATGTTTTGGAAAAATAATGTATACTATGATAGCAGTAAGGGAAAAATTCCTTAATATGCCTCTGAATCTGAGTCTTCAGTATCCTTAATATTTAGAAATTGATATTAAGTTATGGGTGATATATAGCATTCTTTAATAAAAGAGAATATAAAATCAGTTATTGCTGGTGAGTGAATATCTTTTAGCTTTTCTGTTTTCCTTTTCCTTCTGAAGTATTGCAGATAAGTTTTCTCCCAAGTGTTAGATTATCATTTCTTCCTTATTGCCAGGAAATGATAATTTAAGATATGTGTGTGTGTATGTGTATGTACCCACAGCAAGGGTAGAGAAGGCAGGATACAAACTAGGGTGTAGGTCCTTACCCTCCTCCTTGTTTGACAGCCGTTCTTTATCTGCCTCACACACCAGGGTACCTAGCATGTGAGGTTCCAGGACTCACCTGTCTCCACCCCACCCCACCCCACCCCACCCCCGGTCTCACTGTATGAATACTAGGTGAAAAGACCCATGTCGACTTCACATGTGTTCTAAGGAAGCGATCATCAGGTTCTGGTTCCTTTGCATCACTTTTCTCACAAATTTTTCACAAGTGCCTTCTTCTTATGCTTTAAAGTTCACCACCCGAATGGAGAGTTCAGTATTGAGTCTTATGTTTTCACTTTCCTATTTTATGTTAGGTGAATAACAGAGGTTTACAACAGGAGCCTGAAGCTTGAGATTTATTCAGATAATTTTCTATAATTAGCAAAAACATAGTTGACATTTTTGTAAAATTTCTTCAACAACTTTTATTTAAGTAAAAAAAAAAAATTGAGTTAAGTGCCTCAAATGAATCATTTTGGAGAAACAGCTGTAGAGCTTATGGCCAACAATGACTGATAATGCTTCCAAGCAGGTGTGCTGACATCGCAGCATGACGTAAAGTCTGCTTCTCTTTGCCTTGGGAAGGTTCCTACTCATGAATTTACAGCTATGATCCCGATTGTTGTCTGAATATGAGTAGTGGGGCTGGAGAGATAACTCAGTGATTGAGTCCTTCCTTCTCTTGTGGTTTGGTTTCCCACACCATAACCACCTGAAAATCCATCTTCAGGGGTTTCAGGGCCTCATTCAGGCTTCTGAGAACACATGAGTTGATGTGCACATACCCCTGCCTCATTCACATACATGCATATGCATACATAAATATACATAATTAAAAATAAAATAAAGGGCAAGACATAATGGCTTTAATCCCAGTACTCAAGAGGAAGAGGCAGGTAGATCTCCCTGAGTTTGGGGCCAGTCTGTTCAATATAGAAAGTTTCAGGCCTACACAGAATGTCAGGGCTACAGTGAGAACCAGGTTATAAATAAATATTTTCAAATTTTATTTTGATTGTAGAATACAGGGGTTTCATGAAATATACACAATAAGAAAAAAAGTAATTATCACACCTAGAATTCACTTGAGTGTCCATTTTTGTGGTTTAAAAGAAAATGTCGCCTAAAGGGAGTGACACTATTGGAAGGTGTGGCCTTGTTGGAGTGGGTGTGGTCTTGTTGGAAGAAGTGTCTCACTGCCCAAGTGGGCTTTGAGATCTCCTGTGCTCAAGCTATAGCCAGTGTCACAGTTCACTTCCTGTTTCTTATGGATGGAGATAAGGATCTCTCATCCCCTATTCCAGTACCATGTCTGCCTGCATACTGCAATGTTCTTCCATGATGATAATGGACTATCTCTGAAACTATAAACCAGCCCAATTAGATGGTTCCCTTTAGTCATAGTGTCTCTTCACCATAGAAACCCTAAGCAAAATACACATCAATTCAATATCTGAAATAGTGTTCATAATAAGTTTTAGGGATGTGCTTTGGCATTTAGTCATATCACTTGCTAATTATTCCCGTATCATTTGTTAAGTGGAGGTGGTGTCATACGTAATGTTGATATTTACAAAACTTTGTTTGCTGAGTACTTTTCTATTATTGTAGCATTCCAAAATAGTCTCAGGATCCTAATACAGTTATGTTAGTGAAAATTTGAAATGATAAAAAACTTTGACTTTGGTAGAAATCAGGAAGAGAGGGAAATTTGGTAGCACGTCAGAATTTGCTTGAAACAGAACAAATGGTTTGAGGCTGGATAGATGGCTTAGTAGTTATGAATGCCTACTACTTTTCCATCGCTCATGTCCTCAGCTCCCAACTGACTGTAGCTGTAGTTCTAGTTCATCTGATTCCCCCCTTTGGGTAACTGCAGTCACCTGTCCATACCGCTACACGGACATATATGCATGTACATAATTAAAAATAATAAAAGTAGGGGGCTGGAGAAATAGGTCAGAAGTTAAGAGCATTTCCTTTTTTTTGGAGAGGACCTGAGTTCAGATCCCTGCACCCACATAACAGCTCACAGCTGTTTATAGCTCCAGTTCCAGGGGATCCCCAAACACTACATGCACAGATGCATTTACATACCTGCAAATAAAACACTCATACGCATAAAATGTAAATGAGTCTTTAAAACAATAATATTTATAAACTTTAGTCTATCCCTTAGAGACACGCACACACAAAACTTGTTTTTATTCTCTGTCTTACTAAAGATAGATTGATAGCTAAATATGTTTTAAGGTTTTATGTTACTTCCATTTCATGTTTTTCTACACCTACTAAATGAATGTGCATTTTAGATGATGGATATTTATTGTGAAAAGGGGCAAGCCCTTTTTAAGAGATAACTTTTTTGTTGTTGTTTTTCATTTAACCATTGTTTATATAATCCTCTCACTTGTATTTTGTATAATTGGAAATTCTTTGTGTGTCTGATGCATTTACTAGGCGATGGTTAGACAATTCAGTCTTGTAGACATGTGGCAGGGTGCTGTTGGCATCTGTAGTATCTCATGGGGAAATTCTCACTGCTTGGACTTGCTGAATAAGGTGACCCCAAACTGGTAACGGAGCCTACCTTAAATCTGAGGCTTCCTTCAAAATAATTCTTTGTACTCTGTCAGGTGGGATGCTTTTGTCTCAACTGACTGGTTTAGATGGATGATGGATGCCAGGTAATAGGAGAAAGAGAGGAATGACAGTTACAGCGAATCCTTCCTTCCTTCTAAGTTACACCTCTCCTTGCCTTTCCACCCTTTGCTGTTCTGTTCTCAAGGGCGGGGAGCAGCCCAATTCTGGCCTCTGCTGCTAGATTCTCGCCATTAACCGGCCCTCACGGATTTGGTGGGCGCCTCCTTTTCATTAGTATTTGCAGCATGTTCACCAGCGAAATGATTATGTTAGGCAGAGACATCACATCACTTACATTTCATAGCTCAGTGCAATTTTCATAAACTGCAAGGCAACATCCAAAAAAACATGACTCAGAATTAGAGTTTCAGAAGATTATTATATAGACATTATTTCCCTCAGGTCACGGGCTTTAGTCAAATTTGGAGGAGAATGAAATTGCCAACAGTGAAAAGCAGACAGAAAGGTATGAGTTCATGAGCAGAGAAATAACATTTTCATTTGTTCCTTCCCCATGGGAAAGATTCAGCATTCCGGTAAATGGAGACAGTTATAAGAAATGAATTTTTGTCAGCGGGGATGTGATTTTAAGGCTCACTTATCCATTGGCAATCTAGATTCCTAACCCCAGGAATCTAGGAAATTGCTACAGAATGTAGTCTTTATTATAAACAAGTTTTTTTTGTATCTCCCCCCCCCACCCCCATTTTTTCCCCTCGGTCAGATTTTTGAGACAGAGGACCACATTTCTTTCTGTGTTTCAGGGGTCAGATGGCCGCTGAATTCGCCTCCTCTGCTTGAGTTTCTCAGCCCTGCTGTTGGTTTGTGATGAGCATTTTTTTTTATTATTTCTGCATACAGCTCTCTCCCACTGCCTTGGCTTTGCTTTAGCTAGCACAAAGTCAACAGCACAGGAAGACACAAACCCAGTGAGGAATGACTCCATGAACCCAGCCTGGCATTTTTAGGACACCTTGAGCTCCTGCTTCTATGCACTTTGTCCTTTTGGTTATCTAGATCTGAAAATCAGGGCTGGGAAAAGGCCTTTCCCACCACCCTGCTGACACCCTCTCTTCAGGTAGCACATCAACAAGGAGGCAAAACTCCAAAGGATGGCAAGGGATGCTCCATGGGCCTCCACCTCTCTCCCTAGCATTTTCAGGGTGCCCTAAGCTGTTGCTCTCCTGACCTGTCTGTCTTTTGATGCCTCTAGGTCTGAGATAATGAGAGATGAAAGAGGCTTCCTCCTCTGCCTTTGCTTTTGCTGAAGCCCTCTCTGTTCAGATAGTACAATGTCAACAAGTGTGCAAGAATCTAAGGCTGCTTCACTCCATGGACTTCACCTCTGACATTTTCAAGGTGCCCTGAGCAACCACCTCCCTCTCCCCAGCTCCCTTTATGTCTCTGGACTTGAGACATTGACTCAGGAAAACTGACTTTCCAAGTAGCTGCCATTCTCCCAGGTCTAAAGAACCAGGATTTGCAGAGGTTTCTGTCGGGTAATCCCAGACAACCTTCTTCATAATTAAAGAATGTTCTTTCAGGGGAAATTTTATTTTCCTTCTTCAATCTCATCTGACAATTCTCCGCCCTTCACTCATTCAAATTCCATGCAGGGGTTCTCCTGCCAGTACCATACGTCTGTGAGAGCAGAAGATATTTCATATCTCCTAAACCCTTCATTTCCAGAGATGCAGATAGGTTCTGTAATATTAATCTCACCTTTATGTTTTTTCAATTTTTAATAACTCAGACATACATATATACATACATATATATATAATAATGCCTCCTTCCCCATATATATATATATATATATATATATATAATAATGCCTCCTTCCCTGTGCATTTTTTGCCTGTTTTAATATTTCCCAACACCATAAACTATTTGCCTGGATGTATTCTTCTTAGACAGAACTACACCTGCCATGGTTTACTGAGAATAAGCCACAATGCCTTCTCTGTTAATATGTCTACATTGTCATGGTTATGAAAATCATGATTGCGGTTGGTTAGCAAATGAGAATTGATGAATCTTGCTTTGTTCATTGAATCTGGCACTAGAAAGTCATTATAAGCTGTAAACTAAACTAAGGACTAAGGACCCTAAAAGAAAGGGAGAAGGGCTTCTAGGGAGGCGAAGAATACCTGTTTTTTTTTCTTCTGCAGTGCACATGCAGTCACATTTGTGAATGAATGCCTGCATGCGTGTGTGCAGTGTGTGTGTGTGTGTGTGTGTGTGTGTGTGTGTGTGTGTGTGTGTGTGTGTGTGCATGAGCCCTTTCAAAGGCTGAGGTCAGAGGAGGATGTTGGATGTCCTGCTGTATCACTCTTCATTCTGTTCCCCTAAAACAGTTTTCTCTCAGTGAACCTGCAGGTAGTCTGGCCTCTGGGAAGCTCAACTCATCTTCTCATCTCTGTCTTCTACAACCCTGGTGTTACAAACACACATAGCTATGCTGCAATTTTTATGCAAATTTGAGCTCACGGCCTTGTGTTTGTGCAACAGATGCTCTTGACCCCCAAGATCCATTTTTTTCTTTTTGAACACCTACTATGGAATGTGTAGAACTTCCCCCATTATTAGAATATGTTGTTGCTCTGTGAAGTTTCACTTTAAGGTTTTTATTTTGCAGGGTGGGTCAAGACAGAGTTTCTCTGTGTAGCCCTGACTGTCTAAGAACTAGTTATATAAACCAAGCTGCCATCTGACTCAGAGATCATTTGCCTCTGCCTCCTGAGCACTGGGATTAAAGGTGTGTGCCACTTTGTTGGAGGCCTTGCCCTTTCTGAGGAGTTGATGGGTGGGATGAGTGTAAAAGGGATGTGACTGGAGGGAACAGGAAGAGTGGAGAGAGGGAAAACTGTGGTTGGTATGAAAAATAAATAACAAAATACAAAAAGCTGTGTGCCACTATTGCCTGGCCAGTTTAAGGATTTTGTTTTTGTTTATTTGTTTAAGCTCTTCTCTAATATTTTCTTTTCGATGTGCTAATGTTAGGTGAGGGATGTGGTTCCTTTGATAAAGTACTTACTTATGTAGCATAAATGGCAATGACTTTATCTGTACAAACCATGATTCCAATTTTTTTTTCAGCTACGTTCATGTAAACAGTGGTATGATAGTTGAAATGAACATGGCCACAAAGGCTGATGTTTAATGCTTAGTTCCAGTTAGAGGAACTGTTTGGGAAGGATTGGAAATGCGACCTTGGTGGAGGTGTGTCTTATTGTGTTTGAATTTGAAGGTTTCAAAAGCCCATGCCAGGTCTAGTCTCTGTGTGTCTCTGTCTCTGTGTCTCTTTGTCTGTCTGCCTGCCTGTCTGTGGATCAAGATATAAGTCTCAGCCTTTGCTTCAGTACCATGCCTGTCTGCCTGCCACCACACTCCAGACCATGATGATTATGAACTGACCCTCTGAAACCATAAGGAAACATTCAATTAAATTCTTCCCTTTATAAGTTGCCTTGGTCATGACGTTTATCACAGCAATATAACAGTAACTTAAGATAAGTGGCGTGTTAGGTTTTGTACACCCAGGAATAGGTAATTCTCTGCTTAGGCTTGTAGTGCCATGGTATTTGTTTCTATGCATAATAATGCTGTTAAATCTTTTTTTGGCTGGAGGAATGTTGTTGATTGAATTTGGATGATCCTGGGCTTGGGAGGTGGTTCCATAACTAAAGCACTTCCCACACAAGCAGGAAGCCTGGAGTTTGGATCCTCAGAAACCCGTGTAAAGTACAGGTGTCATGGCAGCTCATCTGTGCAGCCTTGGAAGGTGCAGACAGGCTCTCCCAGAGCAAACAGGCTCCTGAATCATCCTGCTTCCACCTCCTGCTAGGATTACAGGCATGTACCATCATGCCTGACTTATATAGCACTGAGGTTGGGAAACAGGGCTTCATGCATGAAAGACAAACCTTCCAGCAACTGAAGTACGCCCCCAGCCCCTGCAGCCCATGTTTTATTAATGAAGATACTGCATCTCAGAGGTACAGCTTGTAGTCCAGTGGGGGAACAGAGACTCAGGCAAACCTGAAAACCCAAACTGTAGTGCCATTATAGAGAAGTATTTTCTCCAAGATTGGTCATGCTTATGCTGAGTGAGCTTTGAAGTTAAACTTCCCCACCTCTGGGTCAGATTTTGTGCTTTTGTTTAGTTGTCTGTCAGTTCTGTGGCTCTACTCTTTTTGACCTTGTTTTGTTTTGTGTTTGTTTGTTTGTTTGTTTTTTCCACGCTTGGCTGGTGTAACTTGCCTTCTTCCCAATAGCACACTGTGATTGACTGATCTTCTGCAGTGAACATCAATCCTGTTTCTATTTCTCGTGTTTGCAGAATTAATTTGCCCTAAAAGGTGAATGTCTATGTGGTACCATCGGGTGCTTAGTATCCCAAGAACATTTTAAGAGAAATTCAAATGGCAGTATCATTCTGCTATCATCTTATGATAAATATCTTCTTGAAGAAAATTCCCTACAGATTAGCAAGACACAGGGTTTCCCACCCTTGCCCCAGGTTCCCTTACCTTTGCAAGCATGTTACTTGCTACTGCAGTAAAAAGAGAGATTTTAGTGGAAAGTGTATATTCTTTTATTACAGTAGAATAGACTGCTTTAGACATAGCTTAATTCTTTATTATTCTGTATTTGAATGTATGGAATGGACTCTTAGTCATTATTATGAAGTCCTAATGCATCTCCTCCATACAACAAAGTTTTGGGATATGGAATGCCTCTGCACCTCACAGACCTCAGCGACTCATCAGCTGTTTATGACTGAGTTTTGATGGACATGGCCTCTTAACTGTCTGCCTTTTATGCCTGGCCTTTGCTTCTATTTTTCTTGGCCCAACCTTTGGCCTAGCCAGATCCCACAGTGTTGTGCATTCATCTCAGTAGCCCTGGCTACTGAAGTATGTCATGGCTCTGAGAATACTGGAGGAAAATCTTTTATGACCAAGGCTGTCTGTGCCCTACTAGATATGGGCAAGTAGAAGAGAAAGCATGGGTATGCATGAAACTCACATCCTCACCCATGAGTCTTGAGTTGAAATTAATGTGATTAGATTCCTCATTTGTTCAGTGGTTCTTCTTTAGGCTCTGAAAGGTGCATTTTGGTCATTGCCATTGTAGGACAGGAGGTGGGACATTAATGAAGAGCAGAGGGTATCCAGAGAGGATGTCCCACTGTGCATTTTCAGAGCTTTATACCATGACTTTCTTGGTCACCTCTGTCCATGTCACTTGCTGCTTTGTCAGGCAGAGAGCTTCTAAAACTGGTGTCAGACTCCCTGTGAACCTGTGGATTAGTGTGTGTACATATGTTCATGTGTGTGCACGTTCATGTGGTGGGTATACTTGTGGGCTCATGCATATAGAGGCCAGAGGTTAAGCCCAGGCACTATTTCTCAGGCACTCTTCACTTTCATTTTAGACAAAATCTTTTTTGGCCTAAAATTGGCCAAGTTGCCAAGGTTGGCTAAGTAGTGAGCCCTGGGATCTGCTGTCTCTGCTCCCTCAGTGCTGGGATTATATATACTTAACCACCACATCTAGCTGTTGTGCACATGGGTTCTGAGGATTTGTCACAGTCTCCTTGCTTCCTTTTTTATTTTTTTTTTGTTTAAGTTCTCACATTGACTTGGCTGATGTTTGCTAAAAATCCACTTGGCCAATGGACTTACCTTGGGAAGTAGAATTCACCCAGAAAGAGAAACAAGAGACAAAAATTTAGCAGAACAAAGAGGTCTTTTCTTAGGAGAGTTGATCCCTTGAGTTTAGTCTGCATTTTCTGCTCTAGAGGGACTGGCAGGCCCTCAAGACCAGCCCTACCCTGCTTGTTACCAAGTTTAGCATATAATTCTTATGGCAAATGCTGGGATTAATACTGTGGCTGTCAGGAAGAGTCTTGCACTGTGGCATTTATCTCCTTTCAGACTCCTTTAGATGTAGTTCTTGTAAAATTTTTCTGCTGTGGGTAGCGGTCAGAGGAGCAGAGTGCCACGGTAAGGCAGCTGCTACCAGAAAAGAGGGGCTAGAGCCTCTGGAAGGCCCTGTACAAAGGAGACCTTCTTCGCTCCTGCTGGTCCATGTGGTTAGCATAGAAATAGTTTATTGTGAAGGTCTCTCAGCCACAGGTCTTTCTAAAACGTAATTGTACCCTCCAGGGAAACCAAAATAAATACCAGCCTAATAAACTTCAGATTCTCAAAAATATGTTATCCGATTGCATTTCTGTAGTTGAAGAAAAACACGAGGGGTTGGCACAGGTTCCCATTCTGCTTTGAATTACTTCCCAAGCTGCCCCGTCGCAGCTCAGCCCTAAAATGGAAGAAAATACTTTATCGTTCGAAGAAAAACAAATATAGTAACAAAGCACAGTCCTTTAGGAGAGAGGTAGAAGGAAATTTCTGTGTGTAACTTCTGGGTTTCTTAAGAGTAAGATGCATCCACATACAGTCCTTTGTAGCTGGGGTTAATGGGGCTTATCTTCCCATGGAAGATTCTACAGAGTTCTCTGTAACTGCCAGTAACTCTAGTCCCGGATCACCTGACCCTCCTGCTAGCTCCCCTTTGCAATTTTGCCAACCCTTTGGTTCCCAGGTTGAACACCAGTTGCAGCCTGCATTCTGTCTTCTGCAGCACAAATGTGTTTTTCTCTGCTTCTGGGCTCTCATAAGCTGACTCCTTGCGTTTATCTTTTGCTTTCTCAGTCTGCATCAGTTGTTACTGCCTTGTCTATTTTCTTCACTGTGGTGACCCTATGGTGCCCCCGATGAGTCAATATTACATTTGATTTTTCTGTTTTATCCTTGCATTTATGTGTCTGTGCGCATGTGTATAAGCACAACCACCAGGGTGCCCGCTGAAGCCAGAAGAGGGCACCAGACCCCCTGGAGCTGCAGTTATAGGTGGTTGTGATTGCTGGCAACTGAAGTCAGCTCCTGTGCAAGAGCAGGAAGGGCTCTTAACTGCTGAGCCATCTCTCCAGCCCCTGATTTATCTTTTTAAAATGTGTTACCAGCCCCTGATTTATCTTTTTAAAATGTGTTATTCAGTCAAAGAAGGAAAAATAGGATTTGTGAAGATCTATGGACCCCACAGCTCAAAGAGTAATGTTTCCAGTAGCCTTGGACCCATGGCATTTCTAAGCACGCAGCTCTGGGGTGAGGTCCTATGGTTGTTTATCATTTTGTTTTCACATTTATAGTCAGCAAGTGATACATGATTTGTTTAGATCATGAAAAACTATCCTGGGCCCATTATAAGTTTTTGTTTTATGTGTTTCCCTTCTTTCTGCTGTTCAGTTAATTGTTACAGCTTACTAACCCAGCAACTACCCTGAACACCCTAATCAATGTGAGATAGGTTGGAGTAAAACTGACTAACCTAAAATAGATTCTTCACTTTTAAAAGGCAATAAATGGGTGACTTAGGGGTATAGTTCAGTTGGTAAATTACTTGCCTTGCATGCACAAAGCCCTGGGTTCAATTCCCAACAGTATATAAACTGGGCATGGTGGCATACTCATGTTATACCAACACTTGTAAGGTACAGCTCTGAGAATAGTGAATTCGAGGTTATACTTGCCTCTAAGGTAAATTTAAAGCCAGCCTGGGCTATGAGATACCCTGTCCCCATTTAAAAAAAAAAAAAAAAAGAAAAAAAAAAAAAAAAAGCATGGCCATATGACATTGGAAACTAGAAACCAATGAATGCTCACTTAAAGTAGCCTCCATCTTGAGTCATCTCTTAGTTTGCTCCTTTTGGCCATCTGAGTATAGTACAGGCTATGCCCTCCTCCTTCCATTAAATGGTAGAGGATCAGATGCAGCTGCTGTGTGTAGGGAGACTGAGTCCACTGTGTCCATATTTCCATTTTGCAGGAAATGGGAGAGAGATGAGGCCAATGGTTTGATAAATTATATCAAAAAATAGTCCCTTCATGCTAATGGAGTGTGAAGAAGCTGATGTACTGGAGATGATCTATAATATTTCATATTTCTCTGAGGAGAAAAATGATAAACCTGATGATGTGTGATTTATTCATGTTTCATCAGATGAGGGGGGGGGATCTTCAAGTCAACTGTCTCATTCTCACTGCCAGAAGTGGCCATGTACGTTTTTTGTGCTGGGATGAGAAACAGGGTTGTTTTGAGGAATGCTGCTGATTAATCACACACCTTCGCCAGTTGGTTTGGAGAGGGTAATTATGCCAGCATTGTTACTATTTCATCATTGCTATTTTACGGTTCTCCAGCACCAGGTGACAAATGTGTTAATTATTACATTTCTGATCCAGAGCTCTTCTGGCCGCTCCCCTTCCCTTCTGGCTTTGGCCTTTAGTCATTCCCAGCAGCTCAGCCCTGGACAGCAGTAACTTCTGCAATCAAAGAGCAGCTCTCTGGAAGCCACCATGCTGAGAGGGACATGGTTATCAGGCCTGCTGTGTGCAGACTCTAACCACGGGGAATCTGGTTAATTCCCTTTCCTCTTCCTTCTGCCCATCACCCTTTGGGTCAAGTGCTGCTCAAAGCCAGAAGCTCTGCTGGCTTCTAATAACTGAAAATGGCGCCCCTGACTGGGCCATTTCACTCTAAATAGCCCCCTGGAGGAGGTTGGAAACAGAGGTTGTCTTAGGCAAAGAGACTTAACAGGTAGAAATGCCCTTTCTCGTTTTGTTCTTTCTGTTTTCTTTCTTTTCCTTTGCTAACTTCCTTTGACCACTGCCATAGCAGAACAACTGTTTAGTCCCAATCCAACCATTTCCTTCCTGTACTCTAACCTTTTCCTCAACATCTGCCATGTCCATGTCTATTTTCCTAACGACTCTGTTAATAGTTTGCTAAATTTTCTAGTGTGATTACATACTGTGGATTCTCAAAAGCTTAACACTAATCTTTACAAGGAAAACAATTTACATTTGAATACTTTCAGATACCCTGTCCTAGTCACTTTCGCTGTGGCTGTGATGAAACTATATGAACCAAGGGGAGGGGAGGGTTTATTCAGCTTCTAGTTCCATATCATTGTTCATCATAGAAGGTCAGGACAGAAACTCAGCAGGGCAGGAGCGTATGGAAGGGTACTCCTCACTGGCTTGCTCTTCATGGCTTGTTCAGCCTGCTTTCCTATAAATCCCAGGACCACCAGCCTTGGAATGGCAACACCCACAATGGGCTGGGCCCTGCCCATGAATCACTAATTAAGAAAATGCCTTACAGCTGGGTCTTAGGGAGGCATTTTGTCAACTGAGGTTCCTTCCTTTCAGATAACTCTAGCTTGTGTCACATTGACATAGAACTAGCCAGTACTCACCCAATATAAAGGCCATTAAAGAAATATGGATGTGGTAGAGATTTGCTAGAGCTGAGTAGGAGGGCCTTAAGGTCTCAGGGCATCCTTGTGAGTGGCCATTGTATCCTGTCAGGATGAATCAGCCCAATGAATAAATCATCAAGTTAAGACTGTCCTATATCTGGTCTGAATATTCAATTCATTCAAGTTTGATATTTTTCCTATCACAGGTCATTTCAGGGAAACAGAGTTCATTGTACACATTGATTTCAGGACCCATGCAGGCCTTAACTCCTTGGGTAGTTGAGAAGGACATTAAAGGTTTGGTCTTTCTATCTCTGTTTTCCAGTGTTGATGTAACAGGTGTGTGCCCCCATGTCCTTGGGGGTCACACTCCAGGCATGACACATGCCAGGCAAGCACTGTATCAAGTGAGATCATCCTTAGCCTAGACATTGTCTTTTAAATCAGAAGAATGTTTTGGATCCCCTGGAACTGGGGTTACAAATGGTAATATGCAAGTGCATGAGCAAGCACTCCTACCCACTGAGCCTTCTTGATAGCCCCTCGTTAGAAATTCCTGAGCGACAAATAAGAAAACACCTACCTTATAGATATTAAACCATGTCTACACGTAAATAGACAACAACAACAACAACAAAAACCCAAAACTTTTTTAAACCATGGTTGAGACATGGTTTTAATGCCTTTATAGGATAAAGTAGATTAACAAGGTAAAAGGACACAAACTCATATATTAAACTTTATATGGAGAAGCAAACCTAAAGAGGCTTCTTAATCCATGCTAGACCTTAGTCATTTTAAGACAGGGTCTCATGTAGCACAGGCTGGCCTCAAACTTTATGTGTTCCAGTGGACAACGTGAATTTCTGATCCTCCTGCTTCCAACTCATGTTTGAGATTATAGATTTGTGCTACCACACAACACCTGTTTATACAATACTGGAGATTGGATTCATGCATGATAGGCAAGCATTCTAGCAGTCTAGACATAGGAATTTGAAAAGTAGACCATCATGGAGAAACATGAATGGGCAGTGTGGGTGTGATCTAATGTGTCATGGAAACCCCTGCTTGGTCCTTGGGTCTTCCTTTTGATCATTCCTCTTTACAGGTAGAGATGTTCCTTTCCTCTGAACTCTCAAGGCATTGTTTACAAGAGGGTTTCCTGTATGCTACATCGGAAGTTCAGAAAATCCTCCTTAGGGTTTGTGACTTCCTGTGTAGAGATGGAAGTAGAGAAGACCAAAGATCTTCCTGCTTCTGTTATCCCTGTGTCTGGGTGATGCTTTTTAGGGGTAGGGTAGTATATTCTAACCTCCTTCAATTTAAACAAATAGTTCTCTGCTCACTCTACCTCAGTCGAGATATTAGATTTTATTCATTAATTTAACTGCTTTGTTTCTAAATGTCCTCATCAGGGAAGAATCAGTGGAATTAAGAACGTTCAATAATAGATGTGTGCATACTGTTTTTGCAGTGTCCTTTAAAGTATGCCATATTTAACTTAGGCTTGTAGCAATAGTATTGCAAAGGTCGTTAATTAGAAGAGTCATTTTTCATCCTTCCTTCCTTCCTTTCTTTTTTTTCCCCCTTGAGGGGGACCACCTTCTGTGGTTTCATATGGCAAGAATTGGCCCATAAAAATGGTATTGTTGAGCCACGTCAGCTACCATCAAACCCCAATGACACAGTAAAGTTTGCTGAATTGTCTGTCTCCCTAACTAGAATGGAAGAACATGGCTGCCTGGCCATGCTCTTGCTTGTTTTAAGAATATGGCTTGATATTCTCTTTATATACACACATCTCTGAATGAATAAATGCATATGGGAAACAGGGAATCTGAACATGAAATTCCTCTATTATACTAGACAGGATTTTTGCTGTACTAGAAGATTTAAGGCCTCTTTAAGTCTCTCTCTTTTGATCCAAATCCTTTCTAAGGCATAGTAGAAATTTCCTCACACTGATCTAGTGGTGACAAAGAAGGGCCTGGCGGCTTTGTCTTTCTGAAGTCAGAAGTGTGTCCCCCGAGGGAACCAGGAAGGTCCTTTTCTCAATAATACAATAATATTAGATTTCTTTTTTTTTTTTGCGATTAAACTTGGTACTTCTACACATATTATTCAGTGCTTCCCTTTCAAGCCAACAATTCCCATAATCTACACTTAGATCAGAAATACTAAATTTAGATATAGTCCATACATAGATGTGAGAGATAGATTTGCCACAGATTTTAGTATTCAGTGCTTAATCATTGGCATTGTAGTTCTCTTTTAAAGATTAAAAACATGTGTTCTTGTGCATGTATGTGTGTGTGTATGCATGTGTGCCACATATGTGGAGGCCAGAAGTAGTCTTGGATCCCCTGGAACACACAACATAGGTGCTAGGAACTGAACTCAGGTCTTCAGCAACAACTACTCTTAAGTAGTGAGCAGTTTCTCTAGCTCTATAACTATAGTTGTTTCTGAGTATCTTGCTTCTCTGTTAAATTTTAAACTCTGTGAAGTACCCATTGCAATCGTATTATTTTTTTTATCTTCATCGTCTAACAAAGGGTGTCTCTTAGTATGAGCTTCATGAATTGATGCCCACAAGGATATCTGCAGGAATTAACTTGGAGTACCCATAATGTTGTAGTGTTGTAATTAATCCCCCACAGGATCATGTGTTTCAATACTGAGTTTCCCAGGTAGTGGCTTACAGTCCCATTAGCAAGGGCAAATAATTTAAGTAGACAAAAACAATGGTTTTAATGTGTAGCTGAATTACATGGTTGTATCTTTTTCCCCCTTATAGTAATGAAGACTACAATAAATACCTCTCCAAAGCCTTTTGTGGTATGTCAGGCCACTTTTCTCACTGTCACTTGTGAATCACGTTCATGTTAAATTTTAATTACAGCTCCTAAAAGAAGAAGCCAAAATGTATGTTTGTTTTAGACTATGGTTAGAAATCAGTCACCAAGCCATTTTGTTCATTCCTCTTTTGGAGAACGTGGACCATCAGATTTTTAGAAGCTTTGGTAGCCTTGAGTCAAACCTGCACCATTTTTACACATTGTAGAGGAATTGGAAACAAGCAAAGTTGATTGATATGTATGATATGTGAAGTCTTGAATTATTCTTGAAATAATGTCAGATCTAAAGCACTCACACACCCCGCCTGCCAACCCAGGAACATGATGAGATTGACAGAGCTACACTTAAACCAAATAAGGAAACAGTATTGGATAAACCATTTGAAACTTCACACATAAAATGCAGCCATGTAGGTTTGTCTCTATCCTCCCTGGTACGTGGGAGGTGGAGGCGTGAAGATGACAAGTTCAAGGCCAGCCTTGGTAACTCGGTGAGAACTAGTCTCATTTTCTGTTTAAGAGTTTTTTTGAAAGTGGGTGTTAGTTGTCACAATATCTGGCTTATATTTCATATTTACTACCATCCCTATATAAGGGGTTAGACGTCCACTTACTCCAAGCACATGGGGCAGTAATGATGACTGTGTTGTCACATCTCACCAAACATGAATTGTTAATGACTGTTGGCCCTCAAAGCAGTCATTTGAAAAGAGTACTTTAATTATCCCTGTTCTCTGGGTATGGAAACCGAGGCAGCAGAGGCAGTGTGACCTCTCAAATTCAGAATCCATACTCAAATGGTTTATGTCTGTTAGCTATTTAGCTCTGTCTCCCTCCCTGCCCTCTCCCCTCACTGTAGCCTCTCACTCTCTCTCCCTTCCTCTCTTCTTCTCTGCTTCCTTTCCCTTCTCTCCACACTCACTCCATAGATTGCATGTAAATAACCTGAGAATAGTTATGCTGGCCTTTAAAATTCTTAGCCAAAAGATAGCCCCTGCCCCTGACTTGTCCTTCAGGCACATAGAGAGTAGACTGTTCTTAAATAACCATTAGGGCAGATCTTGTCCTATTCAGAAAAAAAAAAAGCCATCTGTTTAAAAAAAAAAAAATGTAGTCTAGTAGAAAAGTTGTTCCATTCTGGATTGTGTGTGGTGCGTGCGTACATGCGTGTGTGCGTGCATGTGTGCGCACGCACAGGAATCTTTATCGCAGCCAAATTAGTACCCCTGCCATTTAAAGCGCCTGAGGTTTGCTTTGTTGTTGTTATTGTTTGTTTTTTTTTCAATAGACTTTTCTGTCACTATCAGATAGCTAAGAATCAATTATGATTCATTAGAAGACGAATTGGAAGTCAGGTATGGTCACCTGCCTTGTGGAGTCATAGCAAAGAAGGAATTCATTTGGGCATGGACTAGGTTACCAGAAGACATCTTTGCACAGCCAATACAAGTGTCTGTCGCTGTTACTGCACTTGCCAGCACAGTTCCCCCAGTTATCTGCTGGAACCAAGGGTTTAAGACTTGAGAGAGTCAAACACGTGCTTATAAATCCAGGTTCTTAATAAGCAATTCATATTCAAACCTTGAGAATTAGTGGAAGAGGTGACAGGCCTTACGTTTACTTCCTTCTCCCATAACTTTCATTAGTAATGATAACACTCTGACAATTATTGAGTGCCTGCATGAGACTTGCTATGAATATGCATATTCAACATGAATATGAAAATGAACACAGATGACAACTATTGAATGCCTGTTCTAGCACTTGCTAAGTGCTTCTATATGGAGAGAAATGTTTGTCAGTACAAGTGGTACCTCCCTGTACAGTCAGTATGTACATTCTAGTAAATGTAAGATTTACGATTCTATAAATAGATGCTTTTTGAGCGAGAGCCAGAAGAGAAGTTCTTCTATAGGAAGACAGCTGGGAAGGCCCAAGATGCTAACAAGGTTGGCAGTGTCTTAAAATTTGACCTGGGGATATGATGGTAAATTTCATCATCAACTTAATTAGATTTGAAGTTACCTAGGAGACACATTTCTAGTATATCTCTGAGGTAGTTTCCAGAGTTTTAGCTGAAAAGGGAGGACCCCACCTTGAATACTACTTGTACAGTCTCATAAATGGGGTAGGGGTGGGAATTTGAACTAAGTAGAAAGTGAATGAAGGAGAAAGCTTGGCACACAATAGCATTCCCATTTCTCTACTTTTTGGACCACCCAGGTGTGTAAAGTCCTAAGCCACATGTTCCTCCTCTAAGGACTCCCAGGTCTTCACCATCATGATGTATCCCATTTCTTCAGAACTCAAGCCAAAGTAAATCCCCCCTCCCACAGTTGCCTTCCACAGTCTTGTAAAAGTTGATTTCATTTTTAAGTATGTATATATGCATACATATGCATGCATATATATATATGGAGTCTGGTATGACTGCAGGGTGCACATTAGTGCCAGTGAGGGCATCAGCTTCTTTGGAGGTAGAGTTGCAGATGTCTGATATGGGTGCTTGGAACCAAGCTCATGCTTTAACAGCAAGTGCTCTGAACTACTGCCATCTCTCCCATAAGTTATTTGTTCAGTATTTGCTCACAGAGATGAGCAATAAATAAAATGGGCAAAATGGTTGAATGTCTCCTTGCTTTATAAAGAAAATTTAGGATGAGGTATACCTCTGACTCAATGGAGAAACAATCTCAGGCAGTAGCTGTGGAAATTCCTTGCACTGCTCACAAACTATCAAAATCAACAGCCCATCAGATGAGAATTTGAAAGAACTGGCTTGTTTGACTATACCGAGTGCTGTAAAGATGGAGGCAGTGACCTGTATCCCCTTACCTTCCTTGACAACTTTGTATCTAAAAATAGTTTATCATCTTATGAGTGTTGTGCCCTACTGCTAGGGGATTTTATTCATATGCCAGTAAGTAAAAATAATTAATTGGTTTTCTTTGTTAGCTATTTGTCCATCTGCTTGGGTATTTGTTTGATTTTTGTCTGTAGGAAAGGAGTCCTTAAGAAATTTTGAGTAAAGTATCCAAGAGAATGCAGGCATCATCCTGTAGCCGCCAGAATTGCTTGCCACTAGAGACAATCAGATGAGAGACTCAGTAGCATGTTGTAAAGGTAATGTTATTGTGGTTGGAGGGACACTGACTACACAGGCTTGTCTGTTAGCCCTCAGAAGATTGGGCCTCTAAATGACTCTCATAATTATGATTAAGTCAAAATGAATCAAAATGATAAATCATAAAGATTGTATGGGTATCCACCCTGTCACCCTGACATTGTCAGACAAAAACAGGCAGATCCCAGTCAACCTTACTAAAACAGAGAGCTTCCAGTTCAGTGAAAGACTCTGCCTCACAATAGAGTCAAACACTGATATCCTGTTGTAACCTCTGCATGCAAACATGTACACACGTGCACACGTGTGTGCATGATAGTAACAAACATCCATCAAAACAGAATCTGAAAAAAATAAACAGCAAGGTAGACAAGAGGGACTGTGGTCTTACTGTGCACAAGCAGACCTACTTTGAGTCTCAACAAGGCAGTAATTTTTGGACTATCTTAGAAAGAAGCATTCTCCTTTGAGACGAGAATAGCATTCACTCTTATTTCCATGACTCTTGTCTTGCTACAAAGGGAAACAGCCAAGAACATGTCACCATCATTGTGGAGGCTAATACATACAGCTAGCCTGTATCTTAGATTACATGTAAATGAGTGTAGACAGATCTATGGAGTATTAAGTGGCACCATGCATATAAGGTATTTGGCACTGAACACTTGTCAGCATCCCTGTAGCTCTGTTTGCTGATTTTCTTGAGGTTCTTCGTGAAAGCCATGGTGAGGTCTGTAGGTAGATTGAGTGGGCTCACCAGAGCTCATGCATTTGAAGCTTGGTCCTTGATATGAAGAAACTGGCAGTGCTGGCCACTGAAGAGCTGGAGCCTGGTAAGAGGTCCTTGGGTCATTGAAGGTCACCTTCAGAAAGAGGTGAGGTAGTTCCCTTGGGACCCCTCGCTCAGTTCTAGAGCAAGTTTTGTCCCTCCTCTTCAGCTTCCTGTGGACCTTTCTTTTCTCCTGTTCAAGCTCCAACTGCCATGCCATCTTCAGTAAGGTCTTCACCAGAGGGTACATCTTTTGGGGCTGAAGGACTGACTTTGCGCTCTTAGCACCTGAAACGTTGAAAGAAGATAAACTTCTTTTCACAAACAACTTACCTCCAGCTTTTTATTAAAATAATTCAAAACAGTTGGCAATAGAAAATATAGATTAATAGCTGACTCATATATGGCATGAGCCACCACCTTTATTCTTTTAATAATGTAGCCCCTCATTCTCTCTTTTAGCCCCACTGGCTGTGCTATTAGCAAGTGATGTTTCCTGTAGCAGAACCATTTGTAGTGCAGGGTATATTCACTGGAGTGGGTTCTTTAGCCTCAATTCAATCTTGCTTGTGGATTGAGGTATAGCGTGTAAAGATGGCTTAGGATTTGGGCTTAATTTCTCTCAGAATGCTGACAAAGTAGCATTTAGATCACTTTTACCTTGAGTATGGCGGTCAGAGGAGAAATTGTGGGAGTCATTCCTCTCTTTCCCCCATGTTCCACCATGTTGGTCCTAAGGATGGAACTTGGATTGTTCAGGCTTTGCAGCAATCACCTCCTCACTTCAAATCTTTTCTGATTATTGGAGATGACTGAACAAAGTGTTGACAATACAAATAAAGAAACCCTTCTTCTCCCTTTGGCTCCCTGTTCTGCTCTCATTCCCTTTAATTCTCCCATCCTCTACTCTAGGCTTGAGTAAAAGATAGCTTTATCAGCATTGACTGGCATTTAATCAAATTAAAGCTTTTACTAGATAATGCCTGGTAGGATATATTTTGCCGAGGTGGGTGTTTGAACAGAACAAGAAATATGAAACATTAAAGAATAAAGAGGGGTACTCTGGTTTTCTTTCAAATATGATAATTAGTATAATGCTGTCTTTTCCCTGCCAGTTGGCTCCTCTCCTCTCTCAGCAGCTGTTTTCAATTCTTTAATTGTCTCTTGCTTACTCAGCTATTGTTGTCTGTATTTCCTCACTGCTGCAGTTTTGCTGAGACACACTGGGACAGTGAGAGTTTTCACCACACAGGCTGGATGGGACTTAGTTCTCATTTTCCTATTCTAATAATTAGATTTCAGTGTGTCATCATGCACTGATATTTCCCTGAATCTCTCTGGAGTCGATTAAACAGGGACATCTGGTAAACCCTTGGGTTGCCAGTTGTATTACTCTTTTGTTGTTTGAATTCTTTCCCTAGGAAGCCATAAATAACATCTACACATCTACCCATTCTTCATAAGGCCACAAAGACAAAACAAAGTAGGATTCCATCGAGTTTCACCCTAGGGAACCAGTGAGTTTATTGGGCTTTCTTACAGAGAATGGGTGAGAAGATACTGAGAAAAGTGGGGTTGACCCCAAAGTAGCTGCACTAGAAAGTTTTAACCCAGCATGGATGATGGATCCCCAAAGCACATAGATAGAACCCCTAGTTAATCTTGCCTATCCTGTAGTCTCTAGCTTGCCCTGTAGCCAGGAACACCACATACAGTTAGGACAGAATTGCTTATAAATGGCTGAGAGGGCTGCCTGGAATCTGCGGGAATGTAATCATTCAACCCTCCTGATAGTGATCGATTTTTGCAAGCAGACAGCTGTTTTACTTGGATGACCCCATTTTACAACATTCTTCTCTTTCCAAGTATTTGAATTCTTTTTAAGCTGGTGAAATTCCCAGTGTTGCTGGGAATTTCAGCTTCCAATAAGATTTGCACTGTACAGGATTCTCTAATTTCCTTTTTTTTTTTTTTATAATAACAGCTGGAATGGAGAAGGTGACCTCTGCAACCATAGTAGTTCAATATAGAAAACACACAAATTTTGTACTTAGTTTTTCATGTTTTCATGTTGTGGTGTGTAATTTTAATGAATGTAAGAAAACCCAGCCCACTGTGGGCTGCACCATTCCCTAGGCAGGAAATCACAAATGGTATAAGTAGAGAAGTCAAGCTGAGCACAAGCAATCAGGTGAGCATGGGTACATTCATTTCTGTTCTCCTGTGGATGTGATGTCATCAGACACCTCAAGCCCCCATTTATTTACCTGCTGTGATGGATTGTAACTTGGAATTATCAGCTGAACTCTTTCTTGAAGTTGTCTATCAGTGTATTTTATTACAGTAACAAAAGTGTAACTTGGGAAAACTATACGATTTAGAAGTATTTACCCTAGGAGAAAAGCAACATAGTAGGTAGTGTATAACTGAGATTAAATGGGTTCTCTACACAGTATATCCTCCAAACACTTGGGTTTAAACACACTGTGTTAAGAAAGCTTTGCTTACATTGTGTTTTGATATTGTATCCTTGGTGGCACAATAGCATATTATATATGATGTTTACATAATGTGATTCACTGTTCTCCCAAAGACGCGAACACTGGAGATTCAAGTGGGTATCTCTGTTTACACAACCAATTGGATGTCTCCTTTCCTGTCTTACTTCCTAGTCAGTATTGCAAAAACAACTTCTGTACAGTTTAGAGCAACTTCTTTATTACTTTTCCTGGGTTTATTGAATTATCATAACACTAACAGGTTTTTTGCTACATTTCTTCATTATCCTATATTGAATGCACATAACAAATAATTGGTGTTCATTTTAGTTTTGCTAGTTTAATTTTACAGAGAAACACAAACGCAAACACACACACATACAAGGAAGGTACATTAGATACTTGGGTTTGAAACCTACTTGCTTTAATTGATGTTAAATCATGTGATTCAATAAAACCTCAGTTCTACCTTACCATTTCTCACTCATAAAAGAAAAATGAGACCAGTGATTCTTTACCCTAAGTTTGTTTGCAAAGTTATATTGAAATCATGCTTCAAATACTCAATAATAGGGCCTGGAGAGATGGAACGGCAATTAAGTTTTCCTTGCAAATGAGCCAAGTTCAATTCCCTGCACCCATGATGCCTGGCTCTTAACCACCTGTAACTCCAGCTCCAGGAATCTGATGCCCTCTTCTGGCCCCTTTAGGCACCCAATGTACATGGACACACATGCACATATTCTCTCTCTCTCTCTCTCTCTCTCTCTCTCTCTCTCTCTCTCTCTCTCTCTCTCTCTCTCTCTCTCTGTCTGTCTCTCTGTGTCTCTGTCTCTCTCTTTCTCTCTCATGAATAAAAATAATATAAAGCTAAAAACATAGCCAATTAAAGTACCAGGTGTTTTTTTCCTCTCCAAGACAGTCTTCTCTTATTGATAGCATGGTAAGGTGGGGTGAGATTCCTATCTAATAACATTTATTGTGAAATGTATTAATTTCAAAATGAAGTTTCTAATGTTGGCAAACAGAATATTGATATATATATATTTTTTAGTTTGGGGCCTCAAATCCTCAAAATGCAACCTTTGTGGCATTTCTTCCCACTACTTCTGATATATCTTGAGCAAACAAAGTCTGTATTTAATAGTAGTCTGCTAACTGGGAATCTACACTAACTTAACACAGATGCTGAAAGTGAGAACCTGCAAAGAGACCACAGTGCTCAACCAGAAACAGGGTGAAAGCTGCCACCTCGCCAGGCTCCCCGAGATGAACCTGAGATCTTAAGGATGCTGTGGTGCTAATTACTTTTAGCATGTTTAAACTCTAATTTCTCACTTGTCAGCAAATCAGGGGAAACTCCTTATTGGTTTGAACATGTCACAAGGCAGTGTGTGGAAAGTAGAAGGCACAGAGGAACTCTCTAGACCCCAGCTCCACCAAGACTGCTGAGGTTTCAAAAGGGAAGACTGCAGGCAGATGGAATTCTACTTCGGGGAATAGCGGTGGGTGGGGAAGCAAGAGGGGGTGATGAAGGGTGCCTCTCTGCATTCATTACCAACTTTATTCTGTGAGTTCAAACCCACAGGCAAAGGCAGGCAAGACTTGAGTGTAAGGAAACGATCTTCATGTGCAGCCGGGGAAGGGAACCAAATGGTGAGGCCATTCCCAGCTCAGTGGAATTCTTTGAGAACACGGTGATCATCACAGGGTATCACCCATGCCATTTTCTCATTCATTTAGATCAACCCTGACTATATCCAGACACCATCAAGCAATATAGAATTAGTTTCTACAGGACCAAGCAGTAGAGAATGAGCCTTTTGTGGGTGCTTAATACTATCAAAAATCCATTTGCTTCCACCTTTGCATGGGTGGGGGTGGGAGACTGCTTTTGAAAACAATAGTAAAAATAAAAAGGTAGTATAAGTTAATGAGGAAAATCTGCAGGTCAATTTGTATTGTATTGGTTGTGCACATATGGAGGCTAGAGGTAGATGTTGAGTATTTCCCTAAATCACCCTCCATCTTTTAAATTTCATTTTCATTTATTGGGGGGATGGTAGTACATGCATGTGGAGGTTAGAGGGATGCATCCCCAAGAGATCACTTTTCTTCTACCCTGTGAGTTTTGAGGGTTGTAGGTCTTTCTGCTTGGTGGCAGGTAACCTTATGTGCTGAGCCATGTTGCTGGCCCATACCCTTTATTTTTATTTTTTTGAGCCATGGTCTACTTTGGATGCTGGAACTCACCTCTTCAGCTATGGTGTCTGTCCAGCGAGCTCCAGGAATCCTCCTGTCTCTGCCTCCCTAGCTCACTGTTGTGATCAGCTTTTATTATGGATGCTAAATGTTTATCTCGGGTTCTCATGTTTGCAGAACAAACTCTTTGCTGACTGAACTGTTTCCCCATGCCCCCGGATTGGTCCCTTAAGCTTGAATAGTGTTAGAGACTGATGTTGTTTAAGGGCCTGCAGTGTGCCTAGTATGGTGTTGTGTGTTTAGTCCTGCTCCCTGCTCATCTATATAGCACCTTCATTTTTTCAGGTAGAAATGTTGAAGTTTTAAAGAGATAAAGTCAGTCCCTCAAGTACATAATACTCATAAGCTGCAGACTAAGACTTAGAACAAACCATTTGATTTCAGAACCCAAGTGAAGAACATTTTACATCAAAATTAAATTGTAGAGCAGCATTAAGCCCTGTAGAGGGCACTGTTCAGATTAAACTCACCCAGCTGTATTGTCTGACTCTATGATGAAGCTGGCAAGTGCCAGGCAGTGATGCTGCAGATAGGTTCGCCTCTGGGGAAGGGAGTGCAGTGATTCATATAACCTGCTGTCAGGGTTATTTAAATCTCAGACCCAACTTAGAATTTACCTTAATCATCTTTTATCGTGTTCTCAAATGGTTTTACAATTTCTCTTTTCTCCGTGAAGAATTTTTCAATATAAATTTAGTTCTTGGGTGTCCTCCTCCCTGCTTTCCGAATCTAAAACTCCTCCTTTTGCTTTGTCCTTGATACATCAAGGATGATAAGTTTCTGACTTGACAATAAGCTCTGTGACTGTCCTGTGGAAAGGTGTTACAGGAGGCAGTCTGTTACACCAGGGATGCCTTTGTGTGTACACTCATAGTCTGGGTAAATGATAAGCCAGCTAGGACAAAAGACCACTTCCATGATCTCATTTTTTCCTCCACTCCTTCTGACACTTTCACACCATATTTAATCCAGATATATATGTAAGTAAGGATTATATCCTATTTTCAATTCTGTTGCTGTGATTAAAACATTCTGACAAAAGAAGACATAGGGAGAGAAAGGGTCTATTTTAGCTCACAATTCCAGGTGACAGTCTATCATTGTGGGGAAGTCACAGCTGTAGTGGCTTGAAACAGATAAGCATATCACATTCACAGTTAACAGCTGAGAGAGATGAATATAGTCATAGTCCACAGCTTTCTCTACTCTACACACTCCAAATCCCAAAGCTAGAGAATGGTACCACCTACAATGGGCTGAGTCTCCTCACATCAATTAGACAACCTCCTATAGACATGCCTACAAGCCAACCTTATCTAGAGACACCTTCTTTGAGACTTTCTTCTCAGATTAATAATCTTGGTTATAGCAAGTTAACAGTTAATATCAACTATCACTGAAGGCCTTCATTGTGAGCAAGGGTCACAGTGAGGTGCAAGGTGTATCCTGAGGGACTAAAGTGATGATCTTAGACTTTGGTCATTTGTCATCTGCTTTAAGAATACAGTAGCTACAATTAGTACAGGAACCCAAACATTTTCTCAACCAACAGGTAATTTGAAGTGATCTGGAGCCAAATGTCAAAAGTATATCTTCTGTGTTTAGGCCTTAAGGAAAGATTCATTTGTTGTTAGCCAGCTCTTGAGAATTGTTCATATTAATGTCCCTGATTCCTCCCCATATTGTAGAAAGAGGCATCATGCCCCTCTCTCTGGCGCTGGGTATTCCTGTGTCTGTGTTTTCTTGAGGTCCCCACTTGAGTGTGACTCTGGAAGATTTCAGGATAACAATCTTAAAATAATTTGTATTTCCTTTATGAAATTTGTTTTGAATAAAGCACAAGAAGTCTTTCTGAAGGTTCTGTCCTCAAAATGTTTTAATTATGGGGAAAATTCAGTTAGATGTGGTCATTAACCTGAATCCTAAGGATTAAGAAAATGGTCGACCACCAATAATGTTTGTCTTTGGGAAGGTACAATGGGTGCTCTAATACCATGATGCCTATCCCTTGAAATCACATTCACTGAAACCCAAGTCAGAAGAGAAGTAAGCCCACTCAAAATGATGGAAGAAAACTGGAGAATTTTTAAACGTTTGTCTTTAACCTGTTACAACCTATCCCAAAGAATTTGAGAGTCTTGCGAAAACTTCATTTTCGTTTTGGCCTTCTTACTGTACTTTCAATCCTATAGTACTCTCTGGGCAATCAATTTCAGAAGTGTTTCAAGAAGTCTGTCTGTTCGCCTGTTAGCTACTGCAAAGTATGTGGATTCCCGCTGTTTAGTGGCTGCCCACAGAAAAAAGGAAACACCTATTGTTGTCATTATCTGGATAAAAGAAATGCCTGGATTGGATTAATGAGGCTGCCTTGCTCTTAAGAAAGGCAGACCTAGGAAGTAATGAAGCTGTGGCAGCAGGAATTAACATTGGCTCTCTTTATCACAGTTGCTTTCCCCCAATTTGTTTGTCTACGGAGAAGGCATGGGTGGTCCCTGCTATGTTTGCAGGAGAGGTTGGTAATGTATCACAGCCTGTTAGGTACAAGCAATGAAATTGAGGCAGCTTAGGGACTACATTAAGTGTGCAGTGTTTAGGCATATCACATCCCTAGGTAGTGTATGCACTGTTGAGGAGGGCATTACACAATAAAATAATTGGGCTTGGGAAATCAACAGGGCTTCCGTGGCCTCAAATCTCCTTGTTGGGGACTAGGGGAAGGAGATACATTCTCCCCCAATATATACATATACTTTTAGCATAAAAGCTACACTGGATGAAATAGCAGGAAATTTCTCACTGAATAGATGGACTGCCAGTATATTTTGAATAATAAAAACAATGAATTTAATGAAGTTATGTACAGCCCTGGAAGGATGCAGAGCACGTCATGGTCTCTGAATGATCGCATGCCTTGTTACTCTCTAGGCATCTGGGTATTTGGTTGGAGCAGCCGAATAGAAATAATTCAGATCTGATTAGATGCAGCAAAATCTACAGGGACTTGTATGCGTGTATTGATATTCACAGACTAGGTCCTAAAGTAAAACACAATTCCTTGTGTTCCATTGCACAGGAATGAGTTAAAATATGCAGTTTGGACTAGATTGGCTTCTCCTTTGAGGCTTTCAGACAGGCAAACATTGGTGGTCATTGATTGACTATAAACTCTGTAATAGGTGTAGCTTCCTATTTATCGTCTGAGGTCAGTAAAGGTGCTATGATAGCAAGTGTGAGGTCCTGGTAGTCCTTTCACTCTTTCTTTGTAGAGATTTATTTATTGTGTGTGTGTGTGTGTGTGTGTGTGTGTGTGTGTGTGTGTGTGTGTGTGTGTGTCTGTGTATGTGCTCATGTGTGCAGAAGCCACAGTAGAGTGTTAGATCCAGGAGCTGGAGCTAGAGACCATGATGAGCTGCCTGTCCTGATGTGGGAATTGGGCACTGAATTATTCTTCTTCGCTTGAGGCTCCAGAGCTCTTAATTGCTTTGTTATCTCTCTCTCTCTCTGTTGTACTCTTTCAAGATGATGTCTTTTCTAAGTATATAGCACAGCTGATAGATGATTTGCCTACATACAGGAGCCCTGGGTTGGATCCACAACACTAAGTAAATCGAGTGTGATAGTCCCTATCTGTCATCCCAGCACTTAGGAAATACTGAACTTTTAATCAGAAGTTCAGTGTCATCCTCAGTTATATAAAGAACTTGGGGCTAGCCTGTGCTACATTAGACCCTACCTCTAAGAATAAAAGGTTTTCTGTACACTTAGCATGTGCAGTAGTCGTTATGACTAATATATTGAATGGAGGAGAAAAATACCGTAATTCAGGTTAATGTTTCTTCTTGTGACATGCATGTATCTAGCTATCTATGGGCATACCCAAACACACTCATTGATAATCATTTGTTGGATGGGGATCAGACATTGTTTCATTTGCTACAAACTTGCTGTTAGCTTTTTTGTTTTTATCCTCAATTTTCTCAGAAAAATGAGGGCGCTAAAATACACAATTGACAAAATTTTTCTATTCAACACACTTGTACACTTATTATTTCTACTTGTAAAGCCACTATGTTTAATGCCAATTGTTTCATTTTTGTTTGTGCACAAACATACTTAAATATGTTACATATGTACACACATTTTAAAATACCAGTTACCCTACTTTTCATTTATTGTTTTCCAAACACTTTCTACTAATTGATACAAAATGGTGATAGCCTACTTCCACCTCTACCCCCCCATCTTATTCTCTAAGAGAATCATATTGAAGTTTGAGCAAATGTAAGTTTTTTTGGTTACATTTTCACAATTATAAATGGACTTTCTTAGTTAACTCTAAAGGGGAAACGTGCATGCAGC